>CM069436.1:45185862-46439024 GCA_035610365.1 Aquatica leii | reverse complement strand
ATCTAGCTGCTATGAGATTTTGTAAAAAAATCAAACCGATTAGGAGTTGTTTATTCACAGTAAATAATCTGTATAGCATATAATTAATGCATCGGCTAGTAAATTTTCAATTTTTGAATCTATATGTGAGCAAAACGGAGAAACAAAGATGAAAAGACTGGTGAGTTTGTCTCACGCTAGATAGACTGTGCGTCGCCATCAATGCTATTTTGGAGCAACTTTCAAAAATTTACGAAACTTGTAAGTTATTTTAAATGATACTACAAATAGTAAAACTGCAGCTAAGGCAGAAGGTCTAACCAAACAAATCAGTACTTTGGAATTTATATTTAGTCTAAAACTGTTGCACCACGTTTTGAGTCAAATTGATATCTTGATATCAGTCACCTGAACAAATGTTTAAGATCGGTATTTACTTTTCCGGGCTAGACACAGTAATCACAAACATACAATTTCGTTTCTCCTAGAACTACTATGACAAAATCAATAGTATTGCTTAATTATAATTTAATTGGAATATCATTGGTAAAAAAGCTGTTCTGAACATCCAGAAGTTCTATAAGTTGTCTGCCAGCTTTTCTTCGCAGCTCAAGTTATTTCACTGCTATGCAAACAATAATTTTGACAAAATAGACAAGAAAACCGCGAGACTAACTTTTTATGAGTTATCTGAATTTTTTTATTCAGAATGATGTGCAAGAAAATGCACCAAATGTATGGCTACTTTTGAAAATATCAATTTCTGGGCCCATCACAACAGCAAGTGCAGAACGATCATTATCTCTACGCTACGAAGACTGTCGGTTAAGTGGACTCGCCCGGATGGCTATCGAACAAGAAATTACATTAAAGTATATGCAAGAAGAAAAACTAAATTTGTTAGTTGATAGATTTTCAAATATAGCTAAAAGGAGACTTATGCTGCATTAAATAAAACTTACACCTAAAATTGTCTACACAAATTAGAGGATTTCATTTACAACCTGTTACCGATTTTTTCTATTGAAAATCAATTTTTTTTTCTTTCTGTATTTTCGGTCATTTTTACCTGTTTGCTACGCCGATAGGAAGCGCAATTAATTCATTTTTGTGCTTTTACGTAGTGGTTGCCAGTTGCCAAGAAATATAAAATTCATTAAGCGTTTGTTGCTTGTACGAATGTGATGTAAAGTGTCTTGTAAATAAATTCTATAAAAATTCAACCATTTTTCATTACAAACGAAGTGCATGCAAGAATTGCACAGTGTAAAGAAAATACCGAAGCAGTGCCATTGAAGGCAATTTCTGTTTGCAAAACTACAACCATTCCTTTCAAAATTTTATAAGGGGGCTCCACTCACGTGGGAATTGGAATTTTTCCATAAGAACGTGTTTAAAAAATTCCTGCTACAAGAATCACTGAAAATAGTTGATGTATTGTTTTGAACTCTATAAACCCCCAAATTTTTTAAAAGATAGTTTCCGGGCACCTTCTATTCTTTTAACTATACCCCGTACTAACAAAATCGTACTGGTTTTTTGAGTTTTAAAAACTGCATTTAAAACATTCTTATAAAACGAAATTAAACTAAACAGAACAAAAACTGATTCATTATATGTTAAGTGATTTTATTCACACAGATCAAAATACAAATGTAAGTAATTAAAAAAAAATATCTGTTTTCAGATTGGCTCTTCTTACTCTTATTTTGCTAGTAGCAAATTTGAACAGGAATATCACTTTTAACAATTACCATACATTTTTGGTTAATAATAATTACAAAAACATTGTCTGTATTTGAAAATGTTTAGTCTCACTTTACATGTTCTGAAAAAGACGTAGATACGTTGTCATCTAAACATTCTACGTTTCTATAATTTAACAAAGATTCTTTAACCAAAAGAATTAAAACTATAAAGTTGGGGCCTACACGAGAAAATTTTACTGTAATATTGAATGACATGAACTAAAACAAAATTATAAAAGGAAACATTTTCTGTTCACTTGAAGTCGTGATTATAAGATCATTTGACGCGCGGAATTTTTGCAAAGTTTACGGAGTTGATAGTAGAATTGCTAGTGTGACAAATTTTTTCAAAGAATCCTAAAGTGATGAAGCTAAAAATGCGAGTAATTTCATTTGTTGCCTGATGCCCGATCAATAATTAACTTAGCGAAGTAAAAAGGTGCATGGGGTAAAAGATATCTGCTTTTGAAACTTGAGTTTTTTGTAGTTTTACAGACTTTATAGTGATGTGTTCTGTGTTGTGAATTAAAGTTCATTTAAAATTTATTTTTTATTTTAGATTTATTAAAACATTAAAAGCCAAAAACTTGCATCTAAAAAATCCTTTTATATTTGATTATATAAACATCATTGTTAATTGAAGTAAATTCAAACAGAATAATTGATAAGCACTAAAATTACTATTTATAAAAATTTATAAATTTTGAAATAACTTGAAATAAGTAATGTTGAAAAAATACTTTCGAGTTTGAGTTTGAGACGTCAAAACATTTCCATTTTTCATAAATAATTTTATCAATTTGTTTACTTAGGTATTAATTTTTTTACAGTATACAGGATGTCAAAAAAAAAGAAGAAATTGTCTGGATACCAACATTTGCTGAATAAAAGAAAAAGAGAGACAGAACTGAAAAACCATGTCAAAATTACGCATTTTTTTTCAAAACCCGAGTCTACCATGCCAAATATTAATAATAACAATAATACAGCTGAATCTCAATATTCTAAACTTGTACTTGAAACAAGAAACTGATCTTCTAGAAAACAATCCATCAACATCTTCAAGTTTCGCTGATAATGAGAAATCAATACCTTCAAAAATTACCAGAACGGAAAATATGAGTCAACTTTCGAAAGATCCTGCACTATAGCCAAAGAAATTACGTTCTAATAATATTCAAGAATTAGTAGAACGTGGCCTTGCTCATTATCAAAACAAAAAAGATATTTATCCGAGAGATAGTTCGGAGTCGGGGCGTAAGTTTTCCAATAGTTACTTCTTTAGAATTTTAACAAACAAATAAAAAATTGAGCGTTTTCAGTTGTTGTATTCCGCAACAAAAAATTCACTTTACTGCTTCTGTTGCAAAATTTTTAAAGGCAACGATTTTAAATCTGTTCGCCTTAGTCATGAATCTGGTTACAATAACTGGCAGCATTTAAGTGAACATTTAAACATTCATGAAAAGAGCAAGTTACATATCGTAAATGTTCTAAAATTGCTAGATCTTTCCAACCGTTTGAATAAAAATGAAATAACTGATTCTGAAATTCAAAATGTAATAAACAGAAAAACTAAATACTGGCAAGCTGTTATAGAAAGAATTTTCTATGTGATTCAGTTTTTAGGTCAGCAAAATTTAGCTTTTCGTAGAAGTAGTAATAAGTTATTTGAGAAAAACATTGGTAACTTTTTAAAATGTATAGAAATAATTTCCAAATTTGACCCGACTATGTCAGAATATACAAAACGCTCTCTAATAGAAGATCACAAAAAATATCTCGGGGATAAAATACAAAATGAAGTAATCAACTTGATCGGTGAAAACATCAAATCCAAAATTTTAGAGCTAACTAAAAAGGCAAATATTATTCCATATTATTAAACTGCACTCCTGACTCTAGTCGCCAAGATCAAATTTCAGTTTGTATAAGATTTGTTAATTTAAAGAGCACGGGAATTAGTATAGAAGAACGGTTTTTATTATTTTGATGATGTGTCGGGTGAAGGCTTGTAAAAATTTCTTTTGTCGGCGTTAGAGAAAGAAGGCTTAAATATCACCGATTTGCGGGGTCAGGGTTACGATAATGGGGCAAATATGCGTGGTAGGCATAATGGTCTAATCTAATTTATCTAATGTAACAAGTTTAACTTTAAAACCTTTTTATTTATGGTCTAGTACAGGGGTTTCCAACTTATGAGTGACCGAGGGCCGCCATTAGATTCATGGAGTAAATAGCGGGCCGCATCCGCACAGGTATATATTTATACAGCTACTATTAATGAATTCGCGGGCCGCGTGTTGGAAATCCCTGATCTTGTAGAATAGATGCAATAACTCTTTTAAGGTATCAACTTGCGGAGGTTTATGATGCTCTGTTCGAAATAATCGAAGGAAACTTAACGTAAAAAATTTGGCTGCATCGGTGGCCAAAAAATTGCATTCTTATATTGTGGTATAATATTTTAAGTAAAGTTAACATTGTTAGTAAAATTATTCAAAAATCGAACTTTGATGTTGCTCAGTGTTGTAATCATTTAAATAATTTGAATAATTTTTTGAAAGCTTATCGCTCCGATAAAGGTTTTAATGATCTATTGATTGATGCTTAAGAAATAGCATCCAGCTTAGACATAGAACCTAAATTCAAAAAACAAAGAGGCCTAAGACCGCGAAAAACTAAAAAAAAACATTTTGATTATAATGTGACGATGAACCGATCCACGACGAAACTTTAAAGTTCAAACTTAATTGTTTTGTTTAATGCTCTAGATGTAATCATAACATCAGTGAATGAGAGATTCCCATTACTTTCTTCTTACTCTAATAATTTCACGTTTCTATGGAATATTGATAAATTTAAAAATTATTCTGAAAACGAACAATTAGAATTGTCACAAAGTTGAAAATTTATTAAACGACAAAACTCGCAATGAACGACACATTACTGCCGTGGAACTTGTTAAAGAATTGCAATATTTACAAAATTTTGATGAAAAAGTTATTAAGAAACTTTAAATTATATAACAATTAACAACTTAATGAATTCTTTTCCTAATACGAGCATAATACTTCGTCTTTTTCAAAACTCAGATAATAAAAAATAATGTAAGATGGACCATGGCGCAAAACTGACTAAGTAATCTTGCTATCATTTCAATAGAAGCGGACCAGCTAAAAGAATTAGACACCGAAGATTTAATTAAACAATTTGCAAAAATTAAAGTACCGAAAGTTGAATTCACTTAGTTAAAATATTAATAACAATACCTAATACCTGGATATTAACCTTTAAAAGATGACATGTTGCATTATTAAAATAATATATTGTTTTGTTTTTATTTGTCGATCAGTTTCGTCTTCTGATATATAAACGAGTATTTTTAATGTTTTAAATATTTGTTTATTTCTTGTGCTTTGGTATCATATATTACATTTGAAACTAAAATACAAACATTTTGAGTTGTAATACTGTTACAATATATTTCTGTTTTCTATAAGTTTATAGTTATGCTATGTATCTCAATGAAAAAACACTTGTATGGCTTATGGCTTGTACTTGTAAAATATAAAAATGTAAATAAATTTATGAAAATACTTTATAAAATTATTTTTCAATAGTGGATAATAATATTTAACTTAACCCGTATCTGTACTCACATATGAACGTAATACAAATTTGGGGCGTTATTTTAAATTTGCACAAGGGCGCCAAAAGTGCTAGGCGCGAGCCTGCATCTAATGTGTGCGTTTTGACAATCGTAATTAAGCAGAAAATAAAAGTTTATGATTTATGATAAACTGTAAAGTGTTATTTATGAATCTTACGATGAAACGTTACGGTTAATAGTGTTTATTTTGGTATTTGTATATTTATAGAAAAATGTATATTTTTTGCAATTTTAATTTCACTAATGCAGCCATATTTTTAAATATTTATTTTTGTGCATAAGTATCATCATTAATTTAAAATAAAAAACTACAAATGACGCGAGTTAATAAATATTCATAAATAGAAATCCTTATTAGACATAACACTTCTTCCATAAATAGCATCTAGGTTTTCATTTTTTGCATATACGTCGCTCGTTCAAATTTAGATCGTAAGTCATCACATGATAATTACGATCTCTAATAAAACACATCGTAAATTATTATTGCACTTCCAACCTGTCACGGTCAATTTTAATTTCTGACGTCGTTGGCCACAATCTGCGTTAAGAGTAGTGACCTAAAGAGAATAGTCTTCTGAGTACCTAATAATAACAGTTGTGGTAATTATAACAGTAACTGAAATTGTTACAACTGCTTGTCACGTATGTATGTTAAACGTGCGATGACCACGAAGAACTCCTGTTCGAACAATTTATTATGCACAAATGACCCAGTTTCGGTTTGCCGAAATTAAGTGCTTCTAAAAATAATATAATAGTTACCCATTGACCTCTTCGTTTAGTAAAAAGATTCGAAAATGCCAATCGATTAAATCGAAAGCGCGTTAAAAAATAAAAAGCTTCATTATTTAAATTTATTCGTTTATTTTAACGCTCAGTTTAGAACGGAACCGTTTGATGAAGTAATGAAAATAATTTTTTAGCTTTTTTATTTTTTATGCGAGGTTTAATGCAATTTTGCTCGTTGTACAGACGGTTCTAATTTTATGAACCACAACTGCTTCTTATGCTTCGATTGCCAGGTGTTTTATTACTTTCTAAACTTTTTTTGTTTATTTATGTGTTTTTGATTTTAATTTTAAAGAACGTTCAACAATATCAATTCAAAGATTCTGCAAAACCTGCCATTCTCTATTAATGAGATGAAAGTTGTTACCTTTACTTCCGGACTCTTAAATACTAACTTACAAAAAAACAGCGTAATTAATAAATTTACAATTCAGAAATAGTAAAAAAGAAATGTTAACTAAAGCATAGTTTAAGTGTTTTGAGTAGTTTAAGTAGATGGTCTAAGCGAAATGAAGACAGACCTGAGTGGAAACTGCAAATTGTCGAAACCTATTCTACAAGTATCCACATAAAGCAAAACGTGTTTGAAACGTGATACGTACTTAGTTATTATCGTAATTATATTGTTTTACTAAAACTTTATTAAAAAACACAACAGTCAAATTGAAAATTTAATAGAAGAATAATACTGCATTGTATACTAGCGGTTTTGATAGTAGTAAAGCAACTTCTTTAGATTCAACCTGAATAAGGGCTACTAGTGTTGATTAGCCAAAACGGTATTTGGCAAATGCCAAAAAAGTTGTTATTGCTCTACGTTCTAGCGTTTGATCGCACTAATGTAAATTAATCTTCTTCTCTTTTCTAACTTATTTTTCTGTGATAAATATACTCGTCGTTACAGCCTGTGTTTTGTCATTTGTTTTTTTACAGCGTTGGATAGGTTATGTTTCAGCAAATTTTAGAAAATTCTGGGAAGGTGCTGTTAGCTAGTTGCATTCTTCGAAGAAAAACTAAATTGTAGCATTATATTTCCTACTCTAAGTTCTCTGCATCTACGGAGTCAGTCGGTTGCACATACGATTGGACGTGCATATCAGGTTGTTGTCACAATTAACTATATAACTTTTTTTAAGTGTAATATATTACTAGACGCAGCGCTCTGATTCTCTGAATTATCGATATTTGTATATTCCTGTTATAATTTATAAATGTAAATTTATTCTTTTCGGAATGCAAAAGTTAGACCGATAAGTTTAATTTTTTATACGACGTGTTGCTCAACCAAAGGGGGCTTTCTTCAACAACTATTGTCTGTAAAATTGACCTACGTTCTAACGTTTTATCGCACCAACGTAAATTTTTCTTCTTCTCTTTTCTAACTTATTTTTCTGTGATAAAATAAATATACACGTTGTTACAGCGTGTGTTTTGTCATTTGTTCTTTTACAGCTTTGGATAAGTTTAAATGGTATCTCCCATCTTAATCTTTCGCCGTTTTGGTGTCTTTTTAAATTGCTTTATAATTAGCATATCGATACCTACGATCCAATCACCGAATCAAACTGAGTTAGTCGCCAGCAATTAAGTTACAAGAAAATTCTTGTAACAAAGTTTTAACCTAGTAGTTTGTCTTCACAGTTTATGTTTAACAATTTTTTTCAAAAACCAGGTCTTGTAAACAGCACATTGTCAGTAACAAGACAAAAAAAAACTGGAATACTTTCGATCAAATGTTTTAACAAATAACAACAAATGATCCGAGTTGCGTAAGCAGACACCATTTTAACAATAAGAACTTCAATGATGGATGGCCGCCATGACCATACCTTTTACAAATTTCTGTGAAAATTACAAACGTGGGTTGGCTCTATGAATTGCGGTAGTTGTGGTTTTGCTGGAAAAAACCATAACTGTAATCAAAAACTATTTAGGATAAGATATCGTACTGCACGTATAAGTTTACATTTGCAAGATCCTCTCTATCGAGTATTAGAATGATAATAAGATTACCAGTCATTAAATTCGTGATTAAGTATTCTAGTATCGCATGATGCGTATATCAGTGCCAGCTGAATGTCAATACTGCAAGAGCGTCATTTTAATATTAAAACTAAAAACGCATGCTTGTTTTTCATTGTATTAACCCTCCGTGTATTAGGTGAAGTATACCACACCTCAGTCCTAAAAAAATTGCAATACTTTCAAAACCATAAAAGCACAGGATTTCGCCTTTTTCGTAGTTGGAGATGCGACGTTGCCAGTTCAATTAGTACTGTTTAACCAGTTTGGCGACCACCGCCATCTAAGTTATAAGTTGTTTAAGTGCGTCTGGGTATCACACAACCCACCTCCTAGGTAAAAAAGTAAGTTTTTTTAATTTTTATCTTTGTTTTTGAATTATAAAATTTAAAAAAAGCTTTACAGTTAATTATTTCTACAAAGAATGTCTCACTTAAGAGATTTTAGTATAATAAGAGCTAGTCGAATAAGACAATTTAGACAATGATCATTTGAGCATTCACAGTGACACAAATAGCTAAATTAATGCTGAGTTACCTTTTGCTGAATCGGACAGTGATGAAGATTTACCACTTTCTAAACTCCGCCATTTTAAATCATCATATTTTATAAGCAAAAATGGTGTAACAAAATAGCAAAAAGATCCAAAAAAAAAAGTAATATTTGCTATAGAGCTTCAGTGTTTTGAGCTCTTTTTTTCTGATGATATACAATTGTGAATTGTATTAATAAAAAAATACTTTTGCAACCAGTTAGTGATCTTCAACAATCGTATACTACAAAAGAGAAAATAAAAGTACTTTCTTTATCAGGTTTGCTTTGTTTCAGCCGTCAAAATACAATCGATTTATGAGCCACAGATGCGACAAGGATTGACATTTTTCCAAGCAGAAGAAGTAGAAACAAGGTTTCTCATTTTTCTTATTAGACTTAAGATTTGACAACATTTTGAGTAAAGATTGATAGATTAGCTCCGATTAGAAACATTTTTAGAACTGTTGTACAAAATTGCCAAGATGCTTATATTGCATATGAAAATGTTACTTTAGATGAAGAACTGATTGCTTTTAGAAAACGATGTGGAAGGCACACAACAGCCCGAAAATAGTCCTTTCTCTGTAAGTAGTTTGATGTAGTTAGTCGACTGGTACAATACGTATCACAATTTTCTAGAGTATTACTATGGGCGACTTTTTTACAAATTATAAAAGTGCAGAAAATTTACTAAAGAACCATAAGGTCACGGTTGTTGAAACTTTCAGAGAAAAACCGTAAAGCAAATACATACGTCATTCTCTACATTTCAAAAATATATTGTCTTACGTAACAAAGTCGCATAAAATGGTGTATACATGTTATCTTCGCTGCACCATGACAGTGAAATTGATTCGTTATCCAGAACTCAACAAAAACCCACTATTATAACATCTTAAGTATATACAGACCAAAACTGATGTTAATGTAGTTGACAAGTTATGTAGAAGTTAGGATGTTACTGTACATACATAGTACATCCAATTTGCACTGTTTTGTACATAAAATGTACTGAAACAAAAAAAAATATTTTGACGTGACTAGGATTTGAACTCTTCTCGGTGTAGCCAGTAAATGCCTGACCAACTATGTCACGGCGACTTTGCTATTTTGATTTTTATCTTTTGATAAGTATCAGTTGATTAGTTACTCATAATTTTACATTTTAAAACCACAATCAAAATTTAAAGATAATTAAAACGACTCTAACATCACCATATACGCGCAGTCAGTGTACGTACAAATTACGTACGTGCAGTAGCGTTGACTGTTCTTTAGTTTTTGGTCTGTAATTAGTAATAGTATAGTTCTGCAGTATATGTACTTCTTACAGTAGCGTAGCTAACATGGGTGACACCCGGGGCTGATATCGATGGTGTCACCCCATGAAAACACCTTACTAATCATTTAGATAAGAATAGAAAGGAGAGAGAGTTTCAGTGAAATACAGTTGGCCGCGATGGTAATCTAATATGGCGGATTACTAGTATCCGGTTGTCAATGTTTGTGAGTTTAAGCAACTTGATTTTCTTATAACAAATGAATTCTTAACAAACCTGTTTTGTATATAAAACTTCACACTTACCAATGAAATGAATTTCCTTGACTGAAGTCCCAATAATTTACAAACAAAACAATAATAATAATGAAAATTATGCCGTTCGTAATGTATTAATTGCACCAGTTTTTAATATGCAAAATGTATAAAAACAACATAATTTATAACAGTTTATAATTTTTTACTTTTGAAACTTTTTTTTAAACAACTCAAGAAGGGTTGCCATAAGTTCTGCAGTAAATAGGAGTAAGGAAAGAACAAGAATACAAGATGATCCAGTTTGAGGTTCTACCGCATCAAATAGTTCACATTTCTTTATTGTTAATAAAGATTTCATTATAATTATTTCACAATTTATCAAAATAGTAAGCCATTTTATCAAAGCAATTTTCATGTGGCTGAGCTACGTGTCTAATGTTTGCCAGCAACATTTTCTGATCGGAAGTTAATAAGACGTTGAAAACTGCACGAGAAACTTTTTTACAAATCGTAAATAACATAACTTATAATTTTATGTCTTTGCTTACATGTTGTGTTTCACATATTTTTTGTCTTTAGTTGTTATGTTAAAAATATTTCGGTGTAATACTGTATGAATTCTGTCTCGGCAATACTTTTTACATAAAAAACGTTATCTGTCCTTGCGACATGTGTGGTTACATTTATAATCGACCATTTCAATTTTGTGCAGAATTAAATTATTAAATATCTGCCACGTCGTTTTAGTGTACTAAATGACGATTTAGGATGCGTTTGTGTTGAGGAATTCATCGGGGTAAGAATGCATTGTCATTTTCCGGAGCAATTTGATTTTTTATTTTGTCGTTAACAACTTTGGCTACTTACACGTGTCTAATTAATGTTGAGATATTAACACCTGTTTGTTCACATTGAGAAAAATTCCTATGAACACGCTACAACTACCGAAGTATTGAAAGTAATGTTGAACCTACGTTAATTGGAGACATAAAAACCATTGGTTAATTGCAACAGCTATAAATGAATTGGAAAGCCGATTTACCGAAATGTCAGTATTCATTTGGGGAAAAGTTGGCACATCATAGATCGTAATAACTTAAGGAATATATTATTTACATTTCAGCAAATTTTAGGAAATTGTAAGAAAGGTGCCGTTAGCTAACCGCATATTTCAGAAAAGCAAATTGTGAGTATTGTATTTTCTATTTAAATTTTCTTTTATCTACGTTGTCAGTCGTTTACACGCACGACTGTACGTAGATATTATGTTTGTTGTCACAATTAAGTATAAAACTTTTTTCTGTAATATATTATTAATCAGTGCGCTCTGTTTTGCTTAGTCATGATATACTGAATATTTGTGTTATATTTACCAATGTAAAATTGTTTCTTTGGGAATGTAAAAGTTAGACCACCAAGTTTATTTTATGTACGACGTGTTGCCCAACCTAACATAGCCTTGCATCAACGATTAATGTATGTGATATTTATCTAGCTCCTCTTAATTGATAACATCTATGTAATTCTACATCGCTTTTTCTTGTCTAACCTCTCTTTGATAAAATAAATATATTCGTTGTTATAACCTGTGTTTTGCTATTTGTTTTCTTTTCAGTGTTGGATAGATTTAGACGATATCTTCCATTACTAGCTGTCAACCGTTTTAGAGCTTTTTTTAATTACTTTACGATCAGCACACAGAAACCTATAATCTATTCGCAGAAATATATTGAGCTAGTCGCCTGCGTTTAAGTTACGGGTAAATTCTCATAACATAGTCTTTATATATTCAAATAAAATTTCATTTTTGCTGTTAAAAAGCCTGTTTCAGCCGATGCATTGCATTCGTTGATGATGTTTGTCCACACCAAACATTTTGTTTCGACTATAAATCCTTTAGTGGTTTTATATTCATTAATATTATTAAAGCAAAGAATAAAAGGAATTAAGTAAAGGTATTATCAAGTTAAAAATTTTTCATTAGTAAACACAAAAGTCTACATACACAGAAACAGCAATTCCCATAATGATAATATAACTATTTATAAGAAACAATTAATAATAAAATCTAAATGGCTATAGAAAACATTGAAAGCTGATTTTATACCCTCGTAATTCAATTCAAATTGAATAAGCTTCGAGCTAAAACTACAACGTATAAACATAATAAGGTAAACAATTATCGCATTCACTGGACGAAACAGTTGTAGAACTGTTGCGGAAACGTTCGATGACGCTAGCACTTCTTTCTCAACAGGTTGAGAACCGGACGCCATTATATGTAGCGAAATTTATTTGTACTACTCACGTTGAGAGCGAAGAGCAGTAATCTTACATAAGTATGAGTTACACGGTTCACCAAACGTAAGATCTGCTCTGCAACTAGAGCGGTAACTGTAGCACTTAAGCTACGTCCGGTGAATGCGATCAATGTCAATGCAAATGGGATTTTCACATTTGAATTGAGATTGTTTGTCATATAATGTTTATACGTTGTAGTTTTAGCCTGCAACTTATTCAAAACTTATTTGAATTAGGCGGGTATAAAATCAGCTTTCAACGTTTTTATCTTTATAGCCATTTACAAAGTAAATTCATACTTATATTGATAATCAAGTAATAGGTACACACTGTACTACAATATTTATTAATGTTTTTTTTATATGAGTAAATGACCTTCTTTTTGATAGCCATCTTGAAACACGCAGTTTCCAAGTGTAACCACGATAAGCAGGCGTCATAAAGTAGTAACCTAAGATGTCTGACTTCTGTCACATAAACTGTTTAGTGATTTGTAGTTAACCCTCTCTTCTTTCTATTCTTATCTCAATGTTGCTAATTAATAAATACACTGTATTAACGCAAAAACTTTGAGAATTTCGAAAAAAACATCGGCTTTACACAATATTAAAAATCGATGGTCGGTTGGATCAATTTATTAGCTAAATAAACTTCAGACATCTGAGATTGTGGACGGAATGGTCCTCGATCTTTGCAACCCGTTGTCGGACGAAGAAACTGTTATAAATTTCTTCTTCAACTGGTGACATCAAGGGCGGGCCGCAACTTTACCCCCCTTAGCTATATCGTTGCTTCTTATGATTCTAGTTAAAATTTGGCCTTTTTAACTGGTGACTAGGTTCCTACTTGGTCATGTATCCAAATTACTTTAAAAATGTTAGTTATTGATAAAGTATTACCGAAATTATCATTTAGGAAGATTATTTGATTGCAATGCGATCAAAAATACAAGATATGTGAAACAATAAAATATATTTTTGAAGTAAAAGTAGAAATATATAGGTGACTGAGTTAACAAATGTAATTCTTAACTAAAACACGCTTTTCTAGTTTTCGAGATTTAATGAAAGTATACAAGAAACATGATTAATGATCACAAAAATAGAATTTTCAAAACGGAAATTATAATAAGTACACGTTAATCAAATTGTTTGTGCTTAAGAAACGATTGCATTAGAACATTAAAACTACAAAAAATAATTAATGTAACAACGTAAACACAACTAGATTATTTCTGTTAACTTAAACAAGTTTTTAATTACTACTTGTAAATCTACTTATGTACACAGGAACTCGCGTTGGAAATGTAATTATTTCCATTAGAATCATCTGTGGCAGTTGATAATGATGTGGAAAATAATAATTAGTTTCTATGTACAAAATTTTTACGCATTACAGCAAACTATTACAAAGTTGCGTCTCTTTGTTATTTGAGAACGCTGAACTGGCATGTTTAAAAATATAAACTCAATTCAACAAAAGCTGAATCATTGTATATTTAAGTACCTCTTAAACCTATATAAAGAATGTAACAAAGGGCCGTGATACTAGAAACGCAAGCGAAGCTTTTCACTCAAATTCAAACAAAAACTAAAAAGCTTTCAGCATGCTGCAACTAAAACTAGAAACAATTATGTACGCTTGCATAAAACAAAGTTAACTATGTTGTTAGTTAATGTCGTTGTTAACTGATGACGTCAAATATTTAGAATAGTAGCTATTGATTTGACAATGTCGTAACAAAACAATTGCTTTTGTACTTGACGACCAATGACGACACTAAACGACATGATCACGTAGTGAACTATATCGTCAAAGTTAACAATGCTTTTTTTAATCGGGCTTTAGTATTTAACAATTTTCTAATTTATTCATGTACTAGTAGCGAAGTATTGAATTTAAGTACGTTGTACTCGAATGAAATTAAATTGGAAATTATTCACATACTCCTTGAGTTTATGTATGTTTTCCAGGTAATCAGGGTATACGATCAACCGCTTTTAGAGACGTAGATGCAAACTCAAGTTTTGTTTTCATAAAAAATACTGTAAAAGTATATCCGTTTGGTACGACTGTGGTTAAAGCGGCTATACTTCAAGATAAATCCAATTTGTTCAAGAGCCAAATGGTTTGAATCAACTGTTTCACGGTACGACACAATATCGTCGCAGGTAAGATTTCTGGAGCGTCTTTGTCTGTTCAACAGAGTAACGTGAGCAACCGGACAGCAAAAATATAGATTATATTGTGCGCGTAATAAATTGATTTCACTAAACCTTATAACTTAAAGATAAAAAATGCACGGAAGAACAATTATAAAAAGAGAGAATAACTGTGATTGTGACATGATTGCTACATGATTAGCAGTGAAAAAAAACTTTTGGTAATCGGTGAAACTCAACGCACCCAGTCATTACCAGTAGATTATGAGTGCAATCTCAAGGCCTGGATGACATCTGACACTTTCACTCTGCATTTGGTTGACTACTATCCATCAGATCCCATAATTTTTGAGCGGAGAAGCATAGCTCTAGTGTTTCTGCTTTCTTTACATTGTATTGCAATCTCTCTCTGTTTTTAATAGCTGCGGCGGTTAACCGCATACTTAACCCCTTAAAATTACTTTCAAAAAGAGTTGCTAATCTGTCACTTCTCCTTCGCCCTCTTTACTATTTCTAACCATTACTTTTTATTTTCTGTTATTTGTTTTCAATTCTGTATCCCTATATCTCTTACGTCCATTTCTACTATGTTTTCCGCATTTTCCTTTGTCGCCCTTTTCCTCTCCTACTTTTAATTTTCTTATGTAACACTCTCTTAACATTTCATTTGTTTTCCATACACTGAATATGTCTTAAGAAACTTTTTCTTCTACTTTTTATTTTCTTGAATATACTTGGCCTATCAAATAGTGTCATTAATTATTGAAACGTTCGAGAAGTTATCTACAAATTCAAGAGCCTTCTGGAAGTTGTTATCCATCTTCTAGAAGATATACCGAAAGATAGAGAACACTCGAGAAGGATTTTCGAATGTGTATAAATACCGAAGAGACAAATCGTAGGTCAGTTATTTCCGTAATGCGAAGCCTATAGTGTTAATAAGATTATTCAAGTTGAAATAAATAGGTCGTTAGCACGTGTGTCTAGATAAATATATCGAGAATAATCTTGTACGTGATTTTAGTGTAAACAAGTATGAAGCTATCCGCGGACTTTATCTTATCTTAATTAGTGTAAGTGTTTTTATTAAATATTATTAGATTTCATTAGTTCGGTTAATTTACAAGTGTACATATTTATTATTTGTCCTTATTTTTCGTATTTTCACATACTGGACCATATATTTTTATTAATATTTTCCGTTGCTAAGTGTCTAGCATGTTTTCTTCTTTTTTCGTCAAGTTCCATATTTCAGAGGCCTACATTACCATTGGTCTTATGACTGTTATATAAATCTTTATTTTAGAGTTTCTTGAGAGTATACTTGTTTCTAATATATATGTTCTAATGCATAAAAGCATCTATTGTCATCTAACATTCTAGCATTTACATCTAGTGACGTTTCATTCTATGCTATAATTATTGAATCTAAGTATTTAAAACTGACCACTTCTTCAAATTTTTCTTGTTGCATTTCCCTTCTTGTTTTCATTCTGATCTTAAGATATTTCGTTTTTTCTTGATTTAACCTTAGTTCTGTTGCTTCTTGCTTTAGTTCTGCTGCTTCCTTGAAATTTTGATATATTTCTTCTAACTGCTCTTATTAAAAGTGCTTCCCGTTGTATGGATTAGTATTTTTCTTATAACTTTTTCTAGAGTTATATTAAGTAACGTTGTTTATATCAAATCTCCTTGTCTCAGGTCTCCGATGTATGTTTTGTATTCTGATTTTTGCTTTTGTCTCTGTCAAGCACAACTTAACTGGGCTTCGTAGTTTCTCTGGTATTTTTAACTCTTCTATTGCTTGATCCACACTTCGTTTATTAAGCACTAAATTTCTTGTTTTATAGCATCTCCGCCAAACCCGGTGCTTTAGTATTCCGCATACTTTTAATCACCTCTTCAAATTCTTCATATTTTTACTTCTTCGAAGTTATCCCTTATACTCTGTATATTCCATAAATTTTCAAAATATTCTTTCCACATCTTTGTTGCCTTTTCTTGTTCTCCAATTAGCTCTCTATTATTATCCTTACAAAATGTTGTTCTTGGTTGGAACTCCCTTATTGGTAAGATACCTCTCTATAAGATTGTTTTACTTTATTTTGCTCTCAAAACATTGCAACTCTTCAAGTTTCTTCTATTACCACTCCCGTTTTTTTTACGCTATGCTTTTTTTCTTGCTTTTGTATTTTTTTATACTTTTTTCTTGATTTCTCCGTATTTTTTTAATCCTATTTAGTCTTAATCTATTTCTTTTACCAAGTATTCTACTACATTTTTCATTGAACCACTTTTGTTTCCTTCTACTCTTCTTTTCTCCCAAAATTTCTTTTGCTGTCGCTGTTATTAATTTTCTTTCGGCCGTACCGCTGTAGCATATGGTATAATTTTCATATTCTATAATTCTCTTATCCTTCCATCTCATCTCTTGCATTGCCAGAATATCTACCTGTTTTATTAGGATCTGTAATCCTCCCACTTCTCCCAACGTTTCCTATTCCATGTTTTGAATATTATCTTCCTTTTTCTATTTGTTTCTGTTTCCCCCGTTTCTTATGGTTTTCTACTTTTCTTGTTACATTGCTTAGGTTCTCATCATTTTTTCACTCCTTCATATAAATCTTATTTAGTTTTTTTAGCTAATAATTTTCCTTAATTGTTCATCTAGATGTTTTTCTGGTCGATCACTCATTGTGAGCTCCACACTATTTGTGTCTTCCTGTTTTAATTTTAAGTTTTCACAACTTATTTCTCTTTTCTGTCGGACCTCTTTTAAATACGGAATTAGTTTATTCCTTTCCGCCTGTACCTTTTTTTGTAAAATCATCACTAATCCAAATTTTCGTACCCTTTAAATTTTTAGCGTACTGGATCAAAGGATAATTTGAGGCAAAAAACGACGACGATGATGACAAGTCAGAAAATCACTATGCCACAGAAACTACGAAAGCTGAAAAAGTGCGGAATGTATGTGTGCATACCAATTTTAAATACCAAGAATAATAATAAACATGAATAAAAAAAAATAATTAAGACTAATAATCTGGCCGTTTTTTTTGCAACGTCCGGTTATCTTATGACGGTCTCTAGATCCAAATTCTACTATAAATTAAATTAAGATAAAACGTAAAACCTGAATCTTTTACTGTTTTTTTTTGTTTTTTTTTTCAAAATTAAAAACACGAAGATTTTTCTAAACCAAAATTTTAACGATCGAATTTTGTGTCCAAAAAGAGAATGCCGCGAGTCGTAGCTCTGTTTGTGGTAATCGATATCTGCTGCTATTTGACGTTGCGTAGTTTCTCGTTTTCATTTATAGATATGTCAACTAGTTTAGCGTAAGCAAATTTTCTTCACACCACCGTAGTGCAATCCTTGGCGTATGCACAAACGGCTATGTCAGATGTTCTAAGCTAGTATAGTGTGACCGGGCATTTAATGTCGTGCCAGTATTTACTCTGTTTTGCTTATTATATGACTTACCTGGTCTGTTAGTTAAAAAATAGGAACTTTATCATTAACGGATGATATTTGATCTGATACTATTTTAAAACGTTTCTACCGAGTGATTTGTCGAGAACATTCACACATGTTTTTTATTTCTATATTTGTAAAAAAACTTTTTTTTTTCGACGAAATATCGTATTTCCTTTTTTGCAATTTTGTCTAAAGAAAGAGGTCGGTTTTCACGACTCTTGCCACAACTTCTCATTTTTTTATCTAACAGAGTTTTGCTTGTCATTACGCTGTTATAAACGTTGTCTATGTAAACATGGTGTCAAAACTTCTTATACCGTGCTAATACAGAACAACAATTTTTTGCCTTGTGCCACAGTGTATTTCGAAATTGCAAATCTATCCGATCGTTGCTTCACAAACTATGCGCACAAGTATTCTATGTTTTATATTTTTTCCCACATTAGAGACTCGAAATACTAATCGTACTCTTCACGGTATTATATTTTCGTCGAAGAATAATTCTTCAGAAATAAGTGTTTATAAATTTTAGTAGCAAAAAATCTAATATAATTCTAGCCTTACATAATCGACCGGATTCTTTTACAATTTAATCGTTGTTTCAAAAATACCAGGATTTTCAGAACTGCCAAAATCTGTTTCCAGACATCGTCTTTAAAAAATGGGAGTCTCTAAAAATGAATCATTGCTTTGTTATTCATCCCTCCTGTCCTAGCAAATTTGTCCAATCAAAATATTTAACCGGAAGAATTTTTTAATTTCAATTAGGTTGACATCTTCCTATTTCAACAATTTCTTAGATGCAATCGATCAAATTCTTCTACCATAAAATTTATGATTTTATCTCCAATGAATAATTTGACTTTATCATTTATAGTTTCTACTTTGAATTGTGGATTCAAACCTTACTGTCCCAAAAATAGTTCGAGCACTGGCGAAGTATCAATTGTTTTCCATTTATCCACTCGTTCATCTAAACTCGATCCAAAATCACTATCGCTTAAAATAAGTGACCGTGAAAATTTTGGAAGCCGTGTTTACATCAGATTAGGATTATTAACTATCCTCATCATTTTTAATAAACAGATTTCGGATTAAAACTTTAGATTAAAAGTATTATATGAGCATCAACACTTAGTTCTTCCCACAACATAATTTTTTAGTTCTTCTGCATACCATACGATAACTAATTTAATTCTTCACTTAGGAGAATCAAACGAAAAAGTTCAAGTGGAACCATTCACCGAATCAAGAACATGGACAACTTTACATGACAGGAGCTTCTTAATAAATTACACATAAAACATGAACTTGTCAATAATTGAAACTCTTAAAAATAACAAACACTTGACCGATCACTGTATGCTCCTCCTAAGCAAAGAATTTTAAATTAGTTACCATATTTTTTTAAACATATAAACTAAAAATATATTTCACATTCTGTTGACTTATAAATATGCCGAATTTACCATCAAACGATAAAAATGCCGTGAATAATAAACTTTTAATGCAACTATACAATTGTAATAAGTAGTCCATATAAAAAGTTGATTGTGGATAAATAGTTTTTAAACCACTTAACTGCTTCCTTCAATTGATAGTTTTTGTGATTTATAACTAGCTATGAAAGAGTTTACTCTACAACGACTATAACACCGTTGACAACACTATATCACAGGTGCCATAAAATTAAAAAAACTCAGCTCTTTTATTCGTTCATACTATCATCATTAAATAAACGAATTTTTATGTCTGAAATAATTTAGTATTTGAACAATTTTTTTTGTTACTTTTTAAAATTATAAATTGAAACTTTTTCAAGTTCATAACGACAGATATTTTTTAGTATTGTAATAAATGTAATCCAAAATTACGTGCATATTTATTTTATAGTAATAGAAAAATAATGCTCAATAATATAATAAAACCAAACTCTCGTTTACGACTTTCTAATTCTATTGATTGGTAGTAGTTTATACATAGACGCGCTCTAATTCCGTCATAAACACCGCTAATGTATTTTCTATAAATTTCATTAATCTCAATTCTACTTGTCAGTACTAAGTAATATAACAGTACCTTACCTTCATATGCGTATTAACTTTTGCTCCCTTTTCAACCAGTTCCTTGACAACGTCCATATGTCCGCATTGACATGCAACGAAGAGTGGACTTCCGCCATCCTATAAATAAACCATTATTGTGTAAATAGAACAGCCTGATTTTTTTTCTAATGTGGGAAGGAACGCAATTGGCAGTAATAGGAGTTAAATGCATTTAACGCCTATTATCGTATTTTTTAACGAAATTATATAATAAATTTAAACAAGTAGTAATAGTGTTAATTTTAAAATACTAAACTTCGGGTGCTTATGGTAATAAAAATAACGATTGCATAATTAATATATTTAAAATATTTTCAATGTCAGCAAGGCATGGTCTGTTTTAGAGATGAGTTGAATGTTGTCAATCTTTTGGTAGTTCGCGTCTCGAAGAACGTTTAGCAAACTTTTTAATTTTTGTACCACTAGACAAAATCTAAACTAACGCTTCGTTATAATATAACATATTAATTTGAAACATTTTTAAAATTATTAGAAACAAAAATTTATATTTTTGCGTACCACCGAGCACGGTGTCGTGTACCATAGTTGGAAAACACCATTTCACAATCTAGAGCATTATCAAATAGCGTTTGAATCACAAGCTGCAACTACTATTAATATAAAGTGACACTGCTCTGGAATGCAATAATTGGTGATGTCAATACATTTAATAAATTGACTGGTTTCAACATAGACGCACCTTAAATTTGCACCAACAATACATTTTTTATTTAATTTTATGTTTAAAGCTTATGATACAATACGTAAAATAAAATGTAAGTTACTTAAAATTAGCATCGCAAGTAAATCATATAAATTCTAAGCGTTTTCTATTTTTTTCTGAACAAAATAATAAGTCAATAAGTTTTTTTTTATTAAACAAACTTTTTAAAATATCAGCAAGATAATAAAATTCAACTCCACTGATTACTTTTGTATTACAGTTTTCAATTCTGGATAATGCCCGCGTGGTTTTTCGCAAAATGAGCTTTTGTCGCAGTGGACGCAAGACGCAATAAATCAGTTTATTCCAGGTTCTGAAGATGTCCACTGTGACGTACGATAAAAGCTGAGCTGATGAAAAAATCGATCACACGAGAATTGTTTAGAATATAAAATTGTAATACAGATCAGTAAGATGTTTTTTGTTTCCGTGTATTTTAACGATATTGAACAAAGCGCTCAGGTATTACTACCTTTGTTACAGTGCTTTGGCAATTGCTGTATTCAAAATACTAAAAAAAATTTTCAAAACGATTTGCTGTTTAAATTTAAAACACGTCATTTTCATTATACAAATTTGAAATTGTGTTTGAAAAAAAAATCTTACTATTTTCACGCGGTACAAACTCATAAATAGTATTTCATTACGTCTCAGACGGTAACCTACTAAAAAAGTGGGTTTTCTCAGTCATTTGGCATATAAAAGTATTATAAATTGTGGATTTAAACAAAAACAATTCAACACAAAACTTAAAGTATTTTTTGTCAAAACAGAAACAATCTAAAATGTTTAGTAAAGAGTTGCATGTTTTTATAGAAATAGTTAACTTTACAAAAAAAAAAGTAAATGTCAGATTAAAATGATTATAAAACTATTAACTTGATGAATCATATATTAAAACCAAAGACAAACTTTCAATAACATTGACATTTGCGTGTCAGAATAGGAAGATGTTACGTGTTTTTCATTCTATGGTATGAAATAGAAACAACCTTTACAATAACTAGACATGGAAAAGTTTCCGATCTTTGAAATGTGGTGTTATAGACACAGCAATATCTTGAGCAAATAAAGTGTTAAAACGTGTGAATAAATAACTTTAGATCCCATCCACAACACAAAAAAAGAAACTACAATAAGTCACATTTAAAGAAAACGAGAAGAATGAACTGTTCTAGGTAGGTGGTTTCCAAACTTTTTTGGCCCACGGATCCCTTTTCATAGTCAACACTTGAGCACAGACCCCCTAGTGAAGAAACTACGTAAATGCATAATAGAAAACTTACAAATTTAAGTTTGATGTCTTGAATGGTAAATTGTGACGTAAAAGTCTAAATAAAACATTTTGTTGAAGCATTCTCGGTTACAGAAGGTTTCCAAGAATCAGAGGTTAACAAAACCAAACATGCATGATGATGAAAAAAATTGACGATGATGATTATGAAGAAGATCATACGAATGAAATCGAATATGATGAAGAAGTCACATTCCATAAAATCGAAATTTCAAATATACCTGACAATAGAATAATAATGCTACCAGTGCATTTTTGTTGTGCCAGTCATACATTAAATTTAATTGCCACGACCGATGACAAAAATGCAATTTAATCAAATGTTACACTAAGAACGAGAATACACAAGTTTTTTTAAAATGTAATATCTTATGGACAAAAAGCAGGTAGACCCAAAACTGCTGAAATAATCAAAGAGGTTTTGATACATACTCTAAGTTATCCAGGAATAACAACATAGAACCCCTATTTTCATTCGGTTCTCTATATCTTAAATGTAAAAGCAAAATTTCCGTCTGTTTGCCAGCGGCTTAACAATACGAATTTTAAAGAAACCAAGTTGTCGTTTCATGAAGAGTACTGTACAGTATTGAAACGTCTTTCCTTAACACTCAACGTTATGCAAGGACAGGATTGTGTTTACTGTGGATACTTACTGCCGAGTCTTCTTTTTCTAAGAAATAAATGGGAAATATTAAAGCTGTAGTGTATGAGTTCCAATAGTTAGTTACCTTTAAGAGCATGTATGGATAGCTAAAATAGAAGGTTTTCCGACATACTTACTTTGACGTCAGAGTCTGCAATTATTTCTGCAATTGTTCATCCCAAATTTAAGTTACGATGGTTTAATGTTTTAAAAAGCCCCAAATAATTCTCTGTACGCTATGAAGAAGTTGGTAATCGAAGCCGCGGAAGAACTTATATCTATTGATGATGGTAGCGAACATAGAGGTTCTAGCGATACAACACGTGATGACTTCTTTGATTTTAATGAACCCAAAACATCTAAACACGTTATGAATACCTCTCAATCTGCCACTGAAAAAAAAGCAGTAAAAACATCAAAAATTGAGCTTGATGACAAAAGAAGCGGAATAAATAACCTAAACGATTACCCAATAATACAAAAAATATTTTGAGGTATAATACTTGTTTAGCTTCGTTTGGACCAGTGGAGCGATTTTTTTTCTCTTGCATCAATAGTGAACAGTCCACGGCGAAATGCCCTCAGCGATTCGAGTTTCGAAAAATTGGTGATAATGAAGGCTAATAAAGTAACGCAGGAAAATTATACTTACCAGCTGGGTTTTTTTTGTTTTTCAAGTTATTCTTTAATATTAAAAACTATTTTTGTAGACTATTTTGTTTATTTTGGTTTTGCATAACATAAATTTTAACCAAATGTATTTTTTAAAAGTACCCGAAAAGTTCCGGTACTTGTACTCGAGGTACTGTACTCTAAGTACTTTTTAACAAGTAAAGTACTCGGTACTCTGCACTCGTTCCTTAATTATTTATACTTAGCAAGTACCAAATTTCCCCACCCAACCAAGCATAAAATCACATGGAATCACCCAAATCAAGTAACAAAAAGTCAAATTGATCATGTCTTAATAACAAAAAGTAGAATAAAAAACATAGATGTTAGATCGTACAGAGAAGCTACTACAGACACAGATCATATTCTAATAATTGCAACCATAAAAAAAAGAAAAGTATAGCACAAGAAAACGTTAAAAACAAGATGAAGGGCAGATGGAACACAGAAAAAATTAAACATGTAAAAATACAACAAGAACTACAAAAAGGTATACCTAACACAAAAACTCCAACAGAAAGAGATAATGAGCATAAAAAAAGCAAAAATAGAATAGAAGAAAAATGGTATAACATAAAAACAAGTATTTTAGTGACAGCGGAAAAATGGATAGGTGGAAAAAAGTGGATAAGAGTAAAGAATGGTACGATCAAGAATGTGAAGAAGCATGCAAAACAAAAAATGAAAAATAGATAAAATAGCTGCAAACAAATACAGAAGAAGATAAACAATTATATATAGAAGCAAATGCAATAGCAAGAAACAAATGGAAAAGAAAAAAAAAGGAATGGAACGAAAATAAGTTAAAAAAAAATACAAGAAGAATATAGAAACAGAAATACAAGAATGTTTTATCAAAGAATAAGACAAGAAAAGTGAAATTATAAAATAAAACCAAGAGGTTTCACAGATGAAAAAGGCGACACAAAATATACACAAACTGAAATACAACAAAAAATATGGAGAAACTATTTTGAAAAGCTATTCAGTGACGAAACACAGACAAATATAAATAAACCAACAAATACAACAATAGGCTTAAAAATACACAAACCAACTCTAGAGGAGGTGTAAGAGCAATAGAAAATTTAAAAAACAAGAAAGCTGCCGGAAGTGATTTCGTAATTGCATAGTTCATCAAAAACGGAGGTGAAAAACTGCATATAAAAGATACAAGAATTAATAAGTCAAATATGGAGGAAAGATTATATGCCAGAAGAATGGAGAAAAGGAATAATAGCCACAATACACAACAAAGGAGATATAGGACAGTGTGAGAATTACCGAGGAATACAGCTGTTAAATGTAACTTACAAGATACTCTCAAAATTAATCAAAAATAAATTACAAGAATACGCAGATGCTAAAATAGGAGATTATCAACAAGGCTTCAGATCAGGAAGATCTATGTATGCAATATACATATTGCAACAAATATTGGAAAAAGCTAATGAATATGACATAACACTACACATATTATTCATAGACTTTAAGCAAACATTTAATCAAATAATACAAGCTGACATACCGACAGAAATTAAAAAAATGGAGATACCACAAAAGATAATATACTTGGTTAAAATGACATTAGAGGAGACAACGGCAGTAGTGAAGGTGGGAAATATAATGTTACGTATCTATTTATTAAAAACTAATTTATTTAAAACGACTAAAACTACGTTTACTTATTATAGAAATATGTACACTTTTAAATTAACCGAACTAATAAAATCTAATAATAATATTTAATAAAAACACTTACACTATAATTTATGTATAACCGTTGTATAACACTTAAGATAAGATAAGATAACGTCCTCGGATTTGTTTACACTATAATTCACGTTCACTCGATTCGGAGTACGCTGTTATTTATTTAAAACGCCGCGCGTGCTAACGATACGTATTTATTTCAACTTGATAATCTTCTTAATACTGCATGCTTTCACATTCCAGCAATAACTGACCTACGATTTCTTTCTTACGTATTTATAGACATCGGCGAATCTTTCTCGAGCGTTCCTTACTTTTCGCTATATCTTCTAGAAACTAGATAACAGCCTCCAGAAGGTTCTTGCATTTGCAAGTAATTTCTTGGACGTTTCAATAACAACAAAAAACTTTGAAGTAAAGGAAGAAGGATAGGAAGGGGATACCTAATCAGCCTTAATATTTAATATAATGCTAGACAATGCAATTAAAAGAACAAAAATAGAAGCTACAATAAACGTCAAAAATACACAAATTATTGCTTACCCCGATGACGCGGTAATAATAAGCAGAACTAATATAGGAATGATAGATGCTACCATAAAAATAGATGAGGAAACAAAAAAAAAGGGTTAAGAATCAACGGAGAGAAAATAAAATACCTAAAATATAGTAACAGCAACAATGGAAAATTTATAAAAGTAGGAGATCATAAAATAGAAAGTGTGCAAAAATTCAAATACTTAGGCACCATAATATACAACAGAAAAACTAAAGATAATGAGAAAACGAAACAAAGAATACAAGAAGGATACAGAAGCTACTACGGAAATAAAAAATACATTAACAGTAAACACTTAAGTATAAATGCTAAAATCCAGATTTATAAGACTTTGATAAGACCAGTAGTAGTATATGCGTCAGAGACATGAACAATGACAAAAAAAGAAAGTTTTTGAAAGAAAAATAATAAGGCAAATTCTAGGTTCAGGCATTCCCTGAACACCTGGTTTACATCTGCTAAAGACAAACAAAGGGCTCTAAAACATGCCGGAGTTTACAAAATTCCTTGTTCCTGTGGATCAAGGACAGACGGGATGCTCTATTGAAGTTAGAGTAAAAGAACATATGGCTGACTCCAAATACCGCAGAGTTGCTAAATCAGCAGTAGCAGAACACGTGTAGAAGCAAGGACCCATGCTGAACTTTAACCAAACTAAAGTGTTGCCTAGAACCCCCTTCTACTTTCTCAGACTAATCCGCGAAGCTGTAGAAATAGAAATACATCCATGTAATATGAACCGAGAAGACGGTTTAAGACTCAGCAAATCTTGGCTACTAGTATTATATCCTCTAAGACAAAGATCGACCTTCTTAAAAAGGACACAAACACTTAGTCCGAGTAATAACAAAGTCAGTCAAGGGGTAACGGAAAGATAAAGTCCGTTAATCACGCTAATCGCAATTGGTATAAATATCGTCATTTACACTTTTTGTTTCAGTGACATTTACCACTCTGAAAATGCCAGCTGCAATGTCTTGCAAAACGTCAGTTTGTTTGGGTTCACGAACCACAATACGACAAAGGCCAAGTTCTACTTCTCGTTTTGGCTCTCAAGAATAGACTAGGCCCAAGTCTAAGTCTGGGTGTTTTACTACGACGCGGTCTAAGCCGAAACTCGCTTATAATCATAAACATAACAACCGCGAAAGCTTAAGATTTTATACAATTATTCATAAACAAAGATTTGTTTTGATCAACATAATTACTCAAATGCTAATGATGCATACCTTAACAACTACGTCATGTGTCAGCATACTCAAAAACAATTTAAATTTGTTGAGAACCAAGTACATTTACAAAATATATTTAGTTTTGTATAAACTTAAGTTAATACTACACAAACAAACTGTTGAATTATTTAACTCAATTGATAATAATTGTATCCAAAAATTTAAAGAAATGTTTGGCACGTATGGGAAAAGCGTTATGTTATCCTAACGATCATCATCACTATGTATTTATATACCACTTTTTGCAGACTTTGTTTTGTTAGATAATATTTATTAAAAAGTAGAAAGCAAATACAATACTTACAACGCTTGATGTGTTAACTGGAGCATTATTATCTAATAGAATTTGAACGATGTCTAAAAACCCTCCTTGTGCCGCAAAAAATAATGCAGTTGTGCCCGTCTGAAACAAAAAAATACAATCAACTATTTGTTGTTAATGTTCAAGGTGCGTTTTAAATAGACGTAATTCTGTTGTTGACAATATGAATATTAATAATACTGGTTATTACATCATATATGAAACGGTAAGTTTAATTGTACAAGCAATTTGTATTTTGTAGTCGATATTTCCAACAGTCTAACAAGATTTACTCAAACTGGTAACAATTGTTTTTTTTTTTAAATTAAGATATAGATTTTCATTGTTTTTAACGCAAAAATAAAACTTTTCAAAACCTATGATATACGGATATGACTTCATTTTTTTAAACAGTCAAATATACGATGACGTTATTATCCATGTAAACAAACCTCTGAATTATTAAAGACAACTTTAAGAAGCTATTTTTACCAACACAATTTTTTTTCTTATATTTCATAAAATACAATTTTTTTCTTACAAACCTTACTTGTAGTGTTAGAAGTAGAAGAGTCTACTGGTATAAATCATATCGTCACTGCTACATTTAAATTATATATTGTTTTTGAGATAAAACAGTGTCTTGGACCAAAAAAAGCTTTTTGAAAAGTATTTTGAATGTATTAAAAACTATGTTTTCTAAAATCATATATAAAAAAACTACCTTCTGAAGAAAACTCAAAAACAATACTTATTGAGAAAATGATAACCATTCCAAATTTCCACTAATGACACTTTAATGTGTTGTTTGGCTCTGACCCTTTCATAGTAAATTTTTAGTCTATACAAACAAAAAAATTTTTTTTTGTGTTGCCAACATTGCAAACATCAACATTTGTTTGTTAGTATAGTTACCTAATAGGCGAAAAAGGCTATAGAGCGCCAAAATTAAAAATAAAAAAGCACATAAAACTAAGTGTTCAAAGTGAATATTAGAATGAATATATGTTTTAAAAAATCTTGGAATCAGTTAAAATTGAAAAAAAAACGATAAGCTCAATGTCAAATTTAGTAATAATTGTAGTACCAACATTATATTTCTGGTTATTTCAAAAAACATTTTCTTAATTTTTTTCAAAAACAATGTAATTTTACAAAAGATAACACAACAAATAATGTACGTTACTGTCGTCAAAAGTTTTATAGCATAACTCACTCACATGCAAACTCTCAACGCTTGTTACGTAATTTACCATTTGTGCTGTCCTCATCGTAAACATCAATATTTGTTTGTTAATGTAGGTTTGTATTAACCAAAAAAAAACTGTAGAGCTCTAAAGTGATAAATTAGAATGTAGGTAAAACGGTGCTTTTAAAGTCAATTATTATTTAAGCAAAAATGTGCATGTGGTAGAAAATCTATTTATAAGTTCTGAAATTTAGTTAAAATTAGAAAAAAAATAGCTTAACAATTACATAAGTTTAAATATTAAGAGTATTCAAGCTCTATTCCAATCTTGTTAAGTGTGCGTTTCATTCATGTCGCTTTGTTATGTTAGTTGCATTATGCTGGAATAAGAACAGTTTGTCGGTTCTTCACTCGTTATATATTACCGGTTCCTGCAGTGCTGTTTTAGTATGGATACCTTCATGTTACGCATCTCTTAGTTGCTTAGTTAAATTTGTGTAATAAACGTTGTCAATTGCTTTTATTGTGAAATATAAAAACTACTTTGTTTGCACGCGACTAAAGCAAGACTGAGACTGCCGCTTTGCCGTACATCACAAGCTACTAAAAATTTTTGAGTAACTTTCTGCTTTTAACTGTGTTCTGTAATTTCCATTTACATATTTGTTATTCCTAATCTAATCTACTTTGTGACATTTAAATTGCAACACCAAGAAGGGGTGGGAATGTTGTGACCAAACTTGGTAGAAAGGTTTAGCTACTCAGAGATAGTAAATTATTAAAATTTCAAAGAAAAAGAACAAAGATTTACACAATTTTTATTTAATAATGTGTTGGTTCCGGTCTATCGATTCATTCTTTCCAGCAGATAGCCAATTTTATCTTGAGCTATTGCATCTCAAGTAATTCATGCCGGAGAGCTAGTTTCTAACGTCTGTGGAGAATGCACTATGCTTCTCTTCTACCCACTTGTTCAATAGGTGAAAGATCGGGAGATCTGGGTAGTTATGAAAAAAGATTAACATTGACTTCTTCGAATGTGAGGATGTCTATGTGAGGACGGGCATTAACTTGCTGGAAAAGTGGGTCTACAATTGTTGAAGAAATGGAAGAATATGGGGTTCTACCACCTCTTTAACATACCGACGAGCGTTCATATCAATTCATTCATAATGTATTCTATACCATTCTAGATTTTAGCGGAGTAGCAATCTACACCAGTCTAAACGTTGGTGTCAGTGTTGAGCCGTCAGTAGTAGCACAAGATGTAGCTAATAAGATTGCAATTCAAAACATCTAATTCGACGGGAAACTGTTCAAAGTGTTAGAAGACGACCTTCATTACCTAATCATTGATCGGCGATTGATCTGGTACTGGAAAATTGGTTTTTTAATACCGTCAAACATGGCAGTCCTGCTCCTTATTTGCTTGCTTCCGTTCTCCTATTTATAACGAGTCTGACGAATTTGCAATTTTCCTGTACGAAAAACCACTTTCACCTAAACCAGCAATGCGACCTCTGTAGTAGTAAAACAAAACAAACATCAGATTTGCCATTACCACTTGATCCATTTGAATAATTTTAATCATTTACTACTTCTCAATAGTTAAACTTTCCTGCCAACTTTGGTCACAAAATTCCTACTCTTTCTTGGTGTTTCAAATTCAGTGTCACAAAAAGTATATATTCAAATTTACTTGTTTTTGACAAAAGGTGTTTACGATGTTTTTCTAAATTTATTCTGTAGGCAACGTCAACGATGAATCATAAAAGAGCAGGTTCATTCGATTTACTGAATCAGACGAAGTATAAATGCGGTATCTATTTTAAACGTCTTCTTTTTTGTGATGATTCTAGTGTCATATGTTTTCTTATACAAAAGCATAAGATATTTGGTCAATGATTTGCCTTTATACTTGATGAAATTGTTTGTTATTTCATCTATTCTAAATGCTTTTTTATTTCTATTTATAAAAATAACATTTTTTACCTGTTTAAATTGATTTATAAACCGTAAAACTGTCGTTCTTGAGCACATCTGGGTATACTCTATATAAAGTTTTGAAATGGTATATATACTCTATTGTAATATGTTCATTAGTCAACGCTTTCCTTTTCTTACATTTTTCAATTTTGATTCACGTACTTTAAGAATTTTTTATAGTAATTTAACTTCATTGTATTGTCTGTATTTGTTATGTTAAAAGTGTTTTGGTATCATGTTTGCACCGTATAAGATTTATTCCCGGAACGTCTACTTTCCGCTACATTGGAAGGAATTGCTTGCAATTGGTAGATATCGATGGGAAAAAACTTTTCATTTTTCCGCTCTGTGTGGTTTGCTACATATATGTTCTAAGTAAATGCCCAGCGAAGTTTTCACTTCAAATTATTCACACTGGTCTCTGGTATAAATGAGTGTAGTATTTTCGCTGCTTTGTAAAAATTTTCCTGGGGTAAGCATTTGTCTATGTTATTGAGATTTACTTTAATTTTCTAGTATTGTCATGAGCGGTGTCTGAATAACCACATGTCGTTCCATTAAAGTGGAGATATTAAAACCCGTTGCGTTTATTGGGAAAATTCCTATGATTATGCCATGCCACGTTTTTTGAAGATGTCGAAACTAACTAAGATCATTTTAAACGTATTGGGAGGCCATTTACCAAAATAACAAAATTAATGTGAGGGAAACTCAGCGCATTCGTTTTTTTTCAGTAATCGTATGAATCGAATTTATTTGTGATGCTTCAGCTAATTTTAAGAAATTCTGGGAAAGTGCTGGTACGCCAAGTTTAATTTGTTGTACATACGACGTGTTGTCCAACCGAAGGGGACTTATTTCAACCACTATTGTCTGTGATATTGACTTACGTTCTAGCTTTTGATCTAATGTCTGTAAATTTTTCTTCTTCTTTCTACGAACTTCTCTATATGCGATAAAATAAATATACTCATTGTTACAACCTGTGTTTTGTCATTAGTACTCTTACAGCTTTGACTAGATTTAAGCGGTATCTCCCATTCTAATCTTTCACCGTTTTGGCGTCTTTTTAAATTGCTCTATAATTAGCATATAGAAATCAACGATCCATTTACCGAATCAAACTGAGTTAGTCGCTCCCGTTTAAGTTACGAGACTCGTAACATAATTTTTTGCCCCTGTCATGTTTGTTTACCTTATTAACAGTGGCGTAACTAACGGACGCAAAACCCCACAATGCGGAGGGACTTCACGTCCAAAGGAGGCCTCGTCTCAAGCATTGTAATAAAATAATTTTTATTTTTTAATACAAACAAAATTCCAAAGTAAAATATGAAGAAGGAGCCAGTACCGGTTCTCGGTAGGATTCGCCGTCTATAATCTTGTCATGCTCTGCAATTAGTTTACAAAAATGTTTCTAAAGTTTAAAACAATTACACTAACTTAAAACTTGATACAACGAAAGTGGTTTGAAAGTGGAACATAGAACCAAAATTTTGCGAAAAGTATAAAATATTAAAGTTAAAAGCCCTTTTGAGGAAACATCTGATTTCTTTTAATTGACAAGTCAAAAGAAATTATTTAAAACTAAATAATTTTTTTAAATTGGCGGACTTGCAAATAAATGAAAGGCAACAGTATGCGTACAGTTTACAAGTTTTTTCAGTTTTTAATGCCTAAGCACCTACTTGAAAATGATGATGAACAGATTTTAAAACAAAAAACATATCTGAACTGATTATACAATTTCTAAACAAAAAAGTTAGAAATGTAAATATCTGATGTTGTTTTCATTGATCTGTTATTGTATTAAAACATAATAGATATAAATTAACTGCATATTTATTTACTAATCTTTCATTAAAATAATTAAGGTAATGCATACACATACATTATATATACAATTATTTGGAGAGCCGATGGGAGAAGCGATCTTAAAAAATAGATTTGCACCACCACCACTGCTTATTAAGCTCATCTATACTAAAGCTAAGCAAAAAAAACACTAAAAGTGGTTTACAGTAACGGGCTGGTTGTGCATTAATCCTACAAACCTTCATGTAGTTTTTTTAATCGTCTGCAATCTATTTGTTAGGTCGAAGAATTTTCAAAATTTTAATTTACGGGTTAAATCTGATAATTAATTCTTGAGTAAAGAAAAGTTGTTATTGCCAACGAGTATGAATATTTCTAGCCGACCCGAAAGCGAGGCTGGCAATTTATACAAGTTGGCAATGCAATTTCTTTACGAATTATACACTATGCTTTTTCTAAGACTAAATAGATAATTAGTTATAAAAGTGAAATCAAAGTTTAACTTAACTACCGAGAAGAAATAACTCGAAAATAAATCAAATTTAAAAATTTTTTGGTAATACCTGTAGTAATAGCTAAAATGACAATTAAAAGGTTATATACCAAAAAAGTTTTACCATAAAACATATCAAAGATTTCTTTAGAGTAAATGGTGTATTTATTTAATACAATTTAAATGCAAGCTTTCGAACTTTAGCAAAGTCCTTCGTCAGGCAGTATAAATTAAACTAATTTACAATTGTAAAACTAAGGTAACTAAAAACAATAATTCATAAGGAACCTACATAATTGGCGCAGAACGTAATCACAGTAAATACAATGTTGGTACTACATTTATTACTAAATCTGTCAAATTTGACATTAGCTTTAGCATCGTTTTTTTTTAATTTTAACTGAATTTCAAGATGTTATAAATTACTTCCACTTTTCGCATACTCGTTATAATATAATAATTGACTTGAAACACTTAGTTTAATGTGGATTTCTAGTTTTCATTTTGCCACCTCAGAGCTTTTTTCGCCCATTACGTAACTACACTAACGAAGGAATATTGACCATTCCAATGTTGGCAGCACAAAATAGTAATTTACGTAACAAGAGTCGAAAGTAAGGCATATGATAACGAACGGTATTGCGACCCGAGGGCGCAGTGCCGAGCATTGCAGGTGAGTGAGTTATGCTATGATACTTTCGACGAGAGTAACGTACATTATTTATTGTGTTGTCATTTGTAAAATTACATTCTTTTTTAAAAAATTAGAAAAATCACCAATGATATTATGTTGGTACTACATTTACGATTTTTTAAACGCCTTCCACCTGTCGCATAATCATTGTAATATAATAATTAATTTTAAACACTTAGTTTTTTGTAGATTTCTAGTTTTTATTTTGCCACCCTCATTACGTAACTACGCTAAAGAAACGAGTATTGACGTTTGTAATGTTGGCAGCACAAAAAATAATATTAATTGCTTGTTGGTTTTCTAGTCAAAAACGCTATTGAAAATACATTTACAATTTGATTTTATTTTGAATATTATTGATATCGTTTTTTTTAGTGATTTATCCAGAACTTTCCAGGATATCTTTATAAAACGTTCTGTGCCATTACACTTTGTATACTTTTTTCAACGAGTTGAATATAGGTTTATAATTCAATAAATACCAACTCAAAAGCTTTTCTGTAAATAAATCTCCACTATTTTGGAGACATTTATCTACATTTAATTATAATTTTTCCTATACAAGCACATTTAATCAATTAAATGGCAGAAAGAAAGAAATGCTTTACAAATATCATAAAAATATTGCTAGTATGCACTTGATACTATTATTTTTATTTCTTAATGCATAGAAATTTAACTCATCGTACTTTCGTCAAGAGGCACGATTCTTTTACTAAATCTAGAGAGTTAACAAAGGTAATATATCTATCCAATCTAAAAAAACAATATATTGTGAATTTTTTCATTGTGTTGTAAATTCTAGTTATACTCGCAAAAAATTAACAGTCTATCAACTTTATCATTATCGTTCTTTTCGATTTAACGCCAATAATTTGTTGCTTTATTAACGTTATCAAACATGCAGTAAATAAAAGAAAAAATGCTACCACATGTAACACACATATTTAAAATACATTGTTTTTTGAATGGCTATCGCAGCTTTGATTTTTCAAACATCTGACGTAACTATGGTATTTATGACAAACTTTTTATACAATCGATTAAAATATTTATTTATATAAACTTAATTTATGAAAAAAAAAATTAAATGCAGTTTAAAAACAAAAAAACGTGCGAATTTTTTTTGTAAGCTGCATGATAAAAAAAAGTTCCCTTTTTTTCTGTGAAGATTTGTAGTATTTCACCAAACTCATCGTAAAACAAAAAAATTGAAATTCTACAAATATTAGTAAGCGTACATAACTATTGATGAGAACTCGTTTATGTTGTATTCTAGAATACGCTTTTTGCAAAAGTTTTTAGTCCAATTTTTTTTACTTTGCAGCCAAGGCTCAAACATGTATTTTAGAACGGTGGAATTCTAATCGAGTCATAGAGTAGTAGGTATATACTATGACTATATATCTACGAAAAACAAAATCATTAGTTTAAGTAGTCCACAATTTCATTCCAAAAACCTTAACATCTTAAAAAACATTCTAATAAATAATAATTACCCTAATAACCTAATTTACAAATTTCATACAAACAACACAAATATCATACCATCACTATCGACCCAAACTAACACTACATCTAATTACGAATACACTAAAATCATAAACGTTCCTGGATTAACGAAAAGACTCATTCCGATTTTAAAAAACACTAACTTAAAAATAGCGACCTATAATAGCAATACGATATACAACACCATTTACACCAGAATAAAAGATAAAATAAAATTAAACGACAAACACAATGTCATATACAAAATTGAATGCACGGCATGCAACAAATGTTATATAGATCAAACTAAACAAATAAACATCAATCGCATCAAAAATCATCAATATGATTGTAAAAACAAGAAAGCAGAATCGGCTTTGGCTTTACATCACATTAACACGGGTCATAATTTTGACTTTAGTAATCCTACGATCTTAGATGTGGAACCTAAATTTAATAAAAGACTAATTGCTGAGGTGATTTTCATCACCAAACATAACAATGTGAATTTCAACACAGATACTAATAACCTTAGTACTGTTCATAATAATTTAATCACAAAAATGTCATGACCTCGAAAATTTTCACTTATTTTGCATGGCCAACATTTTTCTTTATAATTATTGTTCTTTAATCTTGTGTGGTGTTAGTGAGCTCGTTCTTTACATGTTATTTTTAAGTTTCACATCTTTTATGTTTTTTCCTGTTTGGTTTTCATTGTTAAATTTTTATGACTGTGTTGGCGGACCATCACTACTTGTTTAGTTTTTTGTAAGTAACTTGTCTATTTTATACATTTGACTTGGTTTTTGTTAATGTTGTTAGTTTCTGTAAACGATTTGTTTTGTTTTAGTTTTTTACAACTAGTTATTCGTTTAAAAAGTTTGTTTGTTCACCTGAGTTGTATTTACGTTTTGTTAATTTTGTTTTCTTCATTTATTAAACATAGGGGCCTGATGAAGTGGACACATAGGTTCACGAAACGTCGCCTACAAAAAACACTGTAAGTTGTGTTTTCTTTCGCCATCTCCTACATTTGAAGGATTCAAACACCTTTCTCATTCATAGATAATCTTATGGAGTTATTGCGTATATGAGTTAAGTGCGCTAACAGACATAAGAAACAAGATATACACACACAACACAACAAGCGAGTAAATAATATTTTAGCAACAACAATAGTTATTTTTGTAACGTAAGCGTAATCATCCAGTAACGCCAGTTTCACTTTATATAACATAAAAACTAAAAATTAGCAATTATTTTAGTTTCTATTTTATTAAATACTAGAGTATATCTAGTATTCTATAACAATAAATATATTGACGTCAGAATTAATTTTACAATAATAATGAATGTGCAAGAATTATAACCAAACTCAAAAATATATTGAAGACACTGTACAAAAAGAAATAGAAAATCTGTTATCATCTAAATGTAAACAAAAATATGAAATAAAATATCACCATTTTTGAGTACGTAATCAGCGAGCGTTATCAATTCATAACGCCCTCTCATAAAACCCCGGTTGATATGTATATGTTTACGTATCTCGTATCCTAGACATTATGAGTAAATTATAGCAAAGTGAAAAATAAGTTTATTTCGTTTGACTGACAAAAAGAATTACAAGAAGTACGAAACATTTTATAGAGAACTAATATTTCGAAAGAAGAAAATGTATCTTTATTATTGACTATAGACAACTTAAATTTAGAAACAAAAACAGAAACATGTCAAGGTAGTAGACCAAAATATGAGATTCATGAACCATACGAAATTAAAAAACACTTAAATGATCAAAAATTTAGTTCTAGTTTTAACTCTGTTTATAAAAGCTATGTTATCCAAGGTCTAATCTAATAATTTTGTGGTTTCTAAAACTGATAAAAACGGTTGTTTGATTGTTCTTTCTCGTTTAGCTTATGTCAATACAAGCAATGATTAACTCACTGAATGCCGATTTGAAGTAACAAAAAAAATCCCCTGTATTATTTTTTAATTGGTAACTTTTTTCTGCTAATACTTGTTAACGACTTAGCTTTATTACACCTTCAAGTAAAGGCAAAAAACTCACAATTTGGTTGACTTTTTAAACGGCGACGTTTTGTGATGCTATTTAAGAATTAAATAAATAAACAAACAATGACGCTTACAGTTAGTAACAGACAGACAAACCTCATACTTTTTAAAATTTTTAAATTTGTGACCAGTTCAATCGGACAGCTCATCCCCAATCGGCAAGGCAACGTTTGTTTCATGTTTTAAAACGTTACAACGTTTTCAAATAGTTGAACTAAAATATGTTTTTTAGAAAAATGTGTTTGTTACGTTTCAAAAATATTTCATCTATTCATTACTACAATATTTTAAATACATTTTAAACATATTTTCTAAAAACATTTTTAAAAAATATAAATAACGTTTTTTCCTTTCAATCTAAATTTGGCCATTAAGACGTTTTTGCAATGTTTTTAAACATGTAAATATATCTTTTCAAAACGTTAAAAAAAAATTAAAAAAACGTTTCCTTGTTGATTGGGTCTTGGATCCGTTTTTATTGGCCATGATAAAGTATGCACAATAACCTCACGAAACGTCGTCGTTTAAAGAGACAATTAAGTTGTGAGTTTTTTGTCTCTCCCTGAAAGTGTAATACAATTATTTTTTAACTTTTTTAAATTTAATAATAATTGTTATTTGCGATATTTTACATTAGTTAAACTTTACCTGTAGTAATAACTCTTTTAACTCTTCTTTTACTAATTTGATTACTTTTTGATTTATATAGGACAATAGCTTTGTAAACTATCATAACACTTTTACATTTTACTGACAACATTCTTTCTTTATGAAGATTTTGTTTCTATAATTGTTTTTTTGTATCTCGAATAGAAAGTTCAAAGTTAGATTAAAACACTAATTTTATTAATACATACTTAAACACTGATATTTCAAACACCTGTTCCGCTTTCGCTAATCACATTTTGTAATTTTTTCTCTCTCGAACAATATTATATTTTATTCACGTCTGTAATAAGTTCTTTTTTTCGTAAATATCTTGAAATTCATTGTTACCTACTCGAATATCAAATTGACAATAAACACGTATCTCCATAATTAATAATTCTAATTTATTTGTTCGCTTTAAGTTATTTTTTGCATTATCTTTGTACGTTCAATATTTTAATTTAAAAAACTGTTTTAAACTAGTTTATAAACTTTTCTAATTGAATAACTTTCCAGTTATCAAAACACCACAAAAATTAAGACACTGATTTAAATAAACTTCATGACAAATGATTATAATAAAAAAGGCAATAAAAAACATCAACAATTACCTTTATAAACAGTACCAGACAATAATTGCTTCCGTCTAATTGTATTTGCTTGTATATAAAATTGTTAAATAATAACTGTGCGACCAGAATTTTTTACATCGGTAGGTATGCAATTTCTTCAACAATTTAATCAAATTCCAGAATATCAAACAATAATTAAAATATGCAGGCGTTGCTCTTAGTTAAGGTAAAAGGTAAAGCACTTACCACTCTTTTTAAAGTGGGGTCAGCGCCTTGTTCTAAAAGTTCTTTAACACACTCGTAATGACCATTTGCGGAAGCCAATATTAACGGAGTAGTTCCATCCTAAACACATAAAAGTAATAGTCAGTCACCCAATAAATTATTATAAATAAAAGGATGTTATAGATTTTTAACTGTAATTGTAATCTTCCGCTGTTTCATTAGTTACATTATGTCAACTAATACATTAAAGGCCAATACTCTCATTAAACAATAATTTTTCAATCAGACTAGTTCAACATTCCTAAAAAGAATATACCATTGTATTTTAGAATCAGCATACTTAATGCCTTTCCATGTTATGTTAAGTTATTGTATGACAATAATGATTATCTGCCTTTATAACAGTACATGGATACTTGAAATTTACCTGTATACACTTGAATAAATTCTAGAAAGTTTCTTACAGTTTATTCTTTGCGAGAAGAATTTATGTATAACTGCATACTTATTCTGAGTATTATTGTTACGGCTTATGTAAACATAATAAAGAAAATATATTGCTTGTTACGTTAACTTTTAACTTAGAAAAAGTAATTCGAGGACAACTAGTAATTTACAAATTTTCAAGAGCGGTTACTTTTCTAATTATTTATTTTAAAATGTCATTTCTGGTTCTATTTAAATATAATTCGGGACGTATAATTTACCTTATCTTTACAATCAACGTGCACTTTTCCGCTGTCCAAAATTCTGGTCAGTAGGAGTAAATCTCCATTCATAGCCGCTAAATGCAGCTGAGCGTCAGAAAGAGACTCTTTCTGAAAATAAAAAACAAGACAATTTTAGCGAAATAATAATAATAAAAACAGTTGAGATTAAAAGATCGCCGTTAATACAGCAATAAACGTTGTTTGCTATTTTTGCCGTGACATTCAATCTTTTGAAGATAAGGTTAGCGGCATTGTAAACAAAAATAAATCCAAAACAATATGCTTACCTTAGAGGACATTGTAAATATTTTTCAAAATTAATAAACGCACTTTTAAGCACCGAAACACTAACTAATCCAATTATTAGCCATAATAGCACTATGGCTATGTGAAACTCGCGCGTATATAATTTTATATATTATGCTTATGTAATGACCGCAGGTGAAATAGCCGCCGAGTTTGTTTTTTAGGCGACGAAAACATGGATTTGCGTCTTTAACGTAGAAAGTGCTTGCACGATATTGAGCTGATATTACCGCGGATATTTTAAACCGTGCGTCGCATGCGCAGAATTTTTAATGAAAATCCATACTAATTTTCAGTTTGAATTAACCGCTTCGTGCTTAGTTACGTTTTCCGCTACAAGCGACACCACTTTACAAATTCACGATCTTTTTGAGGTTAATTTCTCATCGTGCAGATTGTTTCGTAAATCGCCGATTTTAAGTGAGTATTTTTTGGAAATTTGCTTTTATTTGAGTGGTGAAATTGTAAAAAATTTATCCATTTTCTTAGATCAACAAATATGCAAAACGATACTGGTGAATGCGTCGATTTGTACTGTCCCAGAAAATGGTAAGCGCATACACGTGGTTAAGTGTATTTTACAATAATTTGGTTTTAGTTCTGCCAGTAATAGAATTATTCATGCTAAAGATCACGCTTCTATTCAATTAAGCATTGCTGAAGTTGATGCTCAAACCGGTAGAATGACCGAAACCACTAAAAATTATGCATTATGTGGGGCCATTCGACGTATGGGAGAATCAGACGATTGCATTGTCAGGCTTACAAAGAAAGATGGAATTTTAGCTAAGTAAGTGTTTGGTTCAAATCGGATATTGTTAAAATAACATTGGTTTTTATTTTCAGGAACTTTTAGATGTATTTGTAATGTAAGCTTTACGTTTATTTACCTCTTTCAATAAAGGTATTATTTCGTATTTTTTTCTAATCTTTTTATCTTCTTAATATGGTACATGTAAGGTAGTTGGAATACACAATTAATATTATAACAGCAAAATCTAAGTGCTCGGCAGTAAAAGTTGCTATAATTGACTTGTGTTTTAGTGTTTGTCAATTGAAACAAATCAGAAATTTTATTTACTAAAATAAATATTTTATTGTTTGATAATGCAACTATATCTGGGAAAGAAAATTATTCTTCAAACTGGTATAGGCAACACGCTGTACTTAAATAAAATGAATGATAATGTAAATACAATTGTTTCCTCATTAAGTGTACTCTTAATGTTCTTGTATTACAAAATTCATACAGTGCAGATTTACTTTTTTCAGTGTAAACCTTAACATGATTTTGTCGACACTGGCTGATTTATTGTAATGCTTTTCTTGTTTACTGAGATTTGCCATTCCACATACTATGCGTTGAGATTCTTGAATGACTTTAACGTCATGTCTTGTGTTGGCATGTTTTATATAGATTGCATATAGAATTGATAAAACGAACTTTGCGGGGCTCCTGTGTTAGCAATTAATCACTACTCGGATTCGTTTCTAACATTTTCTTGATAGAATCAACATGAAACACATGCTTCAAGTCAGTTTTTTTTACTATCTTCAACGCTTTCGTTCATTAGGTCTGTTAAATAATTTCTTAAATAACATAGTAACTGATGTTTTTGATTCGATCTACTGCGAGATTCCAGATCGGCTCCAACTTTTCGCGTTGATTTCTCTGTCAAATTTATACATATCCGAATTTTCTATTTTTGTTACTACCCATGGGTCAACATATTTAAGTTGTAGTTTTGTAGATTCGCCCGTTATGTGGGGTATTCTCCTAACTACTACGTCTCCAATTTCAAAACTGATGTCTTTTTCGTTATGTCGAATATTGCTCGAAAGGCCTTTGTTTTGTCTGAATTCAATTCAAAAGTTTATTTCCATTTTTCGCATCTTCTTTTTTCATAATCTAGCGTTTTTTGGTAGGGCGATAACTACCAATTGTGTTCGCTCTTTCTACATGACCATTTATGTGGGGTCTATGGCTGGCGTTCAACATCTGGATACCATATCGCGTACACGTTTTCAAATTGTTTCGACGTAAAACTATGCATCGTCACTATCCATCATTGTCGGTACTCCGAAAGCCATAATTAAAATCTTTTAGTGCTTTTACAAAATGTCGAGCTTTTGTGCTTTTTATGAAGTAAAGTTACATAAATAAACTGTACATACATTAATGTACGTAAACTGCACATACGTAATATGTACGTACATGCGCGTACGCGAATAAGCAAAGATTTTGATCATAAACATTGTTATGGTAGTGTCGTTTTAACTATCTTTCAATGTTAATTATGGTTTTCAACTGCAAAATTAAGTGTAACTAATTAGTAATTATATTTTCTATGTATTTTGTTGACATTTTGAGCGTACTCCATTTTAAAATTCTAATATTCCGTTAATTAACATTGTCATTAAGTTATGCAACCACATGGACGAAACAATGCTTTCTACTGTACCTAATCGCATGTCAAGGTTTTTTGTATCGAGAGGCAAAACATCTGTTTCGAAAATAGTGTCTGCTCAGAGAGAACAATTGGTCACGGGAGTATGCTGCATGGGGGCGACAGATATTTGGGTACCTCCAGCTTTAATATTTTGTCACCGTCCCGGTGGTTTTTGGGGGCTGAGAATTTTTATCCATATTTTTTTTTTATTATTATGTTGTAATTACGGGTGTGTTTAGCATTTCCATCGTTCATTAAACTTCTTTGTATTTTCGAATTGCGTATTTCTTGGTAACATTCTAAAAGTTTCCATTGTGTTTACTTACATTCATTTAAAATTATTTATTATCTGCCGGTTGTTCTCCCAATTGAGAAAATAGTCGCTACTGCGGACTTTATAAAGTTTTCCCGGCTAATGGTACTGTACCGACGCGTTTTACCGATGCTGAACGCGTGTAACGTCTTTGACGGAATTAAGTGAATCGATTCTGACAATAAAGTGTTGAGTTTTTGTTGTAAACTAAGGATTAGTAGCTGTCAAACTGCAGACATACCTGTAAGTACCTTTAACAACTTATCACCTCTTCAACTGAAGAACTCGCCTCCAATTCGATCGTTAGAGGAACATCACGGACACCAGTTATTTTCGACGCGTACTTCTATTTGATTTTGTTTTGGTTGATTTAAATTGTTGGTTAAAGTCAAGACGGGCGAATCGATCAGAATAGAGTCTTAGAATTCAATTATGTCTTGATTATCAAACTTTAGACCCCTCTGACTCGGTTCGCAGTCTTGATTTATTATTTTGTTTGATGTTTTGTTGTATGCATGCTTTAGTTGTGAATTAAGTTAAGGTAGTTCTCGAGTAGCGGCATTTATCGTTTGCGGCGAGTCGTACGTACGACCAAGCGCTCTGCGGCTGATTCCCTGTGCGACTTTTAAATTTAAGATTAATTTGAATGATTTTATTAACCATTTTACTTGCTTTAAATTTTAATATACGAATTATTATCTCATATTTGACTTTCTCTGAATCGCCTGTTTTCATCTACGGAGTGTTCGAATTTCCGGTTTTGGCGAACATTTCACAGTGACTAAAAATTCGGTGGCGCCCTTAACAACTCTTCCTGATTTAAGTAAACTCGGCAAAAGGTAAGTGAGAGACAAATAATTCGACCCGCCCCTTCTCGACTAAGTTAGCTGGCAAACCACCATCCCATTGTTACCTTCTCTAAACCATCGTTTTAGAGTGTAACAGATTGGCGCCCAACGTGGGGCCCAATTGTCTCTCACTGTGTTAAGAGAATACCTAATTTTGACGTTTCATGAATTTGTTTTTACCTATTAGTCGATTATTTGTTAGATTGAATTCTGTTCAGCGTTTTAGGTGTGTTAAGAAAAATTGTGTTCGATTTGTTGTCTTTAGATCAATTGTTGTTTCCGAGTGGAAGTCGATATTTTTTTCCACAAGCTTATTTGATGTTTATTTATGTATCGTTATCGGCGAGTCATTGACCGGATCACAAAGGTCAGTTTTTATTAGTTGGCGCGTGCTAATTGAGATATTCTTTTACATCGGGAATCCGATTGAGTCAACACTTTTCTTTTACACTTTAATTTATAAAGGTTCGTTCACGTTTAATTATCTACAATGTATAAGTTAAATATCGCCAGATTATCACATGACGAATTAAAATATGAGGTTTCAATTAGGGGTGGAGATACCACCTTAGGAGTTACTGCATTACGTGCTTGGTTAAAAACATTTTTAGCAGAGGAAGCAACGGGAAAATCTCCAATCCGTTCTCCTTATCCTTTTGATTTTGTTACCGATAAAGCTGCAATTACTTTAGTTATATCCGAAATTGATGCATTAATTACCGAATTGGTTACCAGTCCTTCATCAAAAACTTCTTCTATTATCGAAACAAAATTTAAACATGCTTTAAATAGAATTAATAACGCCATACCAAAAAAAGGTGATGATTCTGAAGTTAAAGAAAAATTACTTCAGGAATTAGTCGTTCTTATTTCCCGTTATGAACTCTTAGATCGTCAAGTGGTCGCGGTGGAAAATACTTCTGATCCACCGGAAGAACCTATTGATGTCAAATTAAATATCGAAAGTACTTCTTCCAGCTCTAATGTGAATAATATTTGCCAGGTTGCAAGTACTACGGTGTCTCCAGTGTCAACTAATCATTCGAAATCGACCCCTTGTTGGAAATGGGATATAAAATATAAGGGTAATAGTGGCTCACTGTCTTTGAACTCCTTCTTAGAAAAAGTTTCCGAATACCAAATTTCTCGTAATGTTGGTAATGATCAGCTGTTTGCCGAATGTTTAGATTTATTCCAGGATCACGCTTTAATTTACGTGCGCTCGGTTAAGAATGAGGTTAATTCATGGCCTGAATTGGTTCGCCTTTTAAAATTACAGTTTCAGCCTGTCGACTTTGATGATAAATTATTAGAACAAATTCAAAAACGAACCCAATCCGAAAAAGAACCGATCGGAATATTCGTAGCAATTATGAAAGGAATGTTTAATCGTTTAGAAACTAAATTATCGGAAGACGCACAGTTAAAAATTTTACGTAAAAATATTAGACCTATTTACCAATCGCGATTAAGTTTAACCCAAATTAACTGTATTAATGAATTAATTGAATTAGGACGTTTAATAGAAAACAGTTTAGAGTCTATTGAAAATTTTACTCCTCCGGTTAGACGAAAAAACGATTTGGAAGGCGACATTGCGGCCTTAGGTATCCCGGATGCGCCAGTCGCGGAAAGGAAAATTGAGACACCAAAAATTAATAACGAGACGCGTTATCGGCCTGTTTTTAATCGTGTTCCCAATAGATCATGTTGGAATTGCCAAAGTAAACAACATTTGGCACGAGATTGTGACCGACCTAGGTCAACTCAATATTGTTATCGTTGTGGTCATCGAAACGCTACCGTACGTACGTGTCCAAATTGTTCAAAAAACTTCCGAAGAACGGATTAAAAGACCGACGAGTGGTCCGTTCCGCTAATCAAATACAGTCGGCAATATTTTATAATTCCGCATTTAGTGAACGTGAAACCAATTTTAAGAAAACCAAAATTATTTTAGACTATGTTTTTGATGCATCTGAGGAAGATCAGCGTCCATTCATTAACGTTCAAATTTTCGGTAATGACGTACTCGGCCTTATGGATAGCGGTGCTACGCGAACGATCATCGGCGATAAAACCTGGCGTCGTTTAAACAAATTAGGCGTTCGTTTAAATAACAAAGACAAAATTAAATGTACTGTAGCTAACGGTGAAACTATTGAATCTATCGGTTCCGTTGACTTGCCTATTGTGATGAAGGGCAAAATGACTTTAGTTAACGTCCTTGTAGTACCGGAGATATCGAACACCTTAATTCTTGGAGTTGATTATTGGAAACAATCTGGGTTCGTTCCAGACTTACGGAAAGGTCAGTGGAAGTTTGCGTCGATCGCCACCGCTGACGCAGTCAATGACCCAAAACCAGCTGTCGTGTCACGCGCGGATTTAACAGCTGAACAAAATTCTAAATTACATTCGGTGATTGATCCTTATTTTTCGGAATCAAAACCGACGTTGGGTTATACTAATTTGATCGAACATGAAATTAAAACTACCGCCTCCCCAATTAAGCAACGGTATTATAGGGTTTCTCCTTATATGCAAAAACAAATTGACGCCGAGTTGGACAAAATGTTAAAGTTGGATGTGGTCGAGAAATCTAGTAGTGCGTGGTCGAGTCCTATTTTATTAGTCAAAAAAAAAGATGGCACGCATAGATTCTGCGTGGATTTCCGAAAGTTAAATAAAGTAACTGAAAGGGACGCTTACCCTTTACCTTATGTTTCAACCATTTTAGACCAATTACGTGATGCTAAATTTATTTCTTCTTTGGATATCAAATCTGCGTATTGGCAAATTCCGTTAAGTCAAGACTCAAAACAATATACCGCGTTCACAGTTCCCAATAGAGGCTTGTTTCAGTTTAAAAGGTTACCTTTTGGTTTGGCTAATGCTCCGGCTTCATGGCAGCGACTCATTGATAAAATTCTTGGACCCGAATTAGAGCCCTATGTCTTTGTTTATTTGGATGATACTATTATATGTACTCCAACTTTTGAAAAACACCTTGAGGTGTTGGCTGAAGTTTTGAAAAGATTCAAGGAAGCGAATTTGACCTTAAGCTTTGATAAGTGCCGTCTTTGTCAATCTGAATTGAAATATCTCGGGTATGTCGTAGATTCCAACGGTTTATCGGTAGACCCCGAAAAGGTTGAAGCAATCATTAACATCCCAACGCCTACCACGGTATCAGAGGTCAGGCGTCTGATTGGAATGGCTTCATGGTATAGACGGTTCATACCGGAATTTTCATCAATTATAGCACCTTTGACTAATTTGTTAAAGAAATCAGCAAGGTTTGTTTGGACTCCTCAATGTGTAGAAGCTTTTGAAATTATTAAGAAATGTTTAGTTTCAGCACCTATTTTATCTTGTCCAAATTTCGATTTACCATTCACCGTACAGGCCGACGCTTCTGACTTTAGCATTGCGGCCGTACTAACGCAGAATATAGACAATGAGGAACGGGTTATTTGTTATAGTAGTAGGTCTTTGACACGAAATGAAAGAAAATTTTCCACCACAGAGAAAGAATGTCTCGCGGTACTTTGGGCCATCGAAAAGTTACGACCTTATTTAGAGGGAACCCATTTTACGGTTATTACGGACCATGCCTCTTTAGTATGGTTACACAACTTAAAGGACCCTACCGGACGTTTAGCGCGTTGGGCTGTACGCATGCAGCAGTATAGTTTTGATATTGTTCACCGGAAAGGTAAAGACCATGTCGTTCCCGATACTTTGTCTCGTGCCGTACCCGTGCTGAATGCAATGACGGTAAGGAATTCTGCGGTCGGTGAACCCGACAAATGGCTAAATAAACTTATGAAATCAATTGAACGCGACCCCCAAGCTTTCCCGAATTGGAAAATAAATAACGGTAAATTATTTAAACACGTCTCGGTAGACTATCCAGACTTATCTAGCGAGTCAGATAACTGGAGGGAGGTAGTTCCTAAAGCGGAACGTTCAGCCTTATTACATAAATTTCATGACGAGCCCACTTCAGGTCATTTGGGCATTTTCAAAACTTATGAGAGAATCTCTCGGCTTTATTATTGGCCGAAGATGAAAGTCGACGTTGGTCGCTACGTAAGGAAATGTCATACGTGTATTGCTCATAAACCCGAGCAACAACGCCCTGCTGGATTGATGTCGCGTCATCCAGTCGTAGAAAAACCCTGGCAAATGATTGCTACGGATATTGTCGGACCCTTGCCACGATCAAAAAGTGGATATTCGTATGTATTGGTAGTGGCGGATTGTTTCTCAAAGTTTGTCTTGTTCTTCCCGTTACGTAACGCTACTGCTGCGGCAGTGACTAAACGTTTAGAAGAGGATGTCATCCTAATGTTTGGAGCTCCTCAATATATCTTATGTGACAATGGGACTCAATTCCGTAGTCGTGAGTTTACTAAAATGGTAGCCCAATACAAATCGCGAATAATTTTCAATGCGCATTATCATCCCCAGGCCAACCCTTCCGAAAGAGTAAATAGGGTAATGAAAACCATGTTAGCCTCATACGTAGGGGATAATCATCGTGATTGGGATAAGTACCTAGCCAAAGTGGCTTGTGCTATCCGAACTGCCGTGCATGAGGTAACCGGCCTGACACCATATTTTACTAACTTTGGTCAAGAAATATGTCTTGACGGCTCCCGTTTTGGTCCTACATCCGACAATGCCGAACTTAATGACATTACATTCAGCGATCGAACTCACTTGGCTCCTAGGAGCAATGTTTTTAACGATGTCTACCGTGATATTAAAAAGCGATTAGAGGCCGCTTATATACGATCAAAAAAATATTATGACTTGCGTCGTCGTGCCGCTCCTTTTGAAATTGGAGATACCGTTTGGAGGAGGAACTATGTCCTCTCCGATGCTTCCCGTCATTTTACCGCTAAGTTAGCACCCAAATTTGTGGGTCCTTTTCTAATTCGACGCAAGGTGTCGTACCAAACTTATGAATTATCTGTTGCTTCCGGCACTTCAAGAGGTGTGTGGAACGCAAAGGATTTGAAGCTCGATCCCTCCCAAGAATAATTTTTTTTATTATTATTATTTTTTTTTTATTTTTTTCGTTTTGCGCCGTCGGTCAGATGTTTGTGTCGATGGTTTTGGCTTTTTGCTATCACAGGTAAGGTTGCTTTGTGTCGGTCGTGGGTTGGTTGTGGGATTTTACAACATGTGGATACCGTGAAACATGGCGTGCCCTCTTCTCTACTCATGTCCGGTGCATCGTGTCGAGCCTTGCATTTCGTCCAAAATCTACCGATTCTTTTTGGCTTACGGTACCTTATTTTTGTTTTGGTATTCTATCGCTTTTATTTTTTTTTTCTGGTTAGAGTAATTTGGGGAAATCACTCTTCTTGTAAGGGGGGTGTCACCGTCCCGGTGGTTTTTGGGGGCTGAGAATTTTTATCCATATTTTTTTTTTATTATTATGTTGTAATTACGGGTGTGTTTAGCATTTCCATCGTTCATTAAACTTCTTTGTATTTTCGAATTGCGTATTTCTTGGTAACATTCTAAAAGTTTCCATTGTGTTTACTTACATTCATTTAAAATTATTTATTATCTGGTAATTGAATATCTTTTGGCGACGGATGTCTGTGTACGTGCCTTAAACCCATTAAATTTTTGAAACTTGAGATTTGGTTCATGTTAAAAATTATTTTACTTAGAATTATTCTTTGTTCAGATGTCTCTTTGTATATTTTAAGTTTAGATTAGAGTAAGATTTATGTTTCTGAACGCGTTTATTACACTGTTCCCATGGACTTGCTGAGCTATCATTCTTGTTATATTTCATAATCAGAAGCAAGTGCTGATTTAGCTGTTGCGTGGGAAGATTCGGATAAGAATTGTCACGTACCTAAATTATGTTAAGTTCTTTGTCTTAAAGTATGATGTAATTAATGTAAGATTTTTGATTGGAGATTTTGTTTTTGAGAAGAGGCTATTTAAGCTTCATTCTTTCCAGAGGAAAGTTAAGTTCCTTTTTGGCCCTCGAAAAAAAAGGTCAATTAATATAATTTCGAATCCAATCAGAAATTTTGTATAATTGAAATTTGTAAAACAAATAGTTGATTTAAGTTCGGTTCAAGAAGTCAAGTGTTTTATGCGGGTAATTAACACCGAGTTTTCGGCGACGCATTATAAATACAGGTGATGAACATTACGTTACTTAAACATTCTAATTCAAGTGGCAAATTAGAACCGCACTTGTGTGTGTTTAATTAAATAAAGGTGAACTACGAAAATTGGTTAAAATCAAACGATTGAGGCGAGATAAGACCTTGAGGTGAAAAAGTTCGGTAAACGAAGAATGTTAAAGTGTGGGTAATTGAACGAACAAGCGGAACATCTAAAGAATTGACGATTGTAATAATTAGTTCCGGGAAAGTTGCCGGTTGTTCTCCCAATTGAGAAAATAGTCGCTACTGCGGACTTTATAAAGTTTTCCCGGCTAATGGTACTGTACCGACGCGTTTTACCGATGCTGAACGCGTGTAACGTCTTTGACGGAATTAAGTGAATCGATTCTGACAATAAAGTGTTGAGTTTTTGTTGTAAACTAAGGATTAGTAGCTGTCAAACTGCAGACATACCTGTAAGTACCTTTAACAACTTATCACCTCTTCAACTGAAGAACTCGCCTCCAATTCGATCGTTAGAGGAACATCACGGACACCAGTTATTTTCGACGCGTACTTCTATTTGATTTTGTTTTGGTTGATTTAAATTGTTGGTTAAAGTCAAGACGGGCGAATCGATCAGAATAGAGTCTTAGAATTCAATTATGTCTTGATTATCAAACTTTAGACCCCTCTGACTCGGTTCGCAGTCTTGATTTATTATTTTGTTTGATGTTTTGTTGTATGCATGCTTTAGTTGTGAATTAAGTTAAGGTAGTTCTCGAGTAGCGGCATTTATCGTTTGCGGCGAGTCGTACGTACGACCAAGCGCTCTGCGGCTGATTCCCTGTGCGACTTTTAAATTTAAGATTAATTTGAATGATTTTATTAACCATTTTACTTGCTTTAAATTTTAATATACGAATTATTATCTCATATTTGACTTTCTCTGAATCGCCTGTTTTCATCTACGGAGTGTTCGAATTTCCGGTTTTGGCGAACATTTCACAGTGACTAAAAATTCGGTGGCGCCCTTAACAACTCTTCCTGATTTAAGTAAACTCGGCAAAAAGGTAAGTGAGAGACAAATAATTCGACCCGCCCCTTCTCGACTAAGTTAGCTGGCAAACCACCATCCCATTGTTACCTTCTCTAAACCATCGTTTTAGAGTGTAACAATTTTCTATAAAAAGGATGAAAGAAGAACTGTTCTTTGGTGCCTCTCCAAGAACATTAAAAGTGATCTCAGGAAATATATGAACACTGATTTGTACGTAAAGAGGCTTCGTTATTTCCAATTTCACGTAAAATCATCGGGAAACGACCCAGCAATTCTTATTCTAGTTAATCACGTTTCGCACTTGCTCACTTGCAGCTTTCATTTTCATTAAAGAAAATTACATTATGATACTATTATCATTACCCCCTCACGCAAGCCTCTAGACAAAGGGTTCTTTGCTCTATTAATAGCTGCATTCTTGTTGGAAGCTGACAAATGGATTGTGAAACATCCCGGCAGGCCAATCAATCTGTACCAGATGTCTTCTTCATTCTATCGTACATATTCTAAGGTGGCGACAATTCAAATTTGCGAAAAATCTTTTGCGACTACTGGGTTATATCCATGTAATCCGGACGTGTTTGATGACGCTGATTTCGCATCTGCCGATGTAACAGATTATCCGAATCAACACGAAGCTACAGATAGCGAAGATGATAAAATTTCTATCGCATAGCTTGTTAAACTAACTAGTGAGAGTAAAGCTACTAGTATAGTGGAATTGGCTTCAGATCAGTAGCGATGATCATTAACAATCACACCAGTTCAACTTTACTATTGACAAATAAGCTTAACGACCATATAAAAAAGAGACATCTTACTCCTGGTGACAGTGACGAAGGTCTACCAGATCTATCAGCAAGGAAACAGAAACAACAACACCGAGATCTAACACTTGATGCATGTGATAACAATCTGGCAGGACCATCAAATTATTATCAACCCCAAAGCCCGAGACCACAAACACCAATGACGTCTGTAACGGATAATCATCCACAGAGAAGAACTAAATCCGATGATCAACAATCAGATATGATTGGTTAGAATAAACAAAAAGAAGCAACCAAAAGCAGCAAAGCAGATGACGATCAAATCAGGAGAGAGAATCATGTTGCAGCACGAATGATTCTACCGCTTCCAAAAGCGACGCATGTTAACGTCTACGTCATATGCCACATAATCGTATAATTTAGAAATAAATTAATCGGTGTTTTAGCTCAAAGCCGTACTCGCTTAATTATCCTTGCCATCGTGTTGTATGAGGTTTAATCGTCTTATTTGCATTTAAATAGACTATCGCTTGGGAGTCCGTTACGATGGTACAATAAATTTCTACCAAGCACCAGCGCAATCTTTCAACCGACCAAACTAGAGCTAATAGTTCGTAACGAGTTGAATAACATTTGGCTTTGCACTCGTGATTTTTTTCGATACACAACTCACTAAATGTTGCTCTCCATATGGCGGTATTTAAATCAGCATTGCCGCTAACCGAATCATACTGGCATCCGTGTGTAGTTAGTTGTTTTCAAGTAACACATTTTGTAAACAGTTAAAAGATTTTTTTTCTTTTTTTGTTCACATAAAAACTGCTTTTGCGCATACTTCTTGATAAATCTTCGAAAAAATCTTCTAAGTTCGGCACTCTTCGGTTCAGGAAAATTCTTCCTTCTTTTTATCAACATTAATTCACAAGAAATTTGCTTCGTCTTAGCCGAAATAAGAACTAAAATTAATTTTGCGTCTCGTAGTTTCTCAAGGACCATTTGCAAATGCTCAATCATTTGACTCCAATCTTGCGTAAACACTAATAACCCCATTCCGTCATAGTACAGTGCCATTAGTACAAACAATTACAACAGTACGTCCTGCAGCTCTCCAGGAATTACTTTCTCTCAAAGTATGCGCTTGCAAAGACAAATGTCTTCGTAACTGCGTGGGCAGAAGAGTGGTCTAAACTGGTCAAGCATATGCGGTAACTACTATGTTTGAAGAGGCCCGAACACTGATGAATACTTTACATTAATTTAAGGTCGCATTTAACATTCTAGATTTTTATTATTATATGAACTTTAAAAATTTTAATGAAATATCGTTGCAATATACAGCCAAATATTGCCATAAAAAACCTCCAAACGCTGCAGTTTTAAAGATATTATGATTTGTGTTGGAAAGATATTCATTTTTAATGCGGCATTGTCCAGAGAAAGTTCATTCATTATGTCATATTTTTCCAAAAACTTTTTTTTCATCTGCTACTAGAACTTATTGGACACTTGAAAAGCGTTCATAAATATCAACACCGTTGTTTGATTAAAGTTGAAGTTATCTCGCAGTCTCGACAAGCATTGCGCTCGTCGACCAAACTTTACAATCTCATGCGATCCATACTGGAAGCTCTCTTGTAATTGGTCTTATTAAATTTTGCTTTTCACTTTTTGCTTTTTTTTTCTTTTTATTTTATTAAGGTTTGTCAGTATAGTTACCTAAAAAAATCTTCTTGGTGATTGGGTAGTGGCGTGACATGTTTGTAGGTTGAATATAGCGTCGGATTTGATGCTGCGCTCTTGTGACCAGATTAAAGTCGGTAATGTGCGACGTAGCTGCTTTGACGTGTTCCACAGTAAATAATCTTTGCTTTCGAGTGTTTAAAAGTGGTTCTTTACGATGCGCTTATGTAGCCTCGCACGTCGCTTTCACGTCCAAGTCAAAAGTTGCATAATCTGTCTCTGGCGTTTTACTAGACATGTTCGCAATTTATTCTAGACATGAGACTCATTTCTAGTTCAAGGTTTACTTCTCGTTGAAAAGCTAAAAGCAGATTTGGATTGGTTTCAATTGTTAGTGGTTCATGATTAACTTGAGAAACTTTTAGAAAGTTTGCTTTACGTTCGAGTAGAAAGTCGAGATGGCAATATCTATAACCTTTTTTTTTCTCTCCCGGTTTGTCTAATATTGTTGGTTTTCTGTTGCTGCGTACATGTGCACGAATCACTTTGTTGTTTCGGTTTTACCCAGCTTCGTTTCGTGACGAATGGTTTGAGATCGCGTCGTTAAATATTACCGTCACGCCGTCCTCGTTCAAAAGATACAATAATATTCTATTTCTACAGTCTATCCGGTAGCAAACGTAAGTGCTAGTTGTTTAAATCTTATTAGAACGTAGACAAAATCAAATATTGTAATGGTACTTTTAGTAAAAACAACAGAAGGACTGTGACGTAGCGGTATATAGTTATACATATAACTTAAACTATCTTTATTAATATATTTATCTCATGTTTGCCATTTAAATTCGACTATCAGCTATAAGTTCTATGCATTTGTAGAAATACAAATGACAAAAAATGTGACTCTGTAAGAATCTGTGATGTGTTAAACAGAATAATGAATAATCCTATGAGACAAAACGTTTTCTCACGTTTTATACTGTGGTCAGTTATACAGTCTGGCTCATTGATATTTTTCGTCTTTGTTCTACGTAAAAGATTTTTTACCTAATGAAAACTACTACATGATTCTCGAACTTGCAATATTTTTAGCTACTAGTGTTTTAGCTTGCAAGATTAGTTAGGTTGTTCTTCATAGTTGTAGTTGCTGTACGTAATACTTCAATCCTAAACTTACAACTCTGTTTGCTACTAGTAAATAATGACGATAGTTAAAACGCAGCTAATGTAATTATAAGAGAAGTTATACTTACAAGAGTTTTATAAAAAAAGTACGTCATATGACAACCGATACTGTTAAAACGTCTTAGAAATTAGAGAACGTTTTAGGCGATGTAGTAAACATCAGAAAATTTCAGACGACGATAAGAGCAATTATTATATAATTAAATATGAGTCGAGTTATCGTGACCGGTGTTTATTTACAGTAACATATAAATATATTTAGTAAGTTACTGTTTTATAAGTTAGTTATAATTTTCTTAATTGCTTGTGCTTTAGCAAATTTAGTTATTTAATGATTTTCTTTAAATTTAAATAAGTTAAATTTAAGTTTGTAACGCTATTTTACAGTAAAAAAAGATCTAATGTTTCTCTTGTAGTTAATATAGTAGGACAATTATAATTTTAAAAAAATGCCTAGCACGACGTAGGATTATTTGCTTAGATATTCTACAATAGACAAAAACGTTTATGAAAACAATAAGAAATGTTTAAGAAACATTTGAATATTCAAAACCAGAGACGTTTTACAGAAATGTATCTGTTAAAACATGTCTTAAAAAAAATCTTCCACAAAAATACATTTTGAATTAGAATTGATTAGAATATTTTGTTTTTATAAGTTTAATTGCTATGTATGTTTTTAACAATGTTTACTGTTCGTATATAACAAATATTACGCGTTGATAACGCCTATAAATGTATGGAAATTCCGTTTTTTAAAAAAAGTTTAAATTTCAGCAAAAATATGTATTCTGTTTTCAGAAAGAAAATTGCAAAGCACTTATTCAATGGAATCTAATTCTGTAACTTATTTCTAAATTATCGACTTTAATACACTTTTAAATTTATTATTTATTTAGTTAAATCATTGGTTAAATACATTTTAGGATGATCCTGTATATGTATATCTAAGACTACTTTAAAATTGGTAATAAACTTATAAGTTGGTAGCACAGTTGGTAGCGATGTACGTGTACAGAAAATTATATTAAAGAAACCTGTAAAACATTTGTCGGTGTTGATGTACCAGCTGGTGGTGTCCCCTCTAATGGCAATGATTTGTCAAGATTACTATTTTGAAACATGACAAAAGTTTGTTGCCAAATAAGGACGTTTTAAATATAAAATGGCTGATAGTAAAAGTGGAAAAACAGTGCACAATAACATAAATTCGGAATTAGAAACGAAAATGAAGGACTCTAGTGAATCATTACCAATAAGTAACAGCGAAGAAGGTATTTAAACTTCCGTCTATCTTAAGATTTTAACCTTTCTTTCAACTGACATTTCAGTTTGACAGTTTGCTTTTCAAATTTATCTTTCAAATTCACGCACTTTTACCAAACAAATCGGTTTCGAATTTATTAATAAAATGCAATCTAATGTTTTGCACACGTTTTAATTTATAATATTACTTATTGACGCATAACAGAGAGGTATGTTGAATTTGAAAGGTGAATGTAGGTTATGGTTTAAACATTTATGACTCATGAGTTTTGTTATTAATTTATTATTTAATAGTGTTGCAATTTTTTACTTTGTTTTGATAAAGAAAATCAATTTGGTTTCGGTTTCACAATCGTTGCTGTCGACACTTGCGAATCGCATAATCGAAGTTGTTATACTGTGGCATTTACCATTAATGTTATTTTTATATACTGTTTTATTATTGTTTTGTATATTTCACGGTAATATCAAACTTGAATTTGGAGTAATTAATATAAATACAGTTGAAATAGAATCTACAGGTGGTTTCCGGAGTGCTAGTTTTTTAATGAAACTGATCTGTTTTTTACCTAACTGCATGCATATTATACTTTAGCACTTTTTTAAGATCATTTTTGTGTGTATTTATTTGTTTATTGGCACTGATTTTGCTTCTATATTATACAGGTACTAAGTATACATAATTGGGTCGTTCTGTCAGTTGTTGATATAAATACTAGCTTGTGTTCATTTATAGATTTATATTATTTTATCATAAGTAAGTACTTAAGTTTTGTATTATTTTGCTCAAGTGCACATTACAGTTACTAATCGTCACATAGTATTGGCTATCCAATAAAATTAAAAATTGCAGTTTGTACATTTGCTGAGCTGAAATTGCTTGTGTTTTATAATAGTCTTTTAAACTAAATAAAGTTGTGTTCGGTTGAATGGAAGTGAGAGTTGAAATCTTGTGGTTTGGTGTGATAGAAAGATTACTGAACGTTTACGTGTGAACTTTTGGTTGATTGTGAAATACAAGACTAAGTAAAGACTGAGAGAAGATGCATGTTTTTTAGAGCTTATTTGCGTAAAGAGCTAACGTCACAAAAACTAATTCATTATGTCTGGAACCTATAGTTTCCATGTGAACGTTGTGCGGAAACTTAGAATATTATTGATGATACAAATTAAACCTCCTATGATTTTTTAAACAGAATAGTGTTAAATCCTTCTAGGTAGGAGAGGGCGACAGTAAAACACTACTTCATGTGTTTTTTAGGCGACGTTTCGAGGACAAAGTGTCCACTTCATCAGGCCACTGTATTTAATAAAAACAACAAATTAACTTATGCACGACCGTGCACGACACAATGGGCCTGACAGGACTATCGTCCCTATGCAAGCATAGGTGCACCTAGTTACCATCTGTCTAAATTTATTTCCAACACTAAAAACATTATAATTCCACCTAATTATCACATAATGTCATTCGATGTTACATTTTTGTTTACCAACATCACCAAAGAACTGGAGAGAACTGAAAAGTCATACTCTACTTGAGTATTTTGAATTTATTGACATCAAATTTCTTTTTAACTCCAGCTTTTTCTCATTTCATGGCGAAATTTATATACAAAAATTTGGCACTGCAATGGGCAACCCGGCATCTCCAGTTTTAGCTAGCTTAGTCATGCATGATTTATTGCATTTTGTACTTGATAAACTCACTTTTCAACCCACATTGTTTTTTTGTTACGTGGACGGTGTCATCAGTTGCATACCTGAGAACGAAATTCTCAACACGTTAAACATCTTTAATCTATGATCCACATCTAATTTTTACTCACGAGGTCGAAAGTAATGGCTCTTTACTATTTTTAGATATTAGGTTAATAAAACAGAACAATTCCATATTAACGGATTGGTACACAAAACCGATAGCATCCAACCGTACGATTAATTATTTCTCAAAACATGCACACCATCAAAAAATTAACATAATCAAATCTATGAAAAACAAAATCATTAGTTTAAGTAGTCCACAATTTCACACAAAAAACCTTAACATATTAAAAAACATCTTAATAAATAACAATTATCCTAAGAATGTAATAAACAAAATATTATTCGATACGAACAACACTAATAACATCCCATCACCATCGACCCAAAGTAATATTACTTCTAATTTTAAATATACTAAAATCATAAACGTTTCTGGGTTAACTAAAAAACTAATTCCGATTTTAAAACATACCAACTTGAAAATAGCGACCTATAATAACAACACCATTTATTCCAAAACGAAAGATAAAAATACGACAAACGCAATGTTATATACAGAATCGAGTGCATGGGATGCAATAAATGTTATATAGGGCAAACTAAACAAAAAATTAATCGGATTAAAAGTCATCAATATGATTGCAAAAACAAAAAATCAGAATCGGCTCTTACTTTGCACCATATTAACACTGACAATTTCGATTTTAGTAACCCCATTATCTTAGATGTGGAACCCAAATACAATAAAAGATTAATATCTGAGATGATTTTTATCACTAAACATAACAACAATTTGAATTTAATACAGATACTAATAACCTTAGTACTGTATACAACAACCTTATCAATAAAATGTCATGACCTCGAATTCTTTACCGTTACCTTTCAGTGCCAAAATTTTTGATTAGTTGGTTATTGGTCTTTGTGATGTTTGTGAGTTTGTTGTAATTATTGTTTGTTTTTTAAAGCATTTACATTTTAATGTTTTTTGTTATTTATTTATTTTACCAATTGACTGTGGTTGGCGAATCATCGCTACGTGTTTTTAGTTTTTTGTAAGTTGTTTTTGGTTTTTTCTTACATCATACTATTTTTAGTTATCTAAAGATCAAAACAATTTTATAATTAGTTTAAATACTTGTTAAAAATTACCTAGTTTGTATGCTTATATTAATTTGTTTTTATTAAATACAGTGGCCTGATGAAGTGGACACTTTGTCCTCGAAACTTCGCCTAAAAAACACATGAAGTAGTGTTTTACTGTCGCCCTCTCTTGCATAGAAGGATTTAACACTATTCTGTTTAGAATATTATCTTTAAACGATTATTCGTTTATCTAAATTAATATTTATAGTTCAATATTGTTAACGTAGGTATAAAATGAAAAAAAAAAAAGAAATTAAGTGTGTGTCATAATGAAATAGACTGGAAATGTAATAGACATTGGGAAATAATGGTCGAGTGCTCTAGTTTTGGTTATTACATGACCAATGTGTTGCGAACGAATTGTATTGGAAACTTTTAGATATGTGTTGTCAATTCAAATACTTTCAGACACCACCTATTTAGCTGTGTTAAGAGACTGCTTGTTTTCTTCTAAAACTCGACTCTCAAATCTATAATAAAATAGATATATAATTTAAAAATAATAATTTCTTTTCTTATGACTAATGTCATTTAAGTATTCGATATGAAGAGTAATTGTTACCGGGCTGTATGGTCAGAGTGTTGTGATCTATTGCAAATACTAAAGTTATTCTTAGATCTTGGTGCTCGCACCCCGAGTTCCCGTTACACGGTAGGCGTTGTAATAGTCCCTATCGCGGGTTGTACGATCTACTCTCAATTGAGAAGTTGGCAGTTCAGTGCTTAATACCACCCCTTGCATTCTCAACTGGGGGTTAGCAGTGTGTATTTGAGGCGGTAATGGAGTGCTGAAGAACCCCTCTTATATTAAAGGACTGATGTCGCACGTCGAAATAAGTCGACGTCCAACCTGTGCCTAAGTTAGTTACCAAGGCCTCGAGAGGCCGACTGTTTAGTACCGCATAGCTAACGTTCTCGATGAACGTTCTGTCTCCTTCGTATATTCGTTGCTGCCGACGTCACGTCACGTGTGACATCCAAATCTCATCCTTTCTACTAAATGGATTATTCTGCAGCTCTCGCTCTTTCCGCATAAATGCGTCAGTACGAATACTGGAATTGTGTAGATTGCTGCACGTTTATGAGTGTAAGGCGCAAAGCAACTCACATAGATCCCGAGCTATTGGACCGCGTACGACTATCACAAGGCATTTGCGCCGCTGGAAGGACGAGTCCCTTCTACTATGCTTTTTTCCAATGGAACTTGGCCTTTCTTTTCTCTCCAAAACTAGGTTTGGATTTACCGGCACTGGTAAAATCCTAGGGCTCAGGTCGTACCTTAAGTTTATGTCGGAAGTTTGAACCGGGCCACTATGAATTGAAAAAAGTGTTGATTTGAGTTAGTATATGTAACAAAATCGGAAGTAAAAATTAAAAAAAATACGAAAAAAATAAAAAAGTTTTAATTGCAATCTGCTTCAGATTCTTTATCATCAGTATCAAAATCTTCACTTTGTTCGCTTTGCGAATCTTTATCCGCTTTGGTTTCTGTATCTTCGTGAACTTCTAAAATAATTTGCGCTTCTGGCGACAATAACATTATTTCTTATTTTGAACTGTGTCTTAAATTAGATATTAAGGGATCCTAGGACATAAGTAGATGCCGAAGAACATTTTCGTTGGTTTTTATTCGAGAAATTTTTCTAGTGTTGTCTCGTCTATATTTTTTAAAGTCTTTATTGCGGGACTCTTGTGCCTTTTCACTGAGTTGGCCTATTGGCACTAAAGAATTGGCAATTATATATATTAGGCTCATGGATAAATATTTTGAGAATACTCTTTGTCAATGGAAACCATTCATTAAGAGAAATAAATGCGGTAACCGTCTCTAGGCAATAGGTTCTGAATTTCTCCAAGTTAGTTTTGTGCCTACTAGAAATAACCTGGAGAAACACATGGAATTTGTAAATAATATTTGAATCTATTTCTGTAATTTCCGCAGAATTTCTAAGAAACTTTCTGGCAGTATTTTCATCGTTTGAGTTACCGAAGCCAGGTTTCGGCTCGTAACAATCAACCCCAAGTTGTTCCTTGAAACTTCGATGTATTTTCTCTTTTCTTTCTTGAACGTTCTTTTTGTTGACTTCGCTTCTAGCTTGCCATTATTTTAAATCAAGCTTGTATGACAAATGAAGAAGGCACTCGAAGGATCTGATCCACCCATGAAGAATCGACAAACCGAATTCATAATTGTCCTCTTTTGGTTTGGCTGCTAAAACTTTTTCCATGTTGTTAAAGTCTTTTCATGTTAGGCCGCATATATAATAACGTTCGGTGGAGGAAGGGTTAGTAACAGCATTACATACTTTTTCATCCGCCATAGTTAACAAATAGTCTATGGTTTATTAATGGTTCCTTGCTCTTCATCGTTATGCTGGACGTTGCTAACTTTTCAATTTGTTCTACTATATTTGCCGCCTCTGCCTGTATTAGTTCTGTAGTTTCTTTGCAGCATTTAAATTTAATAGGTTTGCAAAATTTGGTCGATAAGGGTATTGGATTTTTCTACAAAATGTTTTGGGTCGAAGTGGGATCAATTTAATTGGCATCTAAGCCCCAGTTGCATATCAAGTGGACGTTGCTGCAATCCAGATTAATAATGCCTTCTTGGCTTATTACCAGTCGGTGAAAGGTGTGGTTCCACAAATCCTGGAACTTCATTTCCGCAGAAGGTTTTATGACAATTCTCTAAGGATAGCACGCTCATACTAAATTGTACTGAAATTTTGTAAATTTTCCGTCTATATATAAAGCCAAAACCTCTTAAATTGGAAGGATGTTCTACTAATTTAAAAATGGCTGTATTTCTTCAACTGAGAAAAAACAATTAGTTTTGTTTTCTTATTATTCTTCTTCATATACAGCCGTATAAAATATTTCAAGAAATAGATAAATGTCGCGTTTCATAAAACTTAATTTTTTTCCCAAGGTAGCGAAAAGTAGCAATAATTCTTTTTTGAATACTATAGGGGGATGTATAAACTAAATAAGTTCGCAAAAAAGAACGAGATCAATAGGGGATAACACTTTTGAATTGATTGTACAATTTCCGTTTTTACTAGAAATTGTTGTATCTCCATAAATAATTTTCCCGTTTTTTTTGCATTAAAATATCTAACTTCTCTAGATAATATTTAAGTACATATCTGTAGCTTGGTCCTCCATATTTTTGTTTTAATAAAAACTCACTTTAACAATTAGAAAGTCACTATAGAATGTACTGCTCGTTTGGTCATTACTCGACTACAACTTAATTGTGACTAAGTTCCCCACATGTTAACACAACAGATGGAATCTTATTATTGTAAGGACTCAGGTAGAGAACAAGTAGTACGTCTTCTACAATTTTTGTTAGTTTTTAGGTGTCGGCGGGCAGTTTAGGGTTTTCGCTAGCTTTTTAACGCCCCCTCTAACTTCTAAATTCAAAATTTTCGTAAATTAGAACTATATCCAGAGATTTTTTCATCGTCTGTCAGTAAAATAATGGTCCACAAACGTGCCTTCAGTTCGTGTTCAAAACCTCTCTCTTTCTCTCGGTGACCCATCATAAGATTGGTATCAAAAACTAAAGTTTTCATTTTTTGTATTATTTTCAAATTTTCACATATCAAAACTTGATTTTAAAATTAAATATTTATAATTATAGAAAACAATAGACGTTGTTGATTATTCCTTTAGGTTTGTTATTATTTACAGAAAAGTAATATTGTACAGGGTTTTTGTGAAATTAATTCACCAGCAAGGATAAATTAGAGTTTTTAGAAGCCACGTAACTAGATATTAATTTTCATTGAAAAATATTTCTCCCATAAAGTATCTTGCACCAAAAACGTAAAAATTAATTTTCTGTAAATAATAACAAACCTAAAGGAATAATTACTAATTTTTATTGTTTTTTCCAATTATAAATCTTTAACGGTTTTAACGAAATCAAAACTAAAGTTTTCATTTTTTGTATTATTTTCAAATTTTCACATATCATATATATATGTATTTAAAAAAATTAAAACTTTAGTTTTAGCGGAAGTTAAAGAAAAAAATGTTTTCTGGTTTTGAGATTGTGCAGTAAGCTAAAACTGACAGATGCAAAAAATCTTATTGAAATCTTGTTTAATTTACGAAAAATAGCAATTGTTGAATTTAGACAATTTCGAAAAACGCCATTTTTTAGCTAAGTGAAAATCACTCGGTTTATCTAATAGGAGCTAAATAAGTTTTCAGACAAGCGCAAATTATTGTAAAAAGTTTTTTTAAATAATCAAAAATTTAAAAAAAGATCTTATTTGGTGCCGACGTTTTGGCGAGCACTGTATACAGTTTTTTACAAAACTCAATTTTCTGCCAATCAAAAATAAAAGGTTTGTCAACTACGAGATTCTATAAAATTATTGAACGGCCCCACAAAGTTTGTATTCAGAGAGGTTTCATTAATAATGAATCTCTGTGAGGCATACGTATTGGGATTTGCGACAATTTTTTACCGGGTTCGCGAATTGTGATCTAATTACTAGGGTACTTATCCTGATTAATTTCGATCAATTCCAGTCGAAATCGAAATTAAAATGTAATGACGTCACAGTAAAGGACGAGCTATGTAAACCGACGATCGAATCGAAATTACATATAGGTAAAGAATTGTAACACGACGTTTGGCATGCGTGTTGTACGGTGATTGTCACTGCGTAAAGTTATAAAAAACTTTTTTATCCAAAAATCACTCTTTTCACTCATTTCTTTTGTTAAATGTTGTCAAACAAGTACTGCAATGAAGTGAAGAACAAATTGAAATTGTTGTTTTGATGCATTAAATATTTTATTAAAAGAATTCATAAAATGAACAGAACCATAAGTAGCTTAGAAGCTGCAAATAGCGCTATTGTTCATATTTATTACATTGAATATCAATCATTAATTACAGCCAACAATTAACATTTGTTGTTATACACCCTTTAAAGTTTTGTAAAAATATATCTACATTGGGCACCAAAATTCAATACGTCAACGGTTCTAGATGATAGGAAGCTTTATACAACTGTTTATAGTACAGTTACAATATGCTTTGTTCAGTCTAGGAGCTTTATTCTTAGGCGCATCTACGCCTTCTTCTGCGATTACTCGCTTTTTAGATGGTTTAATTTTTTATTTTGCCACTGCTCAAAAAATAGGTGGTATGTTTTAACTTACTTTGAATTAAATCGAAAATCATCCTAGTCTTATTAATCCACAGGCTTAGGTTGATAGCATATTGTATCACGTGGTAGAATAAGAGGCAGTTGAATAAGTTATCTTTTAGTTAAGACAAACGGAATGAATGTGTTTATTTAGGATGAAGGTTACTCGTAGGTCTGAACTCGTCACCCACAATCAAAATTATATTTGCCAAGATGCGGTGATATGATGAATTTAGATTACTGGCAAAGATGAAAGGTGCAGATTGTTGACAATACACAAATTATGCTTTTTGGCGTGGTTATGCACACATTTTTACTCGTTGGTTACCAAGGAGTAACCATAGATACCGCAGTGCAGTTATATCCTATATTCATGAATGAAAGTACAATAACGAATTTTGAACTGTTGAAAGCGATACCCGAGAAGTAGTACATAGAAGAATGAGGGTGCGGTACTTCTGTTAAAGGGTACAGTCGCGTAATATCTCAACACTAGTATTGCGAATATTATATATAATATATATATTTTCGGTTTATATACCGCTATCGCAGTTTCCGGTCATCTCATGCGTTTGTATTTTTACAAATACGTAGGGATCTAAAGTTTAACTCCGAAACCGAACGGTGAGATGCTTTTTACATAAGTACACCTTGCACGTTTGCGAGACATGCGAAGGCAGAGTTTACATAGATGTTCTAAATTCTAGACGTTACTGGAATTTGAAGTCCATTTCCGTCAGCTCAGTAAACGAGCGGCAAGCGCTCGAACTACTACACTGCAGGTGTTATATTAATAATATTAACTAATTAATTAACAATTAATATTATTAATAATAATATTTACTTACTTAAATCTTTTTTCAAATTTATACATATTATTGTTGTATGGTTTTTACAACAATGTCTGCTGTAACTCACTTTTTGATTCGTGACTGACAAGGAGACACCGAGAAATGGATTTCACCAATTGCGTTCCTGATTTTTTTAGTGATTCTTAAGGCAAAAAAAAAGTACCCGTATCTTGGCTTTTTGTGCACTACCGCTTAATTTTCAAATTATGAATTTTTTAAGATTAGATGCAATACGCGAGTACCAAATTAACCGGTCTGTGAGACGTCTTCACAACTAACTTAGGTGGTCTAGTGGTAATGATGTTTGCTTTGTAACTGCAAGATCCCTGTTTCAATACCTCGGACGGTATATTTTTTTTTTAAATTACTTATTGCCGTATTAATGACAGTAAGCTTAATTCTTTAAAAAAATTTGATATTAAGATCGTAATACAATAAACAAAATAAACTCCGTGTTTCAATAATAAATTTTTGTTTGTCACCACTTTCCCTAAATTGAAATCATTCAATTAATTCGAACAGTTTGTAACTGCAAATTTAATATACTATTCCACATTTAAATTGCATAAAATTTATTAACCAATTTACTTAAATATTTCAATTTTCACATTGCAAATACAAAATTAATGTATACCTACGTGCGATTTTTATATCAAACAACCAAAATTGTACGAATATGGTTCTATTAACACAGTTACACAACTGATATAAAAAATAAAAATTATTCAGTTTTTTATTTTGTTTATTGTATTACGATCTTAATATCAATTATTTTTTTAGAGTTAAACTTACTGTCATTTAATATATAATACGGCAATAAGTCATTAAAAAAAAAAATTTTAGCGTCCGAGGTATTGAAACAGGGACCTTGCAGTTACAAAGCAAACATCACTACCACTAGACCACCTAAGTTAGTCGTGAAGACCTCTCACAGACCGGCTAATTTATGACTCGCGTATTGCATCTAATCTTAAAAAAATCATAATTTGAAAATTAAGCGGTAGTGCACAAAAAGCCAAGATACGGGTACTTTTTTATTGTCTTAAGAATCACTAAAAAAATCAGGAACGCAATTGGTGAAATCCATTTCTCGGTGTCTCCTTGTGAGTTTTGGGCGTTTACAACGTGCATTCTAGGCAACATATGTTCCACAATCAGGCAACATATGTTCCACAATCAGGCAACATATGTTCCACGATCAGGCAACAAAATTGCCACGTTGACCTGAAGTAAGTCAGGATCAAACCCGTAAGACACAAAGCTTGAAAGAATGCTGTTACAAAAATTCTATTGGTACTCTCTGGAGAACTTCCTTTTTTAACTCGTAAGCGTAATATAACAAGGAAAATGCTGTACCGCTACTTTTATCCAAAATCTAATTGAATGTGTTTTACTGAAATATGCTTGGCATTTAAGGTTTATTTATCACATTTCAAACTGAAAATTGATTGATATTTTTTCGAAATGAATTTTTTTAAAGAAAACAGACGTTGCCTTCAAGTTTGTACATGATTTTCTACAGCGTTTGCTCTTGAAAACAAGCACTACATGTTTTTGTCCCATTTCTGACATAAAAACGTCACTGTATATCAGCTCCTCTGTGCCTAGCATAAGTTTGTTATGGGATATATCTTCACTGTATTATGCAAAATACAGTCTATAATAATATTTAATGTATCTATAATATTTGAATAGTTATTGTGTGAACCATTGATTAAGTAACTGTAGTATGCGTATTAGTTTTTGATTTATGAATTAGGAATTGTTTACAATTTTTGTCGCACGTAATTGTTGCTTGTATGTACTTATTGATTATATATTTTTTGTTGTATTATCAGCTATATTATGTTAGTGTTATTTTTTAAATAAAACTTAGTACTTTACATCTGTAGTTTGCTACAGACATTCTTCTTTCAGTAATGGAACCTATGATGTTAGAAGACTACAATGGAGCAAAGTTACCGCTTAGTTTAGAGAATCTCTTCAATTTATCAAACGCGAATGGTTTAACACTAGATAAAAATGACATTACAGCATTTTTTATCTACATCATGATGCTGGAAACTGGATTTGTGACTTCCGATTGCACCAATTTACAAGAGATTACCGCCAGTAATGTTCATTTGGATTTTCACTATCAGCGTTTTCTGTTTTTGAGCAAGATTTTACCCAAGAATTGGAAAAAAGATAATATTTATACGTTTGACTTTATATTACCACCGTTTGTTCAACATGCATGTACTGTGATAGGTATTGTCGTTTCTGACGACTTTATTGTTAATTGTAGTGTAAAGAATATTGACGATGCAAAGTTTTGTATGCTTATAGATCCATCGATGTACGTTGTGAGAAGTAGTAGTGTTCATTCAGTGAATATGTTTCAAAATTTAAAAGCCTTATCGATTAAATTTAAGACCACAATTAGTAATCCAAGTAAAAGTTTGATTTTACATACGTACTCGCTACGATCTGCTTCTCTACAAGGAATGCCACCAGAAATTATATTAAGCATTTTAAAATATTGTGATCGTAGTACTTTTACATGTTTGAAAAAGACATGTAAATATTTTAAGAAAATTTGTTTAAAACACCAAATGTATTTATAGTATTTTATTATATTTTTATCGAAAGATTTAAGTGCGCAAGTGAAAAGCATTATATATTAATTTACTTTTAACTAGATTTGTTTTAAAATGTAGAAGTGGTCACATTTCTGTGATGTTTTGTAAAAAAAGTTTTTTAATAAATTTTATTTCTCGTTTATCTAGTCGATGATCATAATTGCATAGATTAAGTTTGTTAGTGTTTTACTAATCTTATCGAGTACGTGTAGTTTATGAATTTTATTCGATATTCCGTTTCAGAAAACGGAGCCGCGTTAGAAACTTTTACTGTACCTGAAACAACAAATATAGGAACTACAGGACATATACCAGATCATTCCACGGTCAATGGGGATCTCCGTAAGTACCAAAAGCATTATCTATACTAAAACTTTATACTTACATAGATGCTTAATAACACCATTAAGGATTAAATGCTTATATTTAGTCGATAATCATTATTAGTTTATTAAGGAAGTTATATAAGCTTTGAATAGGTTGATAATTTTTATATTACTTACATGTTTAATGCATATTTACCAAAATTCTAATTGTATACAAAATGTTTGGCATTTGTATGAACTACTATTTGAATTTTTTTGTTTACAAAAGTTGTCGAAATATTCTGTACTGTAATTAGAAATTGGCGGGTTTAATTTCGATAAACCGTAGGACTTTCGGAAATTAATTGGAACGTAACTAATTAAGGGAAGAAGTGTAGTTAGACGAATCAAAATCAAATATTTTTCCGAAACAAAGTTTTTATTTATAATAAAACTGTCGGTTTGTTAATAAAACCACGGAGTATATAAAAAATTGTTTTCAAAACTGCTGCTTACTGGTTCAAAGAGGAACCATGGCAATAGCAATTTTGATCTGTAACAGTCCACTAAAAAATGTATGTAAAAAATAGTGGCTAAACTGCTAAAGTAAAGAAAAAATTTTTTTAAGGTTGGCAATGAACTGAAAATATTCGATCATTTTTGCAATAACCAATCCTTTCTATAAACGACACGCCACCTGGTGGCGTTGAGTATAACCTGTTTTAATACATACGAATTTATTATTGCGTACCTAATTGCAATTTATATATTAAGAACAACCCAACTCTTTGATTTCGCCAGTTATCACGTATTCAAAAACAAAAATGCCAATAATTGTGAATCAATCAATTAAGAATGGGAAAACCCTTAAGTCGTTTTATGACACGTTTGTAGCATTCACTTGAGTGAAAAGATTTTTTTAAAGCGACAAAAATGTGAAATTTTAAAAAGACTGCAAAACCCACATACAAATTGTTCAAATATAAGCGTAATTAAAAATGGAATAGAAGAAAAAGCTAAAAAACGAAGCTTGCTGAAAAATATTTGAATCAACAACTAATGACCTATAGCAGCCAGTAGAAATTAAACAACAAAAAAGTTTAACAATTATCTAATTAGATACGTAATAAGCATCAACACTCTACTTCGACAAATACAAAAAAATGACGTTATCTCCTAACTTAGCTTTCTATTCACGCCGCAGAGGCGCTGTGATCTTAACACTTTCACTGCCGCTTTTGATTTGTCCGCCGCCGCGAGGAGCCAAGTTAAATTTTTCGCAGTTATGAAACTATTAGAAAATACTCTTTTCAATTTTAGATGTAGTAGAAAACTTTAATATAAGTATAAAAACAATCACTACTCCGATCTGTGGTATTGACGATCAATTTTTGTGAAGCATCAGTGACAAGTGCCAGCCGACTCCGATCAAAGAATTTACTAAAATAGTTTTATTCTATACTTATTCCGCTTGTCTTTTATATATTGACGGAAAACCCAACTGTCTTTGCCACAACACCATGTTCTCATCTAGGGAAAGACTTTTTCTGGATAGTAGACAGTTTTTTTCTTATTATTGAGATGATCAATAACATGTCTGATCCGTTTCCGAACATCGTTATTAGGTTTGTCGATGTCCTCATCTTCAAAATAGAAATGCATTTCTGCAATTCTTATCATTAGTTCTCGAAACAAACGAAAGTTCCAACAATCTTGTAATTTAGACAATGGAACCATTCCCACAATAAATAGAAGTTCAAGAAATATTTTAAATGCTTCCATGGTTAATATCTACATGTACTAATGCGATTTTTTTTTTACATAGTCGTAGATAGAACACTATTTTTATTCGTTTCTCGAAGAATGAAATTTGCAAAATAGACGTTAACCAATAAAAAGAAAATCAATTATGTTGTTTCCCGGAATTGGCGCTAACAGTTCCTACTTTTGCGTGAAATCAAAAATTTTTGTTTTACTTAGAATCACTTACCTAGTCGTTGAAACTAACGTAGGTGCAGTTGGTTGGGCAATATTGGTACATTGTAAGTTGCCTGTCCGACATTTTTATCTTTTTTAGAGTTACATAGAATTATCGGAGGGTTCAAATTCTGATTCATTTGATTAATAAGGTTTATCTTTGCTTAGACTTGCTAAATTCGCTTCATCGCAATCAAAAGTCGATAAAACGCGCCTCGAATCACTTCAGCTATGCCAAAATGATAAAACGTACATGTACAACAGAGACCAACAAGCTATTCAATGGTAAGCATAGTAAAGCCAACTAACCGGCACATGGGCCAAATTGAGATTACCTATTCTTATTGAATTTTGCAACATAAAGTTACATCTTTTTTGGATTAGCTGGTATGCATTCATAAAGAAGAAATTTAGTTATTGCCCGCATAAACTTCGTTTTGAGAAAAAAAAGTTTAAAGTAAAAAAATCAGTCAGTCGCTTGCATTATTCATCTGCTGAAACTGTGTTTTGTTTCTCAATATGTCCGAATTCTTTACCTGGGAATATTCGAGTCTTCCAACGATGGTTCGTATAATCGACAAGAGATTATTTTGGGATCAAGCGCTGTTGAAGCTTTCGCATTTAGAGTGTGATCGCTCAAGCAGCGGTAGACCAACTCGTCTGGACAAATCTTCATAAATCGGCAGCTTTTGTACATCTGGGTGTAGTAATGCGTGATGGTTTATAAGATTAATGTCTGTTCCAGTCGCTTCCGTTTTTTTCCAGTTGTACCAACTGTTTGCCCCGTCCAGTAGTATGATTGATTGGAGTTTTTGTCGGTCGAGCACAAATGATAATAGGTCGCAATAATTCTCTTTTTCATTTTGGCAACACTATCGACATTATGCCGGATGGCCAGGACGTAGTAGAAACAATTTACTACCAACTTTTTCCAGTTTCTTTACATTCTTGATACGGCTTTCCATTTTCTTCTGCACGTCGCCGATACATTTACTTTTTGTTACAACAAGGTCATTGCCGTAGGGTGCACCAAGTATTGGGGTTGAATCTCCATTCTCAATGTAGTAGAATTTACTTGACCCTTTTCTCGAACCTCTTGAATATTTCGAAGTCGACCTCTATCTTGCCCGCAGATTTTTCGTGGTTTTTTGCAAACCACACGTCCACACTGTTTGCTTTTTTTGTGAACACATTAAAAGTAGAAACAACTTTTCACCGACAAATTTACGATTTTACTGATCAAATATATAATCTAAGGTGGTTTCACCGTACAAAGACCTGAAGGTTTTTTTCCTAGCGCTCGTCTTCAAGTACTTTCAGCTGCGTTTATTGTTTTCTTCCTTTTCTCACAGAAATAATTGAAAACAGTCAAGCTAGGGGTTCACAAATTTTCAACTATACGGTCGTACGACGATTGCGAAATTATCTGTGAAATTGCAAAACAAATTATTTCCATTTCTTGCCATACCGAGCAAACGCATTACTACCACTATACGTAGGTTTATTTCATAACCTGTATACACGAGTGATCTCAACTGTAGATAACGTCTGTGGCATCGGCAAATAACCACGAGCTTGATATTTAAGCCTTGTGGTGCAGGTTTTTTAAAACTGATATTTAGTTTGCATTTTCGACATACCGCAATTTCAACGCTTGACCTGGACGAACCTAACTCGGGGCTGCTATTCTGCTTGTTAGTAGTTCAATATCAGTTAACGCGCTCACTTTCTCTATAGGTGTGTGCCGACGCATCGTATAGTTATACAAAAACGACAAAAACAGTGAAAGGATAAGGTTCCATTTTCAATATAAACCAATATTAAAGCATTGTTTCTATGTAGAAACCAATTCTAAAGCGATCAAGAACGAATAACATCTAAAATATCTTATTTAGACATATTACACGAATTTTAGGATATCGACAGACCTGTATAGCCAAAAGAATACATTAAAATAAGCAACCAGGAAGGTTTCATAATCGATTCACTTTTCTCGTGCTCTATGTTGGCATATTACTTACAGCAATCGGGTCTATCTTCTTTTTTTCTTTTATCACTTACTTGCTTTATGTTTGTATTTTTATCATTGAAGGATATTTGCAAAACTTTTTTTGTTGATTTTTTATGTTTAGTCATCAAGCAATTCTTAGTCAAGAACTACCACCGTATCTGTCTGTGTTTCGTTTTATATGTTTTTAAAAGCTTTATCGTAACGATGTCACTCTTGGTTTTGTTAGTGTTTTTTATACAATAATCAAGTATTTTTTTGTTTTTTTTATTGTTTCTATATAATTCACAGGGTTTAAATGATCTCTCAACGAACATTGCTTGGCGATTCTTTAAAAAATCTTATGTGGGTAGTCAATAAAAAACTAGAAACCACTCGAAAATAATGCAGATTATATGATAACAAAAATGCTACAAACTATCGGTTGAACAATTTATATATTTATAAAACTTTCCATCAATATCGCTGGTTGTGACAAGCGTTTTTTTTTTGCGTATGCATAGATAGCAGCAGAGCCATAAACATTTTAAGGAAAAGAACATCGCGTCTGTTATATTTAGTGTTATTGTTTTTGCGGTTGACCAGCCACGGGAATTTTGGTCATTTTGTCGTGTGCGAGTAAATACAGCCTTAAAATATACAGTACTGAAAAACTATGTTACGGTTATTGTTATTATTTAGTTATCAGGATGATACTGTAAATGTTAAAAATGTGCTTTATTGCGTTGTAGACATAACACAAATTTTGAAACATATTTTGGAATATAGGTTGCTTCAGAGTCTTGACAAAAGAGACGATCTTCTAGCGTAATGCAGGTGCAGTTTTGGGTGGATCTATACAGCTCAAAATTTTTTCTTTTTACATTCCCGACACGTAAGCATCAGGTGGTGTCAGATCGGGGGAATGTGATGGGTAGGGGAACTCACTTCCACGGGAAATGATTTGTCCTGGAAAGGTTTCTTGCAGTATAGCCGCAGACTGCCGAGCTTTTTTCTTTGTCTCGAGGCTCATTGTCACTTCCAACCACCGAACACAACGTTTGTTACACAACTAGCAGTACGTAATGGTGATGCAACAACGCGCAGGCATGCGCATGCGGGCTGCGCGGAAGTTAGTACTGTATATTTTGGCGCATACCGTATTATTGTTTTAAAACTATTATAGGAAGTCAGGTATTTTATTTTATTTCCTCATATGTTTATTAAATTATTTCTTACAATTTGGAAAATATGACCTAAATAAAAACAACATGTTGTAAGGGGCTGGTTGTGGCATTAATAATGAGGCAGGTGGTAACTGTACAACGTTTGATAAGGACATTTGTGCGAATGACGAGTTTTTTTCGCATATCATTAAAATCCAGAAATATATAAAAATTTCAACTAGATTATAACATAATATTTTTTGTTTGTTGTAAATATGTATGTTTACCATATGAAAGTTTTCTTAGTATCTTCTTTATCAATTAAAAACTATACAGGGTGGTCGCCCGTGAGTTCTATCGACCGATATATGACTGAAAGTTTGGCACTATACTAATGTCGATGGAGTACATCTGACTAAAATACTTTCAAAAAATCGTCCTTTCTTGTTATACCGAAAGTACATGCCAACTTGCTTATTTTAAATAGAACACCCCGTATATTCCATATTTGGTTTTGGCGTACAATTTTAGACATATTTTATATATAATATCCTATACCTCCCTCATCGATGTTCTAAAGATCATTAGTACAGGGTGGTCAAAAAACAAGAACAAAAAGTAACAGTAAAAAAACTTCAAGTCAATTTTTTCAGATGAGTACACCTTATTTTTAAAATTTTATTATATTAGGCATTGAAAATTAGGACAGCTTTGTCTATTTCAAAAATTTGTATTTTTCGAAATATGTAGTTGACAATTTACCAAGAAAATGTGACCTTTAAAAGGATTTTAGAAAACTTCAAGAACTATTGATCTGGGAAAACTGCCTTATTTCTATGAACTGTAACTTTTAATAAATTTATCAAATTTGCTATAAATAATAATAAACAGATTTAAATAAATTGTAAAATTCTCACTTTTTCTGTTCAAACGCCGTCCTGGCCAACTTGTATTAACCGAACCTTTAAGACATACCGAATTATTTGCAGTAGAAAAAAATTAAATTCACACAGCATTTCGGAAAATACAAATTTTGAAAATAGGTAGTCTATTTTATAACTTACACAAAGTTATAAAAATTTACATGAGGTTTTTTACTGTTAATTTTTATTTTTTAATAGAAAATATTTATCATCGAATTGCAAATATTTTTTTTATTTATGTTTTGTTTCTTGATTATTTTTTTATAAAAAAATTACTAGGGATATAGTATACAGACTAAATCAAAACCAAAAAGAATGTACTCTAGTTTTGAATTTTTGTCGTTCACTCAATGCATATAAGCTATAAATTATATAAACATAATTTGTGGATTAACATAATTAAGTACTTATCACTATCTAACAGATGGGATTTGTAACTCGTTAAAAGTCTACGTACGTTTTAAAAATATAAAATTGCGTCAAAATGTATAAAAATTGGAAACAGGTATTTATATCATCGTTAACCTCTTTTTAACTAATATAAATACTGAAAAATGTTGGTTTTCATTTTAATGTCTACGAAAAAAATTGAAATTCCTCGAGTAATCCATTTTTTACATAATCGAATAGTATGGTCACAATTTTAATTTGTTTTAAATTTAAACACAATACCTACACGATTATAAATTTACCCAATTTTTCTAAAACCAAAACAAGACAAAGAAACCCACAAATAACTTATTAATAAAAAAATTAATATACGCCAGTTTTACTGATTTAGTGCTCGAGTGCAGAATAAAATAATCACAAATGTATCTCTCTCTAATTATATTAAAATTTTATCGATGTCATTCAACATGCAAATTATGTTTATAACTAAAACTATTATTATAAATTTGAATTACGCGGGTGTAAAATCGAAGTTTGCCGCCTTTATAGCTATTTACAGTTATCGTTCATACCTAGTACCCTACACTATGAGATGACTCTGCCATTAATCTTTTGCTAATGGTTATACCGATTGTATGTGGATATAAAGCTATAAGGTTTAATGATGCATTTAAAGATAATAAACGAAAGATGCATTACATGTAAAAAACGGTTACAACGTATTACTACCACCAAAATCTACAATTTGCAATGGATTTACTTATGTAACTTTATACACCTAATACAGATTTCTACAAAAACTCATACTAGCGGCATCTCATAGTAACAATTATTTATATTTTTATTTTCATAAATAAAAGAACTATTTTAATTTAAAACACAATTAATTTACACAAAATTATATTCTTACACATAAAAAACATAAAACAAATACAGATTTTATATCAGAAAATATAGAAGAAATAAACAATGAGCTTATCCTATTAGTTTAAGCAGCTTGTGATACAACATACATTATTACAAGTTTCGTACAATTGTTTTTAATTAATTTTACAGTTTAATGTAATTTTGAAAGAATTTGAATTTAAAAACATAAGGATACACATTACACTCATAAAAGTTGTAGATTTTTTCCATTAAAGTTTCATGTTGCACTATTTTCAACCACAAATCACGACACCCTGCAATTTGAACAATGAGAGGGGCATCGTTTTGCAATGCAATTCTAAAACATTATTAAATCATCAATGATTTATAAATTTGTATTATCTATTAAAACTTATCGTCTCATTGATATTAAATTAATTTAAACTCAAGAAAACCGATCAAAACTTATTAAAAATTTTAAAAATGATTTTTACACGAAATTTGTATGAAGCGAATACCCCCTGGATGCAATTGTGATAATATTAGAGTGCATCTTCTACTGCTGATGAGCCCCAAAAGGACGTAATGATCGTCTAGTAGTTCACTCTGGTGGCATTTGCACAATTGCATTGACATTGCTTTAACCCAAATTACGTTGTGGTTAACAAAAAGACTAATCGTCCAATAAAAATGAAAAACAAATTTACAACTGTAAAAAGCTGACGAACTTTGAATTGCCAAGTTAATTGTAGCTATTGGCAAGACAAACACTCCTACAAATATTACTAAAGATGCATAAAAAATTGTATTCAAATAGAACATGTTCTAAAGGATGCATTTCAACGCCCATCAAAAATTGCAAGCAAAAATGCATAATGTGAATGCGAATAATGCAAGCATTTTAATGCCGCATCGCAGTTGCAGCATGGAAATGCATAAATGTAAAACTCGCTTATAACGCCAAAGCTTCTGTGGCTAAATGTTGTTCATTAGAGGATTCATGTTTATCGATCAGTTAAATTAAACTTGCCCTGTCGGTAACAATTATTACGTTTTTTACTATAACACTTGAGCTCTACTGTATTAAAAGGGTACCATCAAATTATTTTCACTAATTAAAAAGTAACGCAAAAGTAATGATTTTAATTGAGATGAACGGTATTTTTTTGGACACGCTGAACCATTTTGTTATAATAAAGGGAATATGGGGAAACCTCAGTAGAAACATTGAGGTTTTTGTTAGTCAGCATTTTTATATGAAAGCGTGGTTTTTTCTTTTTAATAAAACAAGTTTGGATAATAGAACTGTTAATTTTTTTATATAGAGCTTTTATCAGTGTATACGTTTATATTGAATTTTTTGTGACACTTATTTTGTTTTATTCCGCTTTTTGACAGATGTAATTTATGAGTTTTTCTTTTCTTTGTAAGAAATTGTGATATGAAACTGAGTTGGTTGCCTCTAATGGTACGCTGAATGTTTTAGCTTTTAGAATTTATGTTTCAATATATCTTTGGTTGATTTGGTAATTTTAGTTTCTTCGTATTTGTTATGTTTTAACTGGGGTAAACCAATGGAATAGTTATAGAAAACTTTCCGAGTCAGTTTAAAATGTAATCTGTTTAATGCAAGTTTGAAGGCATAGAGGTCAGTGTTTTCCAAGTTGTATTACTTGCGTTTTCCTACTATTGATCGAAAGGACGAGTTCACAACGGATTAAATTTCAGAGGCACGGGTTGAAACTTAATTTTCACTAAAATTGACACCGGTTTAAAAATTACGTAATTCGCTTACTCCAACTAATTTGTTAATTCCGCGCTAACTAATTGAATTCACGCCACATAAGAGCGTTTGGTCAAGTTTGGTTTGTTCATCAAACTTTTGATTGAATTCTTTTTTTCTCTTTTTTAATACATCTTAGAGAACATTTTATTGAATGTTTCCTTTGAGACGCGATGTAATTCTATACAAAACGTCTTAGGAGGAACATAAAGGGAATTTGTTACTTCTAGGTATTGAACCTTGATTTAATTGATTAAACATCGGTGTGTTTGTTTTATTTATTTATCTTTGCTTACGTTTTGTTTGTTTTAAAAATCACGGGCTTCTCAAATCTCACAATTTGTAGGTAAATGATTCGAAATGACTAGGTGTATGAGAGTAGTGATGCTGCGAGAAGCGCAGCATCCTTACTTTCTAGAGCTATAACCCAGCCCTCGCAGTGCGTTTTCAGGCGTCGCGACGCTTTCACTGTTCCGTCTTTGTAAGTACCTGACCCTATCCGACTCTACTATTCTTCGTTACGTTTTGTGTATTACTGAGATGATTTAGTGACTCGTATTAAGATTGCGTTGAGTACTTTCACAGGGAAATTCAATGTTGACACATAGCAGGAGCGATGGAGACTTTCCTATTTATCAAGGTAAACTTGCAAAAGTCTTTTCTACTGTTGTTACGTTTTTCTTTGATAAAGTATTTGTATTTGTTTCTTTTTATTTTATTTAGACATCTTAACGTTTATTAACGCTACTGTGATTTATTATCGTTCTTTTTCGTTTTTTCGCTGTATATAATTTTTTTATTTGGATTTAACGTGCCCGTCTAGTCCAAATGAAAAAGCGTGCTTATTAACTTTGGGTCGTTTCGTTTGCGAAGTCTTATTTTTAACGCAATATTAAATTTATTTGGGGATCCAAAGCATCTGTTCTTAATAGATCTTATCAATGTAATATTAAATTATTAAATATTAAGAGCAAGATCGTATTGTCAAAGGATATTAATTCAATTTCATAATTAGATTTTGGAGGTTGACGTATATATTCGTAGGTAAATTTTGAAGTACTGTTTAATAACTTTCATGGGGTAGTTTGTAGCAAATTGGGCGAACAAAAAAAAGAAAATTTGTTTAATATTTGAAAATTATGTAGAAGTTTGTTACAATATGTGGCCATCAATATTACAACGCTTCTCTATATATTATATGGTAAAAAAACTTATGTTACATTCTTAAGCGACTTCTCGTTGATGATAAAATCGATATTTTAATAAAATGATTTATTACGCTTTACATTTTAAAGATGCAATTTCATTATTTTATAGAATAAAACAGTTTCTATTTATGGAATCTTTGGTGATTAGCGTGTCTTCTGCTTTTTGAACCTCGCGTGTTCTATACCGTTGGTAATGGCACCTCAACTATTTTTTTCTTGCGTTCACGTACTTTTTGGATTTTTCTTTTTATTAGTCTGTTTATAAACAACTTATTTCTTTTTTTAATCAATGGTTAATCTATTTTTTAAATTTATTTTAAACGAAATAAACTTGTGCTAGTGTTGCTGTTGAAACTAATTCAAGCAATTAAAAACATTGATACATGAATTCTGGATGAACGTAATTAAAATCAGAACCATAGAGATACATGTAGCAAACACTCTGATGAGGTATCAAACATTATGATTGAAATGAAATATATAATGAAGAACAACAAAAAGAAAACTCGGTTTAAGAACCGATATATGAAAGAATCATGGAAGAAATAAAGAAACAAAAAATGGTAAAGGAACTGACTAAAGCGCTCATCTGCCCCACTTAGAAAAAAGCAAACAAGAATTCGACCGATAATTAAAGGCCAATTGTTTTACTAAACCTGGCATACAACATACTCAACTGATTAATGGAAGATTGGAATAAGAGCCGGAGAATTGACAGTTACCAAGCAGGTTTTCGAAATGGAAAATTGATGGTAGATCAAATTATTGTTTAATAGAAGTAGAAGACCAGCAAGAACATCTATATCTATACATGCTCTCTTTATCGATATAAGGTTAGATGGTAGCTTAACAAACTGACTGTACTAAGACAGATTAACAAAAAACAACTAAAATCTAACCATTAAACCTAATCATTCAAGTTCAACATAGTTAATAGTGTGGTCTACCTTGAGTTTGAAATAACAAGCTATGGAAACCATGACAACAATATAAAAAGAAGATTAAAGGTATGTCCCAATGCATCAGGAATTGCGAAATGCGGGAACTGCTCTATTGGCTGCTGCGTGTACATTTTGATATTCGTACGAAAGTTTTAAGAAAACTACGACACCGTAAAATGTTGGAATAATTCTAAAATTTATCGAATTTTGTGTCGCCATATTGCAATTTACTTGACTTCAACTATCTCAAACGGTTCAAAATTACGGCTATGTAAAGTTTCTTAAAATTCGTCAAAAAAATCTAACCGACATATTTTGAAATCACCATACCTTTTTTCCTAATTGAGCTTGAAAGATGTGAGTGGTGTCATTTTACTCAGTTTTAAACACTATTTCTTTTGATGTATAACACAACATACTTTGTTATAAAAAGTGTTTTTGAGAAATCCTATTCAAAATTTAGATTTTGATTTTCTCAAAAAGAACATTTTTGTAAATTTTTAAATATTTTCTACAAATAGTTTATACTTTTAGTAAGTGATTCTCACAATTTCAAAGTGGGATGAGCTGATGAGCTCATACTTAAATAATAGTTTAAAAAAAGGGTGTTAAGTAAGTTTTTGTATAAGTTTAATACCATGTATACTATATATATATATATATATATATATATATATATATATATATATATATATATATATATATATAGCGAGGCTTTGCAGCTCATTGCCGCTTCTCGCATCCCAGACGCCACCTGTCCTTGTCATTCCAATCTCCTTCCTGTAGTTCTCTTTTTTCCATTTCCTTATTTACGTTCTTTATCCACTTCTTTTTTGGTCTGCCTCTTTTGTTTCTCTGAGGTGGGGTCCAATTCCATATTCTCATTGGTATTCTTTCAGGACTCATTCGGCGCAAGTGCCCATACCACTTCAACTGTTTTTCATATATGTTATCCACAATAGTACTCTTTGCTGACATTCTTCTTCTGATATCTTCATTCCTAACATGTTCTTGCAGCGTTAAGCCACAGCATCTTCTCCAGTACGACATCTCCGCTGACAGTAGTTTCTGTTCACTGTTTTTGTCCATGACCCACGTCTCCGACCCATAAGTCATTACTGACTCTATCATTGTTTTATAAATATTTTGTTTTGTTTTCACTGTAAAATTTTTATTCCACAGGACAGGATGCAGTGCTCTTGTCATGTTTTTGCCTCTACCTATCTTCTTCATTATGTCTTGGTCATCTCTTCCATCGTCGCAGATTGTGACCCCCAAATAATCATAACGCTTTACTCCCTTTATAATTCCACTATCTAGCTCCATGTCTGCTCCCGCTCCTCCTATTACCATATATTGTGTCTTTTCTTTGTTTACCTCTAATCCCCAATTTTTATACTCTTCTATGAGTTTATTAAGCATATAAGTCATATCTTGACAGTCTTCCGCCATGACAATTTGGTCGTCTGCAAACAGGATAGTGTGTATTTGGCTGTCATTTAGCCATACCCCCATTGTTCTGCACTTCCTACTCCAGTGTTTTAGGGCTTCACTTAGATAGATGTTGAAAAGGGTTGGGGAGAGGCAGCAACCTTGCTTTACACCTTTGGTTTGCCGAAATGGAGCTGATGTTTCGTTTCCGATTTTGGCTACAGTTTGGTTTTCTCTGTATATTGTTTTGACTGCATTTATGTAGATATTGTTAATGCCCACTTCCTTTAGGGTGGTCCATAACTTTCGAAGGGGAACAGAATCGAATGCTTTTTTTAAGTCTATGAAAGTTACATGGAGGTCTCTTCCTTTTGCCAGACTTTTCTCTGTTAGGTGTCTTAGAGTGAATATGTTATCTATGCAGGATCTTCCTGCTCTGAAACCACTCTGTTCTTCAATTTCATTAAACTGACTTTCTATTCTGATTTTAAGTATCTTCCCATATAGTCTCCCCACAGACGATGTTATGCTTATTCCCCTATAGCTACTGCATTCTTTTCGATTACCCTTTTTGTATATGGAGCTGATATGTGAAATTTTCCAGTCGTTAGGTATATTTTCACCTTTCAGGCATCTGTTGAATATAGTGCAAATTATTTCTAGAGCTCCTGTTGTAGCATGTTTTAGTAGCTCGATAGGGAGATCACCTGGTCCTGGTGCTTTATTATTTTTTATTTGTCCTAGGACTTTTTTTAGTTCCTCCAACGTGATGTCTTCTACGTCCGCCGTTATCTCTTCTTCCGCGTTTAAGCGTGTGTCGAGGTATTCTTTTCGGTTTTCTGTTAGCAGTTCGCAGTAATATTCTTTCCATAGTTCCGTTTTTATGGGATTTATTTTTTTTGTCTCAGTTGTGTTTTTTCTTAAGCTGTTTATTGTTTTCCAAGCTTCTCTAGACCTAGACCCTCCTATCATAGAGCTAATCTGTGCACATTTGTTGTCCCATGCTATATTTTTTGCCTTTTATTTCTTTTTAACGATGTATCTGTAGTAGTTGTATTGTCTTCTGTCTTCTGCGTTGCTTGTCGTCAACCACTTCAAGTATAAGGCTTTCTTCTGTTTCACTAGGCCGGACAATTCTTCTGTCCACCAGTAGTTTACAGTTTTCCTTTTTTTTCTTGTTCCCAGGGCTTCTGATGCTGCATCCTGTAGTATTCCTTTTAGTTTTTCGTACATGTTTTCTGCTGTGCCTGATATTTCTGCGTTTAGTTTTTGTGCTAGCCGTAGTTTGTAGAGGAAGCTAGTGGATTCATTTTTTAGCCCCTCTAAATTGTATATTTTGGCTTTTATCCCTTTTTGTTTATTTTCATCCATTGTTGTTTGTCTCTTGTACTGAATGTCAATTGTTGATTTGACCAGATAATGGTCCGATCCACACTCGGCTCCTCTCCAAACTTTGACATCGAGAGGTTTTATAGGTGAGCTTTGCTTTATAATAATATAGTCAAGTATAGATCTCAGGTTTCTTGTTTTTTGAGTCCATGTATATTTATTGATATCTTTATGTTGGAAGAACCCGTTTAATATTTTTAATGTGTGTTGTTCGCACAGCTCGATCCATCTTGTCCCGTTGTCGTTTACTGCATCCTCCCCGTGTCGTCCAACTATTTTGCTGTCAAGGGCTTTGCCTACCCTTCCGTTCATGTCTCCTAGGATAATAATTTCCTTTTTCGCTTTTGTTTTATTTAATTCTTCACATAGTTTCTCAAAGAACTCTTCTTTTATGTTAAAGTCTGAATCGTCAGTAGGGCATAGATTCCAAAAACCCGAAGATCTCTTCCTTTTATCCTTAGATCGACTGTTAGAATCCTCTCGCTTATCGGGTTCCAGTTTGATATACTGTTTTCCAGTCTTCTGCTTATTGCTATTATCACGCCGCTTTTGGCTCTTTTATCTTTATCCACTCCGCTCCAGAAATATATGTAATCATTCTTGTATGCATTTCCCTGTCCTTTCTTTTTTGTCTCGCTGAGTACTGCGATATCGATGTTGTACGCGTGGAGTTCTCTATAGATTTGGTCCTCCTTGGTACTCAAACCCTGAATGTTCCAGCATCCTATATTCATCAACCGTTTCCTTTGCCTATGTCGTCTTCCATGTAATCCGTCCGAGTTCCGAGGCTGCATTTTGGGATTTTTAGCAAGTAGTTTTTTTTGCGTAGGGCAGAGAGCTAGTCTACCGCTACAACCCTCCTCCTTTATCCGGGCTTGGGACCGGCAGTGACAGCTTTGGGGCTACTCAATCCACCCCTCCACTGTCCCAGGCGGAGTTACCATGTATACTAACTTTACTTAATTGATCTACGATGGTGATTATTACCATAATTAATTACGTACTTAAGAGAGTTGCTTCTAAGGCAACAATTTAGTTATTTACAAATAATATTTTTCTTAGTTAAGTTGAAAATAGTTTTTATAACTTAAGTACTTTATAATGCATTTTATTTGAAAATGTAAGGAAACACTCATAAATAACAATCAGTTGAGTCTGTTCTAGAAGATTCTTCAAGTTGTGGCACGAAAGGTGACTAATAGTGGGTAGGTTTGTTGATAGTCGTAATTTTGAAACCGTTGGCATTATTCTTAATCTCTATGAGGACAACTTTCATATCAAGTTTCATCAAATTCTGAGGTGGCCAAGTAAATTTTTTTATTTTAGTGTGTTGATTTCATACGGAATGACCCAGCATCAATGCTGCTTTTTGTAATAAATTATAATTATTACTACATTAACAGAGATTCATTTTTATTCTATCACTAATATAAACTTGGTTATAAAATTATAATTCTTTACAAATTGCGAAACATTTTAATACGAAATTCGAATGCATGGGGACGTTATAATTTTCCATATGAATATTTATCTGTGAATCGCAATTCGTACGCCTTAATTCCACGATGTGCAGGATTCTTTGACAAGTTGCTTACGGATAAAAACATACAATGAGCAGCAAAGCTGAGTTCATAGAAAACTGTAATAAGACCAGTGGCAACTTTAGAAAGCAACATAGGAATACTAACAAAAGAAATGATAGCAATCAGGAAATAAGAAAAAAAAATGCCACGAGAAATAATAGGAGGAATAGAACCATGAAAACTGGAGAAGAAGAACAAACATGGAGCTAAAAGAAATCTACAATAATTGTCCTACAAAAGAAACTTAGATGGTTAGGACATATAAAAAGAATCGATGTACATGATCGAAGAATACCGAAACCATAGGCCCTCAGAACTGAAATGCTGCATCATATTGTTCTAAATTAAAAGAAACAAAGAATCAATTGAAGTTGATACGTTTTATTACAGGATATTGATCAGCCATATCTTGCACGTTACTTAAAAATAAATAAACTAGGGACACAACCAATTACGAGTGATAATGACGTAAGATATCTCGTGGCAATTTCGCAAAGTAATAAATTATGAAAGCTGCTATAGTCCATATTGACCGCTTACCACGTATTTCGAACGGAGCGGCGTTAAATCAGCGAGTATTAATGATTACCTACAATTTTTATGTAAAAAAAATTAACAAAAGAAAGGAAAAATATGTTTTAAATAATGTGTTTTTAACTATTTAGTTGCTAATATAACCTGTAACAGAAGTTTCGTCGACTTTCTCAAAGGCAACGAAAAGAATAGTATTAAATGGTATTACAATACTAAAAAATTATGGATTAGAAACTAAATGTTATTTTTAAATTAGTTTTTATAAAACGCTTGATAATTTGTTATTTTCTTTTAAAAAAATGTTATTGATGTTTATGTACACAAAAAAACAACGAATATTTTACTGCAACAAAAATCTCGTTTAATCCCGCGGGCGATTGTTTTGTCTTGGACATTGCCTCGAACAACAAACATCACCCCTGGGTTTAAACGGTGTATTTCGACCCATTATTATATAATATAATTATATCTCACGGGAGATCTAAAATAGGTATGTTTGTTTTAAAATCAAATAGTTTTCGACGTGTTACACTTGTCCAATTCTAGTTGGTTAATAATTTTATGGTTTATATTAGCAATAGATTTTCTTTTTGGTTGTTGGAAATCTATGTTTTTTATATGCGATTATTTTATTGTACTAAATTCGATCAATACGTACGTAGTGGTTTTGAAACTATCGTAATTTAAGCTAAACTTGCAAACTGAATTGCTATAAAGTTTGTTTATTGATTTGTAACTAGTGGTTTATTCTTCATTACGAGGGTGTAGGCGAGATGCCATGAGTATTCACTTTATTTGTTATAAAATGCTTATGAAAACTTTGGAGTAAGGATAAACCAAACCGAAAACGACAGGAAAAAACTAGTAAAAGTAGATATATGTGCACGGAATCATAAATGAGCATCAAGAAGTACAAATGAAATTAAAGAAGGCAAACATTGACATTAGTATTACAGTAACACAAACGATGGTAAATGGTAGTGACATTTTTATACATTTGTAGAGAAGTTGAAAAAAAATTGGAGTCGTGATTTAACAGCTATTAGGAAACATCGAATAGGTAAGGGGTTAGATAATAACGCCATTGAAGGGTAGACACGAAGAAGATATTATCAATAATATACATTCAAGAATTAAAACTGTTTATGAAGACATACATAAGTATTTCTGCCACAAACATCGGTACAGTTGCTATTCATTATTGGCTATGTCATAACAAAACGCAAGTCAGACATGAAGATCTAAGACGTTAGGGTTAAAAGAGGATCTGGCACTACTTTGTGACACGAAGAATCTATATTGCACCAGAGTAACGGTTTCAACAAAATTGCAAATAACTTTTTTAAATGATACCGAGCCGATTGCAGAAACGCGGATTAAATCTATAGTACGGTATTAAAATGTCGAATCCAATTGCATAAACAATATTTAGTTTAGTACTTATAGTACGGGATTAAATTGTAATACCGTACTATAGAGGGGATCAAATCATATTTCGATTGTATAAACAGATTAAATGTCATAATCCGGTACTAAATATAATATCTACGTTTTGATTAATTAAACCCAGGATTGAATTGCCAGTTTACTTAAATACACACGCGTGTGCATATTTTATTAAAAACCCATCTATTTATTGTTATTTTAAATACTAATTAATTTGATTCAATATTCAAAAGATATTCACTAAAACAGTTTTTAACGTTACTTAACTTTAAATAACTGTTTGAAGTATTCATTTGGTCGAAAGTAAAAGAGCACAGTAGTATAGCCGATAACGTACTTTATGCGTACTTGATTATAAATTTACGGTTGATGGTTCAAATCCCAGTCGCATCTAGGTTTTTTCATATGAATGCTGATGAAAATAATGCAAATATTTAAACTTATATATAATATAAAACATGACCGGTTTACAATAAAAAAAAGAAAGAATAGTAGATTACGTAACCCTGCCTTAAAAAAACTTTTATGCAATTAAAGTATAATTTAGTACCGAACTAAATCTCAGATTATTATTTACGTTTCTGCAATCGGCTCTACGGAAAAAAATCAATTTAAGTAGTTTATAATATGGCAGTATCATGTGTCTATATTAAAAATTTTGATAAACTGCTCAATCTTTAGGTTTGGGAAACATGAATCAAAGTTAACACAAAAAGATTAATTAGACATCTAATGTATAGAAAATTATCAATTTTCTGTTCAATCCGCACTCTCTTCCAAAGAACTCCTATAGTGAGTTAAATATAAAAAAAGGAAAGGAAAAGGAAAGATGGGCAAGCAGAATTGAACACTCAACACTTGATCATATATTTACTCTAAAAATGATTTTAGAAAACAGTTAAAAAATTCAAAAATATATTTGGTCTTTCTTTATTGACGTAGTAAAGGCTTATAATGGCGTGCCAATAGATAAGGTATAGAAATTTATGAAATACATTAGAATACGTGTACCATTGATTATTAACAACCGAAACTTACACATGAATGCTACTATAGTTCAATTGCCGAACAGATGGAAATAAGTCCCTTCTACTAAAAAAAGGGGCTAAAACTATGGCAATTTGTTTTGTATAATTGTGGAAACTGCATAAGAGTATTCCAGTTCTGAAGAGTTCAAATAGAACGAAACAGCTGTCTACTGGTCTCTAGTGATGGTTTTAGAAATTATATAACAAATGTTTGCACTTGCATAGTAGTTACGAATATTATGCCGCGTATAATTCAAATACATATTTTGAAATTCGCGGTTGTAATACACTATCTAACTACTTCATAGTTTTCTATATATGGATTAACTCGTACGTACCTCCATTTCTACGAGATGGCGTTTAGTCTCAGATTTATTAATGGGTTGAATTATGTTAAATCAGATTTACATACACGAATAATAAGAATGTACAATAGTTACTCAATATGCGTACGTGTATTATTGGTCGCCTATACGGTAGTCAGATTACCGTCTCCATAACTATTCTGTTATAAATAACAACCACGGCCGTTATGGACTATGGAGGTTGTTTAAATATTAATAAACTTTGTTTATTGATATTGATTCAACCATTACTATAAGAAGAAATTAAGACTGCTTGATGTATTTGTTGAACTTTAATTCTTAATTTTTTTTAATTGACCAAATGTTGGGTATAACGAAAAATAGCGAACAAGATATATCCAATATACACGTATAACAATTTCAGATAATATTTATGCTGCCCCTCGGCTTTCAAACATTTATCTTCGACTGTTATACGCTTACTATCGACTTAATGTTGTTATAAATATACTATAAATTTGATATTTTATATAGAATTATTTAGTATTTACATAATACAACTAAAAAAATTGAACGACGAAATAAAAATTTATGCGGAATCGGAGTCTGATGTAGAAGATTCATTGCCCAATTTATTAATAACAGGTTCAACTATAACTTTTAATGTGAGATCTGTTTACCGCATTTCTTGTTCTACTCTAATCGCATGCTGTATAATTTTTTTTTTCAATTATCTACTTCATGACTATAGATTTTTAACATCTTGTATTTTTAATGTTGTATTTTTTTAGCAACTTTCCCTTTCGTTTGTGTTCATATTAATTCGACGAGATTCAACTTACAATGATATGGTGGCAATTGTAATACAACTCATTTACTGGCTTTTGCCGTTTCATCCAACTCATATTTTGCTACTGGAATGTTTTTCTTGATAAGTGCTAAAAGTTCTGCTTTAGCCATGTCTTCAAACTCAACCGATTTACTTATCAACCAGTCTTGTTTCTCAAAACAGTTTTTGAATACCCCAGAATACATTTCTCTATGGTAGTCGACAGTTTTTTTTCGATTAAGAAATAAGCAAACGATTTTCATCAAATCTTGTATCTGATCTTATATGTAGTAACATTAATCATTTGCCTTTACTAGAAGGATTTTGAGGTCCAGTAGTTAATCTAAAAACAAAGCCTTGCCGTGCTATTTGATTTGTTATATCTGTTCAAATTTTTGTAGTAACATAGTCGACGTTAAGCCTAGTTTTGTCCCAATAATATATTTTCTTGTCCTTTTTTCTATGTACTTTCTTATTTCACGAATTGTCTTCTCCACGTTATATTTTTTTTAAGTAGCATACACAATACGCTTTTATTTATTAAACTAAACTTAATTTCTTTCAATAATGTTTGTAAAGTAGTTACTTTAAAGTTTGGCAAATTCTCATCTTCGTTAATACAAGTCATACGTTTTGTACTGTTGGTGGTTCGTTACGTAAAAAGAACGAATGCACAATACGTCTTAGGGCACTTTTTGTTTTATCAGTATCATTATCTAGTATTAGTGTGACTTTGTTGGCGAGTTTTATAGATATTTTTAATAGTTTTTTATCAGATACTGATTTACGTTTTTTTTATTGGCGAAAGATCTATAATAAAGCTTTAGATAACTTATAAAAATTTCGTTTTGTTAGTTAGTAGGTGTTTTAACCTTCCGATTACCATTTGGGTCTTTTTTGACCCCAGACGTGTTGTTTTTGTTGTCTTTTCTTAAGTTTTTTTTACAACTGTCCCAATATTTTTTTAGCTGAGTTTCTTTCAACAATGTTTAATAATTATAACAAATTTTTCAATTGTTATTTGTTTTGCGACTTAAAAAAAATATTGTTTGGCAGACACAGAACAACACAAAAAGAGGTCGTTGTAAGACATGTTCAAGAGCAAATGACAAAAAATTTAAAACCAATTTATGTTTACATTTTATTTTTATATTTTTATAAGTTTATATGAAATCTAATGTTAATTTAAAATATTAATAAAGGTTACCATTACAAATTAATCGGGTTTTCTTTACAAAATAAGAAAAAAAACTTGGGGTCAAATGTGACCCCACTTGGTAATCGGCGCCTTAAAAATTGTTTGGTAATCCGAAGGTTTCGAATTATTTCTTATCTTGATATGAATAATTGCAGATGTTCTTTAGAAAGATTATTTTAAAATAATAAATTGTGTACACATAAAAAATACTAATAAAAGTTAACGAAATGCTGAAATACTAAGATTATTAGTAAGCAATCATTTTGAGAAGTGCATCAAACTTCCAATGCAATTTTCCCGCGAACTTTAAATTAACCAATTACAAAAGAATTTGTGAGAGGTGTCTGTTTCCATTTGTTCGGCAATTTAATTATACGTCTACTCATTAAGGAAATTTATCTCAAAACCACTACAGAACTGCTTTTATATAAAACAGTTTGACAAATAGCGAATAAGTCTCAGTGAACCGCCGGAGAAGTAGTCAAAACCTAGGTTCGTATGTCAACAAGACATGTTCTCATTTTTTAAAATTGCAGTTGAGCGAATTGCAGTCTCACTCTAGCACGCTTTGCGTCATCAATCTTAAAATTTTGAAGCGCAAATTTTATTTCGTAAAACGTCTCTTTGCAGTAGCAACACATTTTTGGATTATGAGTAGCATAAAGTTGTATTTAATTTTTTTTTGCTATTACAAAACTGGAAGACATAATGGATAACTTTCTTATCTTTTAGATAAAACTAATTACTGATGACGAAATTTGTTACTAATGTTTTTGACGATTTTTGCCAGCTGTAGTTTATACACATAATACTTTTAATATTGATCGTACATATTTGACACTTTTGCAGACATTTAAACTAATTCTCGAAAAAATGATTCTATTCTGAATCTTTACCCAAAATATATCTGTGTCTAAAATATGTCGTTGGCGCTCAGTTCAGTTTGGCCAAGATCATTAATCGCTAACATCTGTAACACCTTGTTATTTAACTGCAAGCTTTCCAGGCGTAATATTACAGATGCTCACTTCGTCACCTCAGGTAATTTTAGTAATTACCTTCCTTTTGTTAGCAACATTTCTGCTTGTAATTGTACAAAGGCAGCATTTAAAATAAGTTTACTTTTAATCTCAAATAATTGATTTCTCAGCATTGAGAACTGAATCAACCGAATTTAAATTTAAGTAAGTTATCACAAAGCAAATTAAAAATGTGCGCAACACATTCATAGTAAGCGATTCTATTATTCGGGTATTTTTCCTTAAGTATTTCCCACGCACGAACCATATTAGTGGCGTTATCCCTTACACACCCAACGAAATGATCTATAGCAATTTCTTCATATACTTCGGAAATCTGAGTAGCCATAGACTCGCCAGAATGTCGAGAAGTCTTCATAGTAAGTGTTTGATAAAACACTGGCTTTGGGGTAGTGATTACGAAATTGATAACACTTGTTCTTCCATTTGAACAACCATCAGTCTGCACACCTAGACACCTAGCCTCCAGTATTTCCGCTTTAACTTCGCATTCTACATCTTTAAACTTTTCTTCTAGCAATGAATTTGATAAAATATATCGCGACGGAAGTGTGAGAATTGGCCGAATATGTTTGAAAGCTTCAGTCCAGTATACATCCTCAATAATACTTAACGGGATAGTAGTGGCATATATGGCTTTTGATAATAGTTTCCATATTAGTGATGTTTCCTCGACAGAAATACTATCTACATTTAAGTCCGTGTGACTTATTGGGAATAGATGCGAAGCTGAAACTATTTCCCGTTGCTGTTTTTGAAGGATTGTCATCGCCAATGTCAGTGACTAGATCTTTGCCAATTTTGTCAGATTTATTTGTAGGACGAGGATAAACACTCTTCTGGCTTTTCATTAGTTTTAATATCACTCTAATGTTTTCTAGACAGCGTTGACATTTAAATAAATGTTTAAACATTCTAGTCATATGTAATGCACATATCTGTAAGCACAAATTGCATATGTATGTGTCTATTTTTCTATTACTTTGGCCAGAAGTAGAATGCTTTGTAAAGTACTTGAAAACATCGATTTTCCCCCTCAATCTTGTACCTATGAGGAATATGAAAAAAATTATAAGAAAATAGTTCTCATGTTCAATACTGACATGTGACACTCGAAACATACACTTTTAATTGTTGATTCTCAAGAAAAAAACTTTAATTATGACATTTACAATTTGATCATCAAATTTAACCTAAAAAAATCTAGAACCGAAAACAAAATGCATTCAAAAAGCTAATACTATTGTAAATTAAGGAATAATTAATGGCAGGCACCCCACATGACACTGCAGTTTCAGCTAAAGATTGTAATATCTACTTATTCACGATTGGTCGGCACACGTTTATTTTGATGTTATGTCTGAAATGACCGGTCACTCATTTTCGATAGTGACATGACCGTGATCGACGTCATGACCATTAAAATGACGCGGTCAGAAGACTGTCTCACATGACTGCTTGAATATATTAATGGTGTTTTTATATGGCTTTACTTTGCAAATAATCGACTGTTAGAACAAGCAACGATTTCGAATTACTTTTGTTGGTACAAGTTCATTTTGAAACACTTAAACTGTCGATTGTTACTTTATTTCTGGTTTGTAAGAAAATATCCACGGTTTATCCGTAATGAAACTATGAAAATCTTTGAGATTCTTAGCTTTGATTTCCAAGTAGTGTTGAGTTTTCGCATGTGTATGTAAATGTGTAAGAATGCTTGAATTTTATAATATGTTATATGACGACACAGCATTATTTTCCATGAAAACGGATGTTAAGGGACTACTTTTCTTTGGTTTGTACTGAAACGAAGTCTGACCACACTTCAAAGTATCGAATAAAGTTGTCTCTGATGGTGCTTTATCATCAAATGAAGAAAGTAAAAGTTTCATGTAAATTGTTAAGTTAAACCACAACGATAATCATAATAGATCATTGCTGGGACGTTTTTGTTTTGTTCTTGGGTTCTATAATTATTAATTACAGTTTAACTTGATTCGCTTAACTTAGAATTTACTTATAATTTTAGAAAGTTAATGTTCTGAGAACTTCTTACCAGTGCGGTGTACTTGCTTCTCATCATTGCGCCGTTGCCAAACTTTACAACAAATAGTAGGAGTTTGGAAATAGTACTGATAGAACAGTGTTACGGAATCTCATTTTCATTACTATTTGCACACTTGAAAACGGCACTGTCTATAAACGGAACAGCATTTTGACAATTGGACAAAAACATCAAAATGTTAACGTGCACTACCTATATTCGTGCGCATGCGTCGCTTATCAAATTAACCGGTGTTGCCAGATCCTTGGTTTTTATCGTTTTATTCACACAATAGCTACTGACACTATTACTCACTGAATAAAGCATACTAAAGACGTAACACTGTATACGTAAACCAACTAAAACAAAGTTAAAATTGTTTCTTGGAAATATCATATACGCTATTGTAGTACACCATTGCAGTTCTAAATAAAAGTGTATTGTTACTTTATTCTTTATTTATGATATTTTTATACCATAGAACTTATTCTGCTTTAAAACGTATTTGTTCAATACCATTCTTTTATTTATCGAAATCTTATGAAGGCTTGGTTAAATCTAATATGGCAAAGAAAATGTGCAATTGCAAATTTGACAGTTCACTTCAGTGCACTAAATTATTATTTTTGATTAAATTTGTCAATAAACGGCATGTGTACAGGATCTGGTCTGAATCTTTGTAAACGAAACGTTACGCAAGTTATAATTTAAGAAATTAATTACATGTAATAGCTTTTTCTGTACATTACTTACGTTTGTTGTGTCTTTATATTTAATTCAATCTAAATGTTGTTAACTAAAGAATTATTTTATGCTAATCGTTAAAATGGTTTTAATAGTATTAAGTCTAATTTTTTTGTGATTTGCCTACAAACTGATAAAATCTTAATTTAGAATTTAATTTGGCAAAGATGTCTTATTGACAATTTTTACGTGGTTTTATAAAATGCTTCTCTCAATAGTTATTATTGTTAATATTTATTTAGTTGTCATTAAAAGTATTACAATTTTAATATATAACCAAAGGTAGCATCGTAAAAAAATTCAAAATGCGAAGTGGAAATATTGAATAAACTCAAACTCATATCCTTGCTCTGAAAGCTGAAACATAACCCTAACTGAAATAGGTAATTCAACGTAAGTTATACGAAAACCGATGACCCGTAAAATCGCTGAAACTTTCATTTGTATGGTGACAACTTCATATACTTCACATGAAATATATTTAAACCGTGTACCGACTTTTGTCAGTTATTGCAAATTTCTCTTTTTATTTGTACATAGCTTTATTGGTATTTTATGCGCAATAAATTATAAAATATCTTGTCACTGTTTTTGCGTACAGCTCCTAATCGTTTCCCGAAAAACGCATTAAAATTAATTATAGACACTTAACAACTGGGTCCAATAAAATGCTTTTTATTACAATTCAATCGATATCAGACCGTTTTCCTCTGTAGAAATTTTGATCACGTACAATTTGGAATGATGGAAATTAAAGGGAGTTGTAATCAAACTGCTAATTTATCTATACTTGTCTGGAAAGCGTATTAATTTTTTTTTCTTAGCAACGAAATAAATTTTAGTAAAGTATGGAATCGAGAATGGTGTATTTTGAAAATATTTTTGTTCTCAACGGTTACATGAAATATTTTTATTACTTTTGGCTTGGCCGTGTGTTTTCTCTGAATCAATTTTACTTAGTTTTTTTTATTAGGTTGTTGACTTGTTTTATTTTGATTTTTAAATTTGTTCTTGTAATTCAGAGACTAAGGAGGAGTTTTTTCTTGGTTTATTTAATTCTACATATTTTGGATATTCTATGTTTCTGTACTTTCTTCCGTTGTATTTTTTTTGTTGTTTTAGTATGAGCTTTACTGTAGACTATTTGTTAAACAAGAAAACGGATCAAAGTAACTGCTTATACTGCTCTAAATCAACTGGCAATTAAATATTGAAACCTTTTTTCTTTGAAAATGGTTTTGTTTTTTATGTGTTTATACATATCAATTTACTCTATTTACAATTGTGTTGCCGCATGTATGATTTATGTACTCCTATGTGTATTTCTTTTTAATTACTCGCGATTGCGTTATCTTACATAAACTACACCCTTAGTGATTATCAACAGACTAAGAATTGTAAAAAAATAGGAGCAAATACAATATTAGTATTATTGTTGTAGAAATAGAACATGTAAAGTCCTTTCCTTACAATCAAAGCAAGGAAGAGTTATTCTCGTTCACAATTACTTTTAGGTGCAGACATTCTATCTTCAACAAGAATTATTTATAGTTAAGTGAATCCCTTCAATTTTTTTATTAGAGTACTTTCATGTTAGAATTTCAAATGAGACAAATAAAAAAACGTGGCAACGTATGCAAATTTGTAATTGAAGCTTTTTATTTGCAAAATCCCTTTCAATTTTACATTTTGAAGTGGTTGTTTGAAATTCTAGTTTCAAAAGGATTGTTGTTTATATAGCATTTTTTACGCGTTCGAATTATTACCAAACACAAATCGCTTTGGAAGCTGATGTGCTGAGATTAAAAATGTTATTTATTGCATACATATTGACAATAGCCATAACTCAGTCTGTTAAAAAAAAGTTGGATTTTATTGATTAAATTTCGACGTTTGTTTCGGTGTGATATATATCCTCTATTATTAATTCTAAGAGAAATGTACAAGGGTGTAAATTATTTCGTTTACAATTTGCTTCAATAAATTTTGATTATAGCTCGAAGTAATGTAATCTAGGTTTTCAGTGGTTTTTTTGCTATTAGATTCAGTAGTCTTTACATTATACTTGCGACTTATACTTTTATTCCAAATAATTTTGTTTTATGGTTAAACACCGGATACGGTAATAGGGAATGATATATAAAAATAAAGTGAGTATAAAAAATACATATGAAAAAAGCGGTCAGAAGAAAATACAAATAATTTAAATAATGCTTTCTCTCTGATTTTCCAGGCTGGAAACTGAAAACACGTGTCGATTTGATTAATAGTTGTTGCGGGAGGATAATTTAATCAGCAAGGTAGCCACAAATGAAAGCTTAAGAAATCGCACTTTGTTTTTACACGTTCTTCTCGTTTAGCTTATTATTGCTAGTTCATTAGTCTCTGATTTTGAAAGCCTCTAATTTTCTTATTCATTTTAACTCTTGTCACTCTAGTTACGTCTGTTTATATGTTTATTGTTTTTACTTTCCAGTAGAATGTTACGTTTCAAGGTCTCTTGAATCAGAAAAAAGTATTTTTGACAAAAATTTTGGTTGTCTGTGTGCGTGCGTGTGTGTCGGTTTGTGTGTAACGTTGTACCCACGATAACTCCCGAATTAAAACTCCTAATAACTTGAGATTTGGTATTTAGCTGGCTTTTTATATTCTCTCTGATAAAGAAACCGGAAGTGGGTGTATCCGCCATTTTAACAGTTTGTTTATAAACGTATGTAAATTATTTGAATTATTTTTACAGTTTCTTATAGAGATAATTCTTCCTAACAATTTATTCAAATAAAAAAAATTCATATTTTGAAGAGAAAGCAAGATACGTTAAAAATAAGAATTTTTAATGAATTACTAAAGGGGAAAGCAATAGAGAAGAAAAATTTCAAAAAAAATATAGCATGTTATTAAGTCGATCCAAACGTGTACATATCACTTCAAAGTGAGTAGGATGAGAAAAAAAATTATCAAAAATTGTCTAATGTGTAATACTTAGTACTTTTACTATTATTTCTTTTAAGCAAATAAAATTATAAACCTAAGTTTTTTCTGAATTTTTTATATTCTTTTGACTTGGATGTTTTTCTTCAACTTGAAAATAAAAAACATGTAGAAATTTATTATAGGAAAGTCGTGAGGACACCACGCCAATTTTTTTAACAATGCTATGCTCGGTTATGCTCTTCACCATTATCATTTGTTTGATTTTGTAAATTTTTTTGCTAATTGTACGGTGTGTATTTTAATGATTGTCCGGTGTTTGAATTTGCCGCTTGTTTATTCGTCAACGAACCAACATTGTTTGATTATAGTTACTAGAATGACGACGCGGCAAATTCAAACACCGGACAATCATTAAAATACGTACTGTATATAATAATACACGTTTTTATGAGAGGCTAAATTGTGTGCACCAAATTTGCCAATCGTCAAAATTGCTACAATCGCTAGAAAATTGCCATAATTGCTAGAAAATTGCTACAATTTCCAGAAAATTGCCGCAATCGCTGAAAAAATGCTGAATTTATTATACAATTATAACATCTTTTATTGTTTGTTTTCAAATATTTTTCTATCAAGCACTAAGTATGCGGTGAGATCCGATATGCTACGTAAGCAGATTGCTTAAACTTTTATGCGCTCGTTTATGCGTTTACAACGGAAACTGCGTTATAATAATCAGTATGCCCTCGGATTAAACGAAGAGTTGACTACCTGTCAAATTTGGTGTACGAGACCCAGCGATTGTGGGCGATTATCGAATGATTTTACAAGGAAATTTTTTGGTAATTTTGCGATTGAAAATTTGCTATATCCAATTTACCTTTACCTCTCGGGATTAAATTACAAAGAGAAAAAATTATTTATTTTAGAGTTTTCTTCGGATTTTTCACTTTTATGCTTGCACGATTCCTTGCATTTATCTGTTATTAAGCAAAACCGTGTAAAACCTGAGGTAAAACCAGTAAAACATTATAATCAAACATTAGATTCTTTGTAATACTTTATTTTAAAGTAAAAGTTACATAGGTAAGTACATACCTAAGTACATACGTTTTTATATAAATATAGTGGACGCCAAAAAGTCGGCACCAAATGGATTTTTAAAATTTTTGATTTTTTTATAAAACTTTTTACGGCAATAATTTGTGCTTGTCTGAAAACCTATTTAGCCCTTATCAGATATATCGAGTGATTATCACTTGGCTAGAAAATTGCGTTTTTTGAAATTGTCTAAATTCAAAAATTGTCATTTTTCTTAAATTAAGCAAGTTTTCAATGAGATTTTTTCATCATATATCAGTTTTAGCTTACCAAACAATCTCAAGACAAGAAAACTTTTTTGTTTCTTTAACTTCGGATCGGATCGGTGTCAACATTTGGAATTATCAAGTCAGTCATTAAAATCTTCATATTGCTACTGTATTAGCTCAGTAGAATTTATACTAATGTTTTTCCAATAATCTTTTTTGGATTCCATTTCTAAAGATGCGAGACGCTTTGCCAGTTCGAAAGTCTTTGTGCACACATAATTAATTACATCATCTTCAGGAAAATTATCAAGAAGATATGACTGGTTTTTGTCACCAAGTTTTTTATTTTCTTCTCTTGGTAAAACAAAATTTTTTGATAAATCACTAGTAATTTTGATAATTGTATCGATTTTTTTGATTCTGCTTATTGTTTCTTGCAGACTCAGATTAACGGTTGTGGAAAACGTCGATGTTAAAGAACGTGTCGCTATAAACATTTGTTCACATGACTGTGAACTAAATAACCAGGTGGCTAATTGTGATTTTTTTAAAGAAAATCGTCGCTTCAAAATGTTCTAAATTAATTTAATAAGTGCATGAGCGTTCAATCCAATGCATTTGTAGCAATTTAACGTAATACAATTTTTAACAGCTGATAAGTTTGTAGTGTCTCTCAGCCACCCTCTCCAAATACAGCGTACCAGATGAGTTGAACACGTTCTATCATTGTTAAATTGTTATCTAAAACACATTGCGAACAATTTTTAAATAGACAATAGTAGCAATGCTTTGGGGTACGTATTCTTTAGGCAAATTTGAAACTTCAAAGGATGATAGCTTCTTTACAGGTCTAAAATTCATTTTATAGTCGCCTCTTATATCTTTGACTGTGCTTCGGTAAGGTAGCTTTCAGTTTCTAAAGGTAATGTAGAGACACAAAAAATGCCCAATATCTTAAGTTTAAGCGGTCTTGTTCTTAATTTGGTGCCAATATGAATAGTATCTTGAATACAAATGTTTCTTCTTTATGTTGAAGTAGAGAAAGTAGTCTTATTACTTTTAAACACCGTGTGTCTGCGTCGGTGGAATATCCCAAAATTTCGATGCCGTATCGTGCTGCTTTTCTTTTGATTTGCTGCCACCTTTGTAATACATCCTCATAAGTGAATGTATTGTCCGTACCAAACTTTGACAAACAAAAAGGACTTTTATCGGCTGGTGTTTGAGCCATGATAACTTAAGCGTATTCAGCTCTGTTTTCATCTGTAGAATACGTTTTAATGTGTTTGGCTGATAATAATAATGATAATCTTTCTTAGGTAAGAATAAAATACAATTTAATTTAATTTAATGGTGGCAATCTGTTTCTGCATGCAAAGCTTTTGACAATAGACTCACAAACTCGACTCGAATATGGGCAAATTAAGTTCATCAAGAAATTTCTGAAGATTCTTGTATCGCAAAACTCCCTCTTCAATAGGTTCAGTAGTCTCCGTATATAAAGAAGTATTGTCACAACTGGTTAAGCTTGGACTCTGATTGGGTTACGGTCGAAAATGGGCGTGTAGGAGTAAAGAACAGGAACCAAAGAGGGGATAGCTTGAAACCATGATCACCATTTAAGTTATTGTGGTGTTTGATGATTTATACGCTCTCTCGGATTTTCCTATTGAAAAAGAATAGATATTTTGCAGTCATCGAAATGTTATCAAAATCTATGTTGTGACCTGTAGTAAAATAATGCTCAGCAATTCAACTTAGAAAAATGCCTTTTTCTTATACAAAGATCATGTTCTAAAATGCAAGAAATGAGGGAACGACCGGTTTCACCAATGTAGACTAAACTACATTGACAAGGAATTTGGTATTTACTTTGGAATGAAAGTGTAGGAAATTTGTGCTTGAGAGAAGGAAGAATCTGAGAGGTTATGTCTGTTGAGTAGATTATGGGTTTAATACCATTCTTACGAAGAAGTTTCTCTATTTGACCTAGAACTTTGTAAATGCAGGGTAAAAATGTCAATTTTGGATTGGATTCGGAAGCAGAAATGTGGTTAGGTAATCGAGCACGTGGATATAGACGACGATTAATAACTGTATAAATATTTCGTTTCATATAACCATTGTTTACCAAGGTTCTAGTAAGATGACCGAGTTCCGAGTCTAGATTCTTAGGTTGGCAAATAGAAAAAGCGCGATGAACCAAACATTTTATAACAGAACCTTGCTGTGCAGGGTGATGAGACGAAGCATAAAGGTATCTGTGCGTGTGGGTGGGTTCGCTATAAATATAATGTCCCAGAAATCTTGCAGGTTTACGAGTAACAAGAACCTCGAGAAATGGAAGAGAACCAATAGTTTCGATTTTCATAGTAAATTTGATGTCTAGGTGTTGATTGTTCAGATGATCAAGAAACTTAGAATAAGCCAAACTATAAACGTGTCGTCAACATACCTAAACCAAACTTTAGGTTTTAGTTTTTAAAGTATGTTAAACACCTATCAATAAAAGGAACCAAACTCAAGTATTTGCCATGTTGAGATGTAATCTGTTCGATGATAATAAGCGAATCCTTAATATGAACTTTGATAAAAAGTGAAGTGACATCAAAACTTACAAGAAGATCCTGGGGTTTGTGTTTTATAATTTCTAAACGTTGAAACTTGAGGATGTGAAAAGAGGTTTTACCTGTAAATACACAAAGATTGTTGGACAAGAACTTGGCTAGCTTGTAAGTAGGAGATTGGATAGTACTGACGATAGGTCGAAAGGGAATACTTTGTTTGTAAGCATTGGTAAATCTATAGACGATATGGTTTTGAATCTGAACGGGTAAGTCGATGTTTAGTTCTTGGAGGTAGATTGGAAGATTCGATGATGTGGCTGTCCTCACGTTGATTTCTCGAAAAGGGATTGCGACTTAGAAATCGTACGTTTCGTCAGACAAAATAAAATGGATTTTCGCAACATAATCAACTTGGTTCAAAACGACAGTAGCGTTGCCTTTGTCCGCTGGAAGAACAATAATATCGGGGTTCCTACGAAGACTTTTTAGTCCTAACTCTTCCGACTTAGCAATGTTGAATTTAGGAAATTTAGATTATTCAAGGATTTTACCAGTGTAAATACAAATGGGATCTAAGATGTAGCGAGGAAGATATCTTATAGAAGATTCGACAGCACATAAAATATCTTCTTTGGAAATACGTTTGGAAGCAACAGCAAAATTCAAATCTTTAGATAGTGCCGATTCCTGTTCTGAAATGAGAGTCAAACTAGATAAATTCACAACCGTCTTCAATGAGTTAACAGTGGATGAAACTTTATGATTCTTAGATTCCAATAATTCAAACTTTTTGAGATGACCTTTAGTGGTTAGTCGTAGAGTGGTAGACTGCTGGTAAGTAGCGTAACAACGCTAGACTAGCACGGTGTAGAATGTTTTTAGAAGCACGTGTTTGAATGTGGAACTTGATTTTGAGGACCGCAGAAATGATGTTGTGGTCACGATAGCGACTTAAAAAAGTTAAAGTGCACAAAATTTTGACGAGTCTGTGGTGTACTTTGCAGGATCCGGAGGGTTTAGATGAAATATTGTCTCCCGTGAGATTGTTAATGTAACAGCGAATGTTTCCAAGGCCGGAGTCTATATTAAGATAAGAACGTTTTCCGGGTTTGGACCGTGTAATTGTTATAACCGAAACTGCCAACGTTTCGCGCACTTTCGTAAGTAAGTTGGACTTTTGATTACGAAGGTTTCTTCGTAATTTAATTGCTGTTGACTAACTCAGTAGAATCGGCAAGCGGATCGCAGGTCTCAATGTGCTAATTATAACGTAAGCTTAAAAAGGCGTCAAAAGGGTTAGAAACTAGAATGGAAGACACTGTTTAAATATATATAAGGCAAAGGACAACACACAAATTGTAACACGAATATATTTTTATTTTATCACAGAAAGGTTAGAGAAGAGAAGCGAAGTAGATTTACATAAATGCGATCAATTGCTAGTATGTAGGTATAGATCACAGACAATAATTGTTAATCCAAGCCCTCTTCGGTTGGGCAACACGTCGTACATAAAATTAAATTTATCGGCCTAAACTTTACATTCCAAACGATCAAATTTACAGTGGTAAATATAATACAAATATGCAATATCTTGATAATTAAGAGAACCCGAGCGCACCCTTTAATATTGTATTACAGATAAAAAGAGTTTTATATATTTTTTTTTCGAATCATGCGGCATCTTATACAGAATTTTCTAAAATTTGCTGAAATAAACAATGACATACATATGGCGTTATCACAAATAAGTTCCCTTCGATTTATACGATTTATACGATTTATGAGAAAAAAACAGATGATCCAAGTTTCCCCCAGATTAATATTGATGTATTGGTAAGTGGCTCTTCCAATACGGTTATAATGGTAGTAATCGATCAATACCCTTAATCAACGTTGGTGCAACACTCTTTTCCGTATATTGTGGATTGTGACGTCATCATAGGAATTTTCTCAATATGAACTAACAGGTGTTCTCCGCGTTAATCCAAATCCAAAATTGCTAATAAAAATTACGCACAAATTAAATTAAACCACAAAAATAGAATCAATTCTTTACATTAGCAGCAAAAGTACTACACCCATTTATAACGTGGATGTGCGTGAATATTTAGAAATGAAAGTTTTACCAGGCGCGTACGTTAGATGATTACCGTACTACAGGCACCAAAAACAGTTGACAGACACCATTCGAAGTGGGCGTTCCCTTTGTTATTTTATATAAATATATAAATCCTTCTTTTTCTGCATAATGGGTAGTTTTGGTTTATTTTTTCGAATTGTCTCTAACATAAGTAAGTAAGTAGCCAATTCCTTTAACTTGTATAAGGTGAAAAAATTATCACATATAACATTTTGTTCTCTGACCTTATACGTCAAATCTAAATGCGTTACATTACAACTAGGATTATATAGTCTTGATATTATTTCAAATTTCTTTTTCCCAAATTCTGTTATTAGTGCTATTTTGTCACCTTCCTTTCTTTCTCGACGAGTAGATTTATTATCAAATTGTAACACATTTCGACCTTTAATATCAGTCATCTTCAAGATATAATTTTTGAGTATTGAGTACTTGATATAGCTTGTATTCTATAAGTTAGATATCGCATTGGGCTAGGTGTAAACTCTATTACATTTGCGCAGATCTTCGATGTTGCAAAAATGCTTGTATATTTTAATTTAGACGTTTATTCTTTGACTCAATCACTTTTATACTTTTCTTTACATTGTATGGTGTGTGTTGTGATATCATTGGCGTCATTAAGCTCATGATCCGATACTGATATTTTACATTGATTATCACCAGTGAAATTCTTCGTTTCTGAAATAGTTTTTCGTCAGTTAGATATCAAGTAGTCATCAGTAACAGCTTTTAAAAACAATATAAGATTGGTGTTCATAATTATAACTTAAATTCAAGATCAAAAACTGAACAAATCCATATCACATGAATGGTATATTTATATGAAAACTCAGAATGTATGTTCTAAATATCGACATCGACTTTGAAGCTGATTCAAACAAAGGAAACTGCTCTGAACTTGTTTGTACAAAAAGTTAAGTAAGAAATGAAATATTTGTTAATATTTTTTTTTTGTAAGGACCAAATAATACTAAAACAAAGTCATGAACTTTTAAATGAAAATTATTAGAAACTAGCGAAATATAACACTTGAATTTCGGGTCATATACTTAGCTCCAAGGAGAACACCAGGGTTAATGTTGCCAGCGTAGTAAAGCGAGTAAACGCGTTAATATTGCTGAGATTATTAATTGCGGATTAATATACATACATGTTGGTTACAAAACTTGACCGTTGATCTTATGTTATTAAAGCATGTGAGAATATTAAGAAATTAAAATAAACGTGTTTCTGTTTTTTTTTGTAAACAAATTTATTGATCACATTATTTATCAATAGCTTGTAACATTTTTTAGTTATGAGGAAATATTGATGTGAGCATAATTTATATTTAATGATTTTCATGATATATTTGAAAGATTGTAAAAAAAAACACTTATTATATGAAATTGCTCTGCTAACAAATCTTTTCTCTCTATTTTTTATCACATAATAAAAGTCAATCGCCTAGAATCACGAAACGTCTAAAAAATAATGTTTTATTAGAAATATAAAAAATAGTATGTTATAACTTAAACGTGTTTCTTGTTGTCCCTATAATATTGTATTTTACTACATGAAGTGATTTATCCAATCTGCGGCTGTTTGCTGGTTAAATGGTGTGCGACAGTGTGTAATACATCTTAAAAACGGCGGACATTTTAACTTAGCCTATTTTTTATAAAATATAAAGGCTTTGTATTTAAATCAAAAACATCTATATACAATTTAGTTATATTTTTTTTTGTTTCATTTAAGTTACATTGTTCATAAAATTAAGACAAAGTTTGAATAATACTATAGTAGAAATTACACTAATACAGTTGAAAGTTTTAGAATCTAATTTATACTTTGTAATGAATTTTAAATAAAGTTTAACTTTTACTTGATTAGATTAATTAATTACATCTTTAAAGAAAAGATTATTACACTTCAGATTTATGTTTTATTTAATTAGTAATGTTTACCGTACAATGTTATATTACGAGTCTTGAATGATAAGTAGAGTTTGCTTGGTGACCAGAGCTGTTTGTATTACATTAGAGAAATGTCACTCTTTCTCTAACATAAACTTTCTCAAAGACGCCAAATCTTTCAGGGAAGCAACATATACTGTGTAATACATCTATGACTTTGCAATGTTGCAATACTTCATTGGCATAATTTAAGTTTAACGATATCAAATATGAACTATTACATAAGAAGTAGTTCAATTATGTTGTTATTCTAAGAACTGCGCATTCTTGCCAAGTGCACTGAAAATACAAAGTAACTCGAAGAATCTTTGACAAAGACAACGTATTTACATTTGTTTAAATGATATAAAGTTACCTATGTCATTGTTCATTGTTGTATAGAAACAAACTTGAGAAGATCATTGATAACATAAACTGAAGCTATGATTACTATAAACGTATGTAGTAGCATAAATACATCATACCATTCTCAACATACGAACAATCAATGATTAACAACCATTAAATCGTGATTACTGGTTGCCAACTAATTAAACTTTGCTGGTACTTTTGTCTAATGTGTTGAATTAATGCTACTGTATGTAAACGAAAATTTAAAATTATATGTACAATATATTTTTTGTCTTCTAGTGACCATCTCTTGTCAGTTGATACTATTGCAATATCCCAAAAATTTTTAATCAAAATTGGCAACAAATCGTTATCATTCGCTGAAATAGGAAAACACCGTACAGAAGAAGAAAAATCTTGAACCACTTTCATTAATATCAAAGCAATTATGGAATTATTAATTGCTATAAGTTCTGAACGTTTTTCAACCATTTTACAAAATTGCAAAAAAAAATTGACAGTAATATTGTCGAATTAGCTTGTTAACTATTGGAAACATTTACAATTGGTGAACCATAATTGCTCCAATTGAACTATCATTATTTTTTTTATCTGATAAGATAGTTCTGTGTAGCTAACACCAATAGATTCCAAAATTCTAACTTTTTGCAGAAGGAAAAAATATTTAGTATTTCAGTTGATTTGAACTAATGAAATCAGTACTAATTTTCACATCTATTTTAACGAACAATAGAAAATTTATTGTATCACAATAACAATAATAATTTTGCCGAATATCTAAAATTAACATTACTTATTATTTAAGCAAATCGTAACGTAAACGTAGTTTTATCTCCTATTATACCTTATCACTTGCTTGGACAGTCCAACGCTATCGCTAGAACTCGACCTATTCGTTAAAGTCGTACTTAACTACAATTATAGTCGTACCACTTTTTGAAGAAAATGTCTTTATGTCAAAATTGTAACAAAAATATTAATTCACAATCCAAATCGGTACAATGTGATGGATGCCAAAATTACATACACGCAGCTTGTGCTGATCTAACGGCGGATGACATCAATCGTATCACCCGCTCTAGAGCCAAGGCGTTGAGAATCTACTGTCACAATTGTTTTACTGGAGTTGATACTATTAAATCTCTCCAGGTCTTAATAACGAATTTGCAAAAGGAAATAATTGAGTTAAAAGAAAATTTTAGCACAAATATAATATCGCAAAATGCTAATCTGGACGTTGAACGCGTTATTAATGAAATTAATGAAAGAAATATCCGTGAATCAAATATTATTATCTCAGGAGTCCCAGAAATAGAAACAACTAATGTTAACGATCAGGTAGCTGATATTATCTCTAAAATTGCACCTGATTTATCAACTGATTCTGTTCAGACGTTTAGAATAGGTACTAAAACTAATTCGTCAAGTACTCGTCCACGTCTTATTAAAGTTAAATTTACTAATCCTAAGCATGCAAAAGTCATAATAAAAAATGCTCGATTATTACGCAACAACCCAGATTTTAATAACATTTATATTAACCCGGATAGAACGCCTCTGCAAATGGAACACTTCAAAAGGATAAAAACGGAGTTTAATGCACGAAAAAATAATGGTGAGTCAAATATTCGTATTACTTACTTTAACAACACTCCTCGTATTACCGTTTTAAAAAACTAAGAAACAATCTGCCAAACGAATCCACTCTATCCATATATTATCAAAATATACAAGGACTTAACACGAAACTGACTCAACTAAAAGCAAATCTACCAACACTCGAATACGACATTATCGCACTCACTGAAAGTTGGTTGAATGATAGTGTGTTCAATTCGGAAATTAGTGATCAATCGTACCTTCTGTACAGAAAAGATCGTAACTTTAGTGAATGCGGTGGTTCACGTGGTGGTGGTGTTCTTTTATTAATATCCAGTCAACATAATTCATTTGAAGTCTCTTTGAGTGATTACAATAATTATTTACCTGTTAATGTAGATATAGTATGTGCCAAAATATCTCTAAGTGTTACCTTAAGCGTCTACGTTTTTAATATTTATATTCCACCAGCACTGCGCTCAGATGATTATGAAAATATCTTTATTTTTCTTGACTCTTTTCCTTTCTTATATAATAACAATTTTATAATCATAGGCGATTTTAATATACCTGAATATATACATTCTCATAGTCAGAACTCAAAAAATGCAAAGTTATTGAATGATTTTATTACATACTTTGATCTTGTCCAGCATAATACTATATGCAATAATGATAATCACATTCTCGACTTAATATTATCTAATTTAAATTGTGTTGTAACTCGTGAGACATTACTTATATGTAACAAAGAATATTACTCTCATCCCACATTAAATATAGTATTAAAAACTAATGCATACAATAAAAATGTCTCTAAACACCATGTATTACCTCGCAGATATGATTTTAGAAAAACTAACTTTGTTAGACTATATGATTTGATTGGTAATTATAACTGGAATGAACTCACATGTTTTGATGATGTTAATACTGCGGTCACATTTTTCTACTCAGTTTTATATAACTTTTTTGATGAATGTATACCCTCTAAATCAAATAAAAAAAATTCATTTCCCCCTTGGTTTAATTTTGAAATACGACTAGCACTGAGGAAAAAAAATCACTTTTACAAAATGCACAAAAAGTTTCCATTCAATGACACTTACTTGATCAAATATAAATATTATCGTGCCATGATTAAATTAGAGATAAAAACCTCTTATCAAAGTTATCTTAAGTCATGCGAATCTTCAATTACGTTAAATCCAAAAAAATTCTGGAGTTTCATAAATTCGCAGAAATCGAGTCTTAATTACCCTCAGATTATGTCGCTTAACAATGAAAATTTCTCGACAACTGCAACAATTGCAGATGGTTTTGCTAAGTGTTTTGAAAGTGTATATTCGTCTTCTTCTTCTTCTATTGGTTTAGACACAAATACTTATGAATCTTCAAATAATCTAATTTATCTATCTTATATTTCCGTTAATGAAATAGAAACAACAATAAAAAGAACAATTAAAAACAATTTATCACTTTGAGCCTGATCTTGTTCCAAACATTATAATAAAGGACTGTTTCAAACCACTTTCTAAAGCTCTGTTTCATATATTTAATTTGGCAATAAAAACAAACACTTTTCCTACTGCTTGGAAACTGGGCCGAGTAGTTCCTATACATAAATCCGGAGATAAAAGTGACATTAGTAATTACAGGCCAATAACAATTCTCTCAAGTCTCAGTAAAGTATTTGAAAGTATTATATACAAAACCATTTATTTTAACATTCATAATCAGTTGTCCTTCTCACAGCACGGTTTCATGAAACGTAGGTCAACTACTAGCAATTTGTGCTATTTCACTCATTACATAGCAACAGTCTTAGACAACAAAGGCCAAGTTGATGTGATTTACACTGATTTTGCAAAAGCATTTGACACTATCGACCATAACATTATAATAAGAAAGTTGCATGTTTTTGGACTTTCTTCTGCATTGATAACACTTTTGTCATCGTACCTTCGGAACCGTCTCTTAACAGTTAATTTTTGCGGATATAATACTTCTCCTTTTCAAGCTTCTTCTGGAGTCCCACAAGGATCAAATCTTGGACCTCTTTTATTTTTGATATTTATTAATGACATCAATGACGTAATAAAATCAGAACGTTTGCTGTTTGCCGATGATCTAAAAATTTTTCGAGCTATTTCCACAACTAATGATTGTTTTGCAATTCAAAACGACCTTCAAAAAATTGACAACTGGTGTTGTTTAAATAACTTAAATCTTAATCTCGCTAAATGTAAAGTTGTTTCTTTTAATCGTAAATTGACTGCAACTAAATTTTGTTATTCTATACGTAATTTACCCGTTACTCGATGCGACAATATTAAAGACTTAGGTGTTATTTTTGATAAAGAACTTACTTTTAACTTGCATATAGATTCAGTCCGTTCTTCTTCTATAAAGATGCTAGGTTTTATTGTTCGCAATTCTCGAAGCTTCTCAAACATTCATGCAATTTACACATTATACTACGCATTTGTCCGGTCCAGACTAGAATATTGTTCACTGATATGGGATCCTATCTACCAGAATCAAAAAACTCGCATTGAAAAAATCCAACAGAAATTTCTAAAGTATATTTACTTTAAGATGATAGGATCTTATCCACCAGTTGAAATAACTTATAATAATTTACTTCAATTGTTCTCATTAAAATCTCTAAATGAACGACGTAACTGTAACACCGAGCAATATCTGGAAAAACTAATCTCTAATGAAATAGATGACCCAATTTCTCTTCAAAATTTAAATTTTCATTCTCCATCAGTTCATACAAGGTATCCAACACTTTTTCTCTCGAACATGCACGAACAAATATTTATTTCAAGTCACCTATCAACCGGATGTGCTTAAATTTTAACAAACGTTAATTTATTTTGGATTGTATTAAGTTATTTATCTATTTTTTTTCTATTGTGCTGACTTATATATAATTAATATTAATTTTTGTTGTTATTTACTGAATTTATGTATATATTGTATCTTTAATTTCCTTTTTTATTTGTGTTTTCACTTTTACTTATTAAGTATGTATAAAAATTAATTTGTACCTGCCCTATTTTAGAATTTTGTTTCTGTTGGGCAGATGTATTGAAATAAATAAATAAATAAATAAATAAAAGGTTTTAGAAAATCTACGATAATTGGCGAAACGTTTAAAAACATTAATTTTAAATTTGCCAATGTTCTTTTGCTTTGAAAGCTAAGTTATTTCATCAAAAAAACAATTAAATATTAATTTTTTGGTTCATTTCAGTTGCATAAATCAAATCAAAGTTGTTGCCAACTGATTACAAATCAAGTGCATCAACTTGCTAACACAATCTGCCAAAAGTGGATTCTCTTTTCTGTATTCAAAATAGTATAGATGACGTTAGAGTAACTATTTTAAAGTTTTTTTTAGTATTCACCAATCGATTTATTATTTGGAAATCTATAAATGAATACATAATACATTAATGAAGAATTTTTCAAATTATACACCAGAAGAAACAATTATTATTATAAATATTATGAAAAAGTAAGTAGGTAAATAAATAAATATTTATTGTTCGTATATTAGTTTTTACTAGGACTGTGACGATTTAGGAAAAATTGAAAAACATTAGCATCTGATTTAATCAGCATATAACACTCGGCTAATGGTTCGTATCATAAATTCAATTCGGACAACAATAGCCATTGCATGCAAGCGATGCAAGTCAGATACGAGGATTATTTAAACAAACAACACATTCAAAATAAATTTATATTGATAGTACTTAATAATTATTTGTCTGTGGGGATTGTTACAAGCTTATAGGTCTTACGAATTTTGCACGGTCAACACACACTAGTCGGAGATAGGGGAGGTTCAAACAAAAAAGAATTTAAAGGGCGCCAGATCTTACTAAGTAAAACTTCTGTTTCGATCAAGACAAAAGGTCCAAGCTTGTAACGAAATCAGGTTCGTAATCCTAAACGGGCCAAAAAAAGAAAGATAAATATGTATAACAACTTTAATGTAAGATCGTAGATTATTAACAACCAACACAGGAAATTTTGTAGTACATTACTCGATCCATAAATTCCGGAAGTATCGGCAACACACAATACATAGAGTTACACATAGGGTGTCGATAGCGAAGCGAATTACATTGAATATTACAAATATCTATGATTCACAGCATGCGATATATAAAATAATTAATGAAAATACCAAAATGGTATCGAAACAAATATTGTAATTGCGTAAGTTAGAACAAGCAAAATTTCGCGAGAGACTTTTCTGACAACGCAAAAGTAATTAAATAAGACTTACGCACAATCCAGTACTTGCCCGAAGAAAACGTTATCCTCGTTGAGTCGATCTTTAATATTTATGAATAGCAAATTGTGTCAACACAATGACTCATGAAAACAACAATCTTATAAATACTTAATTAATGCTAAAAGAAATTAGACATAAAAACCCGGTTATCGAATGTTGTTGCACACATTAAAGTAAAAGTTGACATCGCAGTCGATTGACGCATAAGGAGTAGTATCTCGGAGAAATGTTCTTGTCGAGACTTCGTTTTTAGTTTTAACGTAGGCCCTTCAGAATTATAATCGTTCCATGACGGTATTTGGTCGATATTTACCCCTCATCGATCGAGAATACACCGAAACATGTGGCGGGTCGTGCTAACAAATTAACAAAGAAATTACTAAAGAATTCAAAAACTAATAGGAAAAGCTTACCCTGTGATGAATAAACTAATAGAAATGAGTTTTCGATTGATATTCTAGTTTCTACATGCGCAGATGATGTTAGAAAATAAAAATTTAACCATCACAAGCACGATTTTTAGTAGTTGACGTCTTAACAGGAAATGAAGTAAAACGAAACTCGTTAAGAGGGCGTCGAAAGTAGAAATCTAACTTTAAGGTAATGAATATACAAGGTATTACATCGTCCTATATTTTTTGCAAATGACAACAAAACTAATCAAACTCTTTTTTTTAGTATTATTTACGAACACCAAAATAGTTGGTCTTAAGTCTTGGACTTCGTCCATAGTTATTTTGGCCAGTTTATTTGATATTAAAATCTAAACAATACCTACAATCATCGCTACCTTAAATAATACGCATTTATTGTACAATTGAAATCACATTTTTTAAATTTATCTTTGTTTTAAGAGCTCTTCACTAAGAGCTTCATTTAGGAATTCATGAACATGCTTTTTAGTAAGAATTTTATGCTATTAATGTCATCTACTTGTTTCACTAGACACAAATCACATAGTTTCTTGTAAAGTTTGAAATCTTCCAGGATCTGGCGATAAATTCGCCACTCTACAACAGTTTCTTTAATAGTTTTATCGCAGATTTTCCTAGTATTTACGTTTCAATGTTAATTTTGCTGTGAAAATAACCTACCTTGCAAAACATATTAATTTAAGAAGAAAAATAGTTCAGTTCGCCTCCTGATAACGGTTATTCTAAAGTTTGGCCAAATTAATGACCCGTTCTTTTAGGAGGTTGGGCAGATGCAACTACTTTAAGTAATTTTGCGACGTCTTGTGCTCAGGATGAACACTTCATCAGGCTCGCTCACACTGAGTCAAGTAATTTCTGATATAATTAAAAATAAAAACATTTAATTAAAAAACATGATGTTTCACGTACATCCTGCACTCTGTAAACGCTGAGCGAGCCTGATGAAGTGTTCATCCTGAGCACGAAACGTCATTTTTACACTTTTAAACTTTGGGACAGAGACTAACTAGGCGTACGAACACAATAATGGACATATTCTGCTTGAGAAAAGTTTTCAGAAATAATTGCATGAGAATCATTGCTGCTACTTAGTAGTTAGTTAGCTTTTAAAGTATCTATTTTGGCAATTTGTTCTGGAATGTTCTACGCGATATAGAAAACATCGGAATATTCTAGTCGTCTATAAGAGGAAGTGTAAGAATCAAATGGGATTATATAAATCGACGATTACAGTGCTAGGTATATAAATTAATTTAGTCAGTTATTGTGGTATTAATTAGCTCGTTATAATTTTATTTTTTGTTGAGTTTTAATTTCAGTAAAATTAATTGTATAAATAAACTTGTATAAATTCAAATAAATTAAATTTAAGTTCGTAACAGTATTGACACTTTGTGTTAAATGTTTTGTCATTGTGCATGAACAGCTGCTTATACCTAATATTAAATTAATTTAATGTTAATGTTAATTTTTCCGCGCACGGACATATAAAATTAGTTACGATGAATAGATGCAAATTTAACAGTGACTGACTTTCTGTTTAGTTTGAAAAAACGATTAATCGAAAAAGCGTTTACTAAATTAAACCAACTGCATAATTACATACAAAGTTAGCAAATAAAAAATTAAACAATTGATAATTACATCTAGTTGCAGTAGACACTAATAGTAGGTTTGTTTTGTTTTTAAGGATTGGCGTTATTATTTAATAACAAATGTATTAATTTAAATAGTTTAAATAAATTAAGTTGGTAACAGTATTTTGTATCAAAAACTCAGAAGCACAGTCTTCAAAAAAATTATTTTTATTGTAATATCGCAGGCTCAAAATGTTTTTTGAAACTGATTGTTTTCAGGGACTTTTACAGGATTACAATCCTAGGTTGTTTATTCTCAAATCGAAGTTCGCTAGTGAAAGCATTTGGTTTTCTTAAAGTTTTTTTATTAGTTTTTAGTTTAGATTATTGTTGCTTAGTATTACACTTCGGTTTTAAATTCGAAATACGTAAAGGCCACGTAGCCACCTCACTGGACGTCATCTGGAATTATAGATTTTTAAAAGAATGTTTTATGTTTCAATTAATGTATTTTAACAATAGTTACTTCTGAAAAAGTTTTGAGCATTTTATAAAAGCTTATTTTTAGTTTGTTTTTTAGCTTTCTTTTTGTGTTTGGAAATTTTGAGACTAATTTGTAAACGTCTTTATTCTAACTTGATTCAGATTTATTCTTTTAAAGTTGGGTAATTTTATTGTTATCATTATTATCGCATAAATTTTGTACTTAATTATTAACTTGCCTACGCGTTTTAAAATATTTTATAACTGTTATTTACAGCATTGGAATTAACATAATAATCGAAGAACATTAACTCTAAAAGCACATAAAATCAGAATGAAGCAAACACCAATACGTAAACTTACAACCAATAAAAACATGTTTATCCTGCAAGCTAATTATTTATTGATTTCACTTTCCCATTTAGTTTTTACTATACTTGTAAACACGATTTATCTGTGTCTCGATACTAATAAAATTGACTGCATCTTAATATTGCAGAAATGTTAATCAGAGTATGAATAATGATTTTTTACAGATCTCTCTGACTAGACGTTATGATGGTGGTGCATCATTTAATTTATAACTGCAACCTACAATTAGCGTGTGCAAATTGTTTGCTTATATGATATGGTAAATAGTCGATGTGTTATAGCTCGATATACAGTAAATTTATGTGAAATTAGACCAGCTAAAGGAAATGTTTATCCGTTTAAATCATTGAAGCTTTCAATTTGTTATACATACACATAAATATTTATGTTTAGAGTTAACATTATCGTGTGTTATTAATTTCATATTAATCGATTCTTCAAGTAAGCTAATGAAATTCATATATTCAACAATTTAATAAGAACAACAATTCTTAACTAAAAAAGATTAAAAAGTGCGATTGCATATGCTTGGGTAAAATTTGTACAATTGTGTGTTTGATAGCTACAAAAACAGTAGTTGCTGAGTTTTTAATAAACAACCAATTTATTTATAGTTGTAGTTTTATTATATTTATGATTGATGTTTTGATTAAAAGACCATATAAACCATATCAACTTCCGATTGTCTAGCACTAGGAGTAGAGCTGGAACGATGTTATGTTTTTTCAATTATTGTTTTTATTTGTATACATGGTTCTAAGCTTTAATCACCATGGAAGATGTTTTTTATTTATCTTATATCTTTGTTATATTTTTCGTTGCTTTGATTACGGATTATATTTTTTTTATCATAAAAACATTGCTTTTTTCGTCTTTAGCAACTGAATTATGTTTGTTTTGAATGTTTCATTGTTAGTCTCATACGTGTCTACACCCTTTTTTAATTACGAAGAGTAAGTTAAATACACGAATATGTGATTGACTATTGGCATACCAAGTTCATTTAGATAAAATTAAACGGAAACATACACTAATCACGTTTGTAAACAACTTTTTTTACTTTCGTGTTTTATTGTTTTGATTAGAATAAAAAAAAATTGTTAACTAAACATGTACGCCGTAATTTTTGAATATAGTACGTGCAAAAAGAGTGGTAAGATTAAATTCGCTTGCAAAAACGTAACCTGTGGATGCTCGGATTGATCAGTGAAGTAATGGCGTGGATAATACGTGAAATGCAGTTTATGTATTTGAGAAAACTGGACACAAAGACGTAATAGAAAATGTTTGTCAAAATCAGTAAGGGCCCCAGGCAAAGTCCCACACGTAGTGAATTGTCTCTAGTTTTTACTCTCAGAAGGGACATTCTGATGGGTACATTTAAAGAACTTACTTTTAACACTAGAACCGCTACTGAATACAAATATCTAAAAGCGCCACTAGTGGTCAAATTGGCTCTTCTTATAATTTAACAGTTTAAAATCGGAAAGAAACTATTTATTGAACATCCATTTTAAAAATCTAATACTAAAAAATAGTGGAAACTTAAGTTTAAGAACTATTTTGTGCAATCCAAACAAGTGAAAGATTTTTCTACCATTCCGACACACATGTTTTTTTGTTTTGTTTTCATAAAATTTCAAAATTTGGCACTTTTATGAACTCGATTGAACGTTTGTATTATCGCAGAATCTCAGAATTTTGGTTTTTTCGATGTACTCTTTGCGGAATTCTAAAGCGAGTTTGAAATAAAGTCCCTCTTTGACATACTCTTACCAGTTACAGTTTTATCTAACTGTTGATTACAGCAAAGTCCAGTATGTTATAAAAAACTTTGACGGGCCATCTACGTGAACCTGCTTCACAGGAGTATTTCCTTACCATTTGGTCTACAACGTTGACTCCACACTTGATTTAATCATAAAATAGTATCGTTTCTGGTTTTTACTTTGTTCCGTTATCTATTACTACGTTGGAGTGAAGTGAACTTAAAAGTAGTACATTTTTTTTGGTCTGGCTTGGTACTTATCAGTTGTTAAAACGGTCGTTGAATATAGTTCCGCCCTTTGTTTTTTCACATAATTCTGGAACTATTTACTGTTCCAACTAAAGTAGTACTTGCTTTTGTCAACGACAAGCTTGTAAAAAAATTCTGGTAGTTGTCTGAAACAAACTTTACAACTTGATCGAAGAACTGGTGGACGATGATGCTGCGTACGCTCTTGGGAGTTTATTCATTGAGCTATAGATTGTGGGAAACCCAAAGATTGTTATCTGGTTACTGACTGAATTCAATAAATTTATAAACTTGGTTTCTATTACCTGAAAAGTATGACGTATGAATGAATGAATGAATTCAATAAACCTGAAATTCAGAAGCATGACGTAATTGTAAGACGTGGAGGCGAGTCACTACCAAAATACTTCACACTTGAGAAGCTTATTTAACAAAGACAATTACATAAATGCTGAACACTTTCTGAAGTTTAAGGTCTTTTAGAATAATTCTATTTCATGTGTTCTTTGGTTTATCTCTTTTCTGTTTCTCTTGCGTATTGAAGTTTATGGCTTGTTTGGTTTCCTCAGCGTATGGTCTATTAATTCCTATTACCTTTTTTTCATTGCTGAAAGCTGTTAATTTGATATTCTTTCTGGCTAAAATATTCAATGAATATACCCGCGGCATTTATTTATGAACACTTGTAGTTTATACACTAATTCTTGATTCACTGACAATGATTCTGCAGCACATTTGTAGTAAAAGTAGGCAGATTTGTCGTTAATTTGATATTTTTGTACGCTAGAGCCCGGTTGCATAAAGCAAAGTTAACTACGTTGTTAGCTGACACCGTTGTTAATTAAATCGTAGCTATCAATTTAGGAATGTCGTCAGCAAAACAATTGTTTTTGGACCAATGACGAGGCTTAACGACATGACCACGTAATTAACTACATCATCAAAGTTAACAATGCTTTATGCAACCTGACCTAGGTCTTCTTTAACTTATTCAATGCAAATTGTGCCAGAGCTATTTTTCTATTGATGCCTTTTTGTGTAACCCTATTAGCGTCTACCATGCTGCCTAGGTACCAAAATTTATTGACTTTTTGCAACCTATGTGTACCGAGGGAGATGTTTGTTTACTTTTGACTCCTTACAAGTGTTTTTGTTTTAAAGATTTTTAAGGGTAAATGGTGTATTTATTAATTACAATTTACATGCAAGCTTTCGAACTTGAGCTAAGTTCTTCGTCAGGCAGTATGTACAAATTTATACGAACATGGCAAAATTCTTTTCGTTTTTCGATTTTCTTATCATTCGAACATAATTTAAGTACAGGTTATTTTTTTAATTTTTTATTAAAAGTTTTATTTATTCTCAATATAAGTCAGTTGGCGTTTCATTTTTTTTTTTTTTTTAATATTGGATTATGCTGTCAAACTTACCATCTTCTCTTTGATTGCGCTATTAATGTTGACTTTATATTCTTTTTAAGAATTTAGTGTGCTTCTTTGTCTGGTCTGTGTTTTAAAAATGACTCGTAGTAAAAAGTATGGCATCTTTTCTTTTGTGGCAACTCCAATTCATTACATTTTCTTATCTTGGAGCACTTCATACATAGCAGAAATATACTTATATACTTACTTATGCCTAAATAATAATTAAGAATACCCGAAACGCTTATATCTGATCTTTTCGTTATCACTGATATTTCTTTAGCTTTTAAAGGTCGATTAGAAAAGACGAAAATTTCTAAAACACGAGTCTTGTTAGGGGACCGGATCTCTCATATTGATTTGACCCACGACTACTTATTTAATCGAGTTTTTGCATTCCAACACGTTTGGTTTGTTTGGTATTTGGTAGTTTGGGTATTTAATACATTTACAAAACAACTTTCAGAACGAAAAACTTAAAAGATAGAACCAATAATATTTGTTTATTACACTCATCAGTTGAATTGCTATATTATTATAATGAAAACAACACACTCGCGCTAAAATGTCTAAGGTTGTTTATTTGTCGATATAAATTATAAATAAATTAAAACACAAATCCATTTTCATTGTGTTTTGTCAGTAATGTCGATCATAAAAACTTTTATTTCGACAGTTAATGCTTTCAACCATTCAGGCCCTTATGAGAGTTGTGATAATAAAAAAAAGGCAATAAACCCTTTTATGTAAGAAAAAGATATTTAATAAAATAACTGTCAGTACTGAAATTCTGTAGAGAATTGATCAAGTGGAACGTGATTGTTAACCGATATTTTCGAATCAGCAGCGTCGGAGTCATTAGATTATTTCCTCGTTTCTTGTTTTATCCTTCGAGTTAATTTTAAGCGCATAACTGTTTATGTTTGTTTCGATTAGTGCAATAGAAAGACGTTTAATTTTATGAAATTAACACCTAAAGTCGCGAATGGTTTGATCAGCAGTGATCTAAATATATTTTAAAGACTAATAGAATTTCGAGTTACTAGTACTATAGTATATGAGTAGTACCATTGGTAGTACCAAGGCACGGCTAATAAGAAATTAGGGTCAAGTGAATTTTGTGCCTAAAATTCTGAGGTAATTATTTTAATGATTTCAAAATTATAATTTGTAAAATTTGCATGTTTAAAGATCAAATATATTTTTGTTAAATAAATCGAAGTAGAAAAACAAACGTATTTTCTCGCTTGTTTTTGCTGTGGACTTGAAAATTTAGAGACGAGAAAGGGCTTAATTGAAAAGAAATTAGTAATTGTCATATTTCTGTGAAATGTAGAGCAAAAACTAATTTGTTCTTGTATATTTAAAGTTTAGGTTTTTCCAAGTCACAATTAGATTTATTATCAAGTTGCAGATTACTGCCAATATAAAGATTATTTCACTTAATATTTCTTAAACTTTTAGAAAAGCTGAATAATGTATTTGTTTCGACATGGCGCCAAAACAGCTAGCGTTACTTGAATCCTCAAATGCTTTATTTGATAACTTACAAAAACCACAAGATTTGCACAATTAATCTTCATGTCTAAGTTATCGCAATAATTACATAACACTCGTATTTTCCATCTCTCCGCCTATTGAGCTACAACGCTTGAAAGTAAATTTCCTGAGTACCGAAATTTATAGCAGAAGAGAAATTTGTGGAGAGGAAAGAGATACGGGAAGTAATCATTTCACATAATTTCAATTAATCGTCATCGACAATACTTCTTGGACAACTAATATAATAACATTGAAAACAAAACAGCATCTTTATAAAATTCTTCAATTTTTACAATAAACGCTATATAACTATGAGAACCACACAAAATATAATTAGTGATTGTAGTTATTAACTGTGATATTTAATTCTTTAAATACTCCTTCAGTCAAATTTTTATTGGTTTGTTATAAAATTGCGTAAAGATATTGAAGTTGACGCATGTCTAACACTATAGCTAGAAAAGCTGTCTGTATCAAGGTCACTTTGGACAAGAACTTGTTTGATCCATCTCATAGTTTGTCAGCTAGCTGCTTTAAACGGTTTTTTTTGTGTCTTTAGATTAAATGGTCTCGTACCGAAGATCTTTTTTATCTTCCTTTTTGATATTTAGTACTAAGGTCAAAGCCGGTTTATAAGTATTTATTGTTGAAAAAGAGGACACTAGTGTTAAATTGATTATTAAAAAAAAGAAGTTAATACGGTTAAGTTATAAGAAAATGTATCTTGTACTGTAGTGATCACACAATAATTGCACCACTTATGTATATACTAAAGTAGAGCAATATTTTAATCTAGTGCTTTAAATTGATGATAGTATCGTACGTACCTACGTCTGGAAAGCCTCTTCTCGATAACGACTCCCTGATGTAAGCCATATGACCAGGATAAGGTCTTTCCACATTGGATGATGATCTCTAAAAGGCAATAAAATAAGACGACGTACTAGTTGTGGTTTTTTGGAATTATGAGGTACCATGGTTGTGATTTCCATAAAGGAACTACTAAGGTATCTGTTTCAGTATCTTTAATAATTTTACAAATAGCCCTTGCAATAATACAAAATAGAAGAATGCATAAAAAAAATTCTTACTCCAGTCAACTGTAAATGCATCTATAATACAAAGAATCTAGATCCACCATATGTAGCTTGCACAGGTGTGTAGTTGGCATACCATATTTAATGCATACCACGACAAAGAATGTTGTATTTAATTCATACTCGGTTTTATGATTTTTAAATCTAAATTTTTTATCTGTTAAATTATTTTTTTTTGTATAAATGTACGACGGAAACATATGAAGATTGTTCCTTTTTAAGAAACTAAAAATAAAACCTAAACAATTGGAACAGACAAGTAAACTGATAGACAGATTTATTAAATACAAATTTTTTTAAAACCTGATTGAATGGATCCAAACATCAATAGTAGAGAACCAGCAGTTTTGATACATTAATTTTAGGACAGTTTTGTAGTCCTCCATTTTGAAGTTGGGAGGTGAAATACATTTGTTTAAATTTAAAATAAATAATTTGGGCCCATCAGGTTTCGGAACTAGGAAGAAAAGGCAAATGAAAATCGTCTTTTGAAAATGGCAGTTTATAACCTTGTATCCAATCAGTAATAATTGGGTATGCAATTTTCTTTCATTCATGAACAAAACATGATAGTCTACCTGCTATGATTTGTGGCTTTACTTGTAAAGACGATGATGTCTGTGTCTTAAGGATTTTGTCCGGATGTGTGAGGGTTGATTGGGTACTTCCTCCAGTTCTTTTTGGGGTTTTATGCGAATCTTGGTCACGGGACGCTTGTAGTTTAAAGAAAGTGAAGTTGATAGCAATACACCACTTAGGAAGTAATGAATGGGTGAAGTTTCTAATGGTTTCTTTATTGTAGAGGTATTGTGGACGACTAATGAGATTTTTCCGGTGTAGAGATAAAGAATGGTGTGATTCGTTCAGAGTGTGCAAAATTTCGTTTTCTTCGCACTACCAATTTATTTATGGGAATTTCCATAGTGCATATAGCAGCACTAATTTGCTCCTAAATTTACAGCGTTCATACAAGTCCTGGAGGGTAGGCAACACTCCACACATACAGTTATCGTAGTACAGTATAACAAAATCAAGCAATATGCAAGCTCAGAGTGAAACGTCTATTTAATGCGAAACTAGTGAATTCGCAACTCGAAGCAAATCGCAAACCGTACAAACCAGAATCTGCGTGCGTTAATTGTGATAATAAAGTCGTACGTATTTTACGTTAGACATATACACAAATTAATAGCAAGAAAGCTATCTGCATGCTTCAATCATCCCCTAAAATCGCTAAGAAAAATAAAGTTATAATTAGATATGGGATCGTATTACAAGTAAGTTGCTTGTCGACAAACAATGAATCGTCGTAATTAAATGCGTTAAACATCCAAGTGGTTTCCACTATTCCGATCGCAGGTGTGTTTCCAAGGTTTTTCGAAACATCACACGAAATGAACAACGACTTATTCCCAGATTATGTTTCGGAAATAGTTTAATTAATCAATAGCCCTCTTTAGTACGTACCAGCGGAAGGTAATGGATTGACGTGAATCATCTAAAATTGGCCAATAGGTGACGGTATCTCAGGTCACAATCACAATTACGGGAAAATCAAAGTAAATCATATAAATATGCATCAATACTTACTCCAGGAAGGCTTTCACAAAAGCAGCACCAATTTATAACACAGATGAGTGAAAATTTAGAAGTATAAACTTTGCTGGGCGTTTACGTTGGATCATATATGTGAAGCGGACCACAATCATCTGAAAAAACTTTCTTTTTTTTTAATGTTATCTGTCAAGAAGCAACCATGTCACAACGCATTGTTCTGAATGTAGCGAAAAGTGGGCGAAACGTATATGGTAGAAAATCACACCAAGACACTTTTAACAAGAAATTCCGCAGAGGATTGTCATAACCACACGATTCAAAAAATTTATATCAAATGTTTTAAATAAATCTACACGTTGTAGCTTGAGCAGAAACCTACGTTTGAAAAAGTTGATCAAACATTTTACCCACTTTCCGAAATTATGGTGCTAAAAACAAATAAAGTGACGAGCTCTTATTGCTGCTGTTATGGTATGAGAAATAGTCGTTTATTGTTTCTTGATTACTTACTTGACACTTTTTTTCTTGCATACTTTGTTTGAAAGAAAGTTTGAAAAGTGCACTTTTTGGTATTTAAAAGGAACAACTACGTGTATAGTTTCTCATACTTTCATAGTTCTCTCAGAACTGAGCAACAACAGAATAGCGAATTGTTGGGTTGTTGGAAGATGCGTTTGATCTTGTACGGGTGGAGTTTAAGTGTTTAACCGACCGGCTTCACTTGAAGCACCAGAGCTTGAAAAATCTGATTGTCAGTTTTATCTGCGAGATTCTGATTATTTATTGCCTTTTGCTAGATAACGCATTAACAAAGCACTACATTTCATTATGGTTTCTACTTCGTCGTTGTATTGTTACCAACCTTTTCTTGGAATGGGCCCCGTTGGTAACAACCACGTCACCATGGCTAGCTACACTGTCGGTGAGTGGGTGCGGTGGAGAAACTGAAATAAAGATGTAAAATACCTAGGCGCCATTTCTCGTACTAATGAAGTCCTTGGCTTGGAGAGGCCAATACGTCTGGACCCACTACGAAGCGAACAGGATAGAGACAAAAAAATAAAGCGAGCAAAAACAATGTAACATGCAATATATGTATACTTTCCAAAATGACATGTATTATACTGAGAAAATTTAAAAACAATTAAGTTACTACTTTTTGTTTATTTCAAAAAGCGAAAAGAGAATATTATACGAGAAAATAAACCAACAGTAGTCTTAATAATATAAAGAATTAATAATACGCAATTTAATCAACTGACACGTTTAGTTTTAATTAAATTTAAAAAAATGGTTAAATAATGACCGCAATTACGAACTCGATCACACACTACTGAACGTAATTACCGTCGTGACACCTTGCTAATCAATCATTGGACTTAGATGACGTCTCGTAAAGAAAGAAATTAGCACAAACACTTACCTACTAGAACTTCTTGATAGCGAGTAGCAACAGTCTCTACCCCTTATTTAATTATAGTTAGCAAAAAGACTTATGTAAGCTTATGTATAACGAATGTGGGCTTAATTCTGGCTTGAAATTATTCAACGAGGATTAAAACAAGTAAAGGCTGAGTAATTTATATTACAAGTTACACACAAGCAAGTGGTTTTCAATTACGATACTTGATATTCGTAGTTTCTCTACAAAAAAAAACGTCTGCAGGTTAATGACTGGTTATCGCTGTGAACAGCAATGAATAGAATTCTTTTTAAGTAACTGGTCGTTAGAGAAAGCCGTTTCAACCCTGGCAGACTTCTATATATCATTTTATAATATTAAAGCAACATGGCGGTCGTTATCATCACAAATTTTTACCTGCAATCGCTGATATAAACTACTAAAACGCTTAAATTTTGCTATGATCAAATTTAAACAAAAAAAGAATTACACACGATTTCGCGGTAAGCGCAAGAACGGCCAGCGACTGCAGCGAAAGTCAAAATGAACAAGTAAGATTCCTTACATTGAAACTGTCAATTTCAGATCTTATCGGCGGCAGTGCCGTCGAAAAACCAGTGCAGTTTTGAATTTTATAATAAATAACATGTAACAGGATGCAACCTAAATTTCTATCGAATTTATTTTGTTTCCGCTTAATCGGTCAATTTATATAGTGCGTATTTTTGTTTTCTCAATTTTTAGTGCATTCTTACTGAAAATACGAATAGATCTCCGTGTTGCTAATTTATCTGCTTTGTTATTCGTTTAAAACTTTAGGTGGCCTGGTAACCGAGACTCTGTTTTGTCCCGCCAGATCATTGAGTCTTTCTGGACATTTTCAAACAAGTTAATACAAAATTCTACTGTTTGAAAGTTCTTTTAGGACTGTCTGCTTAAGTATAGATATGCTTCCAATCCTTCTTGTTTGTGCGCTGAAGGATACTTTCTTAGATTTTAGCTTATAAACTCTCTTAGTTTTTATAGCTTATAAATACCTGCTTTAGTACTTCAATCACATGTTTGATAGAATATAATATAATTTCCTACAATTTAAAAAAATTAAGATAATTATGAACAATGTATGGTAAATTTTCTGATTTAAGTTTTTTTTTTAACTTTGGAATGGTTTAAAGGAGTGAAGTTTTTGTCTCTTAGGATAGGCTTTTGGTATTAGTTTACAAACTATCGTTGGAGAAGTATAAATGTTTTGTTTTTGAAGTTAATTTATATGTGAACTTCTCATTTATTGGTCAAATTAAGCAATTTTGAATTAATCTAAAATAATGTTGGTACTTCTAAACACGAGTTTTAAGCATGATTTGTTTCTGGTAATAAACAGTTCGTAATTCAGCTTTTTTGCCATTCGTTCTAAGAATTATAGTTTTGTGTTTTACGTCGTTTTTATTTATGTGATAGCAGATTTACAATGAATAAATTAAACAAGTAAATTTTTAATTGTCACCATTTTTATTATTATATTATTAGTAAATAGTTTTATGACAAACAATTTATTGCTCAGGAATACAAACAATTTTAATTAAACGCACCATTATGCAATTATAAACAAGTTATGTATAAGTATAACACGTTTCTACTTAACGATGTACTGAGTTATTACACTTATTTTTTACATAATTTGTAATTGCTTGATTCGTTTTAAACGTGCAACTATTTTCTTAGATTTATTGGAAGAAAGTATTGACTATGTCACCTATTCAGTGTTTAATTAAAATTGATTTGAATGTTTTTGTTATCAAATAAGTATACAGCAAAGTTTTGAATTCTTGAATCAATTAAATGAAACGAATTTTTAGACGTCTTTTTGGATTTGAAAATTATTTTAGAAGCGAGTTACAAATAAATAAATATAAAAGAAACGAAACTGGCGTCAATTTTTTTCTATGCATTTTAATCTACATTTCGCTCTGAGGTTTTCATTTTCTTGCTCTGACAGACTGACAAGTCAATCAGTTTTCATTTATGTTTTAGAAAACAAAATTAAAAAAGGTAAGCGAAAAGATTACTCTAGATTGCAAATTAATTATAATGTAAATTCTAGCAATTATGTAAGTTTTTGGTGTGGAATAATCTATGAATGATTGCAGCACGTTTAACCTTTGCGAATAATACGCGGGAGGAACGGATGATACTTTGAATCACATACTTTACGGACGTTTGAAAAGTTATTGTATAATTAAACTTATGTTGGTAATTTCAATTTTGAATCACGTTTTAAAACCCTACCGATATTTTTTTTTTACACAAAAAATAAATATACTGTAATAATTTTAAACTAATTTATTTAGAAACGAAATATTTACACGATTTAGAACTTAATTAATTAAATCTAACGATATTTAAGAAAAAAAAATCTCCGCGGATAACTTCTATTTATCTAAACCGGTATTTGTTTATATTAAAAACGCGTACACTTACAACACCGTATTTATTTTTCACTAGCACATGCACTTTATTTATTTATCTTAGCACACACCTTAATCACTTGTTTATTAAACCGACAAAGTCTTCCGATTCAATTTGAAAACTGAACTCGAGCTTCTTCCAAACACTTTTAATATTCTTCCGTTATCGGAATCCAGAGTATTCCGTTTTTTTCGTTGAGCGTTTTGAAAGTTCCAAATACTTCAGGAACGCTTCAATATTGCTCACTATTACATATTATCGAACGTCTACTTACACGACATATTTTTGATTGTCGGTTTAGAATAAATTATAAAAATTATAAGAATGTACATTAGGAAACAATAAATTTCTAATAGCATATGACTTCTTGGAGCTACCACTAGTGCTTCAAATCATTTTTTCTGAGAAGGTTGTTGAGATTTTGAGAAAGTAGTAGTAGGCTGGTTAATTCAGTATTATTTGTTTTTTTTTTATTTTGTTGTTGTAAATCTCTTTTAAAGTTCAATCTCATCTTTTTCTTCATCTCATTCTTTTAAACCACAATCTGAAAGACCGGGAACTGTGCTTTTAGAGTTGTTTCTTTTGACTGCTAACTATCAGCGTCAACTAAAAATTTTGTCTCGACGTTTTTGTAAATGAATGCCAAATTGTTATCAGTTAACCTTTACAAACTTTAATAATTCCATTGTATAAGTACATGGTTGTGGACGATCTTTTAGAGTAAAACAACCTCTAGCAAAATGTATGCTTTTTAGTTTTTAAAATAAAACAAATGATTTGGCTGAAACGAGATAATGAACAGAATCAATTTGTTGTTTATGTCCTCTTGGGGAAAAAAGCGTTCAATTTACACAGGAACTCGTTACATAAATAAATAACTATTTTTACGTTAGTAAATGTTTTTCATCAAATCAAACACAGTAATACCGTAACAAATATTAAAAAATTTTTTTTAACATTATTTGGATTTTTGTAAACAAAATAATCACCTTAAAAAATTTTTTTTTGACGTGATCTTCTTAAGTATATATGTATATAGATAAAGCTCTGAGAAGCGAAACATTTTTGTTAATTATTTAAACAATTTTCATTGCATGTAATGATGACGGAGGTCATAAAAAATTTTCAAAAGTAACAATTGCCTAACTTGTTCAAAAGTTTAGTAAGATCAATTGTTCCAACAGGACCTTATTCCTTCAAGTGTTGAGAATACACCATATTTTTTTTAAATTTTTAATTAACATTTAATACTTAAAAAAATTATGTTGAGTGACGTATTCGCTTCAGAGGCTGCGCGCGCATCCCGAAATAGTCACGCGGAGGCCTACTTCAGCGTTCATTTAAAACTATCAGCAATGGAGAATTTGAGAACATTATTTCAGATTTCAATGATATCTTATAGTTTCTGAGTTACTCGCGAAAAGCTAAATCCTTTTTTTTCATTTTAATTTGTATATAACTTTTGTAATTTTTTATCTGCTACAAAAACCTTGTAATACATTTTTCTAGACATTATTCCGAATGCAATGAGCTATCGATCATATTTTTAGGAGCTATTTCAAGAATTAACACGTTTTTGAAGTCGTCGACCACACTATTACGTGTGGGTCGCTTTTTATTTATTAAGTTGATAATTCGTAACAAAATTTTTTTATTTGTTTTATCTAATTATGTAGCGCTGTTTACTAATTTTAAAATTAACATGTTTGTTCATACATTTATTTACTGACAGTAATTTGAAATCATCAGCAAACCAATATCTGGTTTGGCGAACATACCAGTATTGATGTTATATTTTGTTAAAATATTTATACAATTGTGCACTTTAAACTACAAACTCTATTTAAAGCATCTTAAAAAAAGCATTAGTTGTGTTCATTATTTTTAAGAGCTTTCTAAATGCACAATGTAAATGAATATCAAATATTTGGTTACACATAAAAAGTAATTATTTTTTTTAATTACGGATGTAATGTTACTGAACTAACAGTACACTTTTTTAATTAATTGTTATCAATTGTTTGAATTATTTAATGTGGTTATCCTATTAAAGTGACGGGCTGAGCATGACAGTATTTCCTCAACTTCTCAAAGTGCTGGAACTTTCAATATAACTACATATGCGGGTATACGTAGATCGCATCTGTTTCGCCAGATGGGATTCGTCCTAGTTGTGTTATTTTACCGGAGAAAATGTGGGTTATAAACTACCTAACACTTTTTGTCGCTCGAATTGTCGTAAATTAAAGAAACAAGACGAAAGCGTGTGTATTTACAGATAAATAAGATATCTCAAAATATTCGAATTCTATTCATCGTCTTATCAGATTTTTATAGGGTGGACGTTTAACATAGACTTAAAAGCAACGAAATAGAAATCGAAAATAGACGGGAAAGTTCTGTGAAAAAATTGAGTCGCGAAATAAATCAAATGAAATATTGTCAGTGGTGGTAGAGGAAAGCGACACGATGATAGAAGATCGATCGATACATTATTAAAGTTAATTTAGCTGTTAATTAACTTTAGAAGTGTAATTAAAACTAATGGTAGCGTTGTTTAAATTTAAACACACGATTTTTTTCTATTTTATAATTTAAAATGTTTGAGTAGTTTATGCATTTTTTATATTTAATGATTAATGATGCTCATTGGTTTATTAGTGTCAAAAGTTATTATTGATCTTGAGAAAAAAACTAACACTAATCTTTATGATGAAACGGTTTATCACGTCAGTGATTGATTTTAAAATTACATTTCGAAATACTATTTGTTTATAGAAAAGTCAACTCTTCTATAAATGTAAGATTTTGTGGTAAAGTAAAGGAAATTTTTTTATGTATTTGCAGACCCGCGCCTGGCACTTTTAGCGCCCTTATGCAAATTTAAAATAACGCTCCAAATTTGTATTATGTTCATATGTGAGTACAGATACGGGTTAAGTTAGGTATTATTATCCACTATTAAAAAATAAAAAAAAAGGTATTTTCATAAATTTATTTTCATTTTTATATTTTGCAGTACAAGCCATACAAGTTTTTCTTCATTGAGGTACATAACATAATTATAAACTTATAGAAAGCAGAAATATATTCTAACAGTATTACAATTTAAAATTTTTGTGTTTTAGTTTCAAATGTAATATATTATACAAAAGCACAAGAAATAAAAAAAATATTTAAAACGTTGAAAATACTCGTTTATATATCACAGGACGAAAATGATCGACAAATAAAAATAAAACAATATATTATTTTGATAATGCAACATGTTACCTTTTAAAGGCTAATATTAGTTATTAGTTAGGTATTATTATTGTTATTAATGTTTTAGCTATGTGAATTGACCTTTCCGTGCTTTAATTTTTTCAAATTGTTTAATTAAATCTTCGGTGTGTAATTCTTTTAGCTGGTCCGTTTCTATTAAAATGGTAGCAAGATTACTTAGTCGGTTTTGTCCCATGGTCAATTTTAGATAATTTCTTATTATTTTGAGCTTTGAAAAAGATCGTTCTGCTGTAGCAACAGAAAACGGCATTGTTAATAAAATACGAAGTATTATGCTCGTATTAGGAAAATAATCCACTAAGTTGTTAATTGTTATATAATTTAAAGTTTCTTCTGGAGACGTAAGAACTTTTTCATCAAAATTTTGTAAATATTGCAATTCTTTAACAAGTTCCACGGCAGTTATGTCTCGTTCATTGCGAGTTTTGTCGTTTAATAAATTTTCAACTTTTTGACATAATTCTAATTCTTCGTTTTCAGATTAATTTTTTAATTTATCAATATTCCATAAAAACGCGAAATTATTAGAGTAAGAAGAAAGTAATTGGAATCTCTCATCCACTGATGTTATGATTACATCTAGAGCATTAAAAAACAATCAACTTTGAACTTTAAAGTTTCGTCGTGGATCGGTTCATCGTCACATTCATAATCAAAATGTTTCTTTTTTATTTTTCGCACTCGTAGACCTCTTTGTTTTTTGAATTTAGCTTCTATGTGTAAGCTGGATGCCATTTCTTTAGCATCAATCAATAGATCATTAAAACCTTTATCCGAGCGATAAGCTTTCAAAAAATTATTCAAATTATTTAAACGATTACCACACTGAGCAACATCAAAGCCCGGTTTTTAAATAATTTTACTAACAATGTTAACATTACTTAAAATATTATACCACAATATAAGAATGCAAATGAACTCAAAATTTTGCAACTATTTGGCACACGATGCAGCCAAAATTTTTACGTTATTTTCAAAGTTCCCTTCGCTTATTTCAAACAGAGCATCATAAACCTCCCCAAGTTGATACCTTAAAGGAGTTATTGCATCTATTCTACTAGACCATCGAGTATCCGATAAAGGTTTTAAAGTTAAAGTTGTTACATTAGATAAATTAGATTTCAGAATTGACCAGCGTTTAGTAGAAGCTGAAAAAAATATCATACAAACAGTTCTTAAACTAAAGAAAAAAAATTGATGCTCAAAGTATTCAATTTTGCGGCATCATTGACGTCTAAATTTAGGTTATGATTGCAACAAGGAACAAAGAAAGCTCACAGATTGAAATAATATTAATATTTGCCTCATTGTCATAACCCTGACTCCGCAAATCGTTGATATTTAAGCCTTCTTTCTTTAACGCCGACAAAAGAAATTTTGTCAGGCCTTCATCCGACACATTATCTATAGAACAAAATAATAAAAAATGTTCTTCTATACTAATTTCCGTGCTCTTTAAATTAAAAAAAATTATACAAACTGAAATTTGTTCTTGGTGACTAGAGTTTAATAATATGGAATATTTTGCCTTTTTAGTCAGTTCTAAAATTTTGGATTTGATATTTTCACCGATGAAGTTGTTTACTTCATTTTGTATTTTATCCCCGATATTGTTTTTGTGATCTTTTATTTGTTCTGACATAATCGGGTCGAATTTGGAAATCATTTCTATGCATTTTAAAAAGTTACCATTGTTTTTCTCAAACAACTTATTACTACTTCAACAAAAAGCTAAATTTTGCTGACCTAAAAACTGAATCACGTAGAAAATTCTTTCTATAACAGCTTGCCAGTATTTAGTTTTTTTGTTTATTAAATTTTCAATTTCGGAATCCATTATTTCATTTTTATTAGAATGGTTAGAAAGATCTAGCAATTTTAGAACATTTTCAATATGTAACTTGCTTTTTTCATGAATGTTTAAATGTTCACTTAAATGCTGCCAGTCATTGTAACCAGATTCATCACTAAGGCGAACAGATCATTAAAAATTTTGCAACAGGAGCAGTAAAGTTAATTTTTTGTTTCGGAATACAACAACCAAAAACGCTCATTTTTTTTTTGTTTGGTAAAATTCTAAAGAAGTAACTATTGGAAAACTTACTGCCCGATTTCGAACTATCTCTCGGATAAAATATAATTTTTGTTTTGATAATGAGCAGGGCCACGTTCACCTAATTCTTGAATATTATTAGGAGGTAATTTCTTTGGCCATAGTGCAGCATCTTTCGAAAGTTGACTCATATTTTCCGTTCTGGTAATTTTTGAAGATGTTGATGGATTGCTTTCTAGAAGATCCGTTTCTTGTCTGCTGCTGATACTTGTTTCAAGTACAGGTTCAGAATATTGGGATACAGCTGTATTATTGTTGTTATTAATATTTGGCAAAGTAGACTCGGGTTTAAAAAAAAATGCATCATTTTGACATGGTTTTCCAGCTCTTCTTCTCTTTTTCTTTTATTTAGCAAATTTTGGTATTCAGACAATTTCTTCTTTTTTTTGACATCCTGTATACTGTAAAGAAATTAATACGTAAGTAAACAAATTAACGAATTATTCATGAAAAATGGAAATGTTTGGACGTCTCAAACTCGAAAGTATTTTCTCAACATTACTTTTTTCAAGTTATTTCAAAATTTTTATAAATAGTAATATTAGTGCTTATCAATTATTCTGTTTGAATTTACTCTAATTATCAATGATGTTTATATAATCAAATATAAACGGATTTTTGAGATGCAAGTGTTTGGCTTTTAATGTTTTAATAAATCTAAAATAAAAAATAAATTTTAGATGAACTCATCTTAATTCACAACATAAAACACATTACTATTAAGTCTGTAAAACTCCAAAAAACTAAAGTTTCAAAAGCAGATATCTTTTACCCCATGCATATTTTCACTTTGCTAAGTTAATTAGCGATCGGGCATCAGGCAACAAAGGAAATCGCGACCGATGCAGCGCTTAAATATATAAAGTTTCCTACATTGCAAACTCAGACAGGAAAAAAACGCTTGTTCGCTTGACTTGTTGCAAGCCAAATTTCAAGCTCAAACATGAATAAAATCAGATTTGTTTGAGCTTACACAATTCATGTTACGTATTCGATCGAATAAATGCAATTATTGCGTACTCTCATTTGGAAAATATATTATTTTATAGAAGTAATTCGGTTCCCTCGTTTCAAAGAGTAAAAATAATAAAATAAACAAATAAAAAACAATGTAATAGCTAGCAATTCCGTACTGGTTTTTTATCATTATAAATTTTGTTTTGACTATGTTGTTTGTTGCTTTATCTTTTTTTTTACTTTTGAGATTTGAGGCTTTTCGGCGCTGTCGTGCACCACACGACTTTGCTCTTATGTACGGCGCGGGACTGTGTATTTGTATCTAGCGCGGCAAAACTTTAATTGTAAATGTTTTGAACGATATATTTTGTTTATTAAAATTTTAGATTAGTTAATGATCCTGTTTCTTATTATGTACGGCAACGATTATAAGAACGTGTAGATTATACGTAGTGAATTTACGAAAGATAAATGATATTTACTGTAGCTTCAGCACAGAGAGAAATCTTTGTATATTTTATCTACAATTGTTAATCAAAAGTACACAAATTGGGTTTGAAAAAGTGACAAGACTAATTTGTGCAGTTTCATTGCATTCATTTGTGTAGATTAAATTGTACAGTTTTTTTTCATTATATATTAACAATTTTTATATTTCAAATTGATTGCACCGTATCACAATTTGTTTAAAAACTGATCTAAAACGGATAGTAAAGTTTTGCACAATGTTGTGATACTTTTTTAAAACTATGCTTGAAGTATTTTTACCCAATGGTATGTTAAATGTCTAATAGCGTTACGTTATCTAGATCCATATTTTCTTTGGTTAATTTTGCACAATATTGTGCAAATTATTATTATTTCGTTTAGCTTTTTATTGTACAGCTTTATGCATCTTGGTTAAATGTTATTTACTTAAAAATAACATGTATTGGATAAATTGTCAATAAAACGATACAAATCTTAAGAGCATTATTTATTTATATTTAAATGGTATACCTACTTATTTTATATACTTATTTTTTTCTTCGAGGGATATCTTAAAATTCCATTACTTTTTGTTATCGATTCACTCCAGGTTTTTTTATAAATGTGGTTTATTTGCCTGTTGCTGCAGCAGCTAGTTTGGTTGCCTTCTCTAAAGGGAGAATTTATCGAAAAACTTCACAACATTTTTAATAATGTTTCTTGCTTCGAAATGAATGGTTTTCTTCGATTTCATGTTGATAAATAACAGCTGAAACAATACAGAAAGTAAGTAATGTAAAAATCTCCATCAGAAATTAACTGTTGTTCGTAGAATTAACGCTGGAATTAAATACAGAATTTAAAGTAATAATTGAGGTTACAAACAAAGGTTACACTTAAAAAATGTTATAAATACACTTACCTTGTTCAAATAACAGCGAATTTTTCAGAAAACAGGAGGTAAAGATGTAAACAAACCCAACGCAATCAAGGAATTTTGATTACAGGTAGGCATTTTTTCAAGCGGACGGTACTTGATAATTGTGATTGGTTGAAACATTTATCGCTTCAAATTTTTAAAGTTAGTTCACATATTTTCCGGGAGGGGGAACGTTCATCATAAAAAATTACTGATATTCTACAGTTCGTTAAATTGTTTTCTTTATTCCGAGTTTAAAAGAATTGCATAATCTTATTGTAATATATATTATCAAAGCTGTACGAGAAACTAAAACAAAATTGTGCAAAATACTAGCACATTGTTGTCGAATACAAAACATACTAAAGTTTATAATATTTTTCAAACAATTTGTCAAATAAAACTTCATAACCTATTTATCCAAACGTATTAAATAAAAGCGTACAAGCCTATGGTATAAATATAAACAATTGTAGTAATATCATCAACAATACAGTTATGCACAATCTTGTTCAAAATTGTGATACAGCATTTCTCTCTGTGAGCGCATGCAATATTTCGGTTGCAATGCAGTAGAAAGAAAAATAACGATTACGGTATTTTGATTTGTAATTATTATAACATTAAATAAAAATTGTTCTAAAATTCACTCTAACAACTTTAAGATAACTAGTTTTTACTCAGCTATTTGAATGATAATAATTAAATCTATCTATTTACATAAGGCTTTTATATGCTTTTGAACAAGGAAGAGTGAGAGGAGCCCAAACATCAATAATTATATAAAGCTTCATAGTATACCATTGGAATAGAGAGAACGGAACTATTTTTTTTAACTTAATACTCTTTTACTTATATTGACATCATGAACAAATGAAAACTACCTAATTCTTTAAGATATACCTCAGTTAAAGAATTGAAAACTGAATTGTATTAAAATATTTTGGACAGAATTTGTCGGAGATCTGTAAAAATCAGTGAAAATTGATGTTTTTAACCGCACAACAAAAATTAACAACACTTAAATCTTGAGCATGTGTTTGTTCAGACCAAATTATCTTCGTCTCGCTTTGGTCTTTGTAAGTTTACTAAAAAGTTTTTGTTTGCAAAATTTTATTTACTAGCTGGAAAACCGTATAATGTCACTTTTCTTGTACAAATTAGATGTTAAATACAAATTTTAAAAAAGAAGGTTTTAAAAACGTAATTTAGAGAACTGTCGTTCCTTTAATGAGTTATAAAGTAAGGTACAAAATGTGTCACCGTAAAACAATACAAACGCAGCTGTAACAAATTTAATTGGTTTTATTTTACATAAACTCAATAGAAACCGAATGCTTAAAACAGAATACCAAGGTAGCCCAACTAAGAAATGAGACGCGTCAATCAACATTTCGAACATAAATAAGCAAACAAAAGACCTGATCCTTAGTACTTGAGGATAAAACATTTTAACCGTGAAGATATCAGATCATATCGATGACGACGTCATTTATACCTTGAAATACGAGGTCTGTTTAAAGAATATTTTAAATAGTAAAAGTTCGCAGGGAATTTAAATTAATTCCCACAACTAATTACAGTCAATTAATAAACTTTACCTTTGGATTTAATATCGGTTAATTGTTAGTAAAGTTTAATAACCACTTGCTCAGTTAATACTGAGACATCCGTACAAAATTTAAGTTTCTTATTAATACGTATATTGCTAGAAATTCTATTGTCTTATTGCTACATAATCCTTCTAATATCTAATAAATAATTTATTTCTGAACAACAATCCGCTTTCGGCTTAGATGTCTTTAAGTAGCATCACAATGGAAAAAGCGTCTGTAGATTCTTACCGAAACTTTTATTGGTCAACTTGTTTCGTTTAATTAATTTTAGTTTTAATAGTAGGTCCACTTAAAAGGAATTTCGATTAAAATACTTAATTTTTTAGCGCAATAATTTTACGAACTTCGTTAGCTAATGACAACGTAAATAAATTTATATATTAATTCTTCTATTTGTCGGTGTAAGACTTTTACGAACTAAACGTTTTCTTAATTATTTAAAACGCTACATCTCAATCGGAAATTATGACTTCGTGACGTTTTACTAGTGTTTTGGTATAGTTTATAGCCAATTAGTTAGAAGGGCCACTTTTTTCTTAAAATCTGTTACTCAACGTATTGGTAACATTCGTAAAATCTCAGCTATCTAAAAGTTTAACTGTTTTTTATTTGGACTGATTAGTGCTATTTTTATGGGAACACATTTTTAAAATCTAGGTTACTATAGTATCAGTACAACAGGAAATCCTTTTTTGTTACAAAACATTAGTAAATTTCATCTGTTGGTATTTGTTTTTGTATACGGATTTTAGCGTTTAATATTTATGCTATCTCTACCACGATAAGCAACGCATGTTAATTGTGGATTTTAACAGCCGCGAATTTTAAAAGTGCTTTGAAGTAGAACGCGACACCGTTGTGAAAGTACAAAAAATTATTTACGTAATTGCAAAAACCACCAGCAGAGACCAGTAGACAGTTTTTTTGTCTTTTTGGGACTCATTAGCACTGGGAAATTTGATATATGTTAGTAGTTAAACTATTACAGTGTAAGTTACATACAGTGGAGTCAGTGTCAAAGTGGTACAAGTGACAAAAATAAAACTATTAGATAATTTTGTAGTCAAGTTAATATATAATAAATTTTATTTAAATAAAAAACATTTTTTGGGCATCTTGAATTCTATATTCCATTATACGAATTTTGGTCCGAACAGGACTCCAATTATTTCCTGCTAGCGTATCGTAGCGGAGATTTATGTTTCTGATGAAGTGTATACGTTTTGACAATACCGATACAAGGGATGAGCCAAAGAAGTTGGATAAACTTGCTGCATATTTGAAAAATTTAATGAACACCTTAAAAACATTATAGTGTAACTAAATATGTGGCTTCCGTATCTACATTCCGAATAAACCTAACAAATATGGGATCAAAGTGTTTTCTACAGTGGATGCAAAAACATTTTACACCTCGCATTTGCAGATCTATGCTGTATAAATGAATCTGTTTTTCCTGACCCACTAAAAATTGCTTCAGTATTACCAATATACAAAAAAGGGGATGTACATGACCTATCCAACTACAGACCCATCTCTATTTTACCCAGTTTCTCTAAAGTTTTTGAGAAAGCTTTAGCAATACAAATCATAAATCACTTTGAATCAAATCATCTATTTAATGAAAAACAATACGGATTTCGCAAAAATAGAAGCACCACTGACGCAATTATTGATTTTGCTATGAATTTAATAGATGGCTTTGAAAACAAAGAATATTCATTATCTATGTTTTTAGACCTCTCAAAGGCTTTTGATTCGGTATGCCATGAAACACTATTACATAAATTAGCAAACTATAAATTCGACCAAGCTAGCGTTAAATTAATAGCATCTTATCTAGAAAACAGACATCAAATAGTAAACTTCAATGGAACTTCAAAGGTACTTCCTATCAACATTGGATTGCCACAAGGAAGCATACTAGGCCCATTGTTGTTTATAATATTTGTAAATTCATTTCCCAGCTGTATAGAGAGTACAGAAGGTGAGACACATATAGGAATCTCAAAAGTAGATGAATGCCACGTGACATATGACGTCAAAATCATACCACACTAAACAGTTTAAGATTGTGTTTATTTTCGCATGAATTTTAAGAAAGAGGTTGGTATTACAACACGGTGTTGTCACTTTTTCGCGTACTTATTATTGTCAAGTTAGGTTAAATTCGTTTTGGTTTCTTATTTATATTAAAACTGTTCTTTTCAGAACAATTGTCTTGATTACTTATTTTGCGAGTTTAGTTTATTAATATGCCTGGTACGGAATTAGGAAAACGTGGTTATGAGTTGGTAGTTTCGTTAATTGAATTTTTCGAGCAAGAACGTGATGCAGGTGGACCGTTTTTATCTTTGAATAATGTTCGAGAGGTATGTTTAACTAATTACAATTAAGAACAAAATTACTTTTTAAATTTTATTACAGCGTGTAGCAGTTGCCTTAAAGATAAGCATTTCCACCGTAAACCGAGCATCCCAGAAAGTTAACGATGAAAGTATCCCGAGTACTTCTCAATTGAAACGAAAACTTCCAAGGCCAGTAACAAACATTGATAATTTTGCCAAGGTTGCTATTCGAAACACAATTTATAGAATGTATGAAAATAGTAAGTTGTAAAATTAGTAAAAATTCAATTTAACAATTTTAATTAACTTAGATGAACATGTAACAGTTCAATTATTGAGACAGAAACTTGTTGCTGACGAACTTTTTAAAGGATGTGAAACATCATTAAATACTGTTCTCAAAAACATAGGATTTAAGTACCAAAAAGATAATCCTAGACGAGGTTTAATGGAATTACCAAACATTGTAATCAAACGGATTCGATTCTTAAAAGAGTATTTAAGAATTCAAAAAGCAAAAACTTACGAATTTGTTTACTTGGATGAAACCTGGATTTTTCAGAATGGTACAGTGGGTCGTTCTTGGCAGGATGACGATTTAAAAACTGTAAAAACTACCAAAGTCGATGGCAAAAGGTAACTTAGATAAAACTTTTATTATGCTTATTATTAAAATTTGTTAAAAACAGGTATATTGTACTTCATGCCGGTAATAAGAATGGATTTATTCCTGGTGCAGACTTGGTGTTTAGTTCCTCGACCAAAAACTCAGATTACCACGGGGAAATGAATCAAGCAAATTTTTGAATTGGTTTGAGAATAAATTACTGAAAAATTTAACTAACCCTTCTGCAATTATAATGGACAATGCTCCGTACCACAGTACTTTGGTTACGAAGACTCCAAATAGTGGATGGAAAAAGAAGATATCCAGAAATGGTTAAAAGAACAACATGTTTCATTTGAAATCAATTGCTTAAAGAAAGAGTTACTACACATTGTTGAAAGGTAAATTAATATTTTTCTGTTAATGAATAAACTAAAATTTTGATTTATAGGAATAAACCTGAAATGTATGCAGCCGATCAATTGGCTGAAAAATATAACCATAAGGTACTTCGTCTCCCTCCCTATCATTGTATATTCAATCCAATTGAACTCATATGGGGAATTACAAAAACTTATTATAATAAACATATAGGAAGGGATGGAAAATCAGTTGAAAGCTGCTTAAATATGTGGGAAGAAGCTTTAATGGCGGTGCCAGAAGATGCATGGGCAAATTCTGTTCGACACTGCGAACAAATAATAGAAGATTGGTGGAAGAGAGAAATAGCTTTCGACGACGGGGACGTGGCGCCGCTCATTATTAATTTAAATGATGATAGTGACTCTGACTAATTAAAAAATTATATAAATTAATGATGCCCTATTTAAAATGCAAATTGTCTACCATTCAAATTTTTTGTTAGAAAAATATGCACATTTCTTTTTCAATGTAGCATGTAAAACAATTGTTAATGTTTCCTGTTTTTATTATTTTCGTTATAAATAAATTGGCATTAACAATGTTCTCTGTGTCTTCAGTAGCATTGTTCTCTTTTTCATCTAGTATTTCTTAAAAAAAAAGGTTTAATAAGTTTATACGAGGATGTCTGGGTCAAAGTTATTGCAGGAGAACCTGGTGACTTGAGAGTAAGAAACAGAACCAAGGTGCAAACATTGTTCGTTAATTTAATAAATAGTCGCTGCTAGAAGAAATAACTATTATATTAAACTGTTTTGTTTTTAGTTCCAAGAATTATACTCCATACCTATGTAGTAATGTAACAAAAAAGATTATATATAAAACATCGAAGTGTTAGAATAATTCAAATAAATGCAATTTATTTGTCAGACGACTTGTTCATTCAAACAATTTATTGAATTCGTGTTCCAAAACGGCTAGTAGTTAGTACTGATTGTTCATATTATTCACAAAATATATGTAGCTTCTGCTTTTGTTGGTTGTTCCATGATAAATATTATTTTACAACGATGAAATAACTACTGTCGGGATAATTCAGATAAAAAACATTCTACAATCAATTTGAATAATTGTAATATCAACCAAATTGATATTTGATATTGATTTAATTAAAATAAAAATTTCACCCTTAATACAAAGTCGAAAGCCACTCAGTTAATTAAACAACTCAAGTATCAAATCGGATGATTGAAATATTAATTCTGCCAATCTTACAAATATAAATTTGTGTATAACTAGAGATTTTTAATAGAACAAACCGCTTATAAAATTATTTAAAAGAATGTAAAACATAACCAATTTTAAATTAACCTCAATAAATGTCAACATAAGAACTGGCAACATTACTTATTCTGACGTCATAAATTTGAAGTCACGTGGCATTCATCTACTTTTGAGATTACTATATTGTACAATTTGCGGATGATACTACCCTCACCATAACGGATAAACACATAGAAAATGTTTCAGACAAATGTATCGTGGCACGGTCAAAGGCCCTTGAATGGTTCTCATATAATAAACTACTCTTAAATACTGCGAAAACTAAGGAAATGTTGTTTACACTGAGACACAGTAACTTAGACACCCGGAATGAATCTGTATGTTTCCTAGGAGTGCACCTCGATAGTAAACTAAACTGGCTTCATCACACCGATTTTATATCAAAGAAACTAAGTAAAAACATTTTCGCACTCAGAAATTTACAATCGAGTGTGTCCCCAAAAGTTCTACGAACATCGTATTTTGCCTTGTGCCACTCGATAATGTCCTACGCAATTCTAGCGTGGGGTCACTCTACAGGTTGCCACCGAGTATTCAGATTACAAAGACGAGCAATTAGAATAATAGCAAACTGCAGCTACAGAAGTGAATGTAAACAATACTTCATACAATATGAAATATTAACGCTACCGTGCATATATATTTTAGAATGCTTACTATTTGTCAAAAAACACATTACTAACTTCTCGGAACAGTGTAGTATACATAAGCATCAAACTAGAGCTTGTAATCATCTCCGACCAGAATTTCAAAGAATAAAAAAAACTCAAACTGGGCCAAACTACTGGTCTATAAAATTCTACAATGAATTACCACTTAAAACTAAACAATTAGAATTAAGCCAATTTAAAACGACAGTAAAAAAATATTTAATAAATAAGGGATTCTATAGCTTTAATGAGTACCTTAGCTGTAAACATATAATTTTGTAAGTACCTACTTAGAATGACGAGTGTAAATACTTTGTATATTAGCACGAAATATATATTATTATTATTATTATTATTATTATTATTATTATTATTATTATTATTATTATAGAAGCCACCCTGAAGGTCCTTTTCATATAGACAATTCTGTAACAGCTGTCATTCTAAGAATGACGAACCACATCTTAGGAACTGGAAGGAATGTTACCATGGATAAATAATTTACTAACGTGGAAGCTGTAAGTCTTTTGGTGCATGATCACCGCCTAACTGTAGTTGCTATACAATCCAGTTGAAAGTCGTTGCCGAAAGAAGTTAATAGTGTTAAAGATAAACCTGTAAAGTCTTCATTTTTTGCATACCATGACGATATGACACTTACTTTATATGTCCCAAAAAAAAGTCAAAGAATGTATTACTTGTATCGTCAATGCACTACGATGACAAAATAGACGAAAATACTGGTGATAATAGAAAACCAGAGCTACTAACATTCTACAATTCTACAAAAAGCGGTGTTGATGTAGTCGACTGGATGGTTACATCTTGTACTGTAGCTGGAAACACACGTAGATGGTTATTCGTGTTTTTTTTCGGTATGCTCAACATAGGAGCAATCAACGCATTCTTAATAAATAAAACGAACAATCCAGATAAAGAATTTTTAAAAAGCAGACGACCATTTTTGGAAAATTTAAGCTTAGTGATGGAAAATATGGAACTGCGAGCGAATATGCCAAATCTACCACGGAAAGTAAGGCTATTAGCGGCTAAATTCTCAGGTGTCCTAGTCACAAAAGAGCCTCGACCGACGACTTCAACTGCTCGAAGAAGACGCAAATTCTGCAAGAACCGAAAATCAAGATGTTTGTGCAAGTTTTGTGCTTCCTGTATTTGTTTGGAACACACAAAACTATGCTGCGCCGACTGTGCTGCAAAATTTGATTAACTACATTTTCTACTCAATATTTTTGTGTCAAATTTATGCACACTCTTTTTATATTTTTTTTTACACTTATTCAGCCATATACTTTACAAATCATTGTATTTTATTGTCATTTTCGTTTTTTTCAATTTATAATTTCTTTTGAAAACTTGCATTACATGTCACTTTTTTTTAATAAATGGGAGTTAATGTTTTTTCCACAACTATTTTTACTCTTAGCAGTGGATAATAGACCAGGGTAACAAATGTATACCAGAAACTGGGAATATCAATGTCGAATGATGTGATTCTGAATCCACCCGTCAACAGGAGGGTTAAGATAGTTAAGTTTAGATGGTTCCTCGTATAGTAGCTTAATTTTTGGAATTGAAGGTCTTTCGACGTTTTTTTCCACTTGGCTTTGCATCTATTTTAAAGTTCGTAACTAATGTTTCTATCTGTATTATTATTTTTCAAATTTTCCGATATACCCTCAATATCTACAAAGGAAGTCTTCTCGTTTGATCTTCTGAACAGAAAATTTTTTGCATGTTTCTCTCATTGTTTTTATACATTCACTGGGGACGTATACATACGGAATGCGGCGTTTATGTTTTTAGATCAAGGCAAAATCCTTATCACTTTCCATATAATTACGTGTGTTCTGATTCTAATAATGTATGATAATACTGTTTTAATATGTGTGGTACTTACATCCAAGTTTTTTTTAAACTATATTTATATCTACAATCTGCTCTAGTGAGCAATAAGTAAGTGAAGTGAATTTAAAAGTAGAGCTGCCCATTGGAAGGTTCCCCGGAAGTTACTTATTAAGTATGTATACAGGTAGTATTGATACACAAGTCTGGCTAATGTCGGTCCAGAAGATCTAGGAGGCTGAGCCTCCCCAGTCTGTGCAGTTTAATGTTGTTATCCAGCAGGTTTACAGCAAGAGAGTTTATATGAGTTTCTAATCGTGTGACATACCTTACACTCGCGCACTTTACTTCGTTTTTCACTAGTTTCAGTCGGCGATCTCGATGGATGACTCTAACGTACCACAGAGCATCTGCTATTGTATTCAGAGTTATGTAATGTTAACTTGGAGTTGCGCCCTAATAGCCAGTGTAGTTTGGGGAACTTTAAGCACAGTTGTTTCGCTTACTGAATATGTGTTTTTCCAGGTTAGTCTGCGATTGAGGTGCATACCAAGCTATCTGACGTCTTCTTCTTGCGGAAGTGGTGTGTTGTTAAGGGTTACTGGTAGACACGTTTTCTTTCTGAGTGTAAAGGTCATGTGTGGATTTGGTTCCATTTACCTTAATATGTCAAAGTTGGAGCTAGTCTTGCACTTGACTGAGGGAGGCTTGTGGGTTTCTTGGTTCAATAGCAGAATTGTCGTGAGTTGCAAGAGTTGCAGTATCATGTGCAAATGTAGCGGTGGTCGTGTAGTCGGTGGTAAGAATGTCTGTCGTGTACAGTAAATAGAGCATAGGTCTTAAAACACTTTTCTGTGGTACGCCGGAGTAATAGGGTATAGTTCTGTTAGCTCTTCTTGGAACTTTATCTGGAAGTGTCTATTGTTTAAATAGAATTTGAATAGTTGGAACTAAGACCTTATCGAAAGTCTGGGCTATGTCAAAAAATGCAGTGGAACGATATTTCTTCTCTTTGAAATCCTGGTTGATTTCGCTTACTATTCTGTGGACTTGTTCGATGGTGACATGTCCTTCTCTAAAGCCGAATTGATGGTCTGGTATAAGCTCGATATCTACGAGGATTGGTTTGATTCTTCAGAGAGTTTTTCAAAAACTTAAGATACTATTGATAACAATTGGTCAGGCGACTTTTCACCTTTCACTGGGTTTGGACATGGTTCAGTCTTAAGATAGCATTAAATATGGTCGTTATTAGCTTATATCTTCTCTCTGGCAATTGTTTCAAGACTTCACTTGTGATCATATTATACCCTGGTGCTTTTTTGGACTTTAGTTTGGATTTAACTAGCGATCTTACTTCTGTTATCGTGATTTTTTTTATTGGTAGGGTTAGTTGATCTGGTGTCTCCAATAGTAGTTGTATTTTAGCTTCTTCTTCTGGAGTTAGTTCAAAGGGAAATAGTTAAAAAAACAGCTGCCAGATGTGCCGCAAATGTATTAACCTTTTCCTGTGCGTTCCTGGCCCAATTTCAGGTTTTCGAATTGACGGAATTGCTTGCTGCGGTAGTTTTAATTTTCACGTCGCTTTCCATATCTCTTGCTTCGGTATCGGAGAGGGTTGATAGGTAATATTCTATAGGTTGGGTTTTTTGGTATTGAAGCGTTATTTTCAAAGTTTGGTGTAGTCTTCTTTTTTCTTGTTCTCGTTTTATTACCTTAGGCAGGGTACTATGCACATGGTTCGCTTTCGATAATGGGGTTGCGTCCTATGCCGTACTTTGTATAGTACGATGTAGGTGTTCTACTGCATCTTCGACCTCGTCGGTGATCTTGAAGGGTATGTCTAAAACTATTTTTTCTAGTTTTTTTTATGTAGAACGTTTCTGGTACATTTAGGTGTTGGGAAATTGTTGAGTTGTTAGTCGTTTGACACAACTTGAGCGAATGTTCTTTCATTTATGTTTGGGATTTGCGTAGAGATGACAGTTTTGTGGTTGTGGTACAGGTCCTCTGGAGCATGGTGATGTAAATGTTCTTTGTTTGAGCTCCTGGTAGACTTGACATCCTTTATAGTTTGCGCGGTGTGAACACATAGGACACATTTGGGCTAGGTTTCATTTGTTTTTGTACACGTGTTGGTTAGGTGATTCGCGCTACATTTCACACACCTAGGTTGATGTGTGCAGAACCTTTTGATGTGGTAGGTTGCGTATTGTGGAATCTCCCGTTTCTGGTGAGGTGGTTCTATTGTTACTTCTGTTTGTAATAGCTATTTGATGTCGTATATTTTTTTGTTGTATTCGTTGGGAACCAGGTCAAGGAAAAACATTGAGAGCGGCAGTTTGGTTGTTCTAGTTGTTTTAGACATTATATATATTCACAGCTTTATTCCGTTGATTTTCTATTTCGGTTTTTAATTTACGAACATCAGAAAATAGTGAATGTTCTTGATTACAACACCAAAGCTACGCTCTTATTTGATCTGATAAGTATCAACTTGCATTTTAAGTTATAATAACCTAGCTACTAGTTTCCTATAAGTATTTGCGTTTTCTACCATTATTTTAACTTGGTCTCTACCTATGATTAATAAGGTGTATTAGTTTTAGCTGTATCATTCAATTCTTTTGTCTGCGAGCTGATATTTAACACCTCCGTGATAAATATTGGCGGTGGTTTTACTGATTTTGTTGTTGCGAGTGTATCTGCTTCCATTGTATTATCTAGTTCCGGCAGCGCCTGAAACCGATTTGTTATGCTGAGTTGTGTTGATTGTTCGGAGGATTTTTGCTTCACTGTGCGGTTTTCGTCATCTTGGGTGTTACGTTTATTTTTATTTGAGCTTTATATGCTCCATTCCGTGGATTGCTGGTGTATGTAGAAGGTTGGTAATCGGGTTATTGCCATTGCGTAACGGGTGTCGTATACTGTAATTCTACATTTTGACCTACTTACTGATTCAATGCAGGGTGTATGTTGCAGTTGTGATGTTTGGAACTGGGGTTGGATCATGTTGTTTGTGAGTTGGGGACACTGTGCTTGATACTGCATCATTTGAGGCTGTGCATAAGGCACGGAGTATTGTTGAATAGTGCTAGTCATATTGGCTTACACTAATAACTAGACACTAGTATTAATTGGTTACGAATTAAAACGTTACATAATATAATTGGATTGAATAAATAATTGTATGAATGAAAGCGGACGCGATATCACTTGACTAGTCGCACGCGAAGATTGGCACTTCCATGCGCTGCGAAAGCCAAATGCGAACTATCCAAAATTTTACAATGGTCCGATTTTTGTTTTGAGCATATGAATCTCTAAAGGCTATTATGTTTTTGGTATGCTTTAGTAATTCATTTATAAATCTAAGTAGGCAAGACGCAGATGGTTCTCTTGAAGCTACACTTTCATCTCATATATACATGTATTTTTCCAAGATCGCTAACGTAAAAATTGTAGGTCCATAATGTTCTTAAATAGTGCGCTTTGTTGGTGGTTAAGCTTGGCGTAGGTAAAGTTTTTTTGTAAACCAAAGCTTGTTGAGATTATTTTCTTTTCAGACTCCTTAGCTAGAATCTTTGTTTTTCAGAAATTAGTTTTCTCGCTTTCCGTTAGTGTAATTCTTTTTCTGTTTATTGCTTTTCTCGTAGATTCATCTTCTACTGCTCTCAGTTGGATACTAGATCTGTCACACTTGTCACAGGTATCAGTTTGCGGTTGATGTAAAGACAAATTTAAATTTGTATTGAATATATTGCGATACAATCATTCTTTAACTGGACTCCTATCTTTAACACTTCCTTATAACACTCGTACATTTTTTTAATATTTAAATACGATGTTAAATATCGTTTATTCGAATTTTTTTCTGTCATAATGGCTCTTTTATTTTGGGAACCGGTTTATATGATCTTTCACATAATTGCGGTCAGCATCATATATCTTATTAGGATTTGGACGTTTACCTTTTTTATCTAAACCAATAAATCCTAATTCAGTTTATTGTGCTACCACACGTGAATACATTCAATTGCTTATGAGTCTTATGACCAATGTCTTAACGAAAAACTGCTTGCAAACTCTTCGATTTTTTAGTGTTATAGTCACTGATCGTCGTAAATTAAAAAATATTTTGAGTTAAAACGAAGCATAAAATCTCTAACTGTAATGCCAAAGTGCAAAAATTGTTTATGCTACTTACACCATAATGGTTAATAATTATGTGAAATTTGTGTTATGTGATTGTGTAAACCGCATTAGAGTACGCCAGTGCTGAAGAGTCCCAAAAGAACGTTCACTAGTTTTTGCAGTGGTTTCTGCAATTACATAAACAAATTTTTGCATTTTGACATTGCAGTTAAAATTTTTATGATACGTTTTAATTCAAACCATCTTTGAAATTGGCGACTGTAAAAAACTACAAAATAACTTCTCGTCTACCTTAAAATGTCCCATTTTGGCTTTACTTCTTTATATGCAACTGGTATTCAAGTCGTTTTTTTTAATCAATTCTATATTATAGTTCGAAATTACAATTAATAATGTAGTTAATAATCAGCTTATTTTAAATTTATATAACTGTTATTTGTGATTTTATATTGGTTATGGAAAATTGATACTTCTAACTGGAACAGTTGTCATGGTAAATAATTTAAAAGGATTAAATCACCCCCCCCTCCCCGCCTTTGTTGTAGTTGTAAAATGCATGGGGAAAATCGGATGTGCCAGAATAAAACGTTAATCGAAAATAGAGAATGTGATATTTTATAGATTAGCAAATTTTTCGTTCTGATTCGTGTTACATTCAATCACTAACCGTTCTCGAGTATAAATTCAATAATCTGGTTTATCAGTTAATGGAGTTCGGCATTTCAATTCTCTTAATACTTACAGTCCATTGGGATCAAGTGCAATTTCCAGGTTTTTTTTTCCATTTTGGTCAATATTTTAGTTGATAAAGTAGTTATGTTAAAAAAAAGATAATTAGAATAGATACAGTACAATAACAATTTAAATAAAGTTTTATTTTTTCAAGTTTGGTGTTTGTCTTATTTGCATAAGTGTATTTCTGTGTAATTAAAAAACTTTAGATGTTTAAGACAATGATGGTGGTGATTTTTGAAATAACGTACATAAAATATTATTTCAAGTGTTGCCTTATTCAAAATATGTACTTTAGAGTGTTCCAATAAAAGTTTGATCTTTTTCTTTTAATACGATTAAACGATATTCTTTTAAAATTCACCTTACGGATTGAATCAAACTTCTAGAAAGCTTTAGCTTTATTTTGACAAAAACAAAATGTTAAAAGAAGTAACTTTATTTAACATTCACTATTCAATGATTTAAAGTAAATTTGTTATTTGCTTTATGTGTTATTTGAATCAAAAACTTAAAACAACAAATTAATTTCTCTCAGTGCGTAAAGTCGGTATGTATGTAGCTTTTTTAATTCTCAACAATTGGCAAAAAAACAGATTTTCTATATCGACTTTGGGCAAGCACGCCTAAATGAGATGTTATCTTTATACATCAATTGTTACTAATTGAGCGTTTCTTTATTTACAAACTTAATTAGGACGTGATTGACGGTCCTTAATAAATGTTACGTTTATAAGATACGGGTTATATACAGCCTTTACCAAAAGTATGAATCAGCTCTGAATACATCTAATTCATACATAAATGAACGACTAATAATAGAATTGATAATAATTTTAATATTCATAAAATAGTTTTACAAAAACTTTCAATACTTTGTACTATATATATATATATTTCGGTTTTTAAAATGGCTTTTACTCTTCTTGGCAAATACGCAATTAAGTCAGTACAAGCTTCTATTAAAATTTTCGATTATCTATCGGACGATCTATAAATGTAAATCGACTTTACCTGAAATATTATGATGCTTAAATTTTTGTGGTTAATAAATTCTACATTTACTTGATCGGATTTGTATTTAGGAATTGTGTCGACCACAGCTCCTTTCTTTAACAATTTTGCGTTGGCGAGTTGTGTGATACAGAGTGTTTTCCTGTTGAAAGAATAGTTTTTTAGGAGCACCGTTTTAAAACATCGTGCAATTGAAGGTTCCAAAATTTTTTTAGTTTAGAAATGTAATTTCCAATTGATTAATTCACAAATAAATATTTTGCACTGTACATCACCATTAAATTTTATAGTAAGCTTTTCGTATTCTTTTACATACATACGTAGTTTTATTTAGTAAGCAATCTCTAAAAATTGATTTTTGTATTACTAATAATCGGTATCCAAAGACTACATAAATGAGCTGAATTTATACACACAAGTCCTATACAATGCACGCGACTTAATAGAATCACGTTGGGACTTATGGTTTTTGATAACAATAACCGAATGATAATATCCGAAATTCAGAAAAAAAACAAATAAATGTTTATTAATTAGAAAACAGTAAATACATACAGCGTGTATCTAATTAACAGGTTGTTAATTTAGGTGAAATCATAGCATCAATACAAGCAAAAAATATCAAAATAAAAAAATTTATAAAACGTTAAAAACATTAAAAATTTTGAGCGATAATTACGGACCTGAAGCGTTAAATAGTTTGTTGACACTATTAATAAAAATAAATAAAAAACAACGGTATATTTAATTCACTGCTGTAAGAACTACACATTTCTTCTCAGTAATTTGCTGATACTAAAAATAAATACAATAATGTTCACATAAGATGCAGTTAAATGACGTTTTATTCTAAAAATCTACATGCTTTCCAAGTTAATTCTCGAAGATAATGTATTTACAGATATTTTTAGGGTACAATGATAAAATTGTTCATTCTAAACAAGCATATTGTGAAAATTCAGCTAAAAAATTAATGTAATAGTAGATTACATACCGAGGCGGAAAGTATTCCATTTCTGTCGAGAGAACTATATATTCTGTATAGAGAACTAGTTCTCGAGACAAATGGAACACTTTTGCCAAGGTTTGTATACAATTTTATTCACAATCAGCCATTAAATAAAATTAATAAAAAAGGAATGAAAACCTACTTCCAAAATATTATCGTTTATTTCGGTGAAATATTAACACATAGTAGGCACTTCACAATTGACATACGTATTTAATTTATGATTGTCATTTTATCAAATTAGTTAAAACAAAACACACACAAATTGCAGGTTCGGAAAGTGTACATTACTGACCGTGAGGTTTCATTACATACTCGTTTTTTTTAACCATGGAAACCGCTCACTTACCAACCTTTAAGAGGTTCGGAAAACTGTACGTTACTAACTGAGTGTGAATAAAATGGATTACTGTTCATGTATAAAAGGAAACCTGAGAAGAAAATTAAAAACAAACTGAAATTATGATTACTACAAACTGTGTTTTTTTCTACGTACTAACATACGTTCGGCCCGTTCTTTAATACAGTGATAATATTACCCCACCAATAATATTATTCGTTATTCCAATAAACGGCGTGCATTGCATCAGCGATGTATTTTAATCTATTTTTTGCATAGTGATAAATGCACTTCATTTATTGTTTTCCTTTTTTGCTATAAACGATACAATAATACTTCTATAGTTACCTAAACAACCGACGAGCGTGTTTTATTGCAACTTTTAATGCGGGTAAGTACGTTAAATAAATAAACATTTTGATACGAAATAGCTTAAAATGAATACATTTCGAATATTTTTTAAAGGAATTGTGTTTTTTCTAACTCTGTTATGAGCTTAAATTAACTAAAATGTTACTATATTACGAGTTACAGGAAATTCTAGACAAGTATAGAGAAACAAACGAAAACATACCATTAATAGGAGACTATAATGCTAGAGTAGGAAGCAACAAAGAAAAAGGATTAGAAACACATTTTATGAACAAGAAATACAATACACGAAGCTTATAAAAGAAACGCAAGGAGCCTAATAGATTATATAATATATACAAAACAAATGGAAAACCGCATAGAGAACGTAGAAACAATCAAAGAAGCAGAGCTGGATACACAAGATAAGTTAGTAATAGAAAAAAATAATATAGCACACCCAAAAATGGAAGGAGGAAAACATACCATTTTAATAATAGGAAAACTACGAGATAAAAAAATACAAGAAAAATTCCAAAGAAAACTGGAAGAAAAATTAAATTAATACGAAAAACAGAAACAAGAAATGGACGTAAATGAGATATGGGAAACGCTTAAAACAGCAATATTACAAACAACAAAAGAAATATTTTGAGAAAAAACAATACAACCATGTACAAACAGACTAGATGATAGAATGAAGAAGAAAAGAAAAAAATGTTAGTAAGAAAGAAGCGTGGAAAAGATTTAAAAACTAACAAAGAAACGAAGCAAAGGAGGAAGTAAAAAGAGCAAAAGCAAAAAGGTGGCAAGAATTTGGAGAATACATTCAAGAAACACACAATAGAAACAACAGGCAGTTTTAGAACATAGTGAAATCCCTAAAAATAAAAAAAAAGACAAAAACATTAAATTTGTAAAAGACAGAATGGTCAAAATAGCTAATAACACGAGAAAAAAATTAGAAATATGCAGGTTACATTATAAAATAAAATTCAGAAAAAATACAAACAGAAAGCTAAGAGGAAGAAGAACGACAGGAAGGAATATCTGCCGAAGAGCTAAACGAAGCAATAAAAGAACTAAGAATAGAAAAAAGCAAGCGGGTCAAACTAAATAGCTCCCAAAATGATAAAACGGGGAGGCGGAAAGGTGAAAGAATAGATGCAAGACATCTGTAATAAAGCATGGTTAATCAGAAAAATACCAAAGGACTGGAGAAAAAATATATGGATACTAATACACAAAAAAACGTAATGAAAATGAAACGGAAAATTACAGAGCAATATGCCTAACATCAGCGCCCCTAAAGGTTTACACCAAAATACTGGGGAAAAGATTGAGTAAGAAAATAGGAAATTATATGTAGGATGAACAACGAGAGTTCCGAACAGCAAAGCGTACAACAGATCACATTAGGCTGAAAAGGAAACTTATAGAAGATAAAACAAACACCACAAGAGAATTGTTTTTAACATTCGTGGATCTCAAATCAACTTTTGACACAGTAGAAAGAGATATAGAAGTGTCTAGAACAACAACTAGGAAGAACAAAACCATTCAAAATGCACTCGGGATTAAACTGGGAAATTCACTAAGTCCTCTATTATTTATTATTTGCATGGATAAGATATTCAAAACCTGCATAGGAAAAACTCCAAAACAGTTATTGGATACACAAATTTAAAACCAGTAAAAATAGGGGCACTACTATACGCAGAAGGACTGACTTCCGACAGATCAACAAAAATGCAAACATTAATAGAGGTATGGACAACTGAAATAGAAGGGACAGGAATGAAAATAAATGAAAACAAAACCAAGGTTATGCATATCAAAACCAAGAAAGGACACAAGAGCTTTTTACTACAAAGATAAAAAGCTAGAAGAAGTAACGAGATATGAATATTTAGGATCTACAATAAGCAACGACGGTAGGATATGTTCAGAAAATGCTAACAGAATCAGAAAAGCAACAAACATCTACTACTCAATAAACAGAACAATACTTGCAAAGAAAGAAATACAAAAAAGTACAAAACTACAAATATATACTACAGTAGTACGAACACTACTTTATTCAATAAAAGCTTTACCCGCACTACCAGAACACAAAAGAAAAATAACACCTATGGAAATGAAATACCTAAGGAAAATACTTGGTATCACAAAAATGGAGAGATGGAAAAATGGAACAATATACAAAGAACTGAAACAAGAACAGATTTAAAACAAAATCGAGAAGAAACAACTAGCATGGTATGGCCACGTAAGCAGAATGGATCTAATCAAGAAAACAAGACAATGCCTACATGCGAAATCGATTGAAAAGAAAACCCCAGGATGACCAAGAAAAACATTAAATAACATACTAGAAGAAATACTAAAGAAGCATGGTACAACAAATACAAAATATAGTAGTACACAGGAAAGAATGAAAATAATAGATAGAAACGCAATACTCAACACAGTAAAGGTATAAGGGATAGGAAAGGAAGAAGAAGATTCTAAGGTAGAGCTTTTCATTTTTTTTATTAGGTGTTCTTTAAGCAAAGAAATTATCTTTCTTTATTCATCTGGGACAATTTGTAAATTAACTTATTTGATTGAACCATCATTTTTTTAGAAGAAACATTTCATTTTTTGGAAATCCCGATTAGGATTGACGAGTGCTGTATGTTTAGGCTATTTTACCTCACTAACTTATTTGTTTGGTTTTTAAAGTTTTGATTTCTTCATCGCAGAAAAGAGTAAATTAGTTGTTTGATTTAGCCAAATCTTTTTTTACTTTGTCTATATTTCTTATTCTTTTTACTTTTTTTGGTTATTTGATGGGCTTGGTATGGGCATGACACGACATTTTATGTTTCTGTACTTTATCTTTGCGAATTGTTGATGGTCATTGAATAAATTTCATTTCATTTCATTACACAAAAAATGCATTTTTTACCATTTATAATTTCGTTCATGTTTTTACTTTCCTATAAAGAAAACTATAGCGATGGCAAATTTTTTTTTTAAATTTGTATTGCATAATTTTACCATTTAAGGTCTCCTGAATCAGAAAAATGCATGTTTGACAAAAAAAAATTGGGTGTCTGTGTGTAAAGATGTACCCACGATAACCCTCGAACCAAAAGTCTTAGTAACTTGGTATGGAGCTTGTTTTTCATACTCTCTCGGTTCTATCAAAAGATGGGTCCAATAAAGAAACCGGAAGTCGACTTATCCGCCGTTTTTAACAGTTTTTCTTATATAATTTTGTACGTATGTAAATTATTCAAATTATTTTTACAGCTTCTTATTTCTTTAATTCTTTCTAACAATTTATTCAAATAAATACAAACAAATATAAGGGTTAGTCGATATGACCACGTAAGTTAAATTTGTCATATTTCGGTTATATCTTAATGAAATCGAGGAGAAAAATTTCAAAAAAATTATAGCATGCTAGGAAGTCAATACAAACGTATACATATCACTTCAAAATGGTTTTATGACAACATAACTTTAAAAAAATATATAGGCATTTCTTCATCATTCCTTATAGGAAAGTCGTGGGTATGCTTTGGTTTAAGTATGTACGTCAGCTAAGTACTACAACGTTTTATGTGTTTTATGTCTGTGTGTGTGTGTAACGATGTACCCACGATAACTCTCGAACCAAAAGTCCTAGTAACTTGAAATTTTATATGGTGCTGACTTTTCATATCCTCTCGGTTTTATTAAAAGATGGGTCTGATAAAGAAACCAGAAGTGGATGTATCCGCTATTTTTAACAGTTTTTCTTATATAATTTTGTACGTATGTAAATTATTCGAATTATTTTTACAGTTTCTTATAGAGATAATTCTTCCTAACAATTTATTCAAATAAAAAAATTCTAACATTAACAGTTTATTAGATATTTAATATATAATTTGAAGGTAAAACAAGATACGTTAAAAATAATAATTTTTACTGATTTGTTAAAGGGGAAAGCAACATCGAGGCACACAAATATAGGGGTTAGTCGATATGACAAGATAACCTCAATTTACCATATTTCGATTATACTTAATAAAATCTACGAGAAAGATTTCAAAAAAAATGTAGCACGCTAGGAAGTAAATACAAACGTGTACATGTCACTTCAAAGTGGTTCTATGACGACATAACCTTAAAAAAATATGTAGACATTCCTTCATCATTTCTTATAGGAAAGTCGTGTGGTGACCACACCAGTTTTTTTACATAGTCTTACGCTCAGTTACTTTTAACAGTTTCAGGATAGAAGTGGTCGAGATTTATTTGTCTGACAATTACTTCTGACTTTTTTTGTTTTAAAATCTTTTTTTTGTGTAGGTATTATTTCTACTATTTATTAAGCGAAGAATTACTGTTAATGCACTTACAAGTTAAATTGTTTTTGATGAGTAATTTTACAGTCTTAACATGTTTAGTACTACGAATACATATAATAATAATGGCCAAAGGGGTCTTAAACTCACACAGCTTCAAACGGAATTATGATTTTCTGTAAATATGTATAATATCACTTAGTGTATCATTAAATAGCTGCAGAATTTTTTTTAAACTCGATTTAGAAAATATTTATTCAAAATCTGTACCATGGGCGTTCTAGAATTAATCACACTACGAACATTTTTTTTCTGTTTTTTTGATTTGTACAATAGTTTCATTGAATTAACTAATACAAAAACTATTTATTAATCTAACTTATCAAAAAGCTCGCGTGCGTGGTTTAATTGCATCTGAACTATTAATAAGCAACATTTTTATGTATTTTCAGTTCAATGTTTTAACTAAATATAAAAACGCGTGGGATAATATGATTACTTGGGTTAGACTTATTACATGGTGAAATACCTTAGGCGGTTGTGGTTTAAATACGTTCACATTCAGTATTAGCGTATTATTTTGAATTTATTTCTCTTTAAATACGTTTTTTTTGCAATTTTAAGTTGAAAATAGCAACGTTAATATTCAATACAGGCATAATTAAAGCCAATTTTAATTAAGCAAAAGTTTTTATATTATTCCTAAGTTTGGAGGCTGTGTTTATGCACCACTCTTGTAGAATATTTGTTCTGTCTTAATTACACCTTACAAAACGTATTATTTTATCTGTAACCCTAAATGATTAACTGAGTTTGCGCGGTTCTAAAAACAGCGTTTTCAAGTAAATAAGGTTTTACTGTAATCCTTATTGGACGTCAAAACAAATTTTTTGCTGTGTGATTCAGCTTTCTAACATACACTTTTTTGGGCGCTTAAATTGTTGGTGTTACGGTAGCGGATTGTGCTATGCTACAAAATATTTTTTATTTCATAAACCCAAGCTTTAGTAGGAGTGAAAATAAAATTGGAATTTTTAAACCAATGGAAAAAACACTAACGCTTAATCCTGTATACCAGTCTATTCTTGCTTAGATTATTTCCTCTTCAGAAATGTATTTGCTAAACAAGTCCATTGTTTCCAACCGAGTAGATATTAAGGTTACCATTAGAATGATCCACTGCTCGATGATATTCCGCTGCCGTAATCTGTTATCCTACATTTGTCTTTTAGGGTCTACCGTATAACATTTTAACCCTTCACAAATATTTGTGAAATGTGTTTCTGTTGTATTGAACCGTTGATGTGCGAAGAATGAAAGTTTGCGCCTCTAAAAACAATTAAATGTTAATCTTAATGGGGCTCGTTGGAAATGTGTTTTATCTAACAAATAAACGATTTCGACGTAACTCCCACCAAAATAATTTTATACTTTAAATTTTGTTTTTTAAATTTATTTTTTTATGAAGTTTTTTAAAAGTAATTACACTAATGGTTTAATCACTAGTTTGTATTAAATTAATTGCAGGGCACTGAAAATGTAATCTAATTATTTTTATATGGTAATTATCGTTAACCTTCTAAAGACTTTATATTTTTTAAAAATAATTATCTTAGAAGGAAGCAGAAGTATGTAATGGAGACTTCTGATTTTTGTTTCCACTACTTATAACTTAAAAGTGAAACTTCAGGTGGAATCTAAATTTTGATCATTATTTTTGTTGTTTTCGTGTATTAAAGGATGTGTGTGTATTTTTTCACTGTCAAAGAACTGCGTTTCTTTCTTTCTTTCTATTTTTATTTTAAAACATCGTAGTGAACAAATATTTTTATTTCGTTTAAAAAGAATGTTTATTTGTAAAAGACAGTAAGTATGTATATATAACAAAGAACGTCAAAATAACGTGTATAATTCAAAATAAATACGTAGTCGACGACAAAGATATAACAATTACTTTTCTCTAATTAGCTAACAGATAGCAACCAGCTTATAGTCTTCCATCAATCAAGAATTAATTAACCTACTTTTTAAAAACGGAGGACTGCAAATTATAATCTTCAGGTTGTTTATTTTATTTATTACCTTTGAAAGAAACTTGTTAGGCATACATTTAGGATGCAATCTAGTGATTCGACGATGTCCTATGTAACTTTCATAATTTTAGTATTTCCGTCGTTACTACTCAATAGTACACGATTCATCTGGATATAAAGATTTAGGAGAAGTCAGCAAACTGTATTATGCATAGTTTGTTTTGTGTGATTGGTGACTTTTTTTATCACATCTTTCTGTCTTTCTACGTAACCGAGTTTAAGTTGAGTTGGTCATCATTTTATTGATTCGTTAAGTTCTGTGACTCGATGGTCATAGCTTAAGATTGTATCCCTTAAACAATTTTAAGGCGAAAGTGCCTTATACACTTTTCTTCAAAACTCAATAGTTAAGAAGTTATTAGCAATATTACCAGAGTGTGTATAATAAAATAACGTAATATTTTATTAATAAAGAATGTTTTATTATTTACACAGGTTTAATTAAAGTTTTGATTAAAAATGCTCCACCGTTGTGTGGTTTCTAGTTTGTTTGAATAAACTAGAGCTTTCATGAGTCCCCAAAAGATAATAGTCAAAAGGGGTTAGATCTGGTGACCTTGGAGGTCAGAAAACTGAACTTCCTCTTCAATCCACTTCTTAAAAAAATTGTTATTTCATATTTACTCTAAAATGAGGCCATCATGCTGTAACCACATGTCAACTCTATTTTAAAAGGGAACATCGTCAATTAAATTCGCCAACTCATTTTGTAAAAAAATGAGATAATGCTCGGATGTTAAACGCTTAAAATACGAATAGCCCAATAAAAAAGTTATTAATAAGACCACACCAAATATTTACGGAAAAGCGATGTTGAAAATGCGTTTCTCTGTTTTTAAAAGAGCTAAAGAGAATTTTTGATATTTGTAATTCAATCTCTAGTAAACCTTGCCTCATCTGTTAACACATTTATCCGCTGCATAGTCCGATGGTTATACATGTTGAACAGATTGTGCATTGAGTACAAACTAAAATTGTGTAATGTTCTTCACATTTTTATTCAACTAACACGACTGGATATTTTTTGTTCACTAGTAAAAGCACTACTTTGAATCATGTTAAGAATAGCTTCTTTGACAGGTTTTTGCTGCACGGGATGTTCTACAGTAACTTTAGAAAAATTAGCGTTTTCAGTGAAATGACGATGCACATTTATGAACACTTTTGTTTAATTTTTTTTAATAAATCTAAATATATAAAAATCAATGCCACTTTTCGTTGTAAGTTTATAACTCAAGAACGGGCTCACCTATCCAAACCAAATGTTTAGGCTTTGTTCGGACTATTTAGTAGATGGTTTATGTGAAGTTTGTACAAAATCGGTCGAGCGGTTCTTCATTTATCACATTTTTTGTAACAAATGAATTCAAAATGGCAGATCATTTTGATAATGGGGATGTTGCTGTCAAATTGAAAGTTTTTTCAGATGGGGACTGTGCTGTCAAATTGAAACTTTTTTCAGTGTTGACAGTACAAGCATGTTGTTATGTCATTCATGCGGCCATTTCATTTTGGACGTGCTTCGATTAAACCGATGTCAGCGATAATTATTGCTTTGTGTTTATATTTTTAAACATATTGTTGAGTGCATTCATACAAACGGCGAGTCACGAATTATTCAAATGTACTATGTATATGTGTGCGTGTACTTATCTCAGTTTTTTAAAGCAAATTGTCAGCGATAATCGAATATAACCAAATTGAATATTCAGCAAAAACATGTAGTATATGACACAATCATGCAAGCCGTTTCCAATAATGCAGGTGGATTATATTTCTTGGATGCACCTGGTGGTATAGGCAAAACGTTCGTTATATCATTGATTTCAGCGACTATTCGATCGGAACAGAATTGCATTGGCACTTGCATCTTCGGAAATTGCTGCTACATTATTAGAAGGTGGTCAGACCGCACACTCTGCATTAAAATTTCCATTGAATGTACAGGTGATTGCAACTCCAACTAGCAATATTTCGAGAATTTCTGCTATGGCAAAAGTTCTGCGATTAACGTCAATTATTTTGTGTGTGTGTGTGTACAATGGCGAATAAAAAATCACTAGAAGCATTTAATCGAACATTTTTGTACAATTGCGCAATCGATAGATGAATTGATTGAATGTGTTTTTCCGAATATTCTTTAGAATTACAGAAATCATGATTGGTTGACAGAACGCGCCATTATAGCACCGAAGAACATTCATATCAATGCCATTACTTTTCAAATTCAAGCGAAACTGCCAGGTGTAGTCACAACATATAAATCAATTAACAGTGTTATGAATCAAGATGAGGCAATGAATTATCCAATTGAATTTTTAAATTCATTAGAACCGGCTGGTATGCCACCGCATTGCTTGAATCTAAAAGTTGGTTCTTTGATTATATTATTGCAAAATATTAATCCACCAAAACTGTGTAATGGCACCAGATTGGCAGTGAAAAAATTATAGCCAAATTTGATTGAAGCTACAATCTTAATTGCTAAATCAAAATGAAAAGTTTGTTTGATTCCGCGTATCTCTATGATTCCAACTGATATGCCATTTGAATTTAAACGATTACAATATCCGGTGCGCTTATCATTTGCGATGTCCATCAACAAGGCCCAAGGGCAAACACTTCACGTTTGTGGTGTGAATTTGGAGGAATCATGTTTTTTCACACGGCCAACTTTATGCTGCCTGTTCCAGAGTCGGTACCTCCAGCCGTTTGTTTATTCATGCTCAAAATGGAAAAACAAAAAATATTGTTTATCCAAATGTTTTGGATTAAGTTTTGAAATAGCTAGCAATTAATAAAATATTTTTTTGTTTGAATAAATGAATTTGATGTTCCGCTTAATTTTATTATTTCACTTTATACGTAGCGAAGCACGTACCGGGCGGCTAGTAGTCTATATTTTATTAATACGATAAACTCAGAATGACTTATTACTGTATTTCACGGCTACTGTTTGTTAGTTTTTTTAGACTATAACAGCGACTTAAAAACTAAAAATAGTAAATAAATATAGTGTTACGAGACGTATCTCATAACTTAAAAGGCAGCGACTAACTCAGTTTGATTTGGTGATTGGGTCGTAAGTTTCGAGGTCTTAAATTATAATACAAGTTAAAAAGGCGCTAAAACGGTAAAATATTAGTATGACAGATACCGTTTAAATATATCCAAAGCTAAAAGATAACAATGATAAAAACAGAGGTTGTAACAACGAATATATTTATTTTATTACAGAAAGAGAAACGAGGTAACTTTATATAAATGCGATCAAACGCTTGAACGTAGGTCGATATCACAGATAAAAATTGTTGAAGCAAGTCCCTTTTCGGTTGGGCAACACGTCGTACAAAAAATTAGACTTGTCGACTTAACTTTTACATTCCAACAGCAAATAAATTTACATTTGTAAAGTATAACACGAAAATACAAATCTCGATAATTTAGTTAATCAAAGCGCACCGTCTAATAATATATTACACACAAAAAGTTTTATGGTGATTTGTGACAACAACCCGATAGGTACGTACAGTGGTACGTGCAAACGACTAACAACGCAGATGACAAGAATTCAATTAGGAAAATATAATGCGTACAGTTTAGTTTCTCTTTTAAGAATGCGACTAGCTAGTGGCATCTTTTCGGAAATTCCTAAAATTTACTGAAATAAACCAAACCGTACATACGGTGTTATCACAAGTAAATTTCTTTGGGTTTATACGAGTTTCTTCTTTGTTAAGTGGACTCTTCACTGCTCGAAGGTTTTGATATCTTTAACGAAAGTGACGTGACGTCATCATTGAATTTTTTTAATGAATGAACCAGTTTTACTATCTCTACACTGATGGAATATGTGTGGACGTCTAGAAACCGCCAAATAAAGACTTTCACGAAAGTAGTAAAAATACTACGTTCAATAATCGCATGGATGCGTGTGAATAATTAGAAATGAAAGCCTCGTTGGCGCACATAGCGTTAGATGATGTCTGACCTATTTTACTGTCATCGGATAGATAATTCTTCTTTCATCGAACTACGATGTCAAACCTTTTCAACTTGACAGCAATTCCCCCCAATGCACAGTGGGACAGACAGAGGTCATAAATCCTAAAAAGTAAACTTTTAATTTTACATATTTTTTATTGTTATTAAACTGAGTGATTGTCATAGTTTCTAAATCTATAGATCATCTGGTAATTAAGACGCACATTTATTCCGTTTTGTTCATCAAATCAAATGCATCTTTAACGTTGTCGGTTTTCTAGAACTGAGGCACAAACGCTGCATAAACGTAAGTTATGTTATGAGACTTTTGACAAGAGTAACACACATTTTTTTGGGGCATGACCACAGCGGCCATTTGCCACAACGGCCACCCGGGAATGTGGCCGTTGTAGTTGCGACTGCAACGGACACTTGCATTTTTGACCATAACATCCACCGTGACAGCAACGGCCACCTATCTTCATGACCATAACGGCCATGTCGACCACAACGGTTATCGATGTCTGATCTGAAAATTGACTGCCAGCGCCAGTTACAGCGACCTCTGTGACTATAACGACCACCTTTGCTCGTAACCACAGCGGTCACCTATTTTGTTGACCACAACGGCTACCGCGCCCACAACAGCCATCGTGATCACAACGGCTACCGCGATCACCACCGATCGTCCTTCTTTATGAATTTCGATGATATTTAGTTTGCCATCCGTTATTAAACTAAAGCCTGTTAGTTAGTATTTCAAGGCTTGCAACTTGTGCTTACTGGATATGTAAATATTTTTTATTTTATTTCACCATTGGAAACGATTCTACGACTTGGGTTGCAAATATAAACTAATCAAGATTTGTTGAAAAGATTGTTGTTACATTCTGATCCTTTGATCACTGGTATTTAAAGCATAATGTGTAATAGAATTATTGAATACTTACATTAAAATAAGACTTACAGATTGGATACATTGCCTGATTTGTTTTTAACTGCTTTATTTATTAAAATGTATTAGTATTTTAAGGTATTTTTTAGATCACAATTTGGTTTTTATTTTGTTGTTGCATCTTAATATGAATTATAACACCCCAAATAAAATTTTTGTAATAAAATAAAGTATAACAGGAATACATCTATTTATGACCGCTCTTTTAGAAGGACGGAAGCACTGTGCAATGTAGCGGGAAGTGTGCGTTCCGAGAATAAATTTCATACGGTGCAAAGATCATACCAATACACTTTTAACATAACAAAAGGTAAAATATTTCATTGTTTTTAACTGAAATTACTAAAAAATACAATAAGAACGATTATTTGTCGTATTATAGTACAGCAGAACATAGGTGACAAGGAAAATACGAATTTTTTGTTTATTGTATTAGTGATGATGCCTCCCTCGCCGCTAAAGGAACTTAACGCGTAAAATCTCAATGACACATTAAATTTGATTTATTTATTCTTACAAAGATTATACCCGTTTATTTATACACGAAAATATTTCGTACAAAAATAAAAAGCAGCAAACATCTTTTTTGACACAAAATTATTCCGCTGTTAATAAGTCTTTTAAGTGTGTTAGCAATTATTTAAAACATTTATTAAAATTTCCTTTCTTTGGCATTTCGCGAAATTGTACTTGTAACAAGTAGTACAACGAAATTAAAATTAAGATGAATTAGAAAACGTTAAATAACTTCGAAACTACAACGCGAAATTGTGCTAAAATGCCGTTAAAGAAAATGAGCTGATTTTGAATAAATAAAACAAACTAAAGTACAAAAATCATATGAATGTTACAACTGTTATTATTTTATTGTATAACATTTTTTCTGTAACAGTCTTAACATTTTGCAGGGTAATTTCTATTTTTTTAAAGTGAAACTTATGCTCAAATTTTTGGTTACACTTAAGGGAAAACGGTTACATGTAAGTGGAAATAAGAGACATGTTTTGACTGCTAGAAAAAAGGGGCTAACTATCTAGCTGGTTACACTTGTAGAAAACAATCAAGACTAAAGAAATTTCACGTTTTGTTACAATTTTAGTGAAATTTACCAAGTTTCTTTTGTTTATTTAATATATCGGTGTTGTGATTTTATATTAATCCAGTTCGTTCGTATATTGTTTCTTCTCTTTCACCATTTAATGATCACTTCTTACGTTAATTTTTGTTATTTCATTGAGGGTTTCTTCGTTTATCGTTTGCAGAATTTGTTTTGTAAAATAGTATACTGTGACAACTGTTTTTTGTGGTTTACTCATTTCTGGTTTTTTTTGTCTCGTTTCAGATTGGCATATGAAGCTATACTAATAAATGTATCGACCATTGTCAGAAACTAAACCAAAGTTTTACAAATGTAGTTAAAAAAAAGTAGTTCAAGGGTAAAGCAACAGAAATCACTAGGGCGCCAATCGGCTTTGCTTAGTAAATCTTAACTGTTTGGACAGCTCAAGTGACGATGTAACCCGTACGGAAGATGACAAAAACAAGAATGTTTGAGAATCGTGTCTAGACATTACCTAATACAAAGAATATCAAAAAGTTGCTCATAAGTTTGAACGTAAAAGAAGTTTTACTAAACTTCTGCAACGCATTAAGATTTTTCTTGTTGTTTTTTTTAACTGGTGGTATTTTTTTAACCGTCATATTCTGTACTTTTTCACTCAAAACAGGTTGGTCTGTCTCTACTTTAGTGGGTTTTATTTGTGGTTCTGAAGAATCTTTCCTAACCCTTACTCGATTAGATGGTAACATTACAGGGTGATATGTGGTTATATTGTTTCGAAACTATTGACTATTCTGTTAAAATTTCCTTGTTGTTAACTTTTATTATTTGGTCATGTTGTTTCCAAACAATGTGCTTTGGCATTGTCGTATTGTCTTTCGTGAACCGAAACAAACTGACTGTTCGCAAGATATTGCAGCTTGCATCTTCAGAGTGGTGAATGTCAGAATGTCACTGGTAGAGGTGACAAAGGCCAAGTTCTACTTCTTGTTTTGGCTCTCAAAGAGAAACTAGGACCATACTTAAAAATTCTAAGTGTTCAACTACGACGCGGTCTAAGCCGAAAGTCGCTTGACTTAATACTTAATCAATTGTTCCTTTTGTTCAAGTTTTCTTATTTCCTTTAAAAAACTAGCAGCTATTTCTTCTTAATGAAATGATTTTCTTATACATTTTTTTCCAATAAATCTAATCGTTTAGAATAAGCGTTAATGATTACTAATACCATATTACCCTAAAAAGTCACAGTGAATTTTTTCTAACACTCTACTACCTTTTATCCATGTGTTAAAGTTTCCTTTGAAGGTTCCGATCTGTGATTTACATAAATTTCACAATTTCTTACTATTATTTTTATATTTATTTCTACGTTGTACAACAAAAGCTCGGCTTGTGTAAAATCAAGGTGTTTAGAAAGAAAAATTATAATAATAAAGTAACTAGAAATTTGGATTCTATTTTCTAATTTTTGTTTAGTAGCATATTTGTATCTACAAAGAATTTGTTATTGCGTATGCTACGTATAGTAGTATAAACTAGCTATAAGATTTTAAATCGATTGTCAAAGTTGACAGGTTTTTCTAGTAATACATGTAGTACCAGCATAAAATTTGTCATATTTTCAATACAATTATTCTTAAATTTTTTTTTTTTTAATTTTTGCAAGACATAGGTGTTGTTTTATCGAAAGTCTCGTAGCATAATTGACTATTATGCACATGCATTTGTTAACGTTTGTATGTCATGCTTCACTTTCGACGCTTGTGCCAAAAATACCATTACTACCTTGTTCTACACATGCTTATTTGTTATCTTATATTGCATTACCAATCTAACAAAACTTTTGTTTTGTAAATACATTGTAATGATTTGGGATCACCAGGAATTATGTGCTACAGACATAAAATTCAATATCACAACAGTACAGTGGCCATGTTATAAAAAAATTACATAAAGTTGATTCTGCAATTTCTTTTCGAATTCTAATTCTGACACGCAACTTTGTTATTTTATGCGGTAAGTTTGCCAATGTTCTGGCAGTAACTTGAAAAATTTACTAAAAGTGACCCAATTGCGCATCAGTCGCTGCAGAAGAATAGTTCGAAAAATATTAAATTTGAAGTGAAAAGGCACAAATAGTTATAAAAATAATTGTATTAAATTACAAAAATACATAATAAGGAAAGCGACAAAAAATATTAAAAAAATGTTATCATAATGTTACGTTAACCCAAATTAAGTTGGCATGTAGGTCACGTGGGAAATGGGCAATAATGAAGACTCATTACTATTACCAGCGACTATACTGTAATATTAATAATTTTTTATGGTACCTAGTAATATTGTTAACTGGTTGTTCTAAAAGTTAAAAAAACTCTTGCAGTCAACAGAGGTTCACTACGTTTTTCAATGTATTAAGAAAATATTTATTTTATTTGAATTATTTTTTCGTAATAACTACAATTGCTTTATACAGGGTTGAACGATACATTACTTTATAATTGGGTCATTTAAAGAATAAATAAACTCCAACAGAAGCATTTATTGGTTAATATATTTGATGATAGCTTTTTGCTCGACAGTATCTACATCCAGTTACACACATTTGTATTTGAACGATTTCTTCATAATATTCGATACGATCTTCTAAAACAATTACCAATCTTCTCGAAGCGTATTTTATCGTTAATTATGTAAGAAACTTATTTCGGTATTTGAATATGTATAAAACAGTAACATTTTATTTATTCTTTGCTCGTTCTAATTGCGACATTATTTCCAGCCTTCTATGTAGGTTCTGTTCGATTATCAAAATAAAGCCTTTTAATAATTGATTCCGTTACCGTAGCTACAAAGATCAAAGCTATATAATGGAAAAAGAAGTGGGATTTAAATAAAATAAGTAAACGTAGAAAATGAAAAGTATTTTAAAATGTAACATGAAAAAGCATAACTTGTAGAACAAAAAACTATCAGAAACTATTAATTTTATTCGTTAAAATAATTTTATAATAGTAAGTACGTGACGGTACTTTTCGAAGTCGAATTTGTCAATAACAACATTAAAATAATTCAATAACATTATATAAAGTTGTATACCAAATGTCAACTAATATAACGTTTTAAAATTGAATGAATCTTTGCTGGTAGTTTTTTGTAGTTTAGGATCAGCCGAAAATATTAAAATCTTTTTTTCTGCACAGCAACACTATAAAACTAAATTTTCATTCACAGTGCAATAGACCTTTGGGGTTTTTGATAACAAAATTTGATATTCGAAAAAAAAAACAAAATAAATGTGTATCTAATTAATAGGTTGTTAATTTAGAAAGAAAAATTATAGCATCAATACAAGCAAAAAATGTCAAAATAAAGGATTTAAAAAAATCAAAAGTTTGAGCTAAATAAATCTAAAATTACGGACCTGTTCCATTAAATAGTTTGTTGGCACTTTTAAAAAAAATAAAAAATAGTGTTATGATGTTTAATTCACTGTTCTAAGAACTACACTTTTCTCTAAGTAATTTGCTGTCACTAAGAATAAATACAAAATAATGTGACATTGTTTACTGAAAAGACAGAGTAACTCGAAGGTAACGTATTTACAGATCAGTCAAAATCATATGAAAATACTTGAATAAATGTTTGGCTAAAAAATTCAAGCAAAATAAGTTATTGTTTATGTTTAGAAAGAAAACTGAGAATAAAACTGATAACATAAACCGAAGTTATAATTACTATATAAACGATGTTATTTCTATGTAGTAGCATACGTCCGGTCCGTTCTTCAATAAAGTGATAACATTACCCGACTGATCATTATCCGTGTTTTCAACAATCGGCGTGCACTGTATCAGGATAATGTAAGCTTCTATAGTTTTTCGATTTTTTTACTTTATGGTTTGCTGTAACAACATCTTTATATCATTCGACTGCTTTATCATGGCTTACCTTACTTTTATCTTCGTGGTTTTGATGTTACAATTTTGTCACTACATGATTCTTGCTTAACTACTGTGGCTCCTCCTGTCTTTCGTCGAATTGACGAGGTTTTGGGTAAATGTTTTAGAGCTTTCCGTTATCACGGATATCTTACAATTTTTGCAGGTTTGTTTAAATTATTTCTATTTTTCTACTATTCTGTACTATTGAAACGGCATTGCTTTTTAATTTTAATTGGTTTGTTTATCAGCATTTTACTTAACTATTATCATAGTTTCTTTAAATACATTTTCTGAAATGGTATATATGTACACGTGATGGGTCATTTCAGCTTAATTTTTTGTTTATTTGTGATTTATTTTCTATTATTTCTTCATATTATTTTTTCAGGTTAAGGAGACATTTTAGAATCGAACACACTTTGGGATATCGTTGAATATACATAAGTTAGGATTAATCTAATATATATAACAGGTTTGATCTTGACTTAATAGTTTGGGTTACTGAGATGGGTAGGTGTTTCTTCACACATCCATGCGATAACTTAAAATTTAAGACTAAATCGAATTTGACGTGTGAGTTAGAACAGTGGTTCCCAAACTCTTTGCCCACAATTCTTCGGAATTTTTTTTCTTTTTCAAATCTTACATAAGTTAATAGTAAAGTTTTCTTTTTTCCTTAATGTTGACTCGTCAAGCTGTATAGAGAATTCAAATGTTTTTAAGTAGTTACATAAAAAGTTTTCTACACACTGAGACATTTCGTCGATCCTTCTTCGTGCAGTATTTACTCAGTGGAGTTTTTTTTATAACATCAAAAGCTGGTTTGTGCAACACGGTGCGTAGAGTAATTTCTTCACCAATAGTTACGGCTTTCCGGACTTCGGAATCGTTAAAGAAATAACTAGTATAAGAAGCACGCATTCCATCGTCATCTCTCTTAGATGTTGGCTCTATGAGTTCATGCAATGTAGGTGTTTTCAAATATTTTTCTTTGATTGTTTAAATAAACGTTAAACACTTATCTTTTTTGTCACTATGGGTTTTCATTAAATGTTTTTTTAAGTTTAGAAGGTTTTATTGAATCGTTTGACATCGTTATATTACATAGAAGACACATAGGTAAAGTACTATTTTCTGGTGACGAAATAAAGTCATATTTCTTATATTCAACACTGCATTATCTGCATTTTTTTTCAGCTTACTCATACTGTTATCTGAAAAAAAGAGGCCCAAAAAGATATAGGAAGATATAAACAGCTCCACTTTGCAAACATGATAGTCGGAAAATATGTCAACTAAAAAAAATAATTTGAAATTTTTGCCGCGATAAATAATTTGTTCAATCATTATTGAGAATTCGAAGTTTATTAAAATCAATTTTTTTTTGAAGATTACTTTGTTGTTTTATTTGTGAAATACAGGTATGTATTTACAAATGTTTTAATAACATGTAATTATAATGTAAGTTTTATGTTTGAAGGTTATCATTATTATGGCTGGAACTACGAAGAAAACTATTCAATCTGAGGCTCGAAACATTATCAAAAATGTTATTCAGTTCTTCGATAGTCAAAAAGCTGTTGGTGAATGGGCTACCGAACTTGCAGCGGCTGCTGTTGGGAAATCAGTGGCTACAATTTTGAGAATCAGAAAAGAAGCTGCTGATGGTAATCTACTAGAATCGCCTTCGAAAAAAAGGAGAAGCGGAGGATCCAACAAAATAGTGATGGATGAGTGCGATTTAAGAATTTTAAAAAGAACTGTACAAGAGGTTTACACGCTTGACCAGAAGTCCCAATATTAAAAAAATTAGTGAGTAAAATGCAAGACAAGATTAATTATACTGGCGGGCAAGAAACCATTCGAAAACATCTTTTAAGAATTGGCTTCAAATTTAAAAAATGTGAAAACCGATGAAAATTACTCATGTAACGCAATAATATCGTAGCTTGGCGTTCTCGTTATCTACGAAAGTTGAGAGAAAACGCTGCTCTCGGAGAAAATAAAAAACCAATTACATATTTAGACGAAACTTTTATTCACCCATCTTATGGGGTCAGTAAGTGCTGGCAGTCAAAAGACTAACCAGGTGTATATAAAGCTGATCGTTTTGGTCAGCGGTACATTATTGTACACGCAGGTGGTGCGTATGGATTTGTTAACGGGTATTAATTTTTAAATCTAAAAACAAATCAGGAGATTACCACGACGACACAAATCATTACAACTTTATGCAGTGGATCGAAAAACAGTTAATCCCAAATCTGCCACCAAAAGGAATCGTTGTTTTTGATAATGCACCGTACCACAGTGTTTAAATCAACAAACCTCCAACCCAAGGCACAAGAAAGCAGGAAATTAGAGACTGGCTTGAAAGTAACGAGGTTTCAACAACTGGGGATATGCGGAAAGCCGAATTGTTAGAACTGGTAAAAAAGATTAGCTGCACTAAAACATTTTATGTAGACGAAATTTTAAAAAAACATGCGCATAACGTGTTACGTTTGCCTCCATATCATTGCGATCTTAATCCAATTGAGTTCATGTAGAGTTTGGATAAACATAAGGTCGCAATGAATAACGTACAGCAAAGCGTCAAGTAAATTGAGGTGAGTAAGAAATGCGTTTGATGAAATCACAGCATTACCTTGGCAAAAACAGTGCATGCACGTAGATCAGTTGGCTTAGGAAATGTGAGTGAACGATGGATTAGTTGACGATGTAGTAGAAATCTTTAAATTTGTAGTGAATACTGGTTCATCGGAAGATGACACAAGTTTAGAAGAATATGCAAGTGATTAATAAATTTGTTTAAATAGGCACCTGTTCAATTAATTCTGATTTCAATTTAAGGATTAATTTGTGTTACTAAAAATTGCCAAGCAAATAAGTTCATTTAACAAAATATCAAACTTGAATACATTTAAAATAAGCAAAAGGAATTTTATAAATCTTATGTTATTTAAAACTGTTTCGGCAAAATTTAATGTTGTCACTAAAAATTGTATATTCATGTTTTGGTTTTTAAGTTTAATAAAGTATTTTTTTTTATAGATATGTTCCTTTCTGATTTTGAAAAGAAAAAAATAAGTTACGCTGGTTATGCAGCACACAATACATTTATGTGTATCTAACAATATACATTTAAATTAAGCGCCTAAATACTTTTTTTGGGATTGCACCGTACAAGCTACTGTAGCGCCGGTATCCCCTCTCCAACTATCTTGTTTGCTCTGTGGACCTGTATATATCAAAATTTTTATTTGCATCAAAGCATTAAAATAATTTTTTTAGATGGATAGCTTCAATGTAACGAATTCTCAAATTAATTATTTGAGATGTAAGAATAAAATTTCATGTAAATGTCACATATTATGTTGGTACTCATTGTGTACCAATTACGTTTTTAAGAAAAATAAATAAATTCAAAAATTAATTAACAACAGAATATAAAAACACAGTAATTCCAAACATTCGCGAATTTGGTTATTCGCGGAAATAAACAAAAATATAAAATAGTAAACTATAACTTTTAGGGTGCATTATATTAACTTATAAAACCTAATATGTCTAACTTCTTTTACAGAATCGTTAATAATATATTCTTAAGGAACACAACTGTGTTACAAAAACTTACAATCCCTTCTTAAGTTTTTGAATAAGAAAGAAATTCTTAATGAATGTTAAGGGATTACTGTACTGCTAACTGTGATATATAATTTTTTTAATCAACTTAAACAAGAGTATACCTTTATTCAAATAAATTTAAATAATAAAAGATATAAATGTTATTTAAATGTACTTACGCAACGAAAGTACGCTATCTGCGTAACAGTAGAAATAAATTATACTTTTTTTTGTCTAAGACTAGGAAAATTTGTTGTACGCACTTCACATCACGTATAACACAGAACGAAATTAATATTGGTGAAGTAATTCATTACTCTAAGTGGAGTCTCTTTTTAAAATAATATTTTATTACTCTTGAAGTCTTCTCCACAGTATTTTTATTTTTTTATATATTTTTTTTAATAATATTTTATTTTAGGATACATGTTTCGCTAATTATAATTAGCATCGTCAGTATATAGAGGTAACTAAAAACTAAAATTAAAACAGTGAAATATAAATAAAGAATACTAACCGAATAAAATAGTTAACAAATTTTAAACTAATGTCAAATAAAAATTAAACGTATTTGACAATTTAATACAGTCGACTATATTAAAAAATTAATTTAAATAAAGAAAATAAAAAATATCAAAAGAATAGAAAAATGAAAAGAATAAAACTATAATTTTGAACTGAGAAGAATTGAGGGATTTAAATTTAACATTTCATTTAGACAATTTATTGAATTATTGTTAATTTTTTTTATTTTCTTTATTTAAATTAATTTTTTAATATAGTCGACTGTATTAAATTGTCAAATACGTTTAATTTTTATTTGACATTAGTTTAAAATTTGTTAACTATTTTATTCGGTTAGTATTCTTTATTTATATTTCACTGTTTTAATTTTAGTTTTTAGTTACCTCTATATACTGACGATGCTAATTATAATTAGCGAAACATGTATCCTAAAATAAAATATTATTAAAAAAAAAATATATAAAAAAATAAAAATACTGTGGAGAAGACTTCAAGAGTAATAAAATATTATTTCAGAACGAAATTGTTGATTAGATGTAGGACTCTTTTATAGTTTATATTATTGACTAGTTAGTGCAGGTATAGGCTCCATTGCGTTCCTGTATAAACCAGTATAGATAGGCTTGACTCGCCGCAATGGCTGTTATTACTTGTATTCTATGCACCTGTCTATATGTATATTTTAAGTAAAAATGCTAACAATTTATTCATTGTTGTTTATTTTAACTTCTATATTAATAAAAATGTGTTACCAGGGACCACTTTGGGAACCACTGATTTAGAAGGACTTAAACTTAAGAATGAAAATTTTTTTTCTTGGGATAATCTTTATCTCACATCTTCTGTGTATTTAGAAATTGTACATGTCATTTTTATAGATTGTTTTGATCAATGGTTAAATCGAGCGAGGGTAAAAGGTTAATTATAAGGGATAAGAGGGGCGTTGTTAAGTAACTAATGCTGTTTGGGTGCAATTCATTCTGAGCGTATGAAATGGAACCAATCAAGAATTGCTGTCATTTCTATAGGGTTTACAAGTCAATTATACTCCCTAACTGTATAGTAGACAACCAGATCATTTAAAGCATTTAAGGGACGTGATGAACAAATGATGACAAAGCTAAGCATTACGATATAATTTGTAGGAAAAATTTGAAAGCTGTAGTATGCGTCAAAAAGAAGTTTTCTATATACATTTTTTCATCTACGTAATTAGCCCGTTTAGACGTTCAAAATTGCAATAGTTTGGATAACAAAAAATTGCAATCGAAAATTTTTATTTATACTACAATCATTAACTATTTACTAAATCCTCTCCAGATTATACGTATCTAACAATTAAACATTAAATCTATCGTTAAGCATACAATGCACGTTTTACGTTAAATAATTTTTGCATGCATCATGTTGATTAATTAAAATTTACGTATCTATGAATGTAATCTCTTGTGTATTCAAAAGTGTTTTTGATTATTAACTTATTAAATAACAATTCTGCGAAAAAAATGTTCATTGTTTTGTGTTAAATACGTTTTTGTAACCTATTTCGAAGGATAACGTGCAGATTAACTGTCAGTATCGTATAAAAGTCACTTTTAAATCCTCTTGATAAAGTATAAACAATTTTATTTGTCCAATTAGGGATGTGTTAAATATTGTTTTGTGGTTTTTGTGCTTTCTTTATTGCTTTTTGGTATTTATTGGATTAGTATAGTTGCGAGTGGGATTTTTTATTACTACAATGGATAAATTTATATCTTCTAATTTTACTGTATTATTATGACGTATATCAAGACTATGCTCAAATATCAATTAAAAAGATTGTAGACGATAACATTCAGACGTTAAAAGTTTTTATTTTATTAAAGATACCTATTGTGTATAACTAAATTGATTGACGTGCGAAAATTCGTTATGTGGGTCTACCTTCTATTATTTTACTCACGTTTTCTGTTTTGCACATTTCACTTCGCTGCCACTTGTTTTCTTATAATCAAGTTCCTATTGATGGTTTTCCACATTTGCTTTAACATTCGGGTAAACTTATTATTTGGTGCCAAGTTTCGATAATATAAATCAAACTTTTAATTTGCTGAAACTTGAATCTTCCTTTTTTGGTATTTTTTTCTGATATGCTAAAGTTTGAAATTTAATGTTTACAACATTAAGAAATATCCGTGATTTTTAACTCAACAAATCATTTAATAATATTCTTATTCAAACAAAAATATGAAAAATTGATTAAGGTAAAATTGATACTGTAAAGCTTATAATTAAAAACTTCTATTTGAATTTTTTCAGTGGTTTTATGAAAACATGGAGCCGAGGTTATCAATTTTTGGAAAGAACGCTTTTTATAAGATCTCTTTGGCGACTTTTGGTTTCTTAACGTCTTCGAAAATTTATTCAAAATGCGAATTTACGTTATATCTACGGATCATTCCTTCATGATTATGCGTCATGAAGCTATCCACGCCTGTGTAGAAATATGTTTCAACAAAGCCAAACTATCTTATATTGTTTACAAAACAAACTAGTAAATTTCCGACATCATCATCAAAGGAATTTGACTGATGATATAAATAGTATATTTACAAAAAAATTAGTACAAACTGAAGCTTGATTTTCAAAGTTTTAAACAATAAGTAAAAAGTTACTGTTTTCAAATGGTATATAAAAGTTAAATTGTTATTAAAGTTATTTTAAATGACAGTTAAAGATTCGATTATTATTTTACTCGTTATAAGAAATGAATAAATACTTAATAGTTGTTTTATTCATTATAAATGATAACAATATTTGTCGTTACTTTATTTTTGAGAGACGATTACAATTTATTTTGATGAATGGTGTTTTATGGGGGATAAATTAATTGTTTGCTGATGCTAAAGCGATTAACCAACCGTTTTTCTTATAAAAAGTAAGTTTATTTTTTTACATTTATTATTACTGTAAGATTATGTTGAATAACAAATAAATGCCGAATAAAAAATCAATAAATAATCATTCTTGTTCACTTCTAACTGTATTAAACACTAAAGAAACAAGGGTGAAAATGCTATTTAAAAAAAATAATTATTAAACATTGAGTCCTTTATATAAAAGATAAAATAATAGATATAGTTTAATAATGAACAAGAAGCTGGCTGTCGATTAAGTTGCAACATTTTTATTATGTTTTAAATACCGAAAAACAGAACGTCTAAATAAAAATAGTAATTTAATTTTAAAAATAATTTAAAGTCAGTTACATGGCGAATAAACTTATATTTATTGCTTAGAGTTATTCTAATGATTGAACATTTAATGGCCACTTAACAATTGATTGATAACTATAAAGAATACCAGTTATTCAGAATTACTCAAGTAATGATTAAATTTTTATTTGTCGTTTAACAACATTCGAATTATGAATACTTTTTGTCACTCTTAGTTTTTAAACGATTAAAATTTTATTCATTACTAAAAATATTAAAATTACAATTAAATTCTTGTTTGTTATTTGAAAATCTTATGGGGCCGTATCGTATCTTCTTAGAAAGTGTCAGTTGTTCATTTTATTTAGGATGAATTACAACTTGTAACATTAAGCAATAAAAATTATTTTTGTTAAATATTTAGCTATTATGTTGAATTTCAAGTGCACTTTTATTTATTTATTTATTGAATAATTGTTTTCAGCTTCCGCAATCAATAAAGACCGATTCTCTTTGTTTAGGTACTTAATGGAAATTTATAGTGAAATGAATATATATATTTTTGTGTTCTGATCACCGTAGACTTAGAATAATGATACATTTGAATAATTGCATGATTTGATCGTTTATGGTTATAGATGCATATTTGGGTTGTTTTTATTGACATGCATATTTGACCTATTTTCAAGGTTTTTTTTAACATTGTATGTATCAAACAGAAACAGCACGCAGATTTCGGAGTATACAGTCATTAACTTATTTAGCGAATTATTGTATTTTAGGTATTCACTTAATCATTTCATAAATTTCTAATACTTTTTTTATTGAATGACAATGAGTTTTTTTATACATTTTTTTGGAAAAATATACCAAACGAGTCAACAGTTACGTTCCATAATTGTATAGTGCTACCATACAAAAATTAAAAGAGAGATAGTTTACCAACCAACCAACAGACACGGAACAATAAAATATTGCAAATTTTTTATTTGGTGTGTTAGGCGTTGAAAAAGAGAAACAAATCGTATTTATTAACAATGAAAGTATTAGAGTAAGTGAATTGCTACATTTTTTAACAATGGCTTAAGTCTCTTATGGTCGATAGGATTTTGCTACGTAAAAGTGTTAGTGGTTTGTACTGACGCTGCATCATACACACGGTGAGTTTTCACTTGCTTTAATTTTGAAACGAATGCGAAAATAAAAAATGCAAAAAATCAATTTTAATATCGAGGGTGACGATTTTTGACGTTTAAACGACATTTGTAAAATCAATCGACACTCAGCAACTACTTTTAATTTTTTTAAATGGCACGACCGTGCGTGTGATAGAGATAGAGATCAGTCAAGTTATTTTTAATTTATTATTTAAAAAAAAAGTAATAAAAATTAAAATTCAAAATAAAAATTAGTAATTATAAACAATTTTGTGAGAATTATATATTTAGTATGTAAATAGACATTAGGTATGTATAAACCGTGTTTTCATATCTATAACTCAAATAAAATAATTTTTTTAAAGTGCATGTTTAACTGCATATTTTTAATGTTCTTAGCGCATATTTGCAGCATATATTGATGTTTTTTAGTTCACAATTATCCGAAGTCTACTGATCAGTGCCAATTATTTGTGATGGCCAACGTTTATTTTGATTTTAAATTAGCACCGAAAATACTGATTTATTTAAAAATTCTTGCATCACGGATTTTAGGTAATTTGCAATAAAAAAGGTATATTTACATTTCGTATTTTTTTTTCGCATTGACTAAGCGCTGAATCTATTTCTTTGATACTTAGGAATGAGATTGTAAAGTCAAACGGTTACGCTTACCTCCGAAACGTTCTATCCTAAAAATTTGAATAGAGTTTATCTATAGTGAAGACATTCCGGCTAACTCGGCTGGTTCATCTCCGCTTAAGCATTTTGTATTTGGTTATCTAAGCTAAAGCGAAACGATTTACATGTGCTTAGGAGGTGTTTCGAGTCTGGAAATTAAGGTTGCTGTTATATTACAACCAAGCGACCACATTGAATAGGTGTACAAAGACGCCACCTTTATTTAAAATTATTTTAATCTTAATAATAAAAAACGTCATAAACTACTTATAAATGATACCGAGTTTTTATTATTGAAAACTTAGAGATAACATAAATACGTAAGTACACTGTTGTATAATAAAAATGAAAGCAATTTATATTTCCGCATAAAGAAAAGTTTAGTAAATTGTAAGCTTTTACAGAAAATCGATATCAGTTTGAGACGGTTTGAGTCAATCAAGCAAATGTATTAACAACAATCTTTCGAAAACTTAATTTAAAATTTTCGATACCTTATTTTTGAAATGAACCTCTTATAATCTTAGTGTATTGTAAGTTTTTTTTTAATACAAAGTTTGCAAGAAAAATATAAAAAATAAGAAATGGATGAAAACGTTATTTTTATATTTTGTTTGATAACTAAAAATAATGAAGATGAATTTATCTTTTTTTCAACTTGTGCTAAAGTAAACTTTACAAGATCTTTTATAAGGCCTATTGTTCTTCCGACACTTAAAATTGTAAACTTCATTTTGTGTTGAACATCAAAGGATTTTCTTTATTGACGCTGTTATTGGGGAGTACACCATTTCCTTTGCATTAAATAATTTAGTTGGGCTTCTATCGAATCATTTTTACTTTATAATTTTGTTTAAAATGGGGAAGTAGAATTTCATGTTAATTTATTTTAATTGGTTTAACAAGCCATTCTCATACGTAATGCAGACAACATATTATAGTGACTAATTTGTTGGTTACGCCAAGGTTATGGTTAATTTTAATCAGTTTAATTGCAATTGCAAATATATGGCATGTGCATTCCGACGTTTAATATTCTTTTCTTGGTTTTTGTACTTCCATATTTAATAGCTATTAAGAATTTTTTATATGTATAATTACGATCTTTTTTTTTAGTTAAGCTTCTACTACTATATATTTTTTTCTAAATTATGTTCTATTTGTTAATAATTGATAAATATAAGTTTCTTGGTTGTAATTTGTTGGTGTTCAACGCCGTTTTGCCCCACTAAGTTTTTAATTCAAAGTATGATAGTTTTTTTTTGACAAGATATAAACATTATTATTGATTTCTTAGCGAGGACAATAATGTAGGAAAAGATATAATCAAGGTCGCAGACGAAGTTTCAAGTTAAGACGAATTTTTGCAAAAAACTACACAAACGATCATAATATTTATGCTATTGAAAGAAACGAAATAATATAAGAACGTCATAAGAAACACTCAACAAATATTGTACGATAAAGAACAGCATAATCAGGAAAGCTAAGAAACGGGAACTTGGACGAAGCCCACACTATAACTAAACTATCTTTCAGAAACCAAATAAATTGGGCGTCAGACGATTAAAGGGAGAGGATATACCAAAGTTTTTAATAACTAATTCGACAACTCGTACTTACAGCTGCCTATTTTTATCTCTGTTTTTAATGTATGTTTTGAGCATATTTTAAAAACAGCAATAGAAAGACATTAAAAAACAGGCACGGAGCAATGAAGGATTTTTTGAATTTTGATCACTTCATATGGAATTAAACTTTTATCTTTTAATCATTTCGGTGTTTTGGGTTTAACTAAAAATATTCGTTATTGTTCTGAAAAAGTTTGTTTTTGAGATTAAGTGGTTTTACGAGGTTTTTGATTAAGTTTCGTTGTGCGGGATGAACGTGTATCACAAATCGAGAATACTACATGTAGAACGCGTCGTTTTGTGTTCTTGATTCTTGCTTTTCTGTTATGTTAGTTGAGATCTTTCTATTTCTCAGTTGTAGGATTTTCGGGTGGCATGGCAAATGGGTAAGTTAGTGGAATTTTTAATAGAGGCTGATCATCTCTTTGGCGATTGGCTTGGAACTTTAGACTTTTGGTCTGTTTAAAGTTTGTTTTTTAGTCTGTCTTCTTTGAGCAAAACCTTTCTGTCTTTTATTTAATATGGCAAGAACAATCATATTTGCAATGGGAACCAATGCAATAAGGTGATCATTGTCACATTTGAGATGTTTCGATAAAGGAATTGGAACATAATTCTTTTATTTTAGAGGTCAATATGTTACGAGGATTTTTTTGTAACTTAAATTGCTAGCGACTAACTCAGTTGGGTTGGGAGATTTGGGTCATAAGCTTCGTGGTGCTAAATTATAAAACAAATTAAAAACAAACACAACGATTAGAAACTAGAATTATAGACACCGTTTAAATCTATCCAACACCCAAGTAGCAAAAATCAGTTACAAAACGGTTGTAAAACTCTCTTGCAACTATGGTTTCAGTAAGGTATTTAGTTACAGACAGTTACAGAATAGTTGCTGAGTCTTTCCTGATACGTTGTCAATACCGGATTTGGTCAGTTGCAAGGCAACTGCAGTAATATTATAACCGTTTTACAACGTGTCTGAAACCGTTGCAATTACTACTTTGTAACTGTTTTGCAGCGTTGCTATAACGGTTTTTTACAAATCATGTTTGCCTATTCTGAATCGTTTCTGTAATGGTTTGTCATCACGGTTTTGTAATTGACTTGTAACATTGTAGTTACCGTTTACAGCAACTGCTATGTAACTGTTTTGAGAACATGTTTATTACCATTATTTGAAACTACTTTATAACCGCTTTTGTTAAGCAACTTATCCAAGATTTTAGTTACTAACTGCATCATAAAGATTAAAACAAAAGTAGAGTTAAAATATATTAATAAAAAGATACAGATATATAAAAAATTATAATAAATGTACATTATTTAATTTTTTATAGTTTCTTATAGAACGAAATTCAAACAAAAAAGATATAATAAAAGAATTTTTACATCTGTTGCAAGTAGGTACCAGTAAACAGGTTTTTACGGCAAATTTTCAAGAAAAGCGGATTATGTCTATTATTTATAAATTTTGTAAATAGTAAATGCATAAATTTTGTTAAGAGAAAAATGTCTTTGTGTTAAAAGACCATGGCGGATTAAGATATTCCTCACATGTTATAGTTTAATGCGTCTACGTAATTCTTAGTTAAATATTTGTATTAGGCTACAAATGCACATGTGGAATTATAATCGGTTCAATGATCATAATCTCGACAGCTTTTTTAAAGATTATAGGTGTTCGCAATGGCGATCTAATTTACACGTTCTGATCACTGTGTGTAATAATGTAATGTCCTTGCAATCAAATTCTATTTTATCCTAGAAGAAAATAAAATCAATTTAAAATTTGCTTACTTATAATTGGCAACTAATTCTTCAACGTTGATTAAATTAGAAACAGTAGTTTAAATGCACGATTAAAATTATAGTAATATAATATACCAATAATTGTACTTACGTAGTTTTGAATTAGAAACACTTTCGGTATTGTTTATTGGATAATGATAATGAACTATGTGTCTTATAAAAATCTCGTAAAATGCACTTCTTCTGTTGCTGTTTGAAAGCATAGATTAACACTGTAGTGTAGTTTTAGAAATTCACACTTGTAACCATAGTTTCAAGACTGTTACACTCGAAACCGAAATGAAGGTTTTAATGTCACTAAATTGAAACTGTAGTTACATAAGGGTTTAAGAAAAACTTACTTATAACCATAGTTGTAAAATGGTTATTTCTGTAATAGATTTGAAACCTCAGTAAGTTACGAAAGTTGCTGCTACGTTGCTGCAACGGTTTATTTACCATGGTGCTAATGTTACTAATTTGCAACTGGTTACAACGTAACCACGGTTACAAAATGTTGCTTGGGCAGTGAAACAGAATAAATGACAAATCACTGGTTATAACGACAAAAATATTCTTTTTTAAATAATGAGAGAAAAGATGTTAAAAGAATTACGTAAGCCAGGCAGAATTAGGTACATATATAGTAGCAAAGAATAATTCTATAAATATCACAGTTATAGCGTTGATACAAGTCGTGGAAGTTAGGCAACCCTTCACACATAAAGTTATCAAAGTACATATAATAGAACAAAATCAAGTAATACGTAATTTCGGAGGTAATAGTTGATTTAATGCGAAACTAGTGACTTCACGCCCGTAGCAAATCGTATTTAGCGTAAATTGAAACCGTAGAAACAAAAATCTGTCTGCGTTAATTATGATAATATTTATATCTATGTCCCACGTATTTCAGGTTTGACCAGTGCACAAATTAATGACGAGTAAAAAAAGTACTTACGGTCGTCCAAGTCATGCGGATAGCTATCGGCACACCTCAACATTCCTCTACAATTGCTAAGAAAATGAAGTAAAACCAAATATAAGATCGTATCACAATTAAATTGCTTATCGGCAAACAATGAATCGTAGTCAAATACGTCAAGCATCTGAGTGGTTTTTACTATTCTTATTGCAGGTGTATCTCCAAGGTTATTCTTATATCACATGAAGTACAAATATGACTTATTCCCTCAGATTGTTTCGAAAGTTGCTTAATTAAGCAAGAGCCCTTTTTAGTACGTGTTTCCAATTATAGTCTGCAGCGGAAGGTAATGGATTAATCATGAATCCTTCCAAATTGGTCCAACATGTGGCGGTATCGTAAATTGCTATGACAATTACGGGAAACTTAACGTACATCGCAAAAATAGGAGCCCATGCTTACCCTAGGAAGGCTTTCACAGACGCGCGATAATAATACACACATTTATAACACAGATGCTTGTGAAAATTAAGAAGTGAAAACTTTGCTGGGCGCTTACGTTAGACTATATATGTGAAGTAGATCACAGTCATCGGAAAAATAATTTTTCAATTTTACATTTATCCCTACTCCTGCGACGAAAAGTGAGCGTTTCGAGAATAAATCTTAAACAGGGGACAATCATTATACGATCATACTAAAACACTTTTAACATAACAAACAGTTAACACGTTTGGAATAAATTGGTTCTTAGTTACTATTCCTGTGATTAGTTTTTATAGGTGGCTTTGCAATATTTAAGTTTCTTGATTGTTTTCATTAGTTTAGTTTTTAAAGTGAATGGCTTGTTTCACCGTTGAACAATTTCTGATAACACTTAATATTTTTTAGGCTTCTGAAATGTATTATATAATTTTTTGTACATCAAATGTAACTTGGTTTTTACGCACGATGTTATTTGACAGTATTGTAAAATCCTATACAGTGCGGTAAAATAAGCAATAAATTCTAGGTATTAAAAATCATCTAAAAAGTGTGTGAACTAGATAATACTAAACTTTATATAAATAAATGTTACTTTACATTATATTTAATGATATAAATGTACAAAAACGTAAAGATCTTTAAATTTATATTTTAATTTTTAGAAATGCGCCATCTCGTGACAACTATGTCAATTATGATTACAATTCGCTATCGATAGCTGTCAAGTTGCCGAAGAATTTATATTGTACATTTAAAAGTGAGATATTTAACCTTTTAACGACCGTACCTTGATCGCGTTTCTTTCGGGCGATAATGTTCTAACAGAGTGTTATTAGTTCTATATTATAAGCACGGATAAAATCAAATTTTGTCTACATTTGCTGATTTTGAAAAAACGGTGTGTTACTATATTGGCAACGTTGGCATGTTACGGTACAGTAATACCTATTATACCTCTGAAGCACATTGAAAGCTGATTTTTTACTATGTATTTCTGTATTCATGTAATTAAACATTACATAAAGCACACGTTATATATACACCTACTCGTCGGAATGAAAATGATCAAAACAAACATTTTTGTGAAGACTATTTTCACATTTGCTGCATTTCCGCCTCGTGTTGTTTTTACAGACAATGCAACGTCCTTGCGATGTACTCGTCGGAATATGGTTTACACCATCAAATCTGATGTCTTGTTATACAGGTGCAGATGATTCTCCCCTTTTTCTCTTTTGGATTGCGCCAACGATGATAAGCTGTAATGCTACTTTTTGTCTAAACTACAAATGGGCTATAGAGGTTCCGGGATTTATATGTTGATAATCGAAATGCAGCAACAATGGTTAAATTTAGACCATTTGATAAAAGGTTCCAGCACCACTTCTTCGATCGCAACGTGGGTCTGTAGCTAGTTGATAAGCGGTTGAGGAGGTCAACGCCACCCATTCCGAAATTATACATGCTGATTAGGTTTAGTTGTGTGCTTTCTTTTTTATTTACAGGTTTCACTCTTTTGGTCGTTGTTTGAACTGGTGTAACTGTGAAATGATTACTTGCTACAGTTACTACAGCATTTTCGTTCCATTTTATTGTATGAACCCTTATCTTTTTCCTTAATGTCCTTTGTCGAAATCAAAGGAAATTTGTTCGTTCTATTTTCCTTTATAGTACCACAGGCAGAAATACTTTTACTTTTAATCTGATAGGAGCGCGTGGCTTGTAAAAATATTGTCAAAACATACTACATGGTTATCAGGATTATGTTTTACTTTTTGCTTCGATTGAACTATACGGGACGGCATCCTAACGGTGTTGTACGGTCTCCTGACTTTATACAATAAATTTTCAAGTTGTGTTGGATATGTCTTGAATCCAAACCTAATCGGTTTATTTTCGCCGAATGACCCACATGATATGGAACCATTGCTTCATCTATACTAAGATGTTTGTGAAATACCTTAAACTGTTGAAACCGTTCTTTTGGTTTTTCATAAAACACCAAAACTTTCGCAACTTGAGAATTAGAAAGGCTTCGATTATCAACTAAATGAAGGTTTATGGTTCGAAATTTTTCCCTGTTTATTGTTTTAGCAAAAAATAGTGCTTGCATATCTTTAGCTGTAGACCTGTAATCCTTTTTAATTAGAAGGCTATGCTAACCACTGATTAGAAGTAATCCTAGAAACTGTCGGATCTCTTCGTCAGATACACTAAAGTTCCAACGTGTACTTCGTCTTCCTGTGCTTTTCTCTACATTCCTTCTTCGTTCTCTTCATCATCTGAAGAATCTTGAAAATGTGGCTTTACTTCGCCAAGAACTTCCTCTGGCATTTCATGCAAATGCAGTACATTGTCATCAATTGCATCTTCATCACTGTCTATGTCTTGATCTGGAAGAAGGATTACAATATTAAAATATGTTTTGTACTTATTTTGTAATACGGGTGCACATCACATCAACTAAGCAAAAGTTGTTGAAACTTTGTTGCAATACGTTTTATTATCAAATCTTGGCTCAAGATGCGTCGTAATTTTTTTTTATTTTTGATCTCGGCGAATATGACAAGTTTGGTTGCCGAACTTGTTGTTTATTGTTAGTTAGGCTCTTTGAGGGTTGGTTTTAACTTGAATAATTTTCTAACTTCATATTACTACCTCTAAAATTTTGAAGCTATAAAGAATTTTCATAAACTTCTTTTTCCCGTTTTTTCTAATTGTTTTTCAATATTTTTTATGTATCTTTAACTGCAGAAACATTCATCCGTATTTTCTTCATTCATTCAAGAAGCTGTTTTTGCATCATTTTTTGTACCGATCACATTATTTTTATATTTTGTAACTTCACTTTTGCGTACATTCACTACATGTTCTTCAGCTGTACCTCCTCCGTTTTCATCTAATTCATCTTCTTATCTCTATGTCTATTTGTGATGTTTTTTGTATTTTATTGTAGTATACTAATATTTTTTTAAACGTTCTTTAATTTGTTTTAAGCAAAATAAAACTACCGAAATTCGAATATTTATGCGTAAGTTAAACTGACTAAAGTTGTTTAAATTGCGCTTTAGAATAATTTACTTTGTACATCTGGGAAATTTTTTGGGTTGGTTTTACACAAACTTTATTGCAAACAAACTAACAATCATATGCACGCCCTTATTTACAGTTAATTAACAATAATAGAATACGGCAATGATCCATTGTTTTACAAAGGGTAACGTTAGAAGCTTTCTGTAAAATTAATTTACATTCATGGCATCGTCTGCTTTAAATGTATTTGAGGATTATCCTAATTGTAGATCAATAGCTAAAAATGGTATTGTATTGCAGAAGATGAATTACGATATAGGTTTAAATTTGGCAAAGTTATAGAAACTAGAATAATTTATATTGACTTTTTATAATTATATTTGGGTTGGTTAAGCAAAATCATGTACACTCAAAGTATTTGATATAATTTTTTATTATTTTCTGTGTATATAATTGAGTATTTAAATGAACAAAGAAAAAGCAGTAAAGGCTTCAAACGTAGTTTTCTCGACTGGAATGTTTTTGATAAAGTTTATTTAATCAACGTTTAAATTTAAACGTTAAGTTTTAAAGCAATTGTAGTACGAAATTTGAAACGCTTTGAAAAGAATTGTATTTATTATAATCGTATTATACATGTAGGGAATAGATATAAAATTAAACTATTATATGTAATGTAAATGTTATATAAAATTTTTGTGCTTAATTTCTTGGTGGAGCGAAGTAAGTTTCAAAAGATTTATATTTTTTTATGTAAATGTGTAATTTAGTATTCAGTCGTCGTTCGTTCTTCAGCATGTCTCAAGTCTCTATAACAATTTTGAGTCGAAATGGTGGTTTTCCGAAATGTCTTAGGAACTATCAATAATAAAACTGAACGAATATAATTTTAACACAATTAGTTACAAATTTTTATCTTTTTTTTTATGATGTGAAAAGGTAATTCGTTTTAAAAGAGATAAAATAATAATATAAAGCTTTTGGTTAAATGTTGTTTCGTGATCTAGAAGTGAGAATGTATTCTACCAATAAAATTCTTGATGAATACTAAATAGTATCATGTAAAGAAGTGTTTCCTAGTAGTTACATATTATTCACAAAGGTTTTATAAACGTCACACACAAAATAATGGTTTTGAGTACACAAGCTTTTTATTCAATTTCTTTTTATGAAACGAATCAAATTGGTGTTTTTGAATAGTAATTCAACTTGAAATGAAATGATGAGAAGTAAGGTTGATGTGGGTAACAGAGCCGCAATTTTACACCAGTCTTCATTTTGTTACATGCCAAAATTAACACGAAGTCACTGCCTGAAATGAAGTAACATAAACGGGGTTGTGCCACTAGCTCAATGGAGAAGGGGGTGGATTATAATTAAAAGTTTCGTGATCGAAATGGATTAACTTGTCGAAAATACAAAATCGAAAAGTAATAATGTCGAAATCAAAGGGCGCCAGGAAGGAGTAAAGCTTAATGGACTTCTGACCCTTGCCAACCACAAGTTCGCTTCTGTAGAATACACCCTAAACGGACTTACCTTATAGAGTGTATTTCGCTAAAATCTGAAATAAGCTAACAAAGTTGCACACGCGGAGGCCGACGGAATTAAAAGCTCTTTACATTTAACAAGTTAACATTTATTGATCGAATAAAACAAAATGAATAAAATAATGCAATAATTGAATTGAAAGTATCAAAATTAATTACAAAAATCAGTAACAAAAGATACGTGAATGCACGTTTGATCAAAACAAATTTAAAGTTAATGGGATAAATAAACAAACAAAATAAGAAAATACAAAATACAGAATTTAAAGAAATAAAACAGCACAAATTAATACATCTTAATTCATCTAAAATCACGGCCGTGTGCGCGTCGAAATAATTCAAAAACAAAATGAAATAAACTTATAAACTAATATATATATATATAATTTGAATCGATAATTCGGTCCCGTTTAATAAATTTTTAATTCGGGATTATAACACAGTTCCGCCAAATACGGACCTTAATTAGTTACATTAACGTTAACTTCGAGACACTTGTAATACTTTTTTCTTAAAATTCAAAGCTTTTAACACTTAATCGCGTAAACACAAAAATTTCACCTATCAATAGATGGTGCAAAATAAATACCTTGAATTATTTGTAGTCGGGCTTTTGGTTAGCGTAGGCCAGCAGACGTCCGGAACCTCGATAGGGTACCAAATCCAGATGAATAATTTACCCACGGAAGATTTATTATTGATCCGCCCCTAAGGCGAAAGATATGAGATTGCGAAACAAACTCACGCACAAATTCACTTAACGAAACATACTAACTTAAAGAATCACTGAACCATTTTCATTTACTTCCGCGGTAACTACTAGAAAAGGTGAATTATCACCCGCGATAACTACATTCTGACGACTGTCAACCAACTAACTTCGGACTCCCTGCATTTACCAAAATCACATCTATATATCAACTTTTTTTCGACTACCCTTTCCACAAAGGCTGTGTTCGAAACTTCAAGAACCAACACACTCTAATTAAGAAGTGCAATAAAGAGGCAATCAGTCCCCATTACGTCATATTCATAGCATTTGGACACGGCCCTTCGCTTGTACGTGAAAGTGTCAAATTGACAAAATATTATATTACAAGAATTTAAACTGCCTAATAAATTAAGATAATGACTTAATTTTTCCACGTAATCTAAACGATTGACATAAAGAAATTACAGTACGACTGTACTTGAACAAAGAACTTTTGAACCAACTTAAAATAAACAAACGGCGAAAATATATTTAATTACGATTATATCTCAGAAGGGAAACATAAATTACAACTGGAATTTTCAACAAACCAAGCGAAACATTCAATAAGCAAAATCGCGAAATCAGATGGTTTACGGCGTAACAAAATACAAAACTTTATCAACAATTTACATTGTAACTTTGAATTTAAATTCGTAAAATAACTTATTAAACTCAATCTAAAATTACATTAAAACAAATTCAGAATACTGTGTCCATTACCAAAGATTACTCAAACAACCAATCGATTTTAAACGATGGTTACACCGAGTTAACAAATCGAAAAAATGTAAAAACAAAGAAAACGCAAATTCAGCCAGCTGTATCTATTTATGGGGTCTGTCCTAAAAGAAAACTGCTGAATCTCAAACGCAGGTCACAATTTAATTAATTTTGGAACTAGAAACAACTGATTCTAGATATTGCCATCCAATTAGATGTAAATGGGTACCTCATCCAACAGTTTACTTAACTGCACGCGAATGGGTTACATAATTTTTGTTTTGTATTTTTTATATTTATTAGGTTGTGGTACTCCAGTTACGTGGAATTTTGGGGTCACTGGACCACCCCGCTGAATTTTCTGACTTGAGAACATTATAAACCTTTCTAGATAACTGTGCCATCCGCTGCACATTAAGTTACAAGTCTTTTCAACCTAGAGGTTGTCATCTGAATAATTGCGAATGCTACAGAGAATGTAATAAAACCATGGCAAAACTAATCAAGAAGTTTGTTCATATTCTCAAAGTAAAATAAAACATATGACAATTTTTAGAACAGGGTTTGACCCTTTTTTTAAGAAGATGAGGTTTTGAGAGAATCGTTTAAATTTCCGACTCATCGTAATACAAAACTTCTGGTTTTTCAGGCCATCAAAAAGCAAATTATTTACTTTTTTTTAGATGACTTCCTTTAAGTGACAATGTTTTACCAGTTTAGAATAACGAAGTTTTTTTTCAGGACTGCCACTATTTCAGTAGAATTGTTTTTTTACTGTTTAATGATTACTTTACTCTCGTACTTAGAAATACAACTAATATCAGGTAACTTGGAAGCAAGGTTCTTCACATTTCTACTCTTTGTTTTTGATGATTTTTTAATATTTTTTTTGTTGTCTCCCTTTTTTTCAACTCCTTTTCTTAAATTTCTTTTTTTGTCTGAAAATATTCAGTTAATGTTATTATTCTGCTTTTATTCTTTGGTGGAGCATGAACAGTTAATGGTTCTCTTTGGATTCTCATAAAGTTGAAAAAAGTGTTGCTTGTTCGCTTGTACTCGGAATGTAACAGTTCTAGGATTTCAAACTCTGGGATACCTTAATGTTGCAATCGATTCACCTGCAACCCATTTTTTCTCGACCTGAAACTACTAGCTATTCATTTTTTTGCAATTTTGATACTTGAGGTCTATTGCTGGTTTTGCCTTTTTCAATGATTTTCACGTCAATTTCTGGTTGCTTTTTGTCTCGGTCGTTTACTTCTTGATCATACTTTTACCAATTTTTTTGAATTCAGTTCCAATAATGGACATTTTTGGATATTTTGAAACCAAAAACTGAATGAATCTATTATTTTGGTAGCATTTTACGTATATCGACTAGTTACCATTTACAAAGATCTTTGGCCCATTTGCTTTACATGTTTCTGAAAATCTGCACATCTAAAGTTTTTAGAACGCGGTGATAATTTTAATACTGTAATTTTATTAGCGATTGTTAACGCTATAAAATCAACAATTAACAATGCTAAACGACCATTTGGAATATTTAATAAAAAAAATTGTGAAATAGTTCAGATTTCAGCCAATTAAGCTGACTGGGCATTCAACTGTTATAATAGATAGTAATTTACGTAACAAGCGTCGAAATTACATCATAGCATAACAAACGTTAATGCGACGCACGGCCAAGCGTTGAATGTTAAATGGCTAGCGAATAACTCAGTGGAATTTGGAGGTTTGTGTCGTAAGCTTCGTGGCGCTAAATTATTAAACAAATTAAAAAGGCGTCAAAATAATTAGAAGCTAGAGTGATAGACACCGTTTAAATCTACCCAACACTGAAATACAATAAATGACAAAACACTAGTAACTACAAATATATTTATTTTTCAATAAGTAGAGAAGAAGAGATTAAAAGTTAAAAGAATTACGTAATCAAGGCAGAATTAGGTACATAAACAGTAGTAAAGAATAATTCTATAAATATCACAGTTATAACGTGGATACAAGTCTTAGAGGTTACGTAACCCTCCGTACGAAGTTATCGAAATACATCCAACAGAACAAAATCAAGTAATACGTAATTTCTGAGTTAATCTTTGATTTAATGTGAACTAGTGATTTCGCACCTATTACAAATCGCATTTCACGTAAATTGACACGAAAAACGAATAAATCTGCATGCGTTAATATCGTATTTCACGTTCAACAAATGTACAAATTACTGACAAGTAAAAGACAAAAGAGTACTCACGGTTGTCCATGCGGATAGCTATCGGGACAATTAAATTGCTTATCGACAAACAATGAATCCTACTGAAATACGTGAATCATCCAATTGGTTTGCACTAACCTTAATGCAGATGTGCCTTCAAGGTTTTTTGAATATCACACGAATTACGAATATGACCAATTTCCCCAAATTGTCTCGGAAATGGCTTAATTGATTGAGAGCCTCTTTTTGTACGTGCTTCTAATTATAGCCTCCAACGGAAGGTAATCGATTTATCAGGAATCTCTCCAAATTATCGGCGGTATCGTAAATCGCTATGACAATTACGGGAAAATTAACGTATGTACATCGCAAAAATATGAGTCAAATGCTTACCCCAGGAAGACTTTTACAAGAACAACGATAATAATACACCCATTTATAACACAGATGTTTGTCAAATTTTAGAAGTGAAAACTCCACCGGGCGCTTACATTAGAACAAACATGTGAACACTTCACATAACGTGACCACAGTCACCGGAAAAATAGTTTTTGTTTGACATTTTATCCCCACTCAAAGGACGAAAAAGTGGGCGTACCGACAATAAATTTTGTACAGAGGACAAGCATTATACGAAAGAATTTTTAACATATCAAGTTATGCTATGATATTTTTTGTGTCGCTCTGTAAAATTATACTGTTTTCAAAAAAACTTAAAAAGCATCAGAAATGTAATGTTGGTACTACATTTATTACTAAATCTGTCAAATTTGACATTACCTTTAACATCGCTTTTTTTTCAATGTTAACCGAATTTTAAAATTTTTTAAATGACATTTCCACTTGTCGCATACTCGTTTTAATAGAATAATTGATTTTGAACACTTAATTTTATGTGGATTTCTAGTTTCTATTTTGTCCATTACGTAACTATACTAACGAATGGATATTGACGGTTTGCAATGTTAGTAGCACAAAAAATTAATTATTTAAACATTCTGCGGCGCACTTGTGGCCTCTTTGCGATAGCCACTTTAAGAACCACTGCTCTAAGATAAAGTGTTATACTTGATATGATCTGTATTTACTATAATAAACAAATGTCATTTCCAGACTTTTATTTAATTTCATTTTTATGAGAAGTTTCAAATGTATACTCGGTTGAATTTTCAATTTTCTTTTATTTTTATACTTCAATTACATTTCAAAGATAAAACACTAAGGTAACAGCGTGGATATTATATTAAAAATGATTCTTTCACTACGTCGTCACAAGCTCGGCAATATGTGTTGGTTGTCAGATCTCATCAAATCATAAAAATACTTACCGATTTGATTGTTAATGTAATAGCGAAGGCTTCCACGGCCGGAATCTATACTAAGATAAGAATGTCTTCCGGGTTTGGACCGTGTCATTGTTGTTGTAACCGAAGTTGCCAACGTTTTGCCTACTTTCGTAAGGGGCTTCATCAGGGCGTGAGATGAATCGCAAATTGTCTATACAATCGTATAAAATCTTAAGCTTTCGCGGTTGTTTTGTTTATGATTATAAGCGACTTTCGGCTTAGACCGCGTCGTAGTTAAACACCTAGACTTAAGCTTGGTCCTAGTCTCTTCTTAAGAGCCAAACAAGAAAAAGAACTTGGCCTTTGCCGTATGGTCGTTCGTGAACCCAAACAAACTGACGTTTTGCAAGACATTGCAGCTTGCATCTTCAGAGTGGCGAATGTCACTGTTTCAGTCAGAGTGAGATAATTCGTTTCACTACATATTCTTTAGTTGTAACTCTATCTATGCTGTGGGCATTGAAGTGATTTTTTTTCGTAATATTGGAATAGCATTTTCTAAAGCATGTTACGCAATTCTTGCACGCCACATTTGTTCTTTTTTAGCTCGTATGGATCGTATGAGGGAACAATTTTTTAATGTAGTTTGACGACATCTTAGTTGTTTTAAAGCTGCTTCCTAAGAGAAGTTGTCGAAATTGACTAAGTCGCTTACGTAAGTTTTTAAAAAATGGTTATGGTTATTTTCTTTAACGTCTATAAAATATTTGGAATAGTTTTTTGTTTTAAGACAGACACAAAAATTGTTGTTACTGTTTTTGTAAAGCTGTCTAAACGGTTCTTTCTAAGGCTATTGATTTTTTTTATTAAATCGTTGAAAATGACCAAAAGAAGTACGTCACATACTTGGCAATCTAGCAGTAGTTTTAAAACTATTTGTCATGAGAGTTCTACTTGTTCACGAATTTCTGCAGTTGTAATAATATAAATTTTTAAATTAGAATTTTATATATTACAGAAAATACAATTGCAGCTATTTAAATCTTTATACACCTTACAATAAAACAATAACATTTTACTAATCCAAGTTAATTTTATTATTATTCGAATACATTATTTATACATAAAATCTACAAGTTCTTTACAATTGTCATATATAGCAAGAAATAAGGAATTGGGATACATATTAAGAAAAAGTATGATGTAATTGAAAAACTAAAATACATAGTACGCACTTTCAATTGAGCTGCGAAAAATCATTTAAAAGTGTTGACGAATGATTTATATGGTCACAAATAAAATACAATTTTCAGCTCAATTGAAAGTGCGTACATAGATGCTTTTTAATGAGTATTTTTTGGGATTGTTTACACATCCATCATGAATGATATATGTAGTCATTTTTATATCTCAATACTACAATTTTAAATTTATTATTTTGATTAATTATAATTCAAAGAGAGGAAGGCCAAATTATTTCGCGTCTAAACGTTTAATCGGTGAAAAATTTGGATCATCGAATCGTCCGTCCCAAATATTTGAACATAAAGATTTTTCCATTGTAATTTTGTTTTACACTACAGAATTTCCATCCCGTAATTAATTAATGCTTTATTTCTAATAATGCTTCAGTTTGTTGGTAGGGTTTACTCTGAAACAACAAAGCGTTTGACCCTTGTTATTGACAAAGGGTTGTTCCAATTTTCAATTATCGAGTTTTTCATTTCTACATTCGACATGTCGTCATATTATTCAAGGTCGTGAATTTTGAAATAATTAATGGCAATTACAGCTGAAGTGAGCAATATACGATTGATTAAAAAAATCGACTCGCGTTTTCAAATATCATGACCCATTTCATGTTGAAAGGGCGGATTAAAAATTGAACGAAAGTTGAAATTCGTGCAACGAATAAGAATAACAAATTTCGATGTTCGATGAATTCCAATAAATTTAATTGTTGTTATGAAAGGATTTTATGAAAGTTTTTGAAATTTTTATATATCGATTTTTAAACGTTATACAGAAAAAAAAATTACTATCTCTTATACTTTTACTCGAGGTTGCTTTTATTATCGTAACTACAATGAAAGAAATTTTTATGAAAAGAAACGACATCATTAGATTTTTTAACTAGTGTGTCTTTCTTTGTTCAGATTTAATACACTAATGCTGATAGATTGTTCCATTGAAGTAAAAGATAATTCATTTGTATTATTTTCTGCAATATCCGGGTTGTTGAAGAAATGTGTGTCGTGTTGAAAACATTTTTCTTGTTAACCGTTTTTGAGAGTTCGTTCTCTAGGTTTAATTATAAATTGATAAATATTTATTTGTCAAATATATTTTTTTACGTTTTGGCTGTATTGTTATTTTTCCACAGTATTCGTAAATATGCAGTTTATTTTATTGTGTGAACGTGAAGATGATCTATCAAGTTCTTAGCATTCATTAACACGATAGCGTTCATGTATGTTTGTACATAAATTTACTCTTGAAGCAAATACAAATGAGATGTTTCCAAAAACATGTTCGATCGATGATACGAGTAAAGAATTTAAAATTAAGTTGTATTGCTCTAGAAACTTATAATGTTTGGTTTACAATTTTGTAGATACCAAATTCTTATTCTGAGGATCGGTCAGGATATAAGAACTTTTAAATCCCATTGACAGTATGTGAACAAATTTATGTGGTGGAAGATTTTATCAGTAACTTTGCGTGTTTCGATAATTGATAATTTAAAACTTAATTTATTTAACTATTTACATGATTGTCTTTTATTATAAATGTAACTAATTTTAAACTAAAACACATCATTAATACATAAACGATAAGAGACAAGAAAATCTGCAGTCAATTTTATTTATCTACAATAGCACACCCATGAAGGCACCGATAAGCATTTATTTATTTAACACCACACTAGACAAAGATGAAAAGAAGATAGAAAAAATTTAAGGAAACTGTACTTAATACAACAACGAAGATATGTGGAATTAAAAAAATAGAAAAGGAGATAAACGAACTAGATAGTGGTCTGAAGAAGTGAAAAATATAGCTAAACAGAAGAAAATGGCATGGAATAGATATCAAAAAACCAAAACAAAGGAGGACTATGAGGAATATAAACTAGCGAAAGAAGAAGTAAAGCGAGTCAAGAAGAAACTTAGGAGGAGTTTGGAGAAGAACTAAACGAGGATTTTAGAAACAATAACAAACAGTTCTGGAACAAGATTAAGACTATGAGGGGTAAAGGAAAGATCGAGCTGATTGTAAAAGGAACAAAGACAGCACGCTAGCAATAAAAACAGAAGGATGACAGATAGATGGAGATTTGTTGAAAAATTTGACAAAGAAGAAGAACAAGATATCCTAAGAGATGAAGAAAGAGAACAAGAAAGACAGGACAAAGAAATGAAGATGTATAATATAAATAGACAAGATGCAATTGAGGCAATAGAAAACATCAAAATAGTAAAAGCATGCAGGGCCGAAGATGATTAAATGTCTAGGGGAAATAGGAATAGATCGGTTATGGGAAACATACAATGAAGCAGCGAGAACTAACAAAATACGTGAAGAATGGAACAATAATCTAATAATCTCCATCTACAAAAAAGGAGACAAAAGTATCTGTGCGAACTACAGAGCTATATGTCTATCATCGATAGTATACAAAACATACACAATAATTATAGAACATAAAAATTAACTAGAAGAAGAGCAAGCAGCCTTTAGGACAAACAGAGAAACGAATGACAATATATACATATCATAAGAAATATAATAGAAAAGAAAATGGAAACGGGAGAAGAACTGATCATTGTATTTATAGGCCTGCAAGCAGCATTGGTCACAGCACAGAGATAAACAATATATGAATTTTTAGAAAAATACAAGACCCTAGAAATTTAATACAATTAGTTACCAGTATATAAACATGCAAAAGCTAAAATACAAGTAAATGGGAGCAGATCAAACAATATGCAGTTAAAAATAAGAATCAAACATTGTGACAGTTTTATTCCGCTACTATTTATAATAGTAATGGATAGGAATTTAAAAAATGTCAGAGAAAACAACATAGGTCTGAAAACCGCAATAGGATATAAAAATATGCAACCAATTCAGATTGGGGCACTACTATAAACTGATGACATAGTCCTAATCGCAGACAGTAATAGAAGAATGCAAAAACTCTTAAATACTTGCATAGAGGAGATCGAGAACAGGCATTGTATTCAACAAAACAGCAGAGGATTAAATATACAATTTTAACTATAATTGAAAAATTATGGAAGAATTAACAACAATCGAGTACCTAGAAAGTACATTTACAAACGATGGGAAATATGATTTAAAAATTGTAAATAAGAAAAAAAAACACAACTAAGGCATATTACACGCTTAACAAAACTATTTTCGGAAACAAAGAAATAAGTAGGAAGATTAAATTAACGATACTTAATACCATAATAAACTCTGCAATGCTATACTCCAGTGGGACCTGGACTATCCATCATAAACACAAATTCAAGTTAACAGCTATAAAAATGAGGGGTTAAGGAAAAAAGTCAACAAAACTAGAACGGTTCGGATAAAAAACGAAGATATCAGAGCCCAGCGAAATCAGAAACCAGTATGTGGGAGAATAGAGAATAAACTGATGGATCGGTTTGGCCATCTTGTATGAATTCAACCAGATCTATTGCTCAAGAAAATGATGGAGGCTAAACAATGTAAAAAGAAGAAGAGAGGAAGACCAAGAACAACATTTCTAAATCAAATTATTAATATTGGACAATCTAGAGGAAAAACGGTAAATGAAATAAGAGAAGATGCGAGGGACCGGAAGAAATGAACTCTAGAAATAGTTGAACCCGACTAGGGTACCATGGCGAGAAAGAAGAAGAACACCGCATTTGTTTACCTTTTATTTTTTTTTCTTATCTCGAATTAGAATATCTTTTCTGTTTCATCAATCGCTTTGAATATTATTGAGGTTTCAGGAAAGTTTCACTTGTCTTCTCTTTAAGACTTTTCGGTTCCAGATCGCTGGAAACGAACGATAGAAAGAGTCTTGGCGCCAACCTTTTTGCACGTGAGTAATTTTTGATTACCAGCTAGAAAATCGAGCGTCGATTATCGTTTAGTTTTAAGACTTTGTCTACCGCCTAAACTCCATTTTAAAGACTACAGCAATTCCTTTGGACATCTGAAGGTTTTTACCCACACAGTGTGCAATAGAGTGCACCTCGGTCGTAACTCTAAACATAGCCTTTCCAGAACCACCGTTCACATACTCACTAACATCAAAGTGCATTTCATTCATTTAATTCTTGGTTCTGCTTGTTGTTATTCTTGTTCAGACTTGATCTTGGGCAACGGTGTTACAAAAGGGATTAGACCATTGACATGGATTACTTTTGACTTGCCTCTCGGTGGTTTCCGAATATAACGTCATTAATGCGCTGCAGAACGTTTCATTGTCTCTGCAGCTTCGGCGACAAACCACGTATTTTTTGAGGATTGTATAGCTACACCTTGTCGCCCGGTTGAAACCCATCCTTTTGCGCTTTAACGTAATATCTTGACTTTATCCTATCGTTGGTAATTTGAGTGTTTTTTCGAACCGTTTGATGTATTTTGTCGATGATGTTTGCTTTCGTGAACGGATGATCTATACGCCATGAAGATCAGGTGCAAGTACTGGTCCTAGTCTTTTTGATGTTCGGACACCATTTTGGCTAAGTATTTTTCTATTGTTCGATTCATCTGTCCAACAATGCCATCAGACTAAGGATGGAGAGGCGTTGTCCTAGTCCTCTTAATTCTTAACAGTCGTTTTTGAAACAAAGAAGTTCTAGTTTGTTTAGTTTATGTTCGAGGCATTTTCTTCTTAATGTGTTTAAGTATATTGAAACGGACTTTGTTCTATCCTACGCCATTTTTCTTGGGTTGTTATTGTATAGACACTCATGCTGTCTTATAAGTATATCCAATCTGTGATGCTTAAGCTCTGTAACAAATCATAAGATCAGACATAGTTTTTTGCCAACGAATGCATTCAAGTAGTATAAAATATGTATTGTAGTTTTTGGTTCTTTAACGGAGAGTCAGCAAGTTAGGTTTCTATTAAACTTATTAATTTTTTGCTGATGTTTTTAACTGTTGCATATTTTGTTAGAGGTCTCATTAGTATCTCAAGTTGCGTCTTGCTCAATATGAGCACAGTACATTTAGTGCAAAGTACGCTTATAAATTGTTATTACGTGAAAACGGTTTTAGAACTGACTCTCGGATAAAATGTAGATATGCTTTCTTTTGTCAGCCTTTCTCTTTATTCTATTTACACTGGAACTGAAGGATTGAAGTGAACAAGCGAACCTGTTTCTCTTTGGTCTTTGTGTTGTTTGTGTACCACATAAGGCTACAAATAAAACGAAAGAAGAAGCCGTTTTATTATTTTTTTCCTCTTTCGTCTTAAATTGTAACCTTCAAGAATATAGCCACGTGTTTGCGTTTGTTGATTTGTTCTCATATTAAGTTTGGAAGTTGCTATGCCATTGACTAATTTTGTATATTGTAGCGGTAGGCACTATTCTCATTGCTTCCATAATTCTTAATAAGTCAAATTTTAGTATCTTGTTTAGTATAATCATTTTTTGCTAAACTTTGCTGGTTTGTTTTTGTAGTAGGTTTTCTAATGCTCTAGGAATACATTTTTTGCTTTATTGGATAATGCTGGCACGAAAGAGAACAAAAAATATTTTATTCTGGACACTGTTTTGCCACTTGAACCTCTAGTGTCTCATCTATCGGTTTGTACCTGCAGCAAGTTTATTTTGGTGTTAAATTCTTAACGTCGAAGATGTGTATTTGAAGGATGCGTTATTAAAAGCATCTTCTATGCGCAAGAAGCTTGCTAAAAGGATGACTTTATTGTGTAGCGTTATTTTTGCTAACAAATCTGCTATGTAAGGAAACAAGTTGCAGTAAAATGGACTGACTGCTCATGCGCTGCTTTATGATAATTTGTAATGGCTATGTTTGTCTTTGTCGCAACGTAGTTTGATCGTGTAGTGCTTGATTTGGTTGTTACGAGAATTTTTTCGCAACTTTATTGTTGGCTACTAACTCAGTTGTATCGGCAAGCGGATCGCAAGTCTCGGTGTGCTAATCCTACACTCAATTAAAAAGGCGCCAAAACAAGTAAATATTACCCAATACACACCTTCACACACAACTTCTAACAATAATATGTTTATTTCAAGAAGAAAGAATAGTCGTTAAAATCAACAGAGAGAAATAGACCAATAAGAATTAGAAATTTGTTGACTAATATCGTAATACCACAGTTATAATATCAGTATAAGCCTTTTGGTTTAGGCCACCCACCATACAACCAATTATATTCAATTGCTAACAAATGCTATAAGTAAATGATTTTAATTTAAATTTAAATATTATTCGATCAAACCTCGTTTACTGTGTAGTCGCGAAACAAGTCGACAATCGGCAATGATAAATAAATCGCAAAAAAGTACAATATGAGTACTTAACTTACCAAACCGACACTTCTTCGTGAACTGTAGTGACTTTACTACTACTATTTATCTGATTTAAAACCGAAACTATGCGGGGTATATAAGTTTATGTACGACGATTGAAATTTGACCGATGTCACGTCAACATACTCACCGACAATACACAAGGTTACAGATGATATAAAGTTTGCGACTGAAAGTAAACTTAAGTCAGTATGATCTAACGTTATTACATAAAACAGGTTAAATATGCTGAAGGCTGACGGATAATGAATAAAATTGAAGCACATTACATAAAGCAAAATACGTTACTAAAGAAAAGTAGTACGTACGTACAAGGCTGACATAAGTAAAGTAATAAATATAAATGCAGGATCTATGCTATACCAAATAATGTGCATAAAGTAATTTAACGAAGTAATGCGATACTGATATAGATGTGAGTTTCCTCTGGTTCCTTCTGATTATGTTAAACTAGGTGGACTCCACAAGTTACATACATATCCCAAAAACAGCTGGGTACAACGATAGTATGGTAATTCCCCGAAACTCGCTGAAAAATATAAAAAGACAATGTGACGACGCCATCTTTAAGAATTGCTGTCCTACCTGAGAACGTCGCGGAATTTGACCTAGAATACGTTCTCCTTAGCACATCCGCTAAAAGCTTAATAGAAACTACGCCGAGCAAAATTCAATAGAAAGAAAACTACTTACATGTCTTAAAATAACACCTGAGGTACACGAACGTTCACCAGCGATTTCCAATGGGCAAAGGAAAAGTAAAAATAGACGTTTGACAGCGATATATTGTTTTTTTCCCCACTCATAAGGAAAATCAGCAGCGTACTTAGACAGTGCAGTCGTTAATTTTAATTTAGAATAAATCTTTTCGATGAATACAAAATAACGCCATTAAATGTGTTTATGGTTCCATAGATTTTTGGAAAGCTTATCACTTTTCTGACAGTCTTCTAATTTTCTCTTGATGCCAAGTGTTAAGGTGCATTGTCGTTATGTCGTGTCTGAAAAAAAATTGCCGTGCATTTCAAACTCGTGATTTTGAGTATAATGTACCAGACATTGACGAGTTTTTGCTGGACTAACGTAGGTTTTTTGTCTATATGAAGCATATCTAAATTAAATGTCTTAAATAATAATATTAAAGTGAATGGCATTACAATCGAAGATTAATTGCTCTATTAAAAATTTAGCTTTTTTATGGAGTTTTTGGGAATGGTTCGTTTGGTGTCTTTTTCTTTCTTTAGGTCATACTCTATTATTTGTTTAGAACTAAGTAGTGTTCTCTTATATGATTTTAGGTTACTCTTTTATTAGATTGAAGGTTAATATAAAAGTACGTTCGGTACAAGGAAACTAACAGTGAGTTTAAGTTTGATGAGTTGACTCGAACTGCTTTGTCTCTTTTAAGTTTGTAGTGTTATTAAGAGTATATTAATAAAATTTGTCTAATTGATTTCATTTACTGCGTGCTTTGCAGTAAGTTTTTTATTTCGACTTTTTATTTTGCTTTGGAGTTTTAAAAAAGTATGAGAGAAACACCTCCATTTATTGATTGAAATCAATATATAATAATTCACTTCCGTTTTTTGGTAGGGTAGTAAAATTCAAATTAAAACATTGAGTTTATAAAAAAACTAGTTTATTTGTTAACTGTATTAAATGCTTTGATTGCACAAATACAAATCTCACGCTGCATTTGTACGAAGAGAAATTAAGAACACTTTTACTTTAAATTAACGAGTAAATTATAATAATAATGTGATCAACCGAAAACGATGCATCATCGTTTTTAACAGCATGTACCAAGACGTGCCTAATTAGGGATTATTTTACTTTCACTTGTGTCTAGTAAATATTCTACCTGTACCTGTAGATTATATATTATTCCATGTAAGAATTTTGTAATAATAACTACACTATCGTAATCAACACTTTTACTATCTAAAAGTAAAACATACTCATGTGATTAAGATAATATGTTTGGAATACTTTTGATAAGATAAAGTATGTAGATTAGAAGCCATTTCCTTAGGTTAGTTCGCGTTTGAAACACCGTATCGTGCTAAGTAGTAATTTTGTCTGGTGCTTAAAAATGTCTCTTTTGCGTATACGACGACTTTCCAAAATATCAAAATCTTCCGTTAACGTTCGGATTGATAATGTTGAAGATGAGAAAAGTAGTGTGGGTGATAAGGCAGAATCGAGTGATTCTGATTTGACTGTCAAAAAAACGTCAAAAAAAGATCGTGATGATGAAGATTCTAGCGACCAGGACGAGAATGAAGGTAGATTTTGTGATGTGTAATTTAATTTGAAGAAGGATCGTTCTTTATGTAATAGCTGTAGTTATCGTTTTGATTATTGACAATTAATGAAGCTTATGCGCGCACTTGATTATTGTGAATAGTTAACGTTAAACGTTAAGATTTTTTTGTTTTTTTCAACGTGAAACTACTAATCACGTGCCGTTAACAATAAATTCAATAGTAAATATTTCATTTTGTTTTGAATATTGAATATTGTATTTAGTGGACGTGGTTTTATTTCAACATAAAAATTTATTAGGTATTTGGAGCAAAGTTTTAACTTCACTACACAATATGCAAACAAAGGTGTGTGAAGAAAAGATTGTGATGCAATTAGTGTCTTTGCTACTGTACAACCGTTTTCAATTACAGTACACCGAGACTTAAGTTTTAGTTAATACAGTTGTTTGATTTTTTGTGATGGGCGTAAACAGAACATCACCAATTTCCAATTTATGACTTTTGGTTGTCTTATCAAAATATTTGTTGACATGTTTATCTGACGTAACCAACACTATCTTGTATTTCCACTTTGTAGTAGTTCCGTATTACTTCAAGTGTATTCACTTGCGTAAGTCTATCTAAAAAGATACTAATATTATAGACTAGAATTTTATGGCAAAGACCGTTTTTCGTATTTTTTGTTCGAGTGTTTCTTTAGTCATTATTATATTAAACCTCTCAGTGGGCGTGGTATTTAGGTTATTATAAAACCGCTCAAGATAAATGAATTTATCGTTTGGATTAGAACACTTTTTTCCTGTTGGAATCACATGTAATTTTCTTATTTTATTGAGATTAAACTATGAATTATACATATTTTTGATACTAAATTTACCGTATTCACTGAAAATCTCTTAAAGGAAAAAACTACATTGTTTTTTGAATTGCAGTTTAAAATTCAAACATTCAAACGTTTCGCTTCTATGTAATGAATCTATTAAACGAACAAATACTTACGTTGAAATTAGTGAAGAGAAACGTAAAAAAGTAGTTCTTTTCTTGTGTTGATACCAAAGATATATTTTTCAGAATCGATAAAAAATCATTGTAATTGCAGTCGTATTTTGCGACCGAGGATAATACAGAATGGTGTTTGGCCTGTGTTTTCGTGAACAGATGATCAGTATGCCATTAGGAAAAGGTGCAAGTACTGATCCCAATCTCTTTCGTGTTTGGACACAACTTTAGTTAAGTAGTTTCTCATTGTTCGATTCATTCGTTCAACCATGCGGCTTTAGTCTGAATGCAATTCCAACGGAACTCCAAATTGGTGGAAAAACTCTTTCACTAAAACGGTTGAGACTGTGGCGTTTCTTGATTGGGTATGGCTACCTGGATGTTTTTGTTTTCCGAATCAGATGGTGAAACTGCAATGTCAATCGCTACTTTTTCTAAGGGGCTTCCACGTTATACTGTTTCATTGGTGCGTTGCGTTTTTTTGCTGGACCGTTTCTAGATTTGCAGATCGTGCACTTACGGCACCATTCCAAGACGTCTTTGCAGTAGAATCTTTCTTGAACTTTTCCTAATGTCTTCTTCGCGTCAAAATGTACTCCTGATATACCATCGGGCAGATGCTGCAACACCTGTGACCCTCGGTTCTTTAAAACTACCAGCTGCTGTCTGTTTTTGGTACCTTCGACACTCTAGGGATGGCTTAAAAAGGCCGTCTTCACTCTCAAACTGCGCCCATTATGCTCTGATGTTTCTGCCTAAACCACTCACTGATTCCTAGGTTGGTTGTCGGCCATTTACTTTCCAATCCAGGAGTACTCTTATTTCAGGATCGTGTTTGCGACACAACTGCTCAGGTTCCCACTCTTGATCAACCATAACAGTTCTCCGGAGGCATTCGATCTTTTCTTCAAGTCGTAAACAACGGTTGCAGTTTGCCGGACATGGTCTTTTGGACATGGCATCAGCGTTCTTATGACTGCTTCCGGCATGATGTTCTGTGTCATAGTCATATTCTAGCAATTTCTCGATTCACTTTGGCATTTGTTCGGTTTACAAAACGGCAATAGCGATTTCAAGGCGGTGTGGTCTGTTCTTAGTAAAAATTTTTGTCTATATAAATATTTGTAGAAGTGTTCTACGGACTTGACGACTTCTAACAGCTCTCTTTTAGTCAGGCAGTAATTTCTTTTGGCTTTGATAACTCTTTGTTAAAATACGCGATGACTTTTTCTTTCTATCTTGCACTATGGCCAGATTACTTGCATCTTGTACTTTTTTGGACAACTTAAAATTGGTGAAGTAACAAAGGCCTGTTTTAGTTGATAAAAAGCGTTTTCGAAATCTTCATTCTATCTAAATTCTGCTTGTGCTTTCTTTGGTCAATTTTGTCAACGGTTTGGCAATGTTCGCAAATGCTGGTATAAATCGTCTATAATATTTCTACAACCCAAGAAAACTGTGAACTTGCTGGTGGATCAACACTTTAACATTAGACTGAGGTTTTGGCACTTGTAGGTACAACTTTAAACTTGTTAGTGGTTTCTTCCCGGTGGTCTATTGTTAAATCTCTCGTGACACTTCCTTCGTCGCGTCGTGACAATTCATTCGATTTATTTTTCAATCAGTTTCATTCTTTCTTCTAATTTTCTTCTAACTTTGGTTCTAATTTATCATCTACTTCTTCTATTTTGTCTTCTACTGCTTCTCCAAAATTTAAAATACCTGTTTGCATTTTTTTTGCTTTGCTTTCATTTGTTCTTCGATATTTTTTATTTGATTTTTTATGTTAGTTCGTATTTCTTCCATTTTCTGAAAATTTTTGGCAACATGTTTTTTCATTTTTTGAGAATTTTTTAGTAATTTGTCTTCTACGAATTTTTCTGAGAATTTTTGCAACATTTTTCTTTCATTTTTCTAGCATTTTCTTCATCTATTTTCACTACTTGCAAACGCGTTACCGGCATAAATTATAACACGAATAAAAAGTTTTAATTGTCACTTACAAATGCAATTTTTGTATAACACTAAATTTTAATAACGAACGATTCTTTATTATTAGATTAAATACACAGGTTTAACGAACTGGAACAGTTTAATGCAAAAACACAGGCGAATCGCGGTTATTTACATATCAATTTTTTATCAACGGTTTCTAATTACTGCACACCTGTCACCAATGTAACAATTTTTAAAACTAAATTTATTTACACCTATTTATTTACACGATTTAATTTAAATATAACTATAACTGCTTTTAACTAATGCTAATAAAACATAACGATATTTAAAAAAAAACAAGTTACGGGTAATTTATATATGTCACTCTACATTTATAAACACTTAGATAAATTGCACTTTTGTTTATTTTATCAAGTTCTCTTTTACGACGTATTTATTTTTCACTAACACTCGCGTTAAACACTTTATTTATTTAGACCGACACCGTATTCTTCTTCTGACTAAACTCGATTAGGTCTGACGCAATTCGGAGATCTTTTTTATATTCTACGTTATTTGCTTTGAGAACATTCCGGTAATTACCTCGAACAATCGGAAATGATCTTGAGGCTTCTATCGGTTTCAGTAATTTACATTTGTTTAGTTTAAGTAATTTTGGAACGTTAACCAAATATAATGTGGTTCTTAACTTTTTTTACTTTTTTAAGAAAGAAGTGCCTTCTTTTCTCAGTGGCGGATACAGAATTTTATTTTGGGGGGAGGGGGTTATAAAGAAAAGAAAACGTTAATATCGAGAGAGTATAAATAGTCTCCTCGACTTCACATATACACTTCATAAGATTTAAATAAAGAGTTTCGCCCAGGAGTTTTAAAAGAGGTTTTTGAGGGGGGGGGGGTCAAGACACTTATGATGCACCCTTTGTATCCACCGTTGCTCTTTCTGCAGTTTATTGATCAAATTGATTTAAAATAATACAGTGTGCCAAATTTTAGTACGAACACAAAAAACATGCTGTTTATGAAACTTTTAATTTTGACTTTACTCGCGATGCTTTTAGAGCATTTTGATTGACAATCGAGTATCAGTGTTTGTTTGAAATAATGTTACTTGACATCATCTTCTAACGTTCTTTTGTATGATTTTGAGATGTTTATTTATGATAGGATCAAACAAGGTGAATAGTTCGCAGATTAAAATTTTGCATTTGTTACTGCTGCGTTTATAAGTTTTTTTCTATTAACAGGATGGATAATTACTTCTTGTATTACAGGCCCTTTCGCTTATACAGAATTAATTGGTTTAACACTCTTTTATACTATGTAACTAAAATAATTCTTAAAATATATGTATTTGTGGATAAGTTTTCTCAAAAAACACAATCTAATTTTTTTAACTTTTACTTTGATTATCCTCTTCATCTTCAAAGCTAATCTACGCAGTACTATTTACTAGAACTTTGTTTTTTATATTTTTGTTTTTAGTTCAAATCTTTTAAAATACTTTTTCAGTTTGGATATTTATACAGGGTGTGTCTGATTAACGGGTTGTTATTTTAGCAGTTGAAATTCGAGCATAAACATAAAACGTCAAAATAAAAGTGCCGTTAAAATATTTAAAAAACATATAAAACATAAATAGTAAATTACAGACTTGTAGTCTCCTAATGTTGTTGACACCCAAATAAAAATAAACTGTTCTAAGAAGTGCAAATTTCTTCTCGGTGATTTGCTGACACTAAAAATAAATACAAAACAATGTTATCGGATAACGCGTAATTAAATTACTGTGTAAAAGGAAATTGCTATTCTGCACATTCTTTTCAAGTACACTAGATAATACCTTCTCTATTGGATGAAACACAACCGCCTAAGCGTCGACGAAAATTGCCCGCGTTAATAATTGCAAAAAATCGATTTTACAGCTCTTGTCTATTATTTACGGGGGTTTTGTACTTTACCTTTCACATAGCTCCAGAAAAAAGTCTAAAGGGTTATTATCTGGCCTACGGACTGGCCCGCGTCTAGTGCCGTTTCTTACAATCCAACGACCCGTAAAAACTATATTTAAGAAATCGGAAAGGCCTGCGACGTACATGCGGAGGGGTTCTATCGTGCATAAACCACATTGTTCTGCGAACTGTATTGGGTAAGTCATCAAATACGTGAGCAAAAGTTTCTGGTAAAAGTACAAGTCGTCTATAAGTTTCTGGTAAAATAAACGGTTCAATTAAACTATTTCTTAAAATACCCGCCTAAACATTAACAGAAAACCGCCACTGAAAGTTACTTTGTTGAATTTCATGATTTCATGAGGGTGTTCTTTATTCCAAACATGCGTATTGTGAAAATTCAGCACTCTATTCGTGTAAAAGAACACTCATCTGAAAATAATATTTCGGTACTAAACTCAAGTCGCGGTTCACGCGGTAGTTAGCTGCGCGGCCTATTTCTGTAGTGCTACTTCGTGTTCGATCTTTTACAATTTACAATATCTGCAAATAAATTGAAGAAAAACAAATATTAAAGTTTTGATTTGATTGAAAACATTCATTCTTCTTCCGTTGCTAATACATAGGGTGGTCTTTTTTTGATTACGGCTTTCGTTTGTAAGAAGTACACCTCCAGTTCCTCTAAATCCTTGCACATACGCCAAAATAAAATTTATTGAAGGCAATTGTCTATTAGGATATTGCTCAACCCACAATCTACGTGTGGTGTGGATGTTATAATTACACTCACCATACATTAAAACAGTATAACTGTTGTACATAATAAGGAAAATTTAAATTAAATATTATGAGTACATTAACACGAATCACTTAGCATCAACTAAAGACACCCGTTAAAAAAATCAAGACAGAAATACATCAGATGCTCGAACTCAGTTTTAAAAAAGCTGGATTTTGCATTTAATTATTTGAAGTCTTGTTTTGGTTACAAACAAAGATAAACATGATCGTGTACACAAAGTACGTTTTAATAAGCTAGATTAGTAATAATGCTAAGATATGAACATTACTATCTGTTTTAATTATTTTATTAACAATTACTTCTTTTGATGATGGAAAATTAAAGAAAATAATTAACACAATACATCAGTACGTTTCACGGATTTTACAACTTTTTCACTCATTATGTACCGCATAGTTACAATCAACAAAGAATTTCCATTTCTGAATTGCTACTACTTCTATGTACAGTTCTAAAGCATCCCCTATTAAGGACCTGCGCAATTTATTAATATTTAATTTGACTTAAAGAATATAATAATATAAGCTTATACTATTGCTATTAGTTTTTTTGTTTTTGAGGAAAATAACGAATTTAAAATTTGATGTACTGATGGTAAAAATTATGTTATAGCTTTTTATGGAAGTGTTGTGTTATGAAGTCAGATAAATCTTTCAGAAGCTTACAGATATTTACTTTACTATAGTTTTTTTTTACTATTTATAGTGTTTGCACGTTCTGATTTATTCAGGTACAGCAAAGACTAAATTTATGTGGGTAAGCGGTTTCTGTCTAGACTTAGTGTAGATCTATGACAGTTTTGACAGTGCTTAATCTGTTATATGTTTAAAAATAAATCTGTTACAAGTAGAAGCTGCAAATAAACCACACAAATGCTAAAAACATATATTTTATGTACTTATACAGCTAATTGTTACATTACGTAATTTTAGTGGTATAAAAACTAGTTCCGTTTACCTTTTCAAGAATTTTAATAAACCATTATAAAAACTGTAAAGATCCTACAAAAGAATTTAAAACTCAACTTGCGGTCTTATTATCGTGTGAGGATAATGAGTTCCAACTCTAAACAATCAAAAGAGTGCTTAAACTCGTCGGGATACTTCATACCCTTCCTTGAAGAACTCTACAATGACGTGTCGGTCTGGGAATCACTGAAAGATCTCTTAAACGGACAATACCCTTAAAGTTGACAATAATGTCTGATAAGTTTGCGGGCATACGCTTTATAATATTCTCTACCTTCAGAAATTATTTTTTTATGGCAATTAAATTTTTTTTATAGCTACAACGTTTTTCATCGCCGTCAAAACTTTACTCGATAAATAATTTAGTTTTGAAGAGAACTTTGAAGGAAGGAGATTATAAATTTTAACTTAACTAAGTAGAAGCAATATATTAATAATTTAATTTAATTGAGTGGCTGTATCTATCTATAGTGTAATCCAAGTATTGCTCTCATTATGAAAATGGATGTTTTTATACAATATCCTAGGAATTAAGGCATATTGCACTAAAAAACAAATATGAAATGAGGGGTTGGGTCTATTTGTCTTTGAGCAAAAGTTACGTTCTTTGTGAGAAGTTTCTAATAGTCTACGTTACAGATGCGTTAACAAAAAACATTTGTTTGTTTGAGGTGCTTACTTCAACGGCATGTTTTTCTAGTTATTCAGAATAAAGTTGCTTAAGTAATCATCCGCAAACTTTTTGAGCTATTTATCTTATAATAAATTACGTCAAGCGTAAATCTACATTTTTTGCATTTAACCAAAAAGTATATTTAGAACAATGACAACTATTTTATGAACAATTTTCAACTATACATCAAAACAAATTTTCATTCATGTCTGTGATTGCGAACCTTTTAATGTTTAATCAATTTTCGGAGTAGCCGATATCTTAAAATTCTTGTTTGATTCCTGCTTTTTATGTAATTTGATTTTTGTTTAACTTCCGATATTCTAAAACAAAAAATTAATGTTCATTATTAGTTGGAAAGCAGTAAATATATTCAGCATGTATCTGATTAACCTGTTGTTAATTTAGCAGATGAAATTATAGCATCAATAGAAGCAAAAATGTCAAAATATCAGTTCTAATAAAACATTTAAAAAAATTAAAATTTTGAGTCAAATAAATCGGAAATTACGGACCTGTTGCATTAAATAGTTTGTTGACACCATTAACCCTAGGATGCACAAGCATTTTGGTGTTTTAGTGATAAATTACTGGAGTCATATCCTTCTTTCATGTGTTTACAGGCACGCTCCAAATTGTTGAAAACTTTCAACGAAAAATGTATAAACCATGGATTTTTGTTGAATTATAGCGAAATTAATAATTCAGTGTTCCTCGGTGCAGTTGTGAAAAAACATTACGAGTAAATGCAGTACTGACTAGTCCCAAAAGGACGTAACGGCTGTATACTGATTTTCTAATTTTGTTTTCACAATTGCGCCCACTAAAATTTTTATTGCTACTAGTATATGGTGATTTCTTTTTTTGGAAATAGTTCAGCAATATTTACAACTACTCTTTCAAACGGGTTGTTCACACTGTATGGTTTTCATCAGAGTTGGTTCGTTACTCGTCTTGCATTTTACATATTATTCTTTCAATTCTTTTCTGCAATTGAATATGAAACCTGTTTCGAATTTTGTGAAAAGTGTTTTTCAAACCAAACAAGGGAACTCTACTTTTTGATAACAACAATTGAGTTTGTTGTTATTTACTTTTGTCGTTCTCCAATGCCTGTTTTAGTATACCGGTTTCTTATATTCTCATTAGGATATAACTAAACGCAAATTTTAATAATTTTTTATTCTTTGCGAGTTTTTGCGGTTCCCATTAGTTATATGTATGTCACTATTATTCTTATAATCGTCTAACATTAGATCTACAGCTTACATTGTCAAAATATACTAGACTATTTTGCCACGACAATACTGTTTTCATTAATTTCATTGAACGTTACGGATGTATTACACTAAGAGACATCACCGTAAACTGCGAGATACCTTATCCAATGCTAAACAAAATATCTTCTCTATCTTTAGCATCCATTTTTACTTGTCTATATCTGCTTTTCGAATCCAGTGTGAAAAACTACTTGGAAGTAGATAACCTGTTTAGTGTAGCATTGATTTTTGAAAACGGATAGCTATTCTTTTTTGTAACATTGTTCAATCGACAATAATCAATACCAAAACCGTTCTTTTTATAGACAGACGCTATTTTGATGTTCACCAACGACTACGATAATGCCTTGTTTCTGCATATCTTGTATAATTGTGTTGGTATCTTCAAATTTTGCTAATGGAAGATCTCGGATGTTATCATATAGGTTGCGGAACCTTATTTTAATAATCCAACAATTCTTAATCTTATATTTTATTTGAGCTGTTATATTACACCATTGTATCTTAAGCATGAAGTTAACTAGTGACGACGTTGTCGGGTTATCAACAACGTTGCCACCTAACATCCTCCTCAGTAAAGTTTATAATCCTTAAATCTATGAGGTGCGTTAGCTAGCCCTACGCGGCCTTATCTTTTGGGTGTTTAGATCAGGTAAGTATTCTTTTACAACTATGGTAGAGTCAGGGACAGAGCGGAAGTTTAAGTCTGTTTCATCTCGACTTTTATCATGACTATTATAATATACGCTATCTTGATTTTGCTTCACTTAAAATTTTTTTTCTAACATTTTATCTGTTATTGGTAAGAGACCTATAAGTTTTCTCGAATATAACACTTGTGCAGGACTAAGAATAATATTTGAAATTAAGGTGTTTCAAAATTCTAACATTGACAAGTAAGAATCCTTTCCACACATAACGCGTTTTACTAAGATATTTTTTACAGTCTGAATAGTGCGCTCTACAAATCCAATACTTTGATAGTATCTAGGGCTAGACCTATAGTGTTCAAAATTATATAGCATAGAATTGATGACCATTGTCTGAAATTACTATCTTTGGTATTCCCTGTCTTGAAAAATTTTTTTTCGAAACAATGATAATATTACCTGACAAGGTACTACTTAACTTTTTTAGTTCAACAAATTTAGAAAAGCAATTTACAATACTAGGTAGTTTAAGTTATGAAGAGTAAAAAAAAGTACTCTAATTTTGTGCTACACAACTACTAGCACTGAATGTGACATTAAAGATTCTCTTGTATTGGTTTTCTATACACTCTTGCAAATGACACAATTGTCGATTTTATTTTCGATGTCTCTTGACATTCTTGGCCAAAATAAAATTTTGCGAGACTGCTGCTTACACTTTTTTTTCCTAAATGAGTATAATGGATCATATCTAACATTTTAGGTCCTTAACCTTTCTGGTAAAAACAATCTATCATTTTTAAAAATTAAACTCTGAAAAATTGTTAGTTCGTTTTTATAAGGTCAAAATATTTGTAAATCTTTATTTAAATTCGCCTTTGACAGGAAAACCGACTTTAATGACTTCAATCAATTGTTGAGAAATGCCATTTTCGCTAGTAACTTGTATAAATTCTTTTAGTTCATCATCACTCATTGATAAATTTTTCGTAATAATATTGTAACGATTTTTTTTTAAATTAATTTATTTATGAACTAAATATACAACGATTTAAATTTAACTACTTTTAACTAACACTAATAAAGTGCAATGGTATGTAAGTAAAACACTTACATTAATTTATATATTACTATCACTCGAAAAATAATGTTCGCAGATAACTTCTGTTTATCTAAACCGCTATTTGTTTATATTAAAAACACGTACAATTACAACGCCGTATTTATTTTTTACTAGAACGTGCACTTTCTATATTTATCTTAGCACAAAGTCTGCTAAACGTTTCTTCCGACTCAATTCGACAAACTGACTTAAGCTTCCTTTGAATAGTTTTTATATATTTTTGTTATCTGTGTCTAGAATGTTCAACATTCTTCGGGTATTGTCTCAAAGTTGACAATAACTTCGAGAACGTTTCAATACATATTTTTGCGCCAAATTTAATTTCAGCTTCAATACAATAGGTATTTTGAGAAAAGGAACGTGACAATGTGTCAGCAATGTATACTTTTGTACCTTTTTTATGAACGGGATTAAACGAATATATTTGTAATTTGATTAACATTCTCTGTAACCCACAGGTGCTAATATTAAAGGTTTTTTTATATATGGCAACCGATGGGTAATGAACTGTTTCAATTGTAATATTCTCTCAACCATATACAGTGGTGTGAAAATCACTTCATAAAATTAATGAAAAATGAACTTTTAAGCACTTCACTCAAATGCATTTCAAGCATATCCTCTATATCAGCTCTATCTTAACTAAGGAGTTAATGACAATGATAAAATAAATAAACGTTGAAGTAAAATAAGGTTTTATTCAAAATATCATAAGATTTGACCCAAAAAAAACGTATACTGCATTATGGAAAATATGTTCTTATTTTAAACTAATTTTAGTATTTAATTGGTCAACCCTTGTTTTTGATGACTAGTTGACATCTTCTGGGCATGGAATTTGACAGTTTTTTTAGTTCGTCCTTAGTGATGTTTATTTCTTGATATGATTTTTGATATTCTGTTCTACAAGTTTTCAATGGGATTCAGGTCCCGAGATTGCGCTGGCCAGTTCAATCTGTTAATTTGATTCTCCATTTATGATTTAACAAGCTTCGCTCTATTGCAAGGTGCGTTGTCATCTTGAAACCGAAAACCTTCCCCAAACTAATTTTTTTCCAAGTATTTTGTGGCATTTATCGTTACATAACTGAGATTGAATGCTTAATTGTTGGAATGATACATTTTGGCGAAAATTCCTCCCTGGGAAACTTTCTGACATGTATTTCCAGCATGATTATTCATGTTAAAAGTTGGTTCATCGCTAAATAATACGTTTTGCCACTGCTTTGTTGTCCACTTTAGATGTTCTTTTGCCCATTTCAAACTTCAGCTTTTGCGATTTTTCCAAACTCAACATACTTTTTAATGATCCTAACTGTAGATTGGTTACATTTTACTAATTTCGCGACTAGAAGCACCTTGGTTATAGTGAAAAATTATTTCAATCCGTCTTTGGTCTGATAATTTCGTTTGCTTCTCTTTAGAACATATTTTAACTTTCTACACGAAATGTAAAAAGCGAATAATGACTTAAAGTAATTGCAGCTCTTATATACTTAACAGCTGTATTCATAAAAATTTACAATTGGGTTACAGAGCTCTTCAAACCTATTTTAGCATAAATGTCAAAAAACACTATTCATAAACGCGTTTTAGCTTAACAAACCTTTTGTAACAGTGTTGTAACTTAGCAATATTTAAAATAGGACCTACCCTTCTTTAAACTTATTTTAACTTAAAAATTGTGTATAATCAGATTTTTTGAAGTGAAAAAATTTACCTAAAAGAAATTTAATTTGTTTCTGTATTTAATTTCACACAGATGCAATAGATGATATTAATATCCATTAATATTGTAAATAATATAATTGATATAATTTGCGACTTCGACTGGGCTTTCAAGTGAATTTTGTCATTTTGGCGGTGCTACAAATCTTGGTACTTTTTGGCAACACGTCTTCATAGTTTTAATTTTAATTCTTTTGTAATCAAATTTATTGTTTGTATTCTCCTAATTTTTAGTTAAATAGTTAAATATTATTTACATCAAGCGATATGTTTTACTGCCCATTGGTCTGTGCCATTCGATCGGAAAGAGGATTTTGATTTCTTTTAGGTATAAAATGTAATTCATATAATTTATTAAATTAAATAATTTTTTATTCAGCCATTTAAAAAAATAAGCAGTTTACATTCGAGAAAGATGTATTTTATGCAATACCAAACTTCTCTCCATAGTGCCGTTATTACTGCATCGTCCGTTTTTTTACATTTACAAATATACTTAATATAATTACTACTACTAATGTTGTTAAATAGTTATTCAAAAATCGAATTGTAATTAATCACACCAGACTTGCAAAATTATCTACCCAACAAACTATGTCAGCATTTTCTTTTGCTTGTTGGCGTCAGTATTTTTGTTTTGAATTATCTAGACCCTTCCTTGCACCCATTCTTGAAATTGATGCTAAAAAAACTAAATATGTTATTTTGAACACATTCAAATTGATACAAACCTTATCCTGTACAAGCTAATTTCCGCTTCTTGTTTTCTTTTTACTATCTGTCATTATTAATTACTACCATAATTATTACTTGACAGACGTAACTAATAAACGCAAAAAATAGTTCTAATGTTTTGACGTTACCAACGCGACTACATTAAATTTACTGAAATCGATATTTTAACTCTATTTTGAGTACCGAGAGTTTACGAACCGTTTATGAATGAATGAAAGTTAAAACGTTCTGTAAGCCTTAAAACACGTTTTAAATAAAACAAGTTTAAAGAGTATTTTTGAATATTTTTATGAATACAGCAGTTACAATTTAATTGAATTTTTTTTTCAAATTTACTTCCCTTTACCTCCTAATAATTACAGGATTTTTTGGAATGCTCTTAAATATGCTTAATTAGCCGGTAATGATTAATTATAACGATGTAATTAGTAATAACATTAATGATTTACGAAGTATAAGTGGATAATTTAAGTTCACGAAAGAATGCAAAAAAATTTATGTTGGAGTCCAAAAACCATTGTAGACGTGGGTGATGCATGACTTTTTCACACCAATTATGCAGCTGCTGAAATTGCTAACATCTTTTAAATTTGGGCGTAGCTCTGTTGAGATTTAGTAAATGACTTTGACAGATATGCCACTTTTATATGTTATTAGAACAAAACAAAGCTATAGAAATATATCCGTCTAATTGTGGAAATACATTTCCCAGTGCTGATGATCTCCAAAAGGGCGAAACGGGCGTACACTGGTTCTTTCTGGTGGTAATTTTTGCAATTTTACTGGTATAGTTACTTTTTACTATATTCGTTGGTGGATTGCAATCTTGTATTATTCGATACGATTTTTGAATTTTCGCGGTCAGCAAATCCAACTACCAACATGCTACGATCTCAATAGCAAGAATTTGTTGTATGTAACCTTATTTAACAATCCCAAGATTCTTAATCTTTTGTTTTATTTTAAATGCTATATTACACTTAACACTGCAACATGCAGACACCATTACAACTTAATTTTGAAGAATGTTATTAACTAGTGTCGACGTTGTCGGATTGTTAACAACGTTGCTACCTACCACTTATAAGTTTCTAAATTAGTTCTGTTTCTGCTTCTGCTATTTCGAGCGTTTTTTTTTTTTAAGTTTTGTAACTTTTGTTGCCAATATCGAATGGGTCATTAGAAAGTTAGACTACAGCTAAAGGTAAAGCTCTCATGGTAGCAGCTTCATGTAGCAAGAGTTTATGAATATTTGCTGAACTGAAAGTATGTTTTAGCCAGTCCTTCATTGATATCACTAATTCTGAAACTTATTAATTATTTTTTTTAATCATGTCGTTACTGTTGTTTTTGTCTTGGTTGGGCGTGTCTACGCTTAGTATGATTTTCTTGTAACATTAGAGAAGCCATTTTTATTTTAAGTTTTTTGTACTTTACAATTTTTTGATTGTCATTCTTTAACTCTGATTTGTAAGACATGTGCAACAACTGCAACTCTGGTCTGTTTTCTTTAGCTTTTCGAGTTGGTTTAGGCAGGTTTATATTGATTGAAAAAAAAACTCGCTATGTGAAACAGTTTTTGCATGTTGTAACTGTAAAGTTTGACTCAAAATTAGTACATTATGGCACTCGTATTTTACATTTTTATCAATTTTTAACTGGAATTCAATGGAACAGCAGTGCTTAATAGCACATCCTTATACCTATTTTTTCCAAAAGAGGTTTTTGTGCTGCTTCAGTTTTATACAGATATTTTGAGAAGTACAACTCTGTATATTTTGAACAGTTTATTTGTTGATAAAAATTTGTTTTTTGTGTCTTTTTAACCAATCGACGTCGGATTTTGATTTGAAATTCTACTACTACGTTTACTAAAGTCACATATTCGATAAATTATTATAAAACTGCTGCTTCTAAAATTAATTTTGTTTGAATTAAAATAAAATTACTTTTTTTAACAGTTTTACGTGAAAATATTTGAACATGTTCTGCTCGCAATTGAAATTTAGCATATCATTTTTTATGATTTTGTACTTAGCTTTGTGTTATTCATATTTGTTATTTGTATTTATGGTAATACTAGATAAAATATCAAAACACCAACGTATATTAATGCCGTGGTTTTTCTTTGTATTTTCGAGCACGATTTAAGCTTATACGACACCATGATTAATGGGTAAAAATGTTTGTTATATATTTGGGTATTTTTAAAGTAATAACTCTCGTTTTGACTTTTTTAGTAAACAGTTGAACTTCTTTATATGCGTTTCAATATTATTTTCAAAACATTAATATACTTTCACTATAAAGTTTTCTACGTAGTTGAGACGTTAATGCTTTTTCACATAAATTTACATATTAATTTACACGTCATATTCAAGACGCTATCTACCCTTCGTGATTTCCTGTTCTAACCGATAAATTTCAAGCGGATGCAATTAATATCCACAGACAGACAAGAATCTTCTTATTAAAGAAAAAGCTTAGCAACTACTCATACCTATTTTTAAATGTACCTCTTTTCTCTTTTTTGCATTTCCATTTTAGAACTGCGTAAAATGCGTTATATTAGCGTCTGCTGAAAAGATGCATTACAAACAAATTATAGTTTTAAAGTTAGAATCATATTTAATACCTTTCTCATTTAAGAATTTGAAGCTAAATTTTAAAATGAGCTTATTCCTAGGTGTATAACGTTCAAAACTGTACTGACGTATATTCTTGACAACAAGACAATAGCTCTGGCAAAAACAATTTAGAAACTTTTATAATAAATTTTTTACGATTTCTTCGTAAAGTACCAATTAAAAGTTTAATTCAAATCATTTCAGAAAAGCGCTTTAAAATGTTCGTTTTAGTTGAGAATTTTAACAATTTACTTTTAAATTAAGAATATTGAAGCTTTCTTTTAAAAATTAAGAATTACTGTACAAGAGTATAGCATATTTTTTTAATTCTGAAAACGAGCTCTACTATTCCCCGTTTTTGTTGTCATTTAATGTGCTCATGGTTCTTTAATTTTTATTAACCAGAGCTTAAGTTATCTTGTTTGTGAGTTTAAAATATTTTAACTTTAGAAGTTTTCATATCTTGGATTTGAAACTATAGTTGCGGCCGTTTTGTGTAGAAACCAATTAAAAATTAAAACTTATTTTAATGTCTCATGAAAAAGATCAAAAGTATCATCGGGGAAAAATTAGCAGTAAATCTAAACATTTTAGTATTTGTTGTCAATGACTATCTTATTTTTACTTTCCTTATAAGGAAAGTATAGCAATTTTTTTTTTAATTTTTAATGCATAATTTTACGTTTCAAAGTCTCCTGAATCAGAATAATTTATTTTTCACAAAAATATTTTGGGTGTGTGTGTGTGTGTGTGTGTACCCACGATAACTCTCGAACCAAAAGTTCTAGTAACTTGTAATTTGGCATGGAGCTGGATTTTCATATTCTCTCGGTTATATCAAAAGATGGATTGGATAATTTTGTACATATCTAAATTATTCGAATTATTTTTACAGTTTCTTATAGAGAATAGAGATAATTCTACCTATTAATTTATTCAAATAAAAAAATTAACATTAACAGTTTATCAGATATTTAATTTGCAATTAAAAATAAATTCACAAATATAATATACTTTCGAATCCTGCTTGCGATGATTTTTTTACTAATTTACTAAGGGGTAAGTAATATCGAGGCGCACAAATATAAGGGTTAGTTGATATGATCTTAATGAAATCGAGGAGAAAAATTTAAAAAAAATTACAGCATGCTAGGAAATCAATACAAACGTGTACATATCACTTCAAAATGGTTTGGACAACATAACCTTGAAAAGATATGTAGACATTTCTTCATCATTCCTTATAGGAAAGTCTTGTGGTGACCACAACAGTTTTTTTAAAGGTTTATTATGCAGAATGATTTTGTCTGACTTTGTTTTGTATATTGAAGTAGTCTTCATTTGCAAACCAATAAAGAGAAGAACAGTGCGCGAGACGACTAAGACAAATAAGAATCTCAAACTAACGGAGAACTCCAATTTACTACAAGAACACCGAGAAATCGAATAAACAGCACGCACAACTTTTATGAACATGCAACAAACATTGTGTTCATAACATATACACAATAAAATACGAAGTAGACTGCTGAGATCTATGTTTTCTCAGTTTTATTCAATTTTATCTTATGAAAAAGTTATGGAGTTAATGCAAAAAACAACGGCTTGTATCGATACTATTCAAAAACAAAGGCTACAGTTTCTGGTGCGTACAATGAGAAACACAAAGTATCACTTATTACAGTTGGTTCTACAAGAACGGATAGAAGGACGTCGTCCACTAGGCCGAAGACGCATATCCTGGTTGAAGAACCTAAGAGATTGGTATAATCTAACATCAACCCAACTGTTTCGAACAGCAGTATCCCAGCTGATGATCACGAACACTCTTCTTCAAAGAGTACGCACCTGAAGCAGAAGAAGAAGATCGAATCTACAAAAAAATAAACAAGCATATAGTTTTTATAGACTTTCAAAGGCGTATGATAACGTTCTCAGGTTAGAACTGTAGCCAGACATGAGATCACTGTGTTGGTGGGGGTGCAGAAATATAAGAACAGAACACTAAGAACTTAAAGCACGCAATTTTTAAATTTCTGGGAACGGGACGGAAGTAAAATAAGAAATAAATGATTCGCTAACCATATCACAGTAAAACTAGTTTAACGGACTTTTAAGTTAGCTTGGCGGATACAAAAAAAAATTAAGTATTGCGAAATTATAGTGATTACACAATAATGAAACAAAGTGAACCGTTTAAAACTTGTTATATAAATACAAAAGTTTGCGCACGTTAATCGTTATAACAAGTCTATATGCTGGTGCGACCGAGGCCAAAACAAATAATTAAGTATAAGATACAAGGTACTTACTCAGCGTTTTTAATATGCGATTAGCTAATAGCATATCTTAAACATCTCTATCAAATTCCTACAAGTTAAACTGATATTTATACGGTACGAAATTCACACCAAGACATTTTTAACACAACAAATTCTCCTCTCGCCTTCTAGCAACATAACCTGGGAAATGGACACTAGCTGAAATCAAGAATAGAAATTTAGGCATACGCCAAGGACAGAACTCTAAAATCGAAACCCAACCCAAATACAATAACACCCAACCTAAGAAGAAACATAAATGAAAGATCTTGCTTCAGTTCGCTAAGTATCATTAATCAAATGTGTCTAAAAGTTGCATGAAGCGGAAAAATACTCCAAAAGAACCAAGTAAAACAAAGAAATCTCAAGCAAAAAGAAGATTCTCATAAAGTCGACATAAGTCGGGCTTCCTGAAAGGCAGAGAAAAAAACTTCAAAGCCAGCAAACACTACATGAGTGCACCAATCAAAGCAAAATCTAAAACCGCAACACAATACGAAACTGAAAGAAAGAAAGAAAAAGAAGTAAGAGTAAATAAGAAAGAATACAAAAATCTCTTGCTGATCGAATGTCGTTAGTCAGTGCTCATCCTGTTGGAATATCACAATGGAACGTAAATACCGAAGAACTGATTAGAATATTCTAAGACCAAAAGAAACCCAACGAAGAGAAATGTCCTAACAGTACTAAGAGTACAAGAAGCGACGTTGCAGTTCATTCAAAGTTTCAACCCAGATACAACTAAACAAAAACCCACTAAACCCGATAAAGCAGGAGAAGCAACTGAGAAATAAAAGAAAAGAAATATAGTTACATTTAATACTAAAGAAAGAAGTTACTAAAAAGAAAAAGAAAGAAAGTGTTTAAGCAACAAACCAAGGGTTAGAAAAAAACAAAACAGATAATTGGTCTAAAGGCGAACCTTAAGGAACAAAAGAGAAAAGAGAAAAAATGAAAAGTAAGAAAGACCAGAAAGAAAGAAGAGAAGGAAAAAGATCAGACAAGATGTAAATGTATAGGAAACCTAAAAGAAAAAAAACGAAAACTAAAGTGAAAGTTCTACTAGCGACTTACCAATCTCAAAAAGACCGACTACGCGGATGTAACTATATACAAATAGAAAGGTAGTTTGTGCTGAAGGAAGATGGAAAAGAAACCAAAAGAAATTTATTAGAAAACCTAAGTAAAAAAAAAAATTAGTACAGCAGAATGGAAGTAACTATTGGGTATCATCCAAGCTACACTTGAACCACTAAAAGACATGATAAACAACAATTCTTTCAGTTGCTAACAGATTCCAGTGTAAGGAATAGTAGGGGTTTTTGTATTTGGAGAAAGCGTAGAATCTTTATGTAGACGTGTAGAAGATCTTGTAGCGACCCAAGTATTAGAAAGCTTAATCGTTTCTAACAATGCGTGACGTAACCTAATAGGATTGCGGTGATCACAGCCAGATAGAATTTGGTAATCGTAGATTTGATGCTAGCGTTGGTATGATGGAACAACTAATTTCCACACGCAAGCATCAGAAGAAGAGACACGTACCCATTTATATAAATGATTTTTCACAACACACCAACGAGAGAAACGACGAGGATAATCGGTAACTTTAGATGTCAGACCCAAATACCAAGGATCAGTAGTAGGTCTAATAATCCTAGATACTGAAAAGAAATTAAAAGAGAAAGAACAGTACGTAAAGACTTATCAATTTGAGAACGACAACGAACACATGTATTAGAAGTAGAAGTAGATACAAAACAAAGTGTAAAGGCATTAAGAGAGCAAGTAGCAGGATTAGCAGAAGAAACGAAAGTAGAAGTCTTACTAGCAAAGGTTACAGGTGATTCCTTAACTATGTCACTGATCTCTGATGTTGAAACGTGAAAAGAATTACGATAAACGGAAGTTGATAGAACAGCGTTAGATTCCGGCGAATGTTCTTGAGCTTTATTGGCTCAGGGACCGGTTCTGATAGCTGAAGAAAGAGGTATCGCATGGTGGTAACGTACGTACGGGTGGTTTCCTCAGCTCCCATTGTACGACTGCGAATAGTATTCATTAAGTGTTCATCGTAATCCAAAGATAAAAACTCGAACTTTAACAGAGCAGCAACATCATTCTACGAACGTAAAGAGTTTCGGTTCGTGCTAAAAACAAGAAGACAATACCTCAAAAGCTGAGAGAAAATGTTCGTGATGCGAGACACCACGAGATAAACACAGTTCGTCAATACGAATAAGAAACTCAGAAGTACAGAAGGCTCTTCACCAGAAAAAGTCACGTTCTAATTCGCGAAGCTTATTTCTGAATCAGAGTCAGAAGAAATAAGAAGTGGCGGTTTTTCGTCTGAGTAATATATATCTAAAACAATAAAACCTAAAACAAGAAACTAATCAAAGCCGTAAACCAAAGCAGAAATCTACTACTACCTGTCTAGAAATCCAATTAAAATAAAAGTTGATAACTACAGCGAAATCAAACCAGTGAACTACTAAAAGGCTGCAAAAAAATAAGCAAACCAACTACGAAGCTGGTTAAGTTGAATCCACTAATAAAAATGAAGACATAATAGTACCAATAAAAATACAATGAATTATAAATTCACACACGAAATCGAGTCTCACGTTGGGCGCCTAATTTTGTTACGAGGATTTTCTTGTAACTTAATTGCTGGTGACTAACTGGGTTAAATCGGCAAGCGAATTGCAGGTCTACGTGTGCTAATTATAACGTAAAATTAAAAAGTTACCAAAACGGTTAAAAACTAGAATGGAACGTACCGTTTAAATCTATCCAACACTGAAATAGAACACATGACAAAACACTAGTTATAACGACAAATATATTTATTCATTTACAAACAAAATTTTGCGTGCGTTAATTGTGATACCATCTATATCTAAAATCTAAAAAAAATGTAGTTTTAATTAAATATAGGATCGTATCACAAACAAGTAGCTTGTCGACGAACAATGTATCGTCGTAATCAAATGCGTCAAGCATTCGAGTTTTCACTATTCCTATCGCCGGTATGCCTCCAAGGTTATTCGAGCATTACATGAAATATGAGGATTTATCCCCAGATTATGTTTCGGAAGTGGTTTAATTAACCAATGGTCCCCTTCAGTATGTGCTTCTAGTTATAGTTTCCATCGGAAGGTAATGGATTAACATGAATAGCGGTATCTTAAATTGCTATCAGAATTACGGGAAAATTAACGTAAATCACAAAAATATGAATCAACGCTTACCCCTGGAAGGCTTTCACAAAAGCAGCAAAAATACTACACCTATTTAGAACACGGATGAGGTACTGACGTTAAATCATATATGCGAAGCGGACCGCAATCACCGGAAAAATACGGTACCAAAATCACACCAAGACACTTTTAACATAACAAATTATACAATGATGCTATCAGAATCAGATGCTAACAATTTTATACGATCAATAAAACCAGAGTGTGTTAAGCTTCTTGAAGTCGTTTAAGTTATATTAACAGGTGTGCCATTCATTCTTCGTGATGATTTGCCCCAATAGAGGTTATACAAATATTGGTTTCAATTGCCCATCTAAAGTAGGTTAGTGGCTGAAATGATCGACATCTAACTAATATGGTTTAGTTTGTCTTCTGTGTATGCGTTATTTGTCAGTCATTGAAATTTTCCAAGGTAATAAACCTAAAATCTAGAAATCACTAGTAACGTCCAGCGCGTAAATGACATTTACGAATTGGAAAAATTCATACAGCACAGGAAACCGTACCAAGGTTTTTTAATATAACAAATTATCATACAAAAACACTGCACAGCTTACTATGGGCCGAAAATCTTAGCAACGAAACAAAAAAAAACGTATACTCCGAACAGCTGATATGTGATCGTTAACTAAACATGTAAGAGACATAATAAGAATTGTAAATTTGGATTTTATAAGAAAGTATTACAAGAAGGAGAGTAAACTGCTTCCATAAAAAACGCTAGAAAACTGAGCATTATAGTAGTAAGCCATGTTTAGTGAATACTAGGTAACAGATGGCCGACACAATGGTACATTAAAAATTTTAAGCTTATCTCAAATATTTGAATTTCTTGATTGCTCTGGTGGTACCTATAGGTAAAATTGTTTTCCTCCTCAGCTTTATTACTAACAATTTAGTATTTTTGTGAACTTTGAATAGTAAACTTTTCTCGTCGTAATTTTGGCATTTTAATGACCTTGAGCAGTAAATAACATGTCTACGAAGAGTAGAAAGTAATACATCTACAGAAACTATTTCATAGATCATTTTGTATCAATATAGTATATTTAATGATAAGACGTTACCTTTTTTTAATGATTCTGTAGTTTCTTAATAAATTGATAAAATGTAAAAAATATCTCAATACCAGTATGTAATTTTCGGTAATATTCACTTTTCTACATTTTATGTTGTTACGAAAACGCTTTTACAATGTTGAATTTCTATTTGAGTGTCATTGTGATTGATCTAATGAATAGTCATCTAGAACTGTACTATTACTGATTATTTTATTGTTTTGTCTCTATGTTGTTTTTGATTTATTTTCTAAACGTAAACGTCAGGATGCTGGTACATGAAAATGAACTTACGGTGAACTCCTGCTTGATAATTCTAAAGAGCTTGTTGAGCATTACATATATTTACTTAGACAACACTATCGGGTCGACTACTTAGCTGTACCGAGTTTTTAAAAACACGATACTTCTAATTGTATAATGTCTGCACTTTCAATCAAACAAATTTTTTGATTATCAGTCATATTTTATTTTAAAGACCAAACTTCTAATAAATTGTATAAAGCTTTACAGGTATCTTCTAAATGTTTAAGATTTAAAAACGTTCATCTTGTCGACACTGCAACAGAATAAAATTATGTTACGTTAATCACAGATGCTCATAATAAACTTTACACGCAACAAAAGATTTTGCATAAACTTTTAGTCAGTGAATGAATATAAATTTTAATTAATTCACTATGCAAAATTACGAACATTTTGTTTTTATGTGCACAACAATAAATTTAGAATTGTGGTATAATTAATGTCGTCCAAAATTTGTTTTAACCACGTATATTCATTTTAATAATTTCCTGAATTCTTAAATTATTTTAAATTTGGATTTACCCATGTTAAAATATCTCGTCGTTTTGCAATTAAATTGTTTTATATTATCGGTTAGCGTTTTACCGTAACAATATAAATTGAAATAAAAATTACTTTATTAACGGTTGGCATTTTAATATCAGGTTATTAATCGATTTGTTGACGAAGTTTTTGCATCTTATGTAAACGTAAAAGTATTTTTTAAGATTTTATTGATTTGCTCTTTACGTAAGCTCTATTACGAAATAATTGGTTATTATAAGTGCTTTTTGTGTTATGATTAGATACGTTCTTTTTAACTATTGATTTTACTATTAAAACGATTACAACATACTATTCGAAGAAGTGTTTACATTTATTTTCAACTTTATATGCATATCGTCCTCTTCTGCATGTACAGGCATATTTGAATTTAAGAAATTTTACAGGAGAGCAAGACGTAAAAAAATGTGTCTCAATCAATTGTCATTGCATGCTTATTTTCAAAATTTGCGAAAACAAAAAATTAAATTTGTGTTCATATAGACTGTTACTGTGATGTTCACTGTTAGTCTCAATATGCCGTGTGTCCCGAAAATTTACAGATTAGCATGGGGAATTTGAAAATTTTGATGTACCCAAAGTGTTTTTAAGATATTTCCAGTATCAGAACATATGACAATGTGTACCAGAGAACGTTTTGCGTTATAATTTTCAAAATTTAATAACAAATATCAAAAATATTTACAAAAATGTATCGCGTGGAAAAAAGTTTACTTTAAAATACAGATGTAAAGAACTCATTGAAGGCAATCTCAATGGGATGTCTTATTTGGAATTGCTCCAGAATAGGGTGGTTCCAGCATTAGGAGAGACAGTGGAAGATTTGCAGCTAGAAGCTTGGTTCAAACAGGACGGCAGCAACTTGGTGATTTTTCGGTAATATTTAGTAAATACCTTCCACGGTGTTATTAGTTCACGCGGGCAAGTTCACTTGGCTGCTACGATCTCTTGACCTAGCACTTTGTAATTTTTTGCTGTGGGGTCATCTTAAAAACAGGATTTATCCCGATTCTTCAGAGAATTTGAAGATCACAATCCACGAAGAATGTCAGCAAATTAATGCTCAATAGCTAGCGACTGTGCGTCAGGAGTTTTACAATAGACCAGGCTACTGTCTAGTACAAAACGGAGAGCTTTTTATACACTGGATTTAAGAAAACCTTTCTAATCGGCGATTTTCAGGACCGCCATAAATATTTATCCGGGGCAGTGGCGGCGCTACCTTTCTGCGCCCCCCCCCCTCATTTTAATTGCGGCGCCCTCAAAGGAAAACAGAAGAAAGTGTATACAGAATGAATTTTATTATTATTTATTTACAATTGATATTGAGAACATAATCAGATATATTTGTCAGAGACGCATCGAAAATAAAAGGGGCTTCGTTGGGCGTTTGTGCTGGGTTAGACTGCATCGACAATTTATGACAAGTGAATAACGCACGACACTAACTTTTACACAATTAATTTACTATAGCAAAAGTTACGAGTACAAATTTCAAACAAAGTCATTAATAAACAATAACACAAACAAACAAAACTGATTTCATTAATATAAAAATTAAATTTATAAACGTTTAATGATCAACACTAGAACAAACGATCCGACACCCACTCCTTTATCTTATCAAGTTGTCACCACCAAATATCATTTCAATCTGCCCTCTTACAAGTTACATTTCCTAGCTGGTGTCGTTCCGTTCGCATGAAGTTGTAATTTCACACGCGTTTCTTGCCCATATTGGTTGAAAAAATTAATCTAAAAGGAACAGTACTTAATTTTTTTTTCTAGATTTTGCTGCAAATTTATTAATAAAATCATTCAGATGTAAATTTTTTGCGGTCTCATTTTTAATACCTAATATGGCTAATCCACTTAATCTCCCCTCAGACATAGTACTCCTCAAATAATTCTTTATTAACTTTAGTTTTGAATAAGATCTTTTAGCTGCCGCTGTAGTAACTGGCAAAGTAAGAAATGGATGAAATGCTGTACAAACATTCGGAAAACTTGATAATTGACTCGCCTTTTTACAAATCGTCAATGTTGCAAGATCTTTAATATTTAGAACTTTGATTATTTCATTCTTCAACGTGGCTCGAAAGCTTACCATTTGTTGAGGAAATAAATCCGTGAGATCATTGTTGTATCCTTCAGCAACAAATTTTAAGAATATCTCTACCTTTAACCTTTTTTCCTCATTCTCTTTTCTTTTGTCCTGAGACAATTCATCAAAATAAATCTTCACTTTATGTAGTCTTTTTTCTGTGAATCTGGGTTCTATTCCCCAGACAAAGCAAGACTTTCGGCAGTGCGTGTTATATCTTTAAAAGATTGCCTGATCTTTTGCAATTTCTCGTACGATATGTTTAAATAAGTTCTGCATCTTTCACATTTAAAGTTGGTGATTGTAGATACGAACTCAGAGGAGATATAAATGAACATATTTAGAAAAAATACTAACTAATAAAGTAAAAGAAAAATTTTCAATATTATTTCTTAACTCTTTTGCTTCTGATATGTTATCCTTTCGATAGGATTTTAAAATAATATCAGATAACGCTTTTAGAACCTTGGTAGATTTAAATCGCAAAGCATTCAGTGCATCATTCCTCGACGACTATCTAGTTGGGCACCCATCCACCTCTTAGCATTTCTATAAAAAAATTATACAAAATGTCCTATGATACTAACAAAATTAGAAACTTCGGGAACTCCTTTTACAGCATCATTTAATACTAAATTAATATTATGAGCTGCTCAATAAACAAAATCAGCATTTTTTTTTCAATTGCATAATTTTGGTTTTCAAATCATTGTATACACCCGAAATGATATTTGCATCTTCATACGGTTTCCTTCTACATTTATTTACATTTATTTCCTTTTTTTTAAATATTTTAAAATTAAATCTTTTAATGCAGAAGCAGTGTAATCCCTTAGGGCCATAAAACCAAGAAAATATTCTTTTATTACCAAGTTGATTGGACTTTGGTTTTGATTATACATCATTTTGACGTACCTAAATACTACACTTATTTGGTCTGTCTTAGAAATATCAGGAAATATCAGTTGTCATGTCAAGTATAATAGAATAAAAAAGGCAATCTTTATTTCACTTACTAAGTTTCGCTCAACAGCCTTAGATGTAATTGTGCTGAGTTCGTTTTAAATGTCCTTACTTAAATATTTTACATCGCTCTTTGGTTTTTCTAATAGTTCTTTTAACACAGGGTCATAGTTAGATACAAGTTCTATAGTCGATAGAAAATTTCCTCCTGATGCCGCACCATCACTAACAACCTTCCTATTACCCTTAAAACTTAAATTTTGTTAACGTAAAAATAATGTCACCCTTAGGAGACGATGTTAAACTAGTCTTCAGAAGCTTGCTTCCTTCCTTATTCATGATTCTAAAGTAGTATCAATTTTTTTTCTTCTTTCCATGCATTATAAACGGCGCAGACTCTAAATGAGAATCCAATATTTCATGGATACTTATTTTCTTGCTGATACCCTTCTAATCATTAATTCAATCAATCCAGCTAAAATTAGAAAATATTTTTCTTCTATCGGCAAACAGCCAACATGATTCACAATAGCACTTATTTAATTTTGGCGAATAACACAGCCAGATCCTTTGTATTTCAACTCCAGCTTTAGTTTTGATGGTGTAATAATATTCACTAAACGAACGGTTTTCGTGCTTTTGGTCAACAGGGAATGGCTCTCTAGGACGACATGGTCCACATTCTAATATAAAATTTTTGAGTTTATTAGAAATTAAATGTCTTTCAAAATAACCTCTATCAGAACAGTGCCTCTCATTGTTTAAAAGACTATAAAATTAATTCGTCTGCATTATTATTACTATTAATGTTGCTGTCATTGTTGTTAATTATATAGATAATAATGTGCTTTTGGATCTGTGGAAGAAGAGGATGCACTTGAACCTATTTGTCTAAATTCTTTAGATTCTGTTGTTCTTCTGACTAAGAAATTACTTGGTTTCTGTTGTTGTTCTGGGATTGGGGAAGATAAAAAAGCAAGAGTTTAGTGTGCATCTGTATTTGAAAAAAAAACAACTGATTTTTTTGAGTTTTGCAACGCGTTCGTCCTGTTCTCTCTTACTTTTTCTGATTTCGGCTCCACTCAGTTTTACTGCTTTTACCTGCGTTGTTTCTGTCAGTAATTTAATTATCGTTATCGAGTATTGTTCCATAGTAATTTCGTTTTATAAGTGAATATTTATACCTCAGCCACAGTGCTTACGCTATTAAAAATAATAGGGCGCCCCCCCGCGACTGCTGTGTCTGCTCTCCGCACCCGCCGCGAGTGATCCGGGGGTTGATTCAAACACGATGATGATTGCCTGTTAGTATCTGTTGTTATTGATGTCAACTATTAAATTTATTTATTGTTATAAATTAAAATGTACCTACCAAAAAAGTTTTAATATTTTTTAAGCAAATAAATAACTATAGAAAATAGCAGGTATAATTTCATTGTAACTAAATTTTAAATAATATTTTAATAAATCTATTGAGTTTAATAAAAATGAACCGCATTTGGATTTGAACTTCCGTACGTAGCGGCGATATTAGCGCAGTCGTGACTATTACTGATACGTTCTTTACATCTATATTTTAAACTAAGCTTTTTACCACGCGATACAGTTTTGAAAATATTTTTGATATTTGTTATTAAATTTTGTAAATTATTACGTAAAACGTTTTCTGGTACACATTGTCATATGTTCTGATACTGGAAATAGCTTAAAAACACTTTGGGGACATATAAATCAAAATTTTCAAATTCCCCATGTTAATCTGTATGCTTTCCGGGACACACGGTATAGTCATTGACTTTTTGTAAATGCGCCGTTACGTGAGATTTACATTTCAAATTAATGAAAAACAGTTTGAGATGAAACCACTAAAATTATAATTAAGAAGTGAGTTATCAATGTTTATTTACTTCTGAAATGAGTCAAGGACTCTTAAGATTGATTTTTGTTGCTATCTGTAAAAACGAACAGTAATCCCCTATAATGTTGGGATTGAAGCGGTCTTGATATCTTGCTTTTCTGGTAGACATTTCATGGCGGAATCTTTCGCCATGTTTGTCACTTACGGATCCAATATTTAACTGGTTAGAAGATGAGACGCAAATGCAAGAAATGCATCTTTAGTGACATTCGGCAACCAAGATGCTGGTAGACTGTTAGCAAGTTGTCCACAAGTTCTGCATAGTTATCTTCTCTATGGTTTCCAAGAAAATTGGTTGGCTGCTTGTTTTAGTTCTGTGAGCTCTAATCTCAACAACGAAGACTCCTGCTTTCAATTTTGCATCAGTTATCATCTTTCCAAACTTGTTTTTAGGTACTGAAAACTACAATTTGTTCGATTCATCGCTGCAACAAACTGATTCATAAGACCCAGTTTGATATGGAGTGAAGGTAAGTAAATCTTATTGTGATCTAGAAGAGGCGACTATTCCACAGACAAAGAAAGCTCATGTTGTTTGTGTACCTAGACTGCATTCTTAGAAGAGCTACAACGTTCAAATCACCGCAAATATTCCGATTATGCTCCGAGTACTCAATTAGCATTAATAGAGCATTTCTTATCTAGTTCCTTCATGAGTCCTGTCACATTCTGACAGAAGCATAGTATGCTGTGAATTTCATTTGGCAAACATGAGAATGCGCAATTATAGCACCTCTCGGGAGTAAGTTAGATTCTTTCAATCTGGAACCAAACAGTTTAGACTTTTTTTTCGACAGAGACAAATCGCGAACCAGGTCGTCCAGTTTTGTTTGGTTGATCAAATGTAGCTTTTTAATGTCACTGTCGGAATCATACGTATATTCCACAGCTTCATCGTCACTGTTATTATATTTTCTATTACTTTCTTTGTTGTTCATTGTATCGGATGAATGAGGAATTAGTATTGGGTAATCTGTACCTTGCACCATAGGCTTTAGAGCAGACTGACAATCCGGATACACGGTTTCTGACTCATTCTTCCGGCAGCACCCGGATGTGTTCGTCATGCAGAAGTATACACTTCTTTCAATACATTATAAGATCCAGTAGGGATTTTCCAAGTTTCATATGAAATTTCACAACAATTCGTTGCTCTATTGTTAGATTTAAGATTTTTTCGGAGAAATAAAAAAACAACTCGATTGCAAACGAAGGCCACGGCTATACGGATTTGTTTACAGAAGCGAGATGCACTACATTTGAAAGAGAAGGCTTTATGGTAAACCTCACCTGGTATAATAAAAAAAAAAATTATTGTGTTGTTTTATAAACGCATATATATTATGTATATTGAAATCATAAAAGCAAAATTTTATGGCATATTTTAGGGTGTTTTAGTACATATTTCCCGAACTTTAGCAATAACTATTGTAGATTAGAATTTGCTGGCAATTTTCAAAAACTTTTGAATTAATAATTTAAACTATAATTTTAGGGAATCGAGAATTAAACCCCACCATTTATAACAAACTTGAATGCGGGAACTACGGAAATAAACTAAAGAGTTTTTGAGACGCTGATTAGATCAGCTATTTTTAAGACCACGATGTGTAGTATCTATTCGGCAACGTAATTTCAACAGGTAATCACGTCTAACGCTCATAACCAACAAAACCCGATTTTTGCAATAATTGCGAAAACTAATTTTTATAAAAGTTTGTTAACAGATAATGTATCACAACATACCACCATACTTAATTCTTTGTTAAGTTATAAACAAAACTTAAAACACACTAAATTACAGTGACAAAATAAAATAGTTAGCAAAGTCTAAAAAACTAAAAATCACTAAAAGAATAAGATAACTTGCAAAACATGTCGTTCCCTTTCTCTGTATATGCGTATCTAACAAAAATGTCAAATATTATTGGCGGTGGTGTTGTCGCGAATTGTAACATAGGCACAAAGTCTGATGCAGAGGTAATTTATTGACGTGCTTACACCTCAATATTAGTGAAAGCGTTTCCATTCTGAGATGAATTTGGTGGTGATTGTCCATGATTAAAACAGTAAAGTATATTGTGATTTAGGTGGCCATATCATAGAAAAATACAGCAATTTGGGCAAGCTGCGTCAAAATCAACTAAACCACTGCCAAAGTTTTTGTGATCACTATTTTCATTCTAGTCGTTAATCTCTTGTGGAGTCGCTGAACTTACGATATTCTGTACTATATTACCATCGGTTTCACCCTGATCTTTTTCAGAAATTTAAGGGTTTTCTTCACAATTAGTGTTCTCGTTGATTTCTGATGTACAAAGTTTTGCGTCAGTTCTTGAATTGAGTTTCAATCATCATCAACAGTGGGGTCATATCCACGTGAATAATTTTCAATCGCCAAAACTGCCATAGTACCATCGCTTTTTGTAGAACATTTTTATACGAAATCCGACACTGATTCTTTTTGCATTTTACTGGTTTCATTTCACTAGACGAAACTATGTATTTTGAGCCATCATTCCAACGTACCTATCTACGGTTTCAACTAGCAAACAACACGAGTTAATACACCACGCACAACGTAAAAGCAAAGCATGATGCGCATACGAAAGAGGAAATAACCCGTTTCACGAATAGGCGTAACTAAATCAATTAAACGAAACGGGAAACAAAAGCAATGCAAAGCAATGTAAAAACGATTATATCAAGCCAGAGTAAAAAATGAATAGTAAGACGTTCAAGAACAGTAAAAGAACATCTTCGTGTCTGAACAAAATTGTTTTAAAATTTTTTGTCAAAATACTTTGAAGTTGAGGTAGTGTTAACATTCAAGAAATTAGAAATTAAATCGCCATTAGAACACGAACAAAAATTCGCTGACAATTGCTCAAAATTGATTTTAAAAAAATTATTTTCCCGATTTCTGTAAAAAGACACTGAAGTCGAAGCATCATGATTTTTTCTTGTTAGTTTGTACACTTTTGCTTAATTTTTTTTTAAATAAGGGACTTTGTACTCAACGTGTTTTGCGGGTACTTATATCTGTAAACCAATCTCGTTCAAATGTTGTTCACTAAATATTAAATATTTATTCATAATTTTAGTTATGTTGACGTTATCTAGTTTATTTAGAAAACACTGACGTCGTTTATATGTAATCGTGTTGTCACGATGAGGATAACATTTTTTTACAATTTACTACAAAAATTTCTACAAAAGCAGCTCAAATTTGAGTAGTTAAGAACAAATGTTTCATTTTATGTGACATAGTTGAGACTCTATCTAACTTTTATTCTCTAATTAAATGTTTGTTGATAGCAGGAACTTGCGGATAACATGGCTATGCATAAATTAACATTGTTTTTTTATCTAAAACATTTGTTCTGTTATTTTGGAGCAGTTTTGAAATACTTTGATTACTTGTTGAAAAACTTGTTTTGTAGTCTTATCTTTGTTATTCTTACTACCGAATTATTTTTACTAATGCGTTTAATATGCGACGTAGAAATAATTGAACAAATTATACAGTACTCACTATTAGATCTTATTCGGTTATTGAAACCAATTATTGGAACACGTTCTTTAAATCGTTTTTGGCGACTGTGTTTAGAACCACTTAAATCTTCTCTTGTTAAACTCGTTTTCACTTACTTTTTTTTCGCATGTACAGGTCTAACTTAAGCGAATATATGGGCATTGTCAATTGTTTTTTTGTGTGTTTTTGCAACAGTTTGTTTTCTAGTCTAAACTTCCACCTAGTATACGGCTGATGTTTTTTTTTACATTTGCTAATTACAACACAGTAACAGAAAAATTAATTAATATTTACTTTTAACAGCATTTTTTAATAGTCAGATGCGAATCTATTTGCAAAACATGTTTTGCGCAATATGGACACTATAATTGTGAAATGTTATTTATGTGGCAAAGTATTTTTCTTGGCACTTCATAATAGAAACTTGGAAGGAACAAATTCAAATTTATTTTTATATTTTAGCTATAAGTACATTGCCAACCTAAAATAATCGAAGTTGACTAAAAGTATTTTTATAAATATTTGTATACTTAAATTTATGATTATTCGAACGTGTTATTTGTAGTATCTAAAATTTTGTCTAAAAATAGTAATATTGCATTTTTACCTATGAATCAGTAAATTCTTTCATAATCTTGTTTTCGGTTTCTATGTGTAGACACGAATTCTTTAATATGATGAATTTGTATGATAGTGTGGTGCAAAAAATACGTTTTTTAGTATACCTAATCTTTGTGCTAAAGCAAAATCAGATTATAGATCATGTTGTACCTCATGCACTCTTTCTGGCTATTTTAAAAGTCACATATTTTAATTTCATTTGTTACGTAGATAGAAACTTGAGTTTAAATATTTCAGTATAGAACCAACGGATCAATTAATTAAATTAGTGACAGGAATTCTAGTTCTTTTTTATGAACTAGTTCACCAGGTCTCATTCAAGAAACTGAACTAGTACAATGGTATTAGTTCTTTGGGACATTTAAGACTACGCACCGAGGGACGTAGATTTGCATTTAACACTGGTATTTTATTTCGTATTTCGATTAGGGGACCAACGCGCGATGCATTAAAAACTAAAACGCCGTTTCAAATCCACAACCTTATTCAAAATTGGTGTAATCTTAATTAGCAAGTCTAGTTAAAAAGTTTTAATTGAATGGAAAACCGATTTTTTAATCCCTTTTGTAGGCACCTTTTAAAGAATAATAATTAGTAACTACGATACATGATAAAACAGTTAGTATCGATTACGTAAGGTGCAAACAAATTTAGATTGAGTACAGTAATCATCGTCATCAAAGTAACGAATATCAAAAACGTAATAATTAATCGAAATAAATACTGTGGGAAAAGACTTTATAGTCAATTTAGTCTAGAGGAGAACAGTCTTGACGTTATCAAAATTATGTGATGACTAATACAAGATTTGCAAGGAACAAATGTACTCAAGTATTAGTTCACTTTATAACTAGTACATTTAGTTCACTGAAGAGACCAGTACAATTGAACTGGTTCGTTCAGGAACTACTCATCACTAATTCAAATACAATTTAATCGAATAAAATTAATTAATTTAATAACAGAAGATGTGACGTATTCAATCTGTAACACATTTTTGCACAACGCTTGTTGGTGTAAATATTAGGTACTGCATTCTTCGGTAATTTTGTCTTTAATTTTTTTCAGAATTATAATGATTTCTTGTTCTCTACACATTCTACATTCAGGATTACTTTATTTCACTTTTATATTTGTGAGGTGTTTCATAAGTGGACAGTGTTCTGTGAAGAGTCCGACAGCCGATTTTAGTTGGTTTTAACCGTACTTAATTAATTCTTTAAAACTCTCTCTGGATGGTCCGGTGATAAACATTCTCGGCTGTTTCAATCTTAGAGCCGCCAACTAGCGCGACGTATGTTTTTGCTTCAATACTCGTAAATATCTAATTTGTCCCTGATGGCTAATATGTTAGACCACAGGTTGTCTGAGGCACTATTAGACACATTTTAGCCTTTTTTATTAATACGTCTCCTTTTTCGTTTTCTTGATCTCTTTGATGTACTTTTGTTCATTGTAGGGTAACTCTGTTATGCTCAGCTAGACGGACTAGCAAGTTAACACAATCCCTAACTGCTCTAGAGCGTATTGCTACTGAGTTATGCTTAGCATGTAGTTTTTGTTTATCTGATGAAAAATTTCGGTAGGATATCGTAATCTAGCACAAGGGTTTCTTTGTCCGTTAGATTTAAATCTAGAGGTTGACAGTCTACCATAGTTTTTATTGCTGCAGTGAGCGTCGTTGACATTTCTTCTGTGATTCCTAGACCCGTAAGTCTTTGTAACTTGCTGAGTTTTGTTATGGATTCTCATATTTTAGATTTATGCCACCAAATTAGAGATTCATATGTGGCTGTGGCAATTATTACCCTAGAATATATTCAAAGAATTATTTCCGGTTTTAATTCCTTAGTTTTACCTATCAGGCTTAAAATGTCCGAGTAACTTTGTTTGTTGTTTTCTCTAAGTGAGCGTTAGAGGTTAATTTTGTGTCTAAAGTGAGACCCAAATATTTAACTTCATTGTTCAGTTTAAGTTCTTTGCCTCACAATTGAAGTTTCTTCAAATCTTGAAGTTTTCTTGTTTTTGTAAAGGCTACTATTGTTGTCTTAGCAGGGTTTACTGTTGGTCCCTCTGCCATACACAAGTTTTCCACTATTTTTAGGTTTGTTTTCATAAGGTTTGAAACAACTACTCCAAACTTGCCACGTATCAATATAGTGATATTATTTGCATATTCTTGCTCATGTATTCTGTTTTGTTCAAGTTATCGTAAAAGATTGTCTACTACTAAACTCCATAAAAGAGGCGATACGCCTTTTTTTGCGGGCATCTTTTAGCAGCAACTACTTTTTTGGTTACATTGCCTAGCGAGTTTGTAATTTTCCTGTTGGCTATCGTAGAGCTAGTCCATTTACCCAGACACTCTTTAACTTTGGATAGCTTTCTTAATGGAGTCAAAAGGTGTTATTAAATGCTCCTATTCCAATCTTTTGGTTGGTTAAAAAAAACTTTCAATTCTGTGTGTGAGTTGTCGATGCAATAGTCTTGAGCATAAAAGATATGATGCTGATTGCACGAAAAGATTTTGCTTGGGCATATCGTTCTGATTTCAATATCCTCATAGTGTTTCTTTGAGGTTTCTTTAACAGCGTAACCAAATTTTCGACGAGAAGTTTTGTATTGTTTCCATCTTCCAGTTTTTTTTGCCCGCTTAAAAAGCTTACAAGTTTGTTTCTTTAGAAAGGAAAGTTCTGGATTCCAACATAGGGTCTCTCGGCTGAATTTTCTTACTTTTAACGGGTAACTACTTTCGAAAGCAGATTGAGTAGTATTGACGAACTTTCGTCCTGTCCCCTGCTTAAGTCTCTCCCTAATGAGATTCCAGTTGCAATTTCTGGGATTTCTGTACGTTTTTACTACTCCCTGTGGCAATTCTAATTAACATTTTATGTACATATGGTTGGAGAGTGATGGTTGAGTTGACACGTGCTGGTCTCTTATTTTACTGCACAAGTGTGGTGTGCCGAACGCAATGTCGATTACTTTCCTTCTTGTATCCGTGACTTATTGTCTCGATTTACAACTTCTAATTTATTACTAATAATAAATTCGAAAAGAGCCTTTTGTTGTTTTCAGTGCTTTTTGAAACCGTCTGGTGTGCATTGGAGTGACAGCAAAACACCAGTTGTATTTTGTTTTGTCCGCAAAACTGCACTAATTCCACAACTTCGTGTGTTGGTGGTCGTTCTAGTTTATTATATGGAAGATACGCCGAAGTCATTATAAGATTTCGTATCTTCCCTTTTATGTTTGTATTTGTCTTTTTTATTATTAGGTTTCTCGTGCTGAGTTCCCACGGTAGTAGTAAATGGTTGCTATTCTTTGCTAAAACGCAAGTTCTTGGATGGTTACGTTTTGGAACACTAAGTTTCTAATCACCATCCATATAATCTATTGACAGTCCTTCTATAAACTCAAGGTTTTTATATCAGTAAACTATGGACATTGTTCACTCTTACATAGTTTTGTAGGGTTTTTGTTCCTGATGTCTCGGGTTTTTTTGGCTTTCTTTTACTGTGGAAATTTTTTAACTAAATTGATGCATCTTTGATCTATTCTTGCGTTTGTCATAGCCGACATGGATACACTTATAAGTTATATTTAGTTGTTTTTTCGATCACTAGTCTGACTGTTTGTAAATGCTCTGTTGTACTCTATTTTCAACTGAAGCCTTTTGATTGTACTTACAGATAATATTGAGCAATAGGAAAATAGAGTAGCAAGACAACATACTTTTTTGGCAATGTTATATTCTATGGCTTCTAAAGTGTTTTTCAACGAAAGTATCAATTTAGTTGATCTATGAAAAACGTTGCAATTAAAATATCTGACTATTCCAATTGTGGACGGCGAAGGAGTCAAAAATGAGAAAACACTCGATTCAAAAAGTAAGCTTTCAATATCGTAAATAGTATGCGAAAGAAGAAGATTAAAGAACTAAAGAAACTTATAAAAAACGAACACCAAACCATAATCTAATCAAAAAGCCAAATTTTTGAACAAAAAAAACTTAAATGAAAATGTTGCCGAGAGTATTATATTAACTAATTTTAAATTATACGATTTTTATATGGAAAATGCTCGATATATTACGACACAAGCTTACGTTCAGTATGGTTTTTTTTGACAAAAGTTAATGTAACAATGGGATTATTTAATATAAAAAAATGTATTTAACATGTCGGTGGAGATCAAAGATCAACTTAACATTACTATCATTTCTTGGTGTGATAATTACATTTTAATAACTAGATAAGGAATTGATACGGTCTTCAGGGGGGGAATTACAAGCAAATATAACATTTTGAAACATTTTTACTGTCTGATTGCATAAAGCAAAATCAACTATGTTGTTAGCTGTCGCTGTTGTTAAATCAATCGTAGCTATTGATTTGACAATGTTGTAAGCAAATCAATTGATTTTGTACTTGACGACCAATGACGACATTTAACGACATGATTATGTAATTAACTACATCGTCAAACGCCACTGTGTATGTTAGTTTTTGATAGATCGGAACAAAATTTATAGTATCCAACATATCAACCACATGAAGATCAAAATAGAAGCAGTAAGAAATAGCAAGCTCATTCCGCAATGTCACACATGAAGATTCTGCAAAAGAGCGCCTGATCACCTAACTGCAAAATGCACTACGAAGAGACACCTACCAAGTGCATTAACTGCTAAAAAGATTACCCTGCTAACTACACGGGTTGTGAAATAGCTGAACTACAGGAAAGACGAGATGCTGTCAAGACCAAGAAAGTTACATATCAACCGAGACAAATTGCCTGTAATGCATCAGTGAAACCTAGGATATTTTATCCCCAAAGCATGCAACAAAAGTAGACAGAAGTAGTACCTCCTCCATCCACATCTGAACCATCTATAATGCAACTTATGCAGAATATAATGAAAATATTAGATCGGGTCAATGCAAGACTCGACAAACTAGAAGCCAGAAGTACTGGTACTATACCTAAGGCAAAATAAGTTTATGGACCAAAAAGACCTACGTATTGTTACCTTGAATGCTAATTGCATACTAAACAAAAAACACGATTTGAAGTATTCCTGAACACTCAACATATTGATGTCTGTCTTATTTCTGAGACACATATTACAAACCAATCCTACCTTAAAATAAAAGGATACAGAACATATCACACTAATTATCCAGACAACCAAGCCAGGGGTGGTAGTGTAATCATAATAATAGATAAGATCAACCACTATGAAGAATGTCATCTCTTGAAACAGCTTGGCGAAATATTCATTGTTGGAGGAAACATTAATTTGAAACATGCTGGGAATTCAGGTTAACTACGACCAAAGGTAGGGAACTTAGAAAAGCAGTACAGAAAGCAATGGAGGATAAGGCTAAATGAATTAAAATTTACCTATATCAGCTTCACAAATAAACTATTAAAGGACTCGTCGTCTCTAGATATAAATGACACTGCTGTACCTTATGGGAACAATGGCACCTAGGCATGACTTTGGACTCTAAACTTAGATGAAGGAATAAAAGAACAAAATTAGGACTAACATACAGACAGTATTATTGGCTGATTGAAAGAAACTCTAAACTTTCAATCTCCAATGAATTACTGATATATAATCAGATTCTGAAACCAGTATGACTGTACGGTGTCGAGCTTTGGGACTGTGCCAGTGATTCCAACATCAAGTGTATTCGAATATTCCAGAATAAAGTGTAACGGAACATAATGAATACTCCCTGTTCGAGATTTATATCTTTATAGAGACTTTTGAATTCCAAACGTCAAGAAAGAAATTAAAAGGATTGCTAAAAAGCATGAAGCTAGACTTTACATCCACGCCAATGCAGAGGCTGTTTAACTGCTGGAGAACCAACATCATGTATGAAGACTGAAGAGGATAAATCCATGTGATATCGTGTAGTATGTTGTGTATAAAAGCACGAAGAGCGAGTGAAGTACAAACAGTTCTGAAAAATCTAGAAGACATCAATGGATAGATTAGCCGATAAGTACATAGTATTAAGAGTTGAAAATGAAAAACAGTGCTACTTAAAAATTGAAAAAAAATTATCAACATACTATTTTTTTGTATGTGAAAATTTATTGTTTTGTTACTTCTGTTGTTATGACTTATTTCTTTAATGGTAAAATATTTCTATTGCATACGGCTGCTATTTAACAAAATGTGAATTTGGGTTCTACTTCAAATAAAAAAAATGTGGAATTCATTTATCATATTTTGTTTAAAATACATTTAAAAGGTCTTATATAAATATAAACGATTTTTTATTTTTTATATTTTTAAACATTGGAAAGAACGTTAAGTATTTCTTAACAGCATTTGATTTGTTTTTTAATTTTTCCTAACTTTGCTAATCTAATCGATTTTCTTTTCGTTCTTATTTCTTAATCAGTTGACATGATTTAAGAATTGTATTGGGGAAATTTTGGATCTAGTAATATTTGATCGACTTATTGTAAGTCTATGTTAGAGGCGAACTATATGATCATCAAATTCTAAAAGGTATAAAAATATCTTTGAATGCGTTTAAATAATTTTATTAGATGAAAATCAATTTGTTTTTGCCAATGAAGTTGTAACAAAGGAAATATCTCGCTGCGTTCGGAAAACTTTATCTAATTATATATCAATTTTTCATATGTTCGGAAACAATAAATAAAACGTCGATGTTTTATAAAGTTATCATAAAAATACTACTAGTTTACATATAAAACTTTTTAAGATAATGTATGGAAACTTGAAACTTGACTGTCATACATATATTTATGTGCTTAAAAGTTGGCGTTTGATCTACGTCTCATATAGATATGAATATTACTAGTCGTATTTATTTAGTAAATGTCTTTATTGTTTCAGGTACGTGCAGTAGTGATAGCAATACAAATACGGACACTGGTAAGTGCTTATATAGTCAATCGTTTAGTAAACTTGGACAATAGCGACCTGAACAAGAATATTTGTATTATTGAACGTCAAATTAATCGATTAATCTTTGTAGCGCGTAGTTTTAAAACTAAGCTAATATTAGAAATGAATCAGCTATTGTCGAAATTTACGTTCAATATTTCCGGTAGGGTCTTGTTTCTAATTTACATGCGTTCTGAATCATTTAAAAAAAACATTATTGTAGTTTCGTAGCTTTTTTTTAGCTTATTGACTAGTTTATAATTATTTGAATTTTAAGTTTTACGAAAGTTACTTATAGAAACAAATTGCGTGCAAGAACTTTAATGCTGTCAGGAATAAAGCTTTAAAAGCATTTGTTACAAAAACTGACAATGACTTATTAGCCTATTTTATACACAGACGACACTGAAACAATTCTATTTCACAAAAACAGGATATTCTTTAATTGCTTCACAAACTATATATGCAGAGCTGTATATTTCATAGTCACTAACATCGGTTTCATCAAACGTTTCAAAATCTATCACAGATTTTATAAAATTTAATAGAAGAAAACTCCTAAGAATTTATTTTGTTGAATGCTTTAGAAACATTTTTACAAACATTTCCGATTGCTTTCTACCTTTTAAACAATTTTCAACAATGACTTCTAGTCTAGTATAGTCATTGGAAATGTGTCGTGCTGACGATTTTTTATAATTTCAAAAAAAAAGTTCCGATTGTATTAGTTTTTAAACAGTTACGTTTGGTTAATCGCTATCATGTACTCAAACCCAATGGCAAAACCGGGAGATGAGGCTCAGTATAAAACTTTTATAGAACTGTGAAAAACTAACATTTTTACTAAATGTGCTAATCGTAATTGTTTAAAGCTGTTTAAAAATGGAAACAGTTGGAACTTTTTGTAAAAATGTTTCTGAAGCTTCGAATTCTTGTAAAACTGTTAAAAACTATCATTAAACCTACGAAAATCCTCCTCGTGAATATACGCTTAACTTGAACAGAACTATTCAGAACTCTTGTCAAAAATGGTAATATACAACGCTTTTTAGTACTTTAGAGTTTAAAGAAAACGGCGTCGTAGTGGATTCAGGTTAGTACGACATTTGTTTTATTTTAGATTTTTTAAGATTAGGGATACGGAACTTTTTAAAATTTGTAGAATGTCTCTATTTTCATAAGTGCCAACACCCGGCCGTTATATTTGTTTTGGTTTCTATATTTGACTGGATCTAATCTAAACTTAAGTTTTTTCTTCTGGAAGGTAACATATACAGTTTCATAAATATTATTCTTGTATCAACTGTTTTTATCTTTATATTTCTTTTTGATCTATTACGGATGTCACAATATCAGAAGATAGCACTGCCAACAGTATCATAAATAAAAAGATCTTTACTAAGTCAGCGATGCATTTTAAAAGTTACATCTGGCATTTTATATCGTTGATTTCGCCATTATCAAAGCTATACGTGAGATGGAGTGGATACCTCAACAAGAAACCAATCATATCATCATGGGAAAAAAGACTAAACCAGTATAGAGAACATTTAGGAAATAAAAAGTACGGACACAACAAAACATGGCAGGCAACAGAAGTAAATGTGTAATAGTATATGAAAACACATGTTATAGAGTAAACGCGCTACAATTACGAAACCGAGTTTCATACACGAGCAGCGTAGCGGCGAGTGTTCGAAACGGCAGAGTGATTGAAACGTATTCGATGAAGTCTGTTTTATACTATTTTTTCTATTTCGATTCAAACTTAATATTTTCCGTATAATTGCAATTTTCAAACAACATTGGGAAACTCTAGTATTTTATTGAATTGGCAACACCTATACTTTGACATATTGAAATTTATGTATATTAACCTAAAATCTTACATGAAATGATCTCTTTATACCTTTATAAGTAAATAACTTTGGATTTATAGGACGTCTTTATTTTATTTTGGCATCAACGTTTGAATTTCTATTGTAAAGTCACAATAATTTTGATTTCTTTTTCATATAACGTCAACTTACGATGCAGAGATACCAACTTTGAAAAAACTGAGATTACTAAAATTCGTGTAAGAAAACTCTTATACAGATTTTAATGTAAGAATCACTCATTCTTATGTCGAAATAGAGAAAAAATATTTCTGTTTACTAGAATAATGGATAAATGTATATGAAACTTACAACCTACCAAACAAGGCTTCTCAGTTCAAAATTACTTTAAAACAGAAATTAATTGCTAAATCTAAGAGAATCCGGAATTATAAAGAGTCAAATCAAAGGAAATACTGTAAGAAGCTGTTCTATACAAATGAGAGAATCAATAATAGATCACAACTTTAAGACTTACAAATGACGCAATACAAACGTATTGGATTCCACAGAAAAACAATTATAATATAAATGTGCCTTAGATTACAGATGAACAAGAAAGAGCCGAAAGTAACTAAGATGAGAAATCTTTCAATAAGTAAAGATGAAGTTACTAGAGCTATCACACACAACTAGAAATCTGTAGGACTTAGTTCAAGTCTTACTACAAGACATTTTACTAGATCTGCACTATTTGATTCGAAGTATAACTTAACGATCTCAGTCAAAACCATTCCGACAAAGAGGCACTAAATAAATGGATAACACACTTGGATCTTTTCATCGAAATAGAAGGTTTTCTAATTGCAATACAGAACCAGGTCGTGCTATTCAAAACTATCTTACATCTTAAATGATCTGTGCAGGCGAAACCAAGGCTACGTTCCTCTTGTATATAGCACATATACAAATTTTTTCAGAGAGAATTAAGAAATGTATGCTAAAGAAATACAAAAGTTTCCAATTAGTAAAATTTCAAATGTTTTATTTATAAAGGGTTTAACAAATTTAATCTTTTTTATACAGGGTGAGTTACGACTATTCCCTCGGTCTCTTGTGTCGAAACGGTAGAAGATATCAGCCTAATTTTTAGTGAGATGTAGAATGCTAAGAACGATCTTTTTAAATTATTTTCACTTATACAAGGTGGTTTAGAAAATTGTAATATATCAAAGTTAGGTTTATATAAAAGCAACATCTTGTATTTTATGACATTTTGGATTATACGTTAAGAACTAGGACCACTTTATTTAAGGTTCTTGTACCTATTATTAATTTTGAGAAAATTGTTTTATTTTGAGTGAAATACTCAACTTGAAAAAGAATTAAAAAACACGAAAAAGTTCTACTTAAAATAACAAATATTTATATAAGAAGATTGTTGTGAAATGAATATATAGAATCGGCAACGATAATGCCTTTTGCGGCCACCGTTTTATTAAAAATATGTATAACTAAAACCAAGCCATAAACATCTGTGAAAGAAAAACAAGAAAAAAACTACAATAAATGCTCAATATGGTCGCCATCTTCTTCTATACATAATCGTACTGGTTGTCCAAAGAATTTTCTAACATTTCTCAGCATATCTGGTTTTCTTATTCTAATCTTCATAACATCAGGAGATCTAGGTCACCACTCACATGGACGTCCATTTCTGATCTATTTGTTGGGGAATTTTTTATTTAAATTCTTTCTTTACACACCGAGTAATATGTGGAGGAGCACCGTCCAGTTGTAGCTTCATATCTAGAAGAGTAGAAAATTCTTGTTCTAAGAAACGTAAAAATCTGTACCGTTCAAGTTTTCATCAACAAAATAAGTACCAATCATGTAGAATCCTACAATTCCCTTAAAAACAATGACGCCCTACCGATTTTGGATAGATGAACAGTGCTATACAGATGACGGTTTTTAGCATCATAATAATGAAGGTTATGTCGGTTTACCAGGTCGTTGTTATAAACAGTTGATTCGTCGGCGAATAAAACATGTTTAAAGAAATCATCTTCTTCCGCAACTTTTTCAAGACTCCATAAGCAAAAATCCGATCTCCGTTGAAAGTCTCTTCCATATAACTGTTGATGAAGTTATTTATGTTAAGGATTATAATTGTGTTTTTTTTTTAATTTTTTATAAACTTGATTGACAAATTCTAGTTTGTCTAGAAATTTATTTGAACTTACATTTTCATTTCCGATCACTGATTGTAAAACCAAAAATTCACTACCCGTCTCACAAAAAGTTTGTAGTAGTTCTTGAAAAGCTTTTTTGTCTGAATGTGGTGGATCGGGATACTTTTGTGCGTATACCCTTGACGCCAAAAGACAATTTTTAAAAAGATTTACCAAGGATAAACGTCATATCCACTTTTTCTTGTTGAGAATATTGTTTAATTGTTACTGCAACAACAATAATTAAGATCGAGCCTACAGCAAATTCTTGACCGCTCTCTTTAATTATCGGTTCGTTTATTGGAATGTTTTTCTTGCGTATCTGTTTTATTCGTGTTGACAGATGTCTTTCAAGCTTAGGATACTTTGCTGATCGCAATTTGTGGTTTTCATGTCGTTTTAGAACAATGAAAATGAGTTTTGTCTTTGTTTTTCTAAATCTGCTATTGCCGAACATGCGCTAAACACTTTATATGACATAAACTTCGAAAAAACTATAACGATTGCTAAAACCAAAAACTTGTTTTTAAGAAAGATCAGAGAAGCAATTGAAATTATTAAAGTACCCATTAACTTTAATAGGGACAATGGTTACCTGTTATTTCCTGATCTTTACTTTATCCACCAAACACACTATAAGCTATGTTTAGAGTTTTTAGTGGTGGTTTTTCTTTAGACCTTCGAGCAAATGCTGTAGCTAAAAGAACTTACAACATTTATCAAGTTTTCCGAACATTTGTTTTTTCTAGTTACCTTAGTTTTATAATTGTCATTTTATTAATTGTCACGTGAATAAAAATGTAGACCACGTTTGAAAGCTTGCGAGTTTTTTAATAAATATATTACACTATTTACTCAAAAAACTATTTTATTATGTTTCATGGTGAAAATTTTGTATCTAAAATCGGGTAGGTGGACAAAAGCGGGATTTGGTGTTTGTGGTTTAATTTGTAGTGATCTCTAGCGCAAATTTGTAGCATTACTTTCAGGCGAGGGCCATGTCAGTGATTAGTTAGCAGAAATCGTCTAAACCAACCCATTTTCCAGTGGCAATTTCTTTAATGTTATACGTAAAAAAGTTGACAGTTCAACACCGGAAATATTACAACATCTTAAAGTTTACTATCTGTCTATCATTTTAACATTTTTTATTGGTGATTATGAGTTATTTGGACAAAGTTACGGTAACATTTCTTCACAATGGCGTTATCGGGCAAAACTGGGAAGTTCCCAGTTTTGGACAACTGATTTATTTTCGTAATTGAAATCGGATTAACAACATTGAGTTAGGTCTTAGTTAATTATTTACGGCAATAGCGTGTTGTTTTCTGTGTATCAAATTGTTTCTAATAAATATTTTTTTCTTGTATATTTATCATAATTCAGAAATAGGATTCGTTTACGTAGCTCAATTTTGTAAACTGAGATTCAATACTATCTTGGTTATAAACAAGTTTATAATTTTATGTTTCTATAAATGTTCGGGTACCTAAACATTTTTTGTAAATGACGCTATGCCTAGAAAGGAAAAGTATAAGAGAATATCAAACCGACAAAGTTGGTCATAAGAGAGTATGGTTGCAGCCATCCAAGAAATGTTAACCGGTCAAATGGGGTCCAAAAAGGCATCAGTTTACTATAATGTTCCTCAAACTAACTTAGAACACAGAGTTAAGAAAGTCTCGAGAGGTTGCTGCAAAGAAAGGTTTGAGCATATTTAAGTCAATTTTTAATGCTCATCAAGAGAAAGAATTAGTTGCTTATATTCTGTCACTAGAAGAAAGACTTTTTGGCATAACACTGTCCGATCCTTGAGAACTCGCTTATCAAGAATGACTTTACAGCTTTTTGGTCATTTACAAATTAGTTTGAAACCCTTAAGCACGGGCAAGGAGCTTTAACAGCACTGCTGTTGGTACATTTTTCGATCTTCTCCGACAAATACAACGTTTCACCATGTGATATTTATAACGTTGAGGAAACGGAACTTTTGACGGTTCCTAACAAACCGTCCAAAGTATTGGTTCTAAGAGGGACTTGACTGCTAAGCGTGGTGCCTTGATTACTGTGGAAACGTGTATGAACGCTGCAGGCAATTTCATGTCCCCCATGTTCGTATTCCCGAGATCAAAGGCTAATCCCATTCTAATGGACGATGCTCTTCCGTGATCGTTCGCTGCTTACAATAACAGTGGGTGGATTAGTACCAAGACATTTCTTGTTTGGTTTAAAAGATTTGTAGAGATCTTCCATCTCAAAATATAAGCCAGTTCTGCTACTCCTAGACAGTGATGCTTCTCATGCAAAAAGTATCGGGTTGATCAATGCTGCTAGAGCAAACAACGCGATCGTCTTGTGCTTTCCAGCTAATACGACTCACCGAATGCAGCCACTTGATGTGTTGTTTATGGTTCCTCTTAGGCCAGTTTCACATGAGGCGTACGCGCGACGTAGAGCGTAAACCGTTTAAATCCTTTCACATGCAGCAGTAATAAAATTAATTTGAAAGAATGTACATAAACATTGTAGCCTTTGTCACACCTTCCATCGTCGTGGAAACTAAAAACCGAAGTGAAAAAGGGTACACATGGCAAACTTGAATTTGTTATCAGTTAAACGCGCGACGTACCGTAAAACGGGGTGAATAGAAACAATTTTCAACTTTTTTGTCTATACAGCGAAGTTAGTATTTACCTTATCAATAACAAAAAATATGGAAAACGTGTGTCACGGCTAGTAGATTAAAAGGTACATAACAAAATTTCGAAAAAGTTTTCCCTTTAAAAAAAAAAATAATAGTGCCTATTTTCTATTCACCCTTGATGTGGGGTGAATAAAAACACTTGTTTATTTTAATGAAATTTGCTAGTCTACACATTCGAGCGTATAGAAACACTTAAAATGTTTTTAAAAAATAAAATAAAAACATATACAACACTTAAAATGAAAAAAAACAATATTTTGCTGAAAAAGGTCTATTTTCATATAAATTTAACATATGTATGTATATACTTATTGAAGATAATTTTGGTGCACATTAAATCTTAAAAGGTCTCTCTTCGAAGTGGATGCTGTCTCATCTTCAATTGGAAAAACTTCTCCAACGACCTGGTTGAAATTAAAGTTGGAAATATCTGGAACATCTGGAAATCCATAAATATATCCTGAAAACTGTTTAGTGGGACGGCTTCGTAAGAAAGTGGCTTCAATATCATTTTCTTTAATATTGGTCACCTGTCCGATAAAAAATTTATTTTTATGCATATTCTGATATTTTGTTGGAAAACAGACTAGAAGCCAAATTCCTTGTACGGAGTCAGGTGAAATAGGAGACACATAGCGAAACGATTTACTCTCATAGCAGACACATTCTGATGGTTTATCTCCAACTGGATCATCTCTAAAATTTGCTGGTGGAATATCCATCTCTTGGAGTTTATCTGGCTCATCTAGAGTACTTTTTTGAGAATTTTCATTATGATTTTAAAATCTGCACTTTTAACACTTTTCCCAGCAGGAACATGAATTTTGCGGCGGCGTCCTCTTCCTTCAGTTTCACCATTGCCATACCTCATGTTTCTTAAGAGGTTGACAAAGGAATTATTAAATACTTCTTCTGTAGCTTCATTATTGATCTCATCAAGATTTTGCTGCGGAAGTCGTTCTAAGACTATCCCTATTTAATGGAACAATTCCACACTTATTAAAACCAGATTGTATGTTTTTTGCGGAGTTAGGTTCAATAGCTCTTAGTAAATCATTTAGCAAATGCGGAAATCTGTCTTTTAAAACTGTGCAATGCTTTAACAAAGCCCCCATTTTCTATTTTTCAAGTATGTGCCTCCATACTGTTTTCAGGGAGCGGGAATACGCCACGTCAAGAGGCTGGGTCAAATGCGTCGAATTAGCTGGAAGGAAAATAAATGAAATATTATGTTCTTCGCAAGCAGACACTGTACTCCAGAAAAATGTGAGCTGAGATTATCGCCAATTAAGTATTTTTTTCCTGGTAAATCTTTTATGGTTGGTATTACAAAAATGTTTTGAACCCAATCTGAGAAAGAAATTGGCGTGGGCCAACTGTCCAAGAAGTATAAAGATTTTTTGTCTTGTACACTACGTATGGCGGTAACGATTTCCCATCAGATGAAGCAGCACACATAATGGAAATAGCTGATTTTGATGTATTACAAATGCGTTCCGGACAACGACAGCCCCTCTTCGATATTACTTTTTTCCTACCCGGGTCATCGGTTAGATTTGTTTCATCATAATTTATTATTATTTCATGGTGGTAATTTTTTACAATCATTCTGACGTCCAAATGGTCAAGTGGATAACCCCAATTAGAACAAATTATTAACTGATGAATCAATACATTTTCTTGTTGTTTGGTTAGAGTTATTTGACCTTCCTGAGGCTTTAGATTGTGTTTTTTGTGATGTCGATAAAGCACAGAATAATGAATTTTTTATGTTTCGCTCGCCAGCGTATAACTCATACCCTGATTAATTGAGGTGAGAGCTGCTTTAAGATTACTTTCATCAATTTTTTTATATGTTTTACCTTGAGGGTCGGGTTTGTAAACACGGGGCATTTTCCTGCAATAAAAACACTAATTTTAATAAATTATGGAGTTGATAGAAACGGTTCTAGGAATAAAAAGCCGTGGAAAAAAAAGCTGGAGTATAAAAAGCTGAGACGAAAAAGCCACGGAAAAAAAATCCGGCGGAAAAGAAAGCCGGCGGAAAAAAAGCCAATAGTATACATATTTAACATATTTAATACATAAATACTTTAAACGAAGACGACATTGATTTGATTTACTACTACAAAAGTATAGAAGTACTAAAAAAATAAGTAATTTATTTTTTTTAATACTAAAATAACTTTATTGTATGTCAGAAGACCAATTAAATATTATACATATTTCTCTAGATTACAATTAAAATAATAGTATAGCGATTTTCTCCTAACAGTGGAAAATCAGATCGTAATTACTAAACATTTTACTACTTTTTATTACAAGTACTACGAGTAATTATAAAGACAATTATTACTTATTCTAATATAATTATTGGTACGAAATCTAATAGCGTGTCCTACTGCCAAGAGAAAACGCCCGACGTCACCTTCATATTGCCTTCACAAATTATTTAACCTCCTCTGCATATCTTCATACACATTCTTTTTTTTCTTTGCTATGACACCTAAGTTATTCTGTTCTATTTTGGTTAAGTCTGCAGCGACTTCTTTTCTCATTTTTGATATTATTATTATTTCCAAACAGTGGGATGGTTTTCACCAACCAAATTGGAAAACCTATTATTCCAACCTTCCGTCTGGTTATTGGTGCGATCTTGTCCTTGTAGAGTAGCTTGGTGGACATTCCATAAGTCAACTGGAAACATTGGTGAAATGTTTCTCATTCTCAGAGCACCATTATTATTATTTCCAACTCTTCTAAAAGTGCCGGACACATATGTAGCGTCGAAATAGTTTAGCAGATCTTCTGCTTCTGCAGGTGCCACCTCTCTTAAATGTAACATTCCTCTTCGAACATCTCTTGGTGGCAGAAACGCTAATCCGTCTATCATTCCACAGAAATGATTGAATGCTTCGTTTTCTTTATAAAGATTGACAAGACCTAATTCTTGAATTTTACGGAAGGTACTTTGGGTAAGATGGTAGAAGTATCCTCGGACTGATATATCTTCTCCTAACACATTTTTTACAGCTTGTATGGCCGGTCTTTCAAAATCTAGATGTACAACTTGGGGATCGCAGTATAACCCCCTTTCCTCGCATTTCTGAAGTACTGTCATACTGTTCATACGTTTGCTGGGTTTTGTTTTGCAATAAACAAAAAACCGCAGTAGTGAACAAATTGTTAGAACGTATTCTAATTACGTACAACTGAGAAAATAGTGGCGGTGCTAAAGAAAAGTTTCCATCTAGATACCATTCTTCCGTAGTAGCAAGTAAATTCAAAGCAGCATCAGTTGAAAAAGTAATAACACGTTGTGCTGCATTAGGTCCATTATCATTGAGAAGAAATCTCTCGGGAGCAATACCGCCAGTGGTAGTCCAGTCACCTAAACATAAAGAAAATCTAAACCTAAATATATCGATTTTGTGAAAATATTTAACAATGAAGTAATTTCTAAATCTAAACCGGCATTACCTACAAATTTTTAAAGTTTTGGTATTTATTTCGCAAAAAATGTGCATACAACAAGTATAGTAATTTAATTTTTGTAATAAACATATTATTATATTAAAAAAGTTGCCAATGTATATGTCAATCATTTACTGATGGATGGAAAAGTTTCGTTAAAACCTGAAATTCCTTATTATGATTAAAAATACAATTTGCATACCGTCTATGAGAAGATCCTGTAGCGTTCCCGGAACTTGGGGTAAATTTTTTGATTTTTGCTTTCTGAGAGTTCGTTTTACTGAATCTTCTAAAGGCAGACGCGCCCTAGTCGTGTTTTCTAACTGCAGCACAGCTTCAGCAAACACTTGTGCGGGTTTACTTAGTGTGTCTTTTGCCCTGATTTTCATGCCGCCTATTGCTTTTGCCACTTTTATGGATTCTTCGTCCGCAGGATGGTTATGATCTCGTGTAATGCTAGGTTCTTCCTTGTTTAACGTTGTTGTTAAAGAAGCGTTACACTGAATACAACAAACATATCAACATGTTTTTAAAATGTACGGTGTAACAATGATAATTGACGTTGAATGATAATAAATTCTTACCTTGAATGAACTAGCTTTGGAACATCTCCAACGTAAAAAATTTTTGCACTCTCTATGTAACACGTACATATAACCCCTATAGCAAAGTTTATTACCGCCTTTATTTGACTGTATAATTTCCATGATAAGAAAACTTAAGAAATGAATTTATTTACAAGTATACTTACCTTATTTATACTTCTCTACCCCATTAGCTTCATGAGAATCTTACAAACAATAGTCATTAGGGACGACCCAGACAATTGTTTAACGCATTTCAAATTTAGTTTTGAATGAATAAGGATTAGCATTCTTAATACTATTAGTCTAATAAGAATGTTACAAGTATTTTAATTTTAGATTTAAAAATGCACTTTCTAAAAACAAAATTATTTACAAAGTTTAACTAAAAGTATAAAGTGCTTTTTTAAATACGATCATATACATTTTTATGGGCATAGATGTGTACAGTTTTTGTTGACTTTTACTCCACCGGACTATTTTTCCGTCGGCTTTTTTTCCTCCGGATTTTTTTAAGGGGCTTTTTGGTATTGGCTTTTTATACCCCAACTTTTTTTTTCACGACTTTTTATTCCGAACACCGATAGAAACAACGGGTGAATAGAAATACCGTGTTTCTATTCACCCGAAAATAATCAAAACTGAGGTTATAAAACATATTAGGCAATAAATGGAAACGTAAGTAAGATAGACAAATTCTGAAAACGGTAATGTAAACCAGACATTTAAAACCTACTTTGACCAAAAACTTAACCATCTTACCTGTTTTTATCTTACAACTGCTAACAAAGTTTGTGCAGAGTGAAATGTACACCGATTTTCATGGCACAGGAGATTAATACTGAAACAGTGTTACCAACAAACAAAAATAATTTTTTTGTGTTAATACACTTTACAGACACCTGTTGAGTGTTTGAGTATTGATGATTGAGGTTTAATTATGAAATACTAAGAAATACCAATTTTTGAAAGAAGTTTCCTGTTTTCGTTTCTATTCAGCCTGCAGTTGCTATTCACCCCATTTTACGGTAGTATGTAAAAGGAATGTATAGATGCTATGCCATCACGCGCCGCGTAGGTACGCGGAGCGCGAGAGCTGAGCGTGTGCCCTCGACGTAAAACCTAACGCGCGCGTGTCGCGTTTGAAAAACGCGCCTATGTGAAACCTTATATCTCGTGCAATGTAAACCTATTTCTAAGCATAGGGCGTAGCACGTACCGTACTCCTCATGTGAAACGGGACTTAGTACTTATTATGATCAGGAAGTAAGGAAGTTTAACTGTGATATACTCCTCTTTGCTCCTGCTGAGACAACTGAAAGGCCCATGGAAGTTGTCGAAGAGAACATTTTGAGCGAACCTCAAGCTAAAACATTGACTGAACAACAACAAAACGCTAATTTAGACTTGTCTGGAGGAAGTAGTATACATCAGTCTGAGAAAGAGAATGGTTCTTTAGAGAAACAGTCAACGCCGACTTTGAAAGCTACAGTTCCTAGGCAAGTCGATGAACAACAGCATTCTACGTCTACTCAAGCTCTAGGCCTAGCTTTTAAACACCTTTTTGCAGTTTCTCTACATGATATGACGTCTATTCCAGTAGAAATCGGTCGTAGAACCATCACGAAATCTGACAAGCGTCTCTCTACAAATTAAGACTCGAGGTATAAGAAAAAGAAAGGATGAAAAAACGTGACAAAAAGGACTTGGTCATGAAGCAAAAACTGTACAAAATAACAGACAAAAAAACTGAGGTGAAAAGGAAACCGAAGAAAAAAGAACTTATGACATCAGACGAGGAGGAAGATAAAAATAATGAAGCATGCATCTTTTGCAACGGATTGTATGCACATTCTAAATCTAAGGATACAGTGCCTAAACTGCAAAAGGTAGGCGCATGAAGCGTGCAACAATGCAGATGAACAAAACAATACGTTCATTGGTGATTTTTGTGCGTCAAATATTTAATGGCGTGAGCTATATTACTGTTTAGATTTATGTTATATAAATCTGTTGTGTTATATCCAGCAATTTTTTGTTTAATCAATAGTTTATTGCTATTTAACAATGTATTTTGTAACTATTGTTCCCAGCACCCCGTTTTGTTCGAGCTAATTGGCGACATTGCTATTGGCCACTACTGATGTATTTATTTTTTATACATAAGGAATGAGTTTATGGTTTTAACACAAACTATAACTGTTTCGTTCACATTCTTAATAATGAAATAGAATAAAACTGCGTGGCTACCGGTTTTGTCCGACTCTCCCCTAATAGAGGTATTTCGATGCAAACGTTTTGGGACCTCATTGTTAATTTAATTAGTAGAGGTTCATTTTTTCTTTAAATCCCTTATATGTGACCATCATAATTGTATTTAGCGTCAATTATTCACAAATGTCCATATAGTAAACTGGCTAAATCATACTACGAATAGCACACGTGCAAACAAAAGAAATTGGGGGTTGTTGGCATATTTTATCTAAAAAAACATTTGAATCGCAGAGCTTCTCCAATTAGTAAAGTACAGTATCTATCTACAAGTGCATGTACTCGTAGTTATTGATCTTTTAAGTGGTTGTAATAAAATCCTCGTTTCGGGTTAGGTTTACTTAGTAGGTGATAATGCGTTTGGATTAGAGGGTAATAGTTTCAAAAATAGTGGTGTACACAATGATCCAAAGATGCCGATATTTGAATTTACCAAGCATTGTGTGCTTTAACGACGAAATTGTTAATTTTATTACCCGCTAGCGTAAAATTGTGCAGATGTAGTTTGCCGCCAATTTATGCAAAGCATAGACAGGTGTTTTTGTAATACGTTTTAAAGCATACGTATAACGAGTTTTGAAATAATCTCGGCGGTGTTACCTAAGAAGAAATCGATATGTGTTTTGTAAACTTAGAATTAAAAACCAGGAAGTGCGAATTATCTGTGTTTACGGTAAGTTCGCACGTGTAAATGAAAGTAATACGTGTAACAAATATAGAAAAGTATCAGGTGCAAATAAAGTGAAAATGTAGAAATTTCAGGGATGAATGCATTAAGGGTACGAGAGTTTCTCTATGCACATCTCCATAGTTACTCCGTCTCGACGTCGCGTCAAATGCCCACACCTAATTCACATCGAGCGTGTGATTCTACTCCAATTTCCTTTTGAATCAAGCGGAGTAAGAGAAACAGAGTTATTTTATGTTGATTTGACGTGGATTGGATATGAAATAGGGGACTAGGAGTCCGTAAGCTTTCGGAAACATGAATGCTGGCGCCGGATCAGTACGAACGAACGATCGAAAGGAATGCGTGCCATGTAATATACGATATAGTTGTTTCTTCTCGGACCAGTGTGTGTGTGCTTATTGTGTGATATCGATAGATTTCTAGGTAAATTTAAAAACGTAATTGCGTTCATTTTTTTTAATGATTCATTTCGTATTAGTGCGTGTGACGCGATGAGGTTTTTAACCGCGCAAAATCTATCGGATGTTTTTTTATACACCTGAGGAGGTGTTGTGCGTGCTACTGTTTATCTTCTCGCCGCCGTACCTTTAGTTGTAGCGCTGCTGCAACAACAGGTGTTTCGAAATGAGTTTAAAAACCATCGCCTAATCGCAATAACAATAAAAAGGAACGCTGGGTAGTGAAAGTGATTAAAAAATTTAATGTTTTTTCGGTAAACGCGCTACGCGAAATGTCGATTAAGCTTAGTGGTGTTTATTTAGTTCCCTCGCAAGTGATCACCGATAAAAGCGGAAATAATGCAGTTACTAAAACGAAAACTGTTGCCATAGTTGCTCCGCAAAGAAGTAACAGCCTGGACTACTTGAATTTTGAGGAAAAGCGACAAATTATTGCCTCGTCTTTGTCGCTTTCCGACTTTTTACATGTAGGAAGTAACGCCACTAAAGAAATAAAAGAAATCAAAGACGGCGTTGCTACTGTTATCGTAGGTAAGTTCAATGCTTCGTCGATTACACGAATCAATCACGACTTGTAAAACAGTTTAATCAAAATAAACTACACTATTATTAAACGTAATTAAATATAAAATCAATGACCTTTGCCGATGATCTATGCGAACAATCGGCCGACGTAGGTGTTGTTGTTGCATTTAGGAAATTTTGCTTGCTAAACCGCAGCATCCGTTGTACAAAGTTTTTGCAATCGATAAATATAAGTTTAATTAAAACATCGCAAAATATTCAAGAAAAGAAGTGAAGAAAAACGTTATAACAGCGTTTCGTCATAACAGATGTTTTTACAGGAAATGCGGTATAATTAAAGAAAGGGTTTACATTGCTACGTCAACTTTAAGATGGGCATTTCCCCCCATATCTTATGAATGGCTCATAATTTGAATTGCATTACACTCATTCCCTCGCCAATTACCCTTCAACAATTAGGGTCTGTAAACCCCCTCGTTTGGAAACTTATAAGCAGTCATTACGATTCGGTTCCAGTTTTGACATTATTTTCAATAGTTTTATATAAGACTACTAATTTATCATTAGATAGTAATCTTAATTATATTGTGTATTTGAAATTAAAAAAAAAAGTTGCAGTAAATCTACATGCTGAACCAGTTTGTATTTTAATTCGTGAAACTGTTTTCTTTGCAAAATGCCATTTTATCTGAATACTTTGTCTTATACGAATCACTTTCACTATTATTTGTTACATCAATAGCATTCGGGGTTCAAAAACCTTTAACTTTGCTACCGTGTTAATTTTGTTTACACAATAAGATGATTTGAAAATGACCCAACAGGTGCTAAAGACTAAAGATAATTGTTTTTAATACAACTAAATAAGCCGAACGGGTGTTTTACACTACATTTTCTTTGCAGTGTGCAAATTTCGTTATTATCCTTTGAATTGGATTAAAAATTTGAATAATTTCCTTGTGTATTTATGACTTAGGAGTTTTATATGAACCGAAATATGCCTAAAGTTTAATGTAAAAAATACTTTTCCAAAGTATACTTGATAAGAGTCAATAAAATCACACACTATGACAAATAAAAAATTTTTATTATCAAAATGCAAAAAACAAACTCTCCTACATATTGGATATTAGGCACAGTTGTGACGGTAAATATTAAATTATTTTCTTGTATGGAATGGTACGAAGAACTTCACATGGATACCATCACACTTTATAAATCGGGCTGTGACAAAAACCAAATCGTATTTGTTTTTCTTGAGGAATAACAAGATTGTCTAGAAGAGCCATTTCCGGCACCATATGTCCTTTTTGATATTTTGCACTTTTGTTTTGAGCCCTCGTTCAACTCAATAATGTAATCGCAATGCTTTTTCTAAAATGTAATTGGTCTCCTATTTGCTCGATGTAGATGCCAAGCGTTTTGTACTGACATGTTCATGTAATGTGATCGATCTACACCTCCCATATTAGCATTGTACATATGTATCAGATGCGGCTGTTCGATGTAAATGTTCGCCTTACCTTTTTGCGAATATTGCTTGAATATGGATTGGAAAAACACCAGCATTATTGTCCTTTACCGCCTATATATTTTGATCGGTTATTTTTGTGTACTAGTGTCATAACATCCTCGGGATTTCTTCTTTATAGATTTAGAATCTTCGAGAACGATTCTTTTCAATCGATTCTCTTTGACTATGCCAGTTGCATGAAAATTATATTTTGTTACATCTTCGATCAACGTAAAAAAAGAGATATAACTTTCGATCTGACCATTTGTTGCAGAGAGCTTGTGCATACTTCATCACTACTTCAGCACCAACTTCAAGATTCATAAACGTTTACTGATGGTTGTTGTAACTCCTTGATAGGGTTCAAACCAATTTATGTTTCTTAGTCTGGTACAGCCAAACCACAACTTCTACACATATCTGATTGGATATACTGTTTATAGCCATGGCGTTCATAATATAGAACTGTGGCTTCGTCAACGGAGTGCATTTCTACTGCAGATAAATTTTCCTTAACCTTATTTAATAATTTGAAAAGTGGTCGTATTTTGGAAAAAGTGCTTATTATCACAAGCGTTTATGTTAGAAAACAAAAACTTAAACTTACCTCTGGAAATTACCTCAGAAACCAAGTCATTAAGACCACCTCGCTCTCAAAAAACTCTTCGTCGTGGAACTACCTTGTAATTGGTAAGGATTAAGACTGCTATAAAAGCTTTCACTTTTTTTTCGATATGTCTCTTTCTATTATGTTGTGTGTAATTATTACTATATTACAATGGTTTTTATTACTTCTTCATAAAAAAACATTGAAAATAGTTCTAGTGAATTTTTTGTTTCTAAATTATTGACACAATATTTAAAACTATCAGATGAAACGGATAAATCATTTTTGATCCAATGATAGCATTTACGTTTTTGAGCACTGTTTTTTGTATGCTTTTTGCTGGGTTTTTTTACTAGTGTCTGCGATTGAGACTTTCACTTTCCACATTTTTATTTGCAGAGGCATGTAATTGTGATGCAGGAAGATTATCTACTGTAAAATTATCTTCATCTCCAGAGCCCTAATCAGTATCAGCTTGCGGAAATATTCTTATTTCTTTTACTTTATCAACATTCTCATCATTATCTTCCAGCATAGCATGAACTTTGTGAAATGAGAACTCTTTGTAATAAATAATGTTAGTAGTCATGTATCTGTCTAACGTCCTATATTTAGTACACCCAAATTTGATTCCCATAAACTACCGCTAATTTAAAAAAATTATCTAAATATAGTGCACTTCGCATAATTGAAACACGTTGCAACTTAGGGTTTTTGATAACAATAACCGAATGATAACAATATCCGAAACTCAGACAAAAAGTAAATAAATGTTTATTAGTTAGAAAGCAATTAGTACATATAGCGGGTATCTCATTAACAGGTTTAGAAAGTGAAATCACAGCATCAATACAAACAAAAAAATGTCAAAATAAAAATTTTCATAAAAGGTTTAAAAAATTAAATATATTTAGTCAAATAAATTGAAAATTACGGATCTGTAGCATTAAATAGTTTGTTGACACCGTTAATAAAAAGAAATAAAAAATAACGTTATGATTTGTAATTCACTGTTCTAAAAACTAGACATTTCTCAGTACGTAATTTGCTAACACTAAAAACAAAAACTAATACAAAATAACATCACATAAGACGTAGCTACATCAAGTTGTTATTCAAAGAACCTACATGCTTCCCAGGTTAATTCTCGAAGATAACGTATTTACGGATATTTAAATGATGTAATGTTACGTAGGTCATTCAAAATACTTGAATAAATAAATAACATTGCAAAAATAATACTAAATATGCAAAACAACTATTTTTAGGGTACAATGATAAAATTTGTCACTTAAACAAGCGTATTGTGAAAATTCAGCTAAAAAATTTATGCAAAATAGATTATTGTTCATGTATAGAAGCAAATCTGAGAAGAAAATTGATAACATAAACCTTAATTATGATTAATATAAACGGTGGTGTTTTTTCTATGTAGTAGCATACTTATGGCGCGTTCTTTAATAAAGTGATAATATTATCTGTGATTCCAATAAGCGGTATGCACTGTATTACGATATATCTTCAAATCAGAACTATTTGTTATTATGTCTCAAGTTTATGTTTCATATTAAATATATTGATTTTCGCCTAACTTTTCTGTTTCGACAGCTGTACATTTTATGTAAGGTCATTCTCTAACCTCATGTATCTCATCTACTGTAATCTGTTTTGTTCTACAACTACGTTTTTTTTCTTTTTTTTCTTATCTTATCTTTCTTTCTTATTTCCTATATATGGATTTATAATTTTTTTAAAATAGGTTTCTGTGTTGACACATACATATTGATTCTACCGACATGCTTCTGTTATGACCTTTTCTCTTTTAGGTGTTTATGTGTCTTGATATTTTAGTTGCTTATCTTCGTTGATGATCTTTTATGGAGCGACAATCTTTTAAGTATACCAATGTATTCTATCAAGATTTCATCTTACCTTTTACATTCTCACCTTATCTGGGACTAGAACATTATGTTTTTTTTCGGCAATTGCTTTAAATGATCTCTAGACTTCGAAACATTTTAGTATTACTATATGACAACGCACTTATGGTTCTACAGTTTAAAACCGAACATAATCTTCTATTGTTTTTCATGTAATCTTTATAATATACTTCGTCTATTTTCTCAATGTTTTATCAGGTACATTCTTGTGTTACTTGGATGTAGAGTTATTGATCCATGCGCTTTTGTTAATTTATTGTAATCAATAGTATCATCACTTTATCTATATGATCCCAATCGAGGGGTTGACCACTACGCAAATGTGGTGTACAAGTCACCGTAAATGTCAACGCAAATGTGGCAATTTTCGCACAAATTCACAATTTTGTAGCAAATGTCAAAAATTTCTCGAAAATGTCGCAATTTTCTCGCAAATGTCGCAATTTTCTCGCAAATGTCGAATTTTTTTAGCAAATGTCGCGATTTTTCTAGCAAATGTCAAAATTTTTTTACAAGTATCGCAATTTTTTTTGCAAATGTCACATTTTTTCGGAAATGTATGATACCTACACAAAAGAAATTGTAATATTTGAGTATATTCTAAGAATAAAATATTTAAATAGCTACATTTAAGTAATACGCCATGTCATAGTCTTATACTTATTGTTTTTGTAATATGTTTGACGTTTTCGACATTCGAACAATACAATAGGAAATTGAATGAAAAAAAAACAAAAAAGGATCCGATTAATTAATTCAGAGTTCTCCGAGAACTTATCTGAAGATGAGTCGAGCAGGAAAGTAACTCATCAGGATTTTCAGAGTTACAATTCCGTTTCTGGCGAATCCTCCACAATAAAAATAAAAAATGATAAATGGAGTTCGCAAAAATATTCTAGAAGATCACGCGCTAGAAGAGTTAGAGAACGGGTAATAAAAGATGCATATGAACAATCTTTAATTACAAATTTTTGCCATCAAGTGGACGAGGTAACAAGACTACTCCTAGAGAATAATGAACTCCGTGCTATGCTATATAAAGGAGCTAAAGAAATAAGTTTAAGGAATAACGTCTGTTCTCAAAATAAGATAAATAGTGGTTTGCAACTTGGAAATACAGATGATGTTTCTAATTTTTTACAATACCTTCTAGACACAACAATTTCAAATAGTATTAAAAATCAAGTAAAGGGAACAAGTATGATCATAGACTGAAGTTATTCTCTACTTACTTATTTCTTGTTGGAGGTAGATTATTATACGAAACTTTGTACGCAGATATGAAAAACGGTTTACCCTCAATTACAACAATAGGACGGAGTCTAATTCACAACCACTTTGAAGAAAGGCATTTTTGTTTTCAAGAACTGTTTGATTTTCTGGAAAAAGAAACCTACCAAAAGTTGTTTGGCTTAGTGAGGATGGTACCAAAATAACTGGTGGAATCCAATACGATTCGAAGAGTAATAAAATTGTCGGTTTTGTTTTTCCATTAGTAAATGAAAAACGCCAGTTTCTAGCAACATCTGCAAAACAAACACAAAGTTTCTTCCACAGAATATGCCTATTGGATTATGGCACAAGTTCCAATTGATAAATGTCCACCATTTTGTCTAGCTGCTTTTGGAACCGATAATTCATTTGCATGTGAAGATGTTCTTGCCAAAATATATTACCAATGAAATGGATCGCTGTAGAATTGAATGCTTGGGATATTCGGGTGGTGGAGACCCCTAGGTTAATGAAGGCGATGAGAGGCGGTTCGCAGTTACATGCATGTAACTTAAAATGGAATTGGTTTCATATGGATTTGGATAATGGGCTAATATGTGTTCAGGATACAGTCCACATTGGAACTAAACTGAGAACTCGGCTATTAAAGATAAATATTTGTATACAAATGGGAGATTTTGTTGTTAGTTCTAAACGCTTAAACATTTAATATTGAACATTTCCGAAGATAAGCATGGATTGACTTTATCTGACACTGAAGCAGAAGAGAAAATGAACTTCCGGACAGTTGAAAGAATTTCATGAGATCAAATATCTCTCGTTTTGGGCGAACTGTTGCAGGAAAGTAAGGCAACTGTAATATACCTAACAATAATACGATATGTATTACACTATTGCTTATGCAAAGATATTTCTCTTGCACAAAGATTGCATTACATATGGTATGCAGCTTTTTTTAAGAGTGTGTCGAGGTTCCTTAAAATCTGAGAAAAACCTTTCCGCTACTGACAACTTTAATACACTCAATGCCTATCTTTGAATAGAACTAAATGTACACGCTTTAGTAAAATTAATTAGAAAACTTCGAGATAACGAAAACTTAAAAAATGGAGTACATTTTGCTATATGGTTCTTTAGTTCACAACCATGTGAGCAGACTTTTCGAGCCACACGTTCACTCACTTCAACATTTTCTACTATTGTGAATTTCAGTATATTAGAAATTTTAAATAGGATTTCAAAGATTGAAACAATCAATCAAATTACCAATGATTTGTCAGAAAGATTTGTTTTTCCAAGAGAGCGAACTTCTAATAAACTCGGCACTGTGGGTGATACAATTAACAACAGTGAATTTTTTGACACAAAAATAGAAAGTATTTGTCTAGAAGCTCTTGACGAGGCAAAAAAAGATGCTTTAGCGTTAGGTATTAAATATAAAAAAACATATTTACGTTGTTGATATTCTACATCCGGTGTTGGTAGATGAAAATGATGGTGAAATAGTTTCTTGTAACCTACTTGATTTAGAAGACATCATGTTAAATAAATTAGATAATTTGGAAAATTCACTAGAAAAACATAACACAGAGAATTGCCTATCAGAAACTGAGATAACAGATGCAGATATGGAACTAGCACATTACGATTACGAAATATAGTTTAAGTTTAAAAATGAACGTGAGTGAAGCAAACTAATAACAGTTGGAATGTCAGTTGTGTGCTATGATCGGATTCAAAAAAGTATGTTGGCTTAAAAAAACAAAAAAAACGCAATTTTCTCGCAAATGTCTCAATTTTCTGGCAAATATTGCAATTTTCTTGTAAATGTCGCAATTTTATCGTAAATGTCACAATTTTCTCACAAATGTCGCAATTTTCTCGCAATTGTCGCAATTTTTTCGTAAATGTCACAATTCTCTCGCAAATGTCGAAATTTTCTCGCAAATGTTACAAATGTGAGAGAAACTCGCAAATGTGTACACAACTTTTGTATGTGGTTTACCCCTCGATCCCAATATTGTTTTTTAATCTTTTTATTTTTATCTATTTTTTTTGGTACTACCTTTTTTTTATCTAATATTGTATATTTTTTCTGTTTTTATTTATATTGACTTTTTTCCATGGTCGCTTTTTCTATATCTAACTTTTATTAATTTTGTGGGTTGTTCATGAATATTTATATATTTTTTAATAATTATTTTGTTTATTTTGAGTGATAGGCGATGATGTACGTGAAATGATTATGTCTAAATTTAATTTGTCTGTATTCAAGATCACCATTTTCAGGTTCTAAACGTTATACGTGTCTGTTTCCACTTTCAGGATCATAGTTGTTTTATAGTCTATCTAAATTCACGGACGGTTGTTTTTGAAAATAATTGTTTTTGGGTTACGCAGTGCAATCTGGAGTACCTGGTTTCGTCTCTTAGATGGATATTATCAACTTTAGAGATGAATCTTCTTTTAGTAGTTCGTTTGTGTCAAAGTCTGTTGAGGCGATATAGTATCTTACATAATTTAAACCGTTGGACTAATTTTGTTAGTTTTTCTTTTTTTCTTCTTTATTTAGGCTTAGGACGAGCAATGGGATATTGTTGTAGAACGTTCATTACTCTTCCTTTATCTTTTCGTAATCGCTGTTGAACGTTGTTTCGGGACTAGTTCACTAAATGTAAGTAGTTTTTCTTTCTGCTGAATTTTCCTCGTTAGTTATTTTGATTACGCTTTTAGCGGATGTTCTGGGAAAGACTTATTTAAGTATTAAGTGATTTGGTTAATTACAACGACGTAATGACGAAAGATGACTCACACCTTTTCTGCAGTTTCAGGATTGTATAATTTGTATATTGTTTTGTTAATTCTAAAATTAGTCAATCAGCTTTATGCACGTTACTTAGCATAGGCTGGATTTTTTTGTGATTGTATCTAATTCAGTTTTATCAGTTAACCATCAGTTTTAAGGGAATCATTTATTATATGTATCACAACGTAGGTCGTACTGACTCAATTTTACTTTCAGTCGCAAACTTTGAATCATCCTTAATTGTCGTTTGAGTACATTGACATGTGATATCCATCAAGGTTCTTCGATCATTTGAACGCAGTCATAGCCAAAGTTTGGCACAGAACAGAACCGTCGTACATAAGCTTATATAACATGCATATTTCGTTGTTAAATCAAATAAAAGGAAGTAGTGAACTTTACTACTTTTCATGAAGAATTTTTTTTGCAATTTGGGTTCAAAAGGTATGACACTTCTGTTTAGAGAAGTCTTCTCTGAAACTTAGTCTGTTTAAACATGGGTTTTCTAATAACATGACTAGTGATATTTGTAATTTCTAAGAATACTTTGGCGAGGTTTTCGATAAATGTAAGTGTTCCGTCACCTCTCTTTCAAATTGAAGTTTTTAATGTGATTTCTTCTTTTTTGGTTTCATTTTAATTGAGGTAATATTTTTATATAAACTCGTAAATGTCTACTTAATCATTTAAAGTTTTTACTTTTAAATGCTTAAATTGTCAGAAATTTCCTTTTTGAAAGCCCAAATCTTCTAAAGTATTCAAAAAATACGTTAATAGTTTGTGTTTTAGTATATCATCTATATTTATTATTTTATTTTTGCTTTGATTTAGTGGCGATTTTGACATGCTTAAAAAATTCTGAGCGAGTGTGATCTTGATGATTTGATACATTTTCTGAAGTGGTTGTTTATATTTTGTAAGAAAGGTTGCGTTTTTATCTTTCTGAATTAAATAAGATAATTTTGTTGAAGCTATGCCATACTTTTCAATTTAGATTACCAGCATATTTCCTACACAGAATAACATTTAGTATTTCTAGTTACTTAGGTAGTTAGTTTGTATCGTGGATTTACGGGAAATGATTATAATGCAAGAGATGTCGATTGGTATTATTAATATTAAAATGTTTTGTATTATTGCGATGTTACCACTGAGAACTATTGTGGCGATTTCACTTGAATCTTTCTTCAGGTTAATTTATAGTTTTCGTTGTTGCAATATTCATTCGCACTAAGACTAAATTCCATAAGGTCACGATTTTCGACATTAAATAAATTCGGAATTAGTTGTTAATTTTGTAACGTTTAACTAAACTTGATAAGATCAAAGTAAGGTCAAACATCAGTTAGTTACGTAAATTACCTAACAGAACAATACAATCCGGTATAATTCTAACGACAATAGAACCCAGACTTGTGACTTCACTTTGGAAACCGAACAAACAATTTGGTTTAACTACAATTATCGTTGAGATCGTAAGTATAGATTCATAAATTGTATTCTCAAACTAAAATAGGTCATTTCTAAAAGTACGCATTTGTGAAAGTCAAACTAAACTAAAATTATGGAGCTCATCTTTTCGTGCAATACACTCTGTGGATTGTAAAATTTCTTCTTAAAATGAATTAAATATAATTTTATACACGTAATTTGTTGGTAGATGAAGGTTCACAAAATTGTTATGACGGGTCTCGTTTATCAAATTTAATCACGAAGGGAATGTACGTAATATGTCTACGAGATCATCATTCAACATTCTAAGAGAACAGACTAATTATGTAAGAAAGTTATATTAATATAAAGTTATTTTAATAAATTCCAGTTTTAGCTTAGATACATATATTAATTTCTTTTAATTACACGTGGTTACGTGTATAAATAATTATCTAATAACGTTTTTGTTGAGTAGTTGTCGGAATGTTAATAGGATGTTTGTGTATTGGGCATAACGTAGCGCAAACCTAATATTAATTGATTTTTCTATGGTTTTTCGATTAATATTTGCTGGTGCGTTAAGAAGTACTGTTATTTCAAAATAAATTATCTTCTAGATTATTCATTTTAAATTAAACTATTTAGTCTCTCATCGAAATAATAAAATGATAAATGAGATGCATGGAAAGGGGAAAATCAATGTTAATCTTGCTAATTTTCATTCCAGTCTCTTTGCTTGTATCAGCTATTGAAAATTGTTATTTAATCTGTCACAGACTGTATAATTATAAAATGTTGTTAAAATGCCATTACATAATAAATTCAGTTCAAAAACTGGAATGAAACTGACAAATGAAATATTCATTCCTGGTGAAAGGAAACTATTATGTGTTTGTACAAAACGAATTATTGCAGCAATGAAACTGAAAAACATTGTCGTACAGGGCTTGTAAAAGTTAATTGTTTGTAAACACCGTTCCACTTTGGCAAATAATGTGTGTGTTTTGTCTTTAAATTACAAGTAACATAATGAAATATCCTGATGGTTTTAGAATATTTCGTTTTCTATTTTTGTAATTTATACTAAATACAAATTACGTCTTCTCCTATAGTATTGTAACGTTTATTAAAAACTAACTAATTTATTTATACTAAAAATATGTATACGTTTATAACAATCCGAATTAATTAAATCTAAGGATATTTAATAAAAACACATTAATTTACTATATAGAACTATCACACGAAGATAAAGTCCGCGGATAACTTCTATTTATCTAAACAGTTATACTTGTTTACTTTAAAGTCGCGTACAGGGTTATACTCCGTATATTTATCTCGGAACACACGCGTTAATTACTTATTTATTTAAACTTAAATAATATTCTCAACACTGCAGTCTTCGAATTGCTGGAATAACTGCCCTATGATTTGTTTGCACCGCATTCGCAAATGTTCCACATCCTTCGGTGAACGTTCTGAAAAATGGATAACAACTTCCAGAAGGCTCTTGAACTTGAGAATAATTTCTCGAACGTTTTAGTATAATTATGTTACTGTGTATCTATTGTGTTTTTAGATCTTAAACTTAAACTGAAGTGAAATAGCATAATTTACAAGACTATTTTTAGCTTTCTTCACATTAAAATAAGTAGTTAATCAAATCAGGTCTGAAAGAAAGTTACTCAGAATGTAATTTACATTATAAGTAATAATAACGATTAACTTGAGGACTAACTTCTACGAAGAATGGTACTCATCAACAGATCTTGAAACATTTAATTTTTTTTTGACTCGACAAACCAAGTGTACCATGATGCAGTTACTTCAATTTATAGTTGTTATGCTCATTAGTGGTTTGGTTAGGTTTTTTATAATTTTTTTTACTAATAAATCTTGCAAATATAATTATAAATCTTCGTATCAAGTTTGAGTGGACTTCAGACCGTATGTAAAATAGTACTTAGCCATATTGAACCATAACGTGCAACTGACAAAATAATCAAAAGATTTACTTTATTCAGGAGTTTACATAATTTCTTGTTGTAGTTGCGTTAAGCTCAAGGCTTAAAGTTTTATACAAATTGGCAGAGGAGCAAATCAAGTCTACCGTGGATTGTTTTGGGACTACGGCAGGCTTGTTCGTATAAGGATTTTTCGTGTAACTATACGAAGAAAGATACCTCTGTAAATTACTATCAGAGGGTCTCTCTGTTCTAGATTTCATCAAGTAATGGAGTTAATTGATTAGTACTTTTGTGATCCAATTGAATGATTTTTTATTTGGCAGAGTGCTATTTTGACTTCTTTCACACTAAAAAGTTGTTCTAAAGTAACAACTTTATTGCATTAGGGCATTAGTTGGATGGTTTTTTCGCTAATTTGATTGTCATCATTTACGTTGCGTGGTTGTATATAATTTTTGACAGCATTGAAAGACTGACGATTATAATGTTGACCGGCGAATGACTGAATTTTTCGAGCTCTATCACTCTACCATTAGTTTTTAATATTATTGAATTTCATAATTTTGGTTCTATAGATTTGTAGTTATGCTGAGCTTCTTGGTTGTGTATTATGCTCAGGGTAGTGTTGCCAAAAACCGTTTTTTTTGGTACGTTAGTAGGTCTACAAAAAACTATAATCGACTTGCTATGTAGAAGCGAATTTTTCACTTATTGTATGCCGTAGCTCTTTTAAGATTTCCGGTATACCGAACTTTACCGTTTAAAATAAAATTTTGCTTGTTCTCATTTGGGACACAACAGTTTGGTGGTCGGTCTAACAATCAAGATCTATGCAGTCTATAGTGTGCCCTAAAATTATTTTTTGTTGTTGTGTTCGTGTTAGTAACAACATTAACTTATATGGATTATGGCAAAAACTCTGTCGTGTTCTTCGGTTAGTTTGATATACAGCGAAATTAATTTACCTCACTTCAGTCATTGATCAAAATGGTCTTCTTGACTTTGGTATAGTACCATAGAATGGGGTAATTTGGAACAATTTGGCCGAGTTGATTTAAGCTGCTCAAAATAACCACATTATTTGTTTTTTTGCAAAAACACACAATATTTGTAATAGTATTTTAGGGCCGTTCTATAGATAAAGGACACAATATTACTAGAGTTTCCTAAATATTATTTATTTTTTAGTGTCCTAACTTATTCAGGATCTGGGGTTATTTGTGTGTGTTTTGTACATATTTTGGATTTCAAATGCATTATATTCCAAATAAATCTAAGGGATTAAATGGGACACTTTTATATAAAAAAAATGTTTTAATATGTTGCTGATAATCATTCTACTCCATTCAAGTATAAAAATGTCATGCTTCGACAATTTTAATAGTTTTATTAAGTTTAACAATTTATATTAGAAGGGAAAGTATACCTTCCTCTATTAATTACAGTCTGTGACAAAATATAAGTAATTTGTTTAATTGAAATAATATTTCTCTTCTCTATTAAAAGAAACACAAATGTATTTAGGTGTCCAGTCGATTTTTTACGTTTTAGGCAATCTACCTCAATGGTCAATTTGATTATTTGAGATAGAAATGATTTCTTGATTTTCTTTTGTCTTCTTTTATTGTAGGTAAACGCAACAACAACAAATTTCATTTCTTCTAAATACTCTGGCACAATAGAAATTTTCTCATTATTGGATTCTTCGATAATTTCAATGTCATTCTCGAAGTCATTTTCGATGTTTTCATTTATACCAATATCACTCTCTTCTTCTGAAAAATGTTCTCTTGTCACAGTTTTCAAAAAGTTAGTTTGTTCTGCATTAATAATTTACAGATCGGTAGCAGTTACTGCTTTTCCAACTGGAACATTCAGCTTTTTGGTTCGTTTTTTCTTTAATAAGTCAGTTGAATCAGATTTAATATTGTTGAATTATTTGTTCAAATGCTAGCACTAAAGCATTAGCAGAAACAAGATCTATAGTCTTTGTAGTATGCTTCAAGACTTGTCTTCGATCTGTCGGATATATGCCAGACCCTCTAAACCCTACAATAATATTCTGTTGTGTGGTAGGGCCTAGCTGGAGGAGAACCTCACAAAGTAACTTTAGAAATTTAATTTTTGGAACACAGCTTTTGTTTTTCATTTTCCATACTGTCAACACCTTTCGCCACTTAATTTTAAGGGGCCTAAAAAAAGCCACATCTAGTGGTTGAGAAACATTTGTTGTTGACATTTTTGCAACACTTGTAGTAAAATATGTGAAGCCAGGTTATCTCCAGTTTCTTGCAGATTTTTAAAATATGGCACCACTATTTTTAATATCCAATCTTTAAATATCACTAATTCAAACCATCCACTGTTTGTTCGATTATAGCAGGCCCCAGTAGGTCCACGTTCAAGTCACTCTGGATATAAATGTTTAGCCCGATACACTATATATGATGACAATAGTTCTTCTGTAGTAGTTGCACAAAACATCACAGAGGTAGAACTTTTAGCTTAACATTCTAGATGGATGTTTAATGCCTCTTTTTAGAAGGAAACGAGTTTTTCCAAGGATCATCTGTTAAGTTTGTTTTATTATAATTGATTATTTTAGTTGGATCGTTACCGTCAAGAGTTTCTTCTAAATAAGAAAAATACTGATTTATTGTATCACCATTTAAAGTTGCACGTGAACGTTTTATATTTTTTGACTGATAAATCAGTATGTCTAACTTTGAATCCAGTCAATTCCTGGTAAATTATCGTAAAATATTTGCATTGGACATCCTCACTATTCAGATAACCTTGATCCAGTTTTCGAAGATCATAGTCTGTAAATGGTATATAGGTTAGCAGCTGACATTATTGCTTTCATAATACTGTTTTCCTCCGCTGGATGTAAAACCGGGGTTCTTCCTTTTGTGTCGGAGTGAGCCATGCGAAATTTGCTATGCAGCGTGCTTTTTGGTACACCAAATCTCTCTACTGCATTAGGAATGGATAAATGTTCATCAATAATTGCTGTAAGGTTTTGTCCCTAATGGCCGTTTGTATTTTTCTCATGTTTTAACCTAATTTTCAGCAACTGCCTATGAATTCTAGTAGCATAAAATAAACTTTAACCCATTTGAAGTTCTAACTTTTTTTATTTATATCTGATCGGTTTGTTTTGAATAAACTGATTGTAGGCATTTTTTATATAGTATGTTACCTTAGTTTTATAGAAATTACGTGTAACATGCTCCAAAGGTTTGTAATGTTTTTACGTGGTTTTTAAGATGGTTCAGTTCCGCAAAGGTTAGCAAGCAAATCTGTTCATAGCGCTAGTTTTATTCAACGTGAAATTTTGTGTAAAAAATGTCGTGTACTTATACCATGTTCTTAAGAAAAAAATTCGGTGCAAATCATGATTCTACTTACTGACTACGTGTTATCTGTAGCTGGTGCTTGTTCCGCGTTTTTTGAATTGGATTGAGAGAACTGATTACAAGATTACTAGGAAATGCAATTGTCGAAGGCTGTTTACAAGATGGAGTGTTATCGCCTCTATTGTCGTCACTATTTTATGGGAACTAGGACAGGAAGGAGTTGTTTCAAACCTAATGGAACAAGTTTTGAAAATTGGTAAAAAGTAATACAGGGCAGAGGTATTGACAAATCTAACAATGCTTCATTAGAAGGAAAAAAAATTTTTAAGAAACTTTATTTGTGGGTAAAAACATCTTAACTTCTCTTATTTGAAAGCCAACTTGTAACGTGCTTCAATTACTCGCAGACTTAACTCACAATAAGGCAACGGCGGCTCTGATATCAGGGAGTAGCATGGGTTCAATGTGCAGATAATAATTGATTGAAAGGGGCGCCAGAACTAGAGAACGCATATAAACTAACAAAAAGTAAATCTATTTTAAACAATATTCGTAAATGCAATATCACAGTAATGAGAAATCAACGACTCAAATTATAGAGGATATATTAAACCGTCAAGTTAGGCAACACGCTGAACTATAAAACTACTATATATACACAATAGAAAAATTGTACTTGAACGTCGTATGAAATTGATATAAATTACTGGTGGTTAAATCAGAATGGTGCACAGCAAATCAACCTCCGAGCTTGAATAATTTGAACGTTAATATGACACCGAATATTTGTGATATCAAAAGGCACTCAGTCGCAGTTACAATCGAAAGGCAAAATGTGATAAAAAGCAAGGGGTTACTTACGGTTTACAATCTTCCTAGTACTGCTAAGGTGCAACCATTTCTAAAATCTGAAAATACACAATCAGGTATTGCAGTGGTATCACCAATACGAGTGATTAGTTAGCAACCGATTCTGCAACACAACATCCGCTAAACTTCCAATTTTTAAGATTTGTAATAAGAATTTACATTAAGTACAGACATTGATAGAATTTATAAGCGAGCTTCTATTAGCTTCATTATTATGTTTGACAATATTAGGTGCCGAAGACCGTCACAATCTCAACAATGCTTACCAGTTTACGACAACGATATTTCAAAATATTAGCAAAGATTTAATTCACAAAGGAAATAATACACGTGTTGCACACGGGATTTAGTAGGTATGGTCGTAAATGCTATAAACGACGAAAGAAAATTAATTCTAATCGGAAAAAAGTAAAAGAGTATCATGCCCGAGCGATTCTTTCTATAATCATCGATTGATTTTAAGTTTGATTTTCCATGTAAAACAATTTGATTTCCAACACCAAATGAAAAATTGCCAACTGAAATGAGTATGAAATATGTATCGCATCAGTAAAAAAAAGGATTTTTAACGTAACAAATTCTTCGCTAGATGGTAGTTCTTGAACTGAAGCAGTCAGTGGTTCTTCTAGTAACAAACCACAGGTTGTGTGTAGAAAATAGGGAGAAACAGTTAGATATTCATATTTTGGGGCTATATGTATGGAACTAAAAGCCGTAGCAAACAAGCACATAAACCGTAGTTTTATTTTTTTTTTAATGCAAATTTGTGAGGATACTAAGCTTTGAATTTTAGTTTATGTGCTATGAACTTAATCCAAAGGAATAATAACAAACATTTCATCGGGTTAGTGATAATGTCAGCTCTATCGAGCACTCCGCAGCAACACAACATAGGGCTTTGTGGGTAATTTGTAGCTCAATTGAAGATTTTTTGTTACGCCGATCGCCCAAATGTAGCTCGAGCCGGGCCCGAAAAACCACTTACCCGATAGCTTTAAATTTTACGGTGGCGGCACTAGTGCAGGCTTGACTCATTTTTTGTAACTTTTTTTATGCTTTTTAGTTACGTTGGAAGGATAACAGGTACCGGCGTAACACAAAAGTTACGAAAAATGAGTCGGGTCTGAACTAATGCTGCTGCACATGACGACTAAGCTAGCGAATCTGCGTTTTTTTCAGTTCCAGTACGACCTACAAAAATGAAACCAGGGTAACTAAAACGTTACAATAAATGAGCTGGGCCTGTACTTGTGCCGCTACAGTAAAATTTAAAGCTAGCTGGTCAGAGGTTTTTTTCGGGTCAAGCTACACCTGCGCGATTGGCGTAACAAAAAAACTTTAACCGAGTTACAAATTACTCACCAGGCCTTAAGTTCTTTCGCTGCAGAGTGCTCGCCAACTTGATAGAGCTGATAATGTCAACGCTTAAGAGGTTCTTTCTAATTCATTCTTCATTTACCGTCAATGATAGCGTTACTATTTCTCCACTCTTCCCGAATTCTTTCATCTTTTATATTTTTGTTATGCAGTGCGTTTTTTTCTGTTGTTTTGCAATGTCTTTTTAATTGCATTTTCTGGCGTTTTTATTAAATTTAGTCTATGTTTAATATTCAATCGTTTTTGTAATATTATGATAAGCTTTGCGTTAACATATGGTTTAATACTATCATTTTAATCCGAGTTCTGAATTCTACATTGTCACTATTTATGATTAATCTTGAAAAAAATTAACTTTTGTAATTTAACATTTTTCTACTGTTTGTAATTTCTTGGCGTGAATAACGCTTAGAATTTAGACTTTTGTAATTATTTGAAAGAATTTTATTGTAAGAAAGAAAACTAATGTTCAGCAGATGTTTTAGTGATATTACAAGTCTAAAACAAAGTGTTCTATTTAGTTTAATGTTAATCGCATAGACATAAATAAAGTTTTGCACTTGAATTTTATATGAATGAGTCAAACTCCATAATTTTTCACGGAATTTCTTTTTTTTTTTGCAAAACGTATGAATTAACTGTTATAATGTGCAAAGGTCTACGATGCATTTAATTAACTTTATTAAGCACGTCATCGTATGAAGGTACATTGTTAAACACACATGTAGCTTCTAAAATAGACTTCAATTTTCTTTCAAAATGACCTGGATAACAATTGGGACGAAACTTTTAACTTCTAACGACCTGTTGCTGTTCTCATTGTCTTTAATTATATTAGTTACTTAACTGCGACGATCTTTAATCAGACTGCATTTCTCATTATATTAAATCGATATCGTTGTTTTGGAATTTTAAGACCTGAAAATTATATTTATTTTTTCTTTACTTTCTCAATCAATTAGACACTTTTTTTACAAATTAAACGAAATGTCAACTTCAAGTACTTACTTTCTACAAAATAATAGAAAGTTTTATTTATTTTCTTGTTCATTTTATTGTTGGTTGGTACTTTACGTTTCTTAGATTTTCTGGTGTTTTTTTTTTCAAATTAATTTGGTTACTTTCATATCTTTTAATAATAGTTTTGTCGTGGGAAGTATTAATTTATTCAAGAGCTTTTTGTTATTTAAGCATAATGTGTACGCAGGTTTTAAATAACATGGTGTATATGCAGGGTAGTTTTTAAAAGTTAACCTGAGTAGATGCAGATACTAAATGATTAACCTTGCTGTGTTTATATCACAACATTGTCGCGCTCTGATTTTCAACCAAGGTCTTCGGTTTGTTTTCCACTCAATTGATTGACATCTGTAAATTGTATTGACAAAAGAATACGTCTATGGACGTTAAGTTAATTTCGTCAAACAGATTTGTAACATAACAAGGACGTTTTAATTAAAAGTTGTTTAATTATACGTATAGTGAATTTGCACCGTAATGCAAATTAACCATTTCATTCATAACTTCGCTCAATAAAAATGGTAATAATGAGCGGAAGAAGTTTTATGGTCCGTAACTTTTTATAAAATTATAAACGAGCAATTAGCGCAACAAAAGTGAATCCTTGAATTTATTATAAAAATAAACTGAAGGTTGAACATATGCGGACGTTGCCTATTAGTATAAAACAGATGAAACAGTTTCAATAAGAACTACTGAATTATGCAAAAGTCGCTTGAGGAAGGATCAAGAAAAGGAAACGATAATGATGATGTTGACATACATACTATCCGTAAAATCTTGATGTTAGTTTTGAATTTCTTCAATTACTTGAAAATTTTACATAAAAATTACATAACGAAATACTACTTTATTGTTCATTTCTATCGGAAATCGAGTCATTCTACACAATGCTCTTTCTTTGGACAGAATGGCTCCAAACGTTAATCTGTTTCATAGTTATGTTATGAAGCTTTCAGTCTAATAAAGTAAATACATTTACGAATCATTAGTTTTTCGTCAAAGTACCAAAAGTGTTGAAGAACTCAGATGATGTGGTATTCACTGGCGCCTCTATGTTACACGGAAACTTGATTGGATTCGAAACTCTTAATTCCATGTACGATAATCACTTTGTAAGAGATAATAAAGTGATACTGAAGCAGTTTTATTTTGGACAATTTTGGGTTGGTTTCATAAGTATCCAACTATTAGTTTAGTTGAGCACAATTCAAAAGCAATTGTTTCGAAAACTTTTATTCTTAATAATATCTGGAATCGCGTAATGACTATTTGAATCATTTCACTTTGTACCTATTTGTGTTAATTTGTTTTTCTCAACATAATAAATGTTTCTTTTAGTCTTGTGAAACCTTTTTACATTTCTAAACATAAAAAAAAGTAATATGCGACGAAGATATTTGGTGCAAAGTAAATCTACCGTAGTGCCAAAATCAATTTCAAACTTGGATAAAACGATGATGTTTTCATATTGTATAATTGCAATCGATCGAAGTAAAGACGAATAAAAATAGTTGTAAAATTATTAATAAACGGAAAAAAACTTTGATAAAAACTGCTTCGTTAAATAAGGCCGTAATAATGCACTAAATTTCTATGAGATTGAAATTCAATTTATGTATAGATTATAATTTTTTTAACGCGACTAGCATTATAATAAACGTTTTTTATTTTCGTCTCAGTTCGCACGAATTTTTTTACTCGTTTTGTACAGATGTTAATGATTCAATGCTGGCACTTAACAGCTTGAACTTGAACTAATGTCGCTAATATATTTGAATGTTATGAATAATCGAGACACATACAAGAGTTTTTCAAGTGCTTTTTGTTTGTTACCAACTTCGAGCTTGGGAATGTGTAATACTAAATTTATTCTTTTCTTAACAAAATACGTCGCGGATTTAGGATTAACTCGGTTTCTTACTGCTTTATTGTCGACACGGGAATTTTTTTTATTTTCTATTAAAAATCTGCTTGAATTTTTACAAAACAGAAATATTTTTATTTTATAAATTCTTTGATCTAATTTTAATAAGGAATTTTATAAAAATTCAGCCGTTCACAGTTTATACTTAAATTGCATTTTTCCTAATTTGCTATTGTTTTCGTAGATTTCACGGTATGTGCCGAATACATAAACGCCAAATGTTTATGACTGAAACGTTTTCAACAGGCGTAACCTTCATGTCATCAAGCGCCAATGTGTTAGTCATTGTATTTTGTCTAATTGTCATTGTTGCGTAATGCTGTCTGGCAGTTCTTTGTCATATTTTTAACCATGCATATATTTTTTTACAATAACTTGTCTTAGACAAAGCTGTTAAGTTTTTACTTAACAGTGTAGGTTTTATTGTGGTTTTTCTAATTTTATTTTCTAGTTTTTTTGTACATCGGTAATCATTTATTCAGGTTACTTTATTTTTCCACTTTGAGAATAACTGCCTTATTATAAATGTTTACTTATTGTAAGACACGTTTAACTTTTTTGATTATCTAGGAATCAAAGTCTCAAGCAACAAAAATTTAATAAAGGAGACAAGCGACAAAGGCCGTGCAAATAGCAGGCTGGTTAAATGCACATTCTAGCATGAGTACATGCGAAAATATGTAAGTTCAATTAAAGCTATGCTAAAGAAACCCGAGCGGCGACCAAAGCATCAAAACAAAAAATTAGGACAACAGAGATGAAAGTTTTTAGATCAATAGCAGGTGCAACACTACCAGACAGACAGAGAAGCTTGCAGGTAAGAAGAACATGTAAGGTAGGAGACGTGGTGAAATCAATGAAAGTTAGAAGAAAGAATGGGTCAACCACGTGCAAGGAATAGGAACGTGGAACGAATGAAACAACCACTTGGAACGAATGTGAGCAGAAATATAGGCAAAAATATTTAAAACAAAAACGCCAACTGGGAGAAAACCCCAAAACGACATGGATAGAAAGCTGGATCTTTTGATCGGTGAAATAACAGGCCAGACAAACAACAAATTATCCCTAGTCAAAAGAAGAAAAAGGTTTTGAGCTGTTTTTGTTTTTGTTAATCTGCTTTCATCCATTCTCATGACATGACTATGCTACTCAAGTTTTTTTTATTCGTGTCTACTTTATTCTACCTTGTACTGCCAGTTCTCTTCTTATTTCAGAGTTTCCAATTGGCTATGTTTTTAGATGCTTTTGTTTGTGTTGTTCTCATAGTTTTTATTGGTCTGAGTGTTTCGGGATTCGTTCCGTTGTGATATGTTAAGTGGTGGTAGCATCTATATTTTATATATCCAAATCTTACTATCTTATTACTATACTGTTTTAGTGCTTTGGTGTTTTACTTTTTTGTTTGTTTTTATCTCTTGTCAGATTTTTACCAAAGTAGTTAGAGGAAGTTTCCATAGGTATGTGATAGGATTTTGTCGCTACAATAGATTTTGTTTTGGCATTGAAGCTTTGCATGTTATGTTTTTAACTCTCGGTTGTAGTTTCTTGAAGAAGTCCGTCAGAACTTACACTTTTTTGTCCTATGCACATGTTCTTACTATGTTTTTTAGTCATATATATGTTTTATTGTGAATGTTTATTAGTTTATGTTCTGCTCGATTTCGTTAACGTTTAAGATTATATTTTTCAACGTCACATGGTATAATGACTTTCACCATTATTTCTTGTAAGAAGATAATAGGTCTTCTCGTAAGCGTTGTTTTTCACGTATATCTATCCTTAATACGATATCATGACTAGATTTCTTTATCGGTAGCTTTAAAATTGTCTACTGCAACCAGTGGGGGCTTGTGAGCTCTGGCTTAAGGTGGGCTAATTTTTTTTAAATGTTTGTAGGTAATGTGAACGTTATTAGATATCATTATGGCATTATGTAGGTAACTAAAATGTTTTGATGTTTTATAGGCTCTATCGGAATAAAACAATAAACATGGGAAACAAACCAACGCATTTATCGTATCACATTCACATACCCACTTACTATTCAACCGGCTTCAAAAAAAGAGGTCGTTCTCAATTTGATTTCGATTACTTCCATTGTGGTCTCATTTAAATTTGCTCAAATTTTGGTGATGGGATTTATGAGAAGATGATCAAACTTTCAAAGTTACATCGGCATGAAGTTTTCTTTGAGCTATGTGCATTTTCAAGGTTTTCAGTGACTATAACCACTATTGTTAACATCAATAAAAAGAGAAAAACAAAATTCTTTTAACAAACAAAGAGAACCGACATTTAAAAATGCATCAAACAAAATGCTCTTAAAAGTTAAATATGTATAATAATTTAATTTATTTACAATTAAACAACAAAATTTTGATTTGCATAAAATTACTTTTTGAAGTCAATGGCCAAACGCATTCGAATTAAATCTATTACAATTACTAAAGGTATTGTTAAGAATTAAGCCTAATTCTACGTCATTGTCATGCATGATATCGACTTCAAAAAGTAATTTTGTGTAAATTGTAACTAAATGAAATTATTTTTAACTTTTTAGTTCCTAGAGATTTTATTTCAACCTTTTCTTCTAACGACAGTCTTACGAATTCATTTTTAAAAATAAATTGTACATTATTTTTTTTTCTAAAAGCACGTACGACAAATATATACCGTTTCACAATGCTCTGTTATTAAATTTAAATATTTAAAAAAATTAACATTTTTTGGATATTCCATTCTTTTGCAATTTAAAAAAATTATTGTAAACAAAATAATCACCGTTAAAAAAATTTTTGACGTGATCTTGAGTATTAATTATTTAAACAATTTTCAGTGCTTTGCAAAGACGGAGGTCATAAAAAATTTTCTTAATTAACAATCGCCAACTTGTTCAAAAATTAGCTAAAATCAATTTTTCTAACGGGGCCTTATTCTCTCAAGTGTTGAGAATACACCATAATTTATTTAAATTTTTAAATTAACATGTAATACTTTAAAAAAATCATTTTATGTGACGTACTCGCTTCGGAGGCCACGCGCGTATCCCTAAATAGTCAATAAATACAACCGGGAGTTGAGACTTTGTTATTGAAAATTTCCTTCTCTTTAAGAACCTTTTTCAGAATTCGATTATGTTTTGCAGTTTTTCTGCTTGATTTAGTTTTAAATTTAAAGTAGGCCTTCCTAGAGATTTGATTTAAATCTTTTCTTCTAACGACAATGTTACAAATTTATTAAAAAAAAATTGTACACTATTTTTTTGCTTCTTTCGAAATAATATACCGTTTTATTTAGAACACGTTTTACACGTTCTACTGATCAATCACTACTAAACCGCAGGCTATAACAGCGCGGCGCTTTTTCAAACGTTAAATCTGCATATGAAAACCCTATAGTGCGAGTCGTGACGGCACGTTAAAATGCTATGCTATCTACAAGTTATGGGCTCCAATAATTGTAGCCCCCAACATAAAGAAATACCTATTTAATTAACGTTGTTTTGAACGACGATCATATTAAATTAATGTTTTAGAGTAATAAAAAGTAGATGATACTTATACCCTATAAATATGTTTAAATATTTTAAATTATTATAATTTAATACACATCATTTGTATAGTTTTTTTTAATGAACGTCTGGGAGGGGGCTCGCGCCCTATAGTCCTTATGAACCAGCCACCACTGGTGATAGTTCTTAATATCTCATTCTTGGTATTGTAATACTATAATTTTTGTGAATTGTTTTATTTTTTGTACCGCTTGATACAATTTTACAAATTCATCTGTTAATTGTTCTTTTACGTGTTTTTTTTTAAACTTATTTTAGATGTTGATTTTTGTTTTTTGTTGTAGATCCTTAGTGTTAGTTTCTATACAAGTTTTTAAAATGGCAAATCTATTTGCTGCTGTCTTTGCATTTACTTTAAACTTTGTTACAAAACTCATTACACTTTCTACGTATCGGGAAAATAAGTGTGGACTAGCATTAGTTCAAGCTACACTACGTCTTTCGTATTTCTGTTCATAGTAAAGGAATGAAGTGGGATAAATATTAACTTTTTTTAGAAATTAATTATAGCAAATTGATACTATACGTTACTCTTATGGGGTAACATTCTTAAAATAATTTTTTATTTGGTGTAAACATTGATTTTACGCAACACCGAGCACTCCATGTTAGAATTAGAATGTTCTAATTACAGTAAGAGCAAATAATACAACAAAAAATTAAAAATTGGATTGTTTGTCTTAATTCACTACACTAGCACACAATATCTTATTAAACACCTAGGTGTCTAATATATATATTAAACATAAAAATTAAAAGGCGACTAAATCAGTTTGATTCGGTGATTGGGTCGTAAGTTCGATGTGCTAAATTATAAAACAAGTTAAAAAGACGCGAAAACGGTGAAATATTAGGATGGAAGATACCGTTTAAATCTACCCATAGCTGTAAGATCACAAATGACGAAACACAGGTTTTAACAACGAGTATATTTATTTTTTCACAGACTTAGTTAATTGTGACAACAACCTGATATGTTCGTCGAGTCGTACGTGCAATTGATCGACAACGTAGATGAAGAATTCAAGTAGGAAATATAATACTTACAATTTAGTTTTCCTTTGAAGCACGCAACTAGCTAGCAGTATCTTCCCAGAATTTCCTACAATTATCTGAAATATCACAAACACGTACATACGGTGTTATCACAAGTAAATCCCATTCGATTCATACGATTACTGAAAAAAAAACGAAATAGCCATTTCTCTCAAATGAATTTCGTTATTTCGGTAAGTGAGCTTCCAATAGGTTTAGAATTATCCTAGTTTAGCGAAGCTTTCAACATCTTCAAACAACGTGGCGTGATGTCATTTCAAATTTTACTAATAAACGCAACGGGTTTTGATATCTCTATCTTAATGGAACGACATGTGGGTATCCGTTAATTATAATAAGGTAAATTAAAGTATATCACAATAACATGGAGAAATGCCTACCCTAGGAAAATTTTCACAAAGCAACGAAAGTACTACACCCACTTATACCGTGGATGAATGTGAATGATTTGAAGTGAAAACTTACTTAGAACATGTATGAAGCGAACCATACAGACTGGAAAAGTTTCCTCTTATCGATATTTCGATGTCAAACATCTACAAATTGACAGCAAAAATATTGTTGATTTGTAGTTGATTGTGGCAAATTCCGAAAGTAAAATTGCTAGTTTAGTTTTTAACAGGTATATACAAGTACACTCAACTAAACAAAAAACGAGACAACTTGGTTAGTTTGATTGATATAATTAGTGGTGTAAACTAGGCTTGTTAGCGAATGCAATCGACGATCATTCGCGGCAGTTTGTGATGCTATTCAAGAAATTCAAATTAGACAAATAATAAACATTGACAATACCATAAGGTCAAATCGTTTATCCGCAAAAACTCTCTCTCGTGCATCTTTTTACCACTAGAGGATCACACAAAATAACAAATCTCATTCATCTTTTTACCACTAGAGGACCAGGTGGTTGTTATATTTTGTAGATCTCGGTTTTTTGTTTTTGATAAAGCTCATATATTGATTGTATGCTTGGGTAGTTGTTAATATAATCTTCTGGTTTTTATTATTCCAGAACCGTACCTTCTAACGTTTTATTCTCAAAATATTTGTTTTTACAACTTGTTAACATCTTAAGATTCTTAAGTTCCACAGTAGGAAATGCGCAGTAGAAGGCTTCTAGTTGAGTTGAGGTTAATATTTTTATTCCACAGATTATTATTAAGTTCGTTCAAATACTAATTCACTAGATTCCCTGTTTTTTGTCAGAATAAAAAAGAATTAGAAGCTTTATGCGTATTATATTTAAATTGATAAGGAATTTGGTTGTTATATCTGCTGATCAGTGTTCGTTTCAATTATTTTTCTGAATTATAAGCTAGACTTGCAGTCACTGAAATCTGTTCTAATTTAGTTTATTATCCGCAAAATTACTATTTGATTCATCTCACATATTAGTTCCTCCCACAACTATAAATTTATTAAAAATAAAATAAAAATTCCTAACTTGACTAGCAGGTGTTAAAAGCACTATAAACTTGCCAAAAACACAGGCGACAGCTTATTTCGATTATATGGGAAGATAATTCATAACGTACTTTGCCGCTGGTGCTATTGCATTTCTTGTTGTTTTTGTTCAAGGAGTGCCTTTTAGAAGATTCTTCGCGATAGATACCAAACTTGACATTACATTAGGCCATCCCACACAATGAAGAACTGAAAGCTTTGCCAAGTGCGCTAAACCTAATGGATTTTATTTTAGATATCTACTACTATAATTATCCTACAAGTTTTAACACGCAAATTTTTTGATGCTGTACATACATTTTTTTTTGCTTGAAAATTAATTGATGGTGCGCGGGTTTGAACCACAAAACAGAACCGTTTAATTATAAATCTATATTATAAAGCAGATATAGAAAAAAAAGGCATGTAAATATCACGATGTAAGAGCGCCGTTGCATAATTTCTAAGAATTGGAAGCAATTAAATTTAGAATTAATAATTAAATGCAACTTACGTCGGCTAAAACAAAGTTAATACTTTTTTTTAAGCATTCGAAGCGAATAGTTGTTTTTATAGTATTACAGTGATGAAAATAATGATGGATCGTTTAAGAGGAATGCTTGAAGGATAAGATGGACTTTTATATTATTATGCTTTTTTATAAATTCTTTGCAAATGTCTTAAAGTTTTACGTCTTTGATTTATTCAACATTTGCTTTCTTTCATCTGTATCTTATATACATTTATTTATTCATTGTGGAATAAGTGGCTTTGCGTCTGTTTTTCTACCAAATACTAGAACTTTGAATGCAGGATACGTTATTTTTTATGTTGTTTGATACATATGTTAACTAGCAATTTATTGCGAAAGCAGTCATTTTTAGACGTCACATTTTTGTGTTTTTCTTGAGTTTCCAATTCGGTTATACAGTGATAAATGCATTTGGAAGTTGGGGTAGATCTATCAATGATTTAAAGCGAATTGTAGAAAATTGAATTCTAAACGGTTAGGGAATATAATGCGTGGATATTACCCGATACCTAAAAAATTTGCAATAACTCTTACCGTAGTGTTAAAGAACTTGTATAAATTACGCTACTTTTGTAGTACTTTAAAAATAATGGAAATTTTAATAAATGATTTGATTAATAGGTTTCCTTTTTACTTGTCATTTTATTTTTTTTTTGCAATAATTGATGTTTGTGCTGATATTCTTTGATCGAACAAAAAAAAACGTTAAAATGAAACTCCTGCATTTTCCAACTTTTTTATTGGTCTTTAAAAATTTGATGCTTTCATATGAAAACTTTTCGAGATTGAAGGACCTTTTACTTTAAACTTTTTTATTTGTAGATATTTCTGTTTTATGTACTGGCGATTGTATAAAACTGAGCATGATGCAATAGTTTATATTTATACTGTTTTGTTAATACTTTATTGTGTAAACTGACACACACGTAGGCGTACAATTAATAATCCCAACTCGAACACTGCAATAACTTTTATTTTTTGATTTGGTTCTTCTACTTTTTCATTAATGAATGACTTCTTAAGCTTAAAGAATGAATGTTATACTTTTATCGTTCATCTAACGCAACGATTACAAATTGAAACTGGTACCTTTAAATCTGATTAAAATATTTCGTTAATTAACATTCATTGAACAAGGCGGGTTGTTTGTACGAGAAATCAATGAAAACATTCCTTTGGAATGTTTAGCACGTTCCTATTACCATTTATAAAATTAAACACGATCAAAATTATGATGTATATTTAAATGTGTAGTTGGAATTTATTTTAAAACATGTGCTTTGGGTTTTTGCATCAAGAGCTATTTGGCAAACTATATGTATGTTACACGTCATTATTTGTCGTTTTTAATCTCTGAGTTTAAATTTCGCAGATGACGTACTAAATAAATTTTGGTAATGAGTGGCGTAATTATAGTACTAGCACATATCGTGCGTAGAAGACTCTTCTAGTATGGAAACGGGGTCATAACGTTTCAAAAATAGGAACCTCTTTGCAAACTAGTCATAAAACAGACGTTCCTTCAGTTTATTTTTATTTTAGACCGATGCATAACTTCTAAATGCTTTTATTAAACATTTAAATGTAAGAAAATATGTAAAACGATAATAGTGAATGTCTAACCAGTAAGTCGGCGTTCTAATGTTTTTCATCAAATTAAATGAATTATTTTCGCGCTTATCACAAATTATTATGACATGTTCTGGCATTTTTTTGTTCATCAATGACTTTGCCATGCTTTTCAATATTTTCAGAGGCTGAATTATCCCCATCACTTTAGTCGATGCCTATGTAAACAGAAAGATTTCATGTATGTCTCTTACTAGTGCATCGCTTATAGATTTTTATTCCATAACGATGTCGTTTCGAAGGGGTGTATTTATGGAAGCTGAAACGTCCTCGCCAAAGAACCATCGTTTCCTGGAGAAGATGCTTTTTTGAAGTTTTCTATAAACATATACAATATTCCGATTTATGTAAACGGTTTTCGGCTTGTGTTCCATTATTAGCGAAATGCCAAAATTTTAGCAGAAGTTCGAAACGGTTTCTGGACATTGCATTTCATGGCAGTAGTTGAGAGTTTTGGGTATTTCGACAAGGCCTATCGATCTCAGCCTAATAAATTGTTTTATTTCCGCAGCATCTGTTGGCTTCTATTGATGCAATCGGGACTTAGGCTCTATGTCGCTTTGATTTTATAATTGCGTATAAATTAGTGTTGCGATCACTAATGGGTGAACGTAAAAGTTGGGGTTGGATCGCCGCGACTAACTTCGCAGTGGAGATGGCGTGGGTTATTTAAGCTGAAACAAAATAACTAGGCGTGAAGGGGCCGAGTACCAGTTCCGAACCCTTTCTAAAACGTCAATGAATTTGATACTCTACCAGCCCTTAAACGGGTGTCACCTAAGTAAATAATGTTGTGGAAGTCAAGAAAAAGCAATATAGTTGAACAAATAATTATAATGCAAACAAAATTAAATAACAAATGTATGAGTCTCTTTTGGTTATAGCGTTCAGTTTCCTGTAATCAACACAAAACCTATATCCGCCATCTTTTTTCTTTACTAGGAGGGCGGGCGAAGACCATCCGCTGTTTGATTTTTCCACGAACCTTTTTCCAGCATTTTAGTCTTTGTTAATGTATGATTGAATGATGAATTAAACTGAGTAATATCGTGGTTTAATCAGTAGTGACTTTGTGACAATTTTATGTACACCCTATTTCCCCTTCTATAGCAGCCAAATTTTGGTCTATTATTTTTTGAAGCTTACGTTGTTCTCCTAACGTCAAAACGAATTTATCGTCAAAACTCTCAAACGTATCTATTTGTATGTCAGGTTGATCGGAGAGGAACCATTCACTCTCGCGCAAGTCCGGAACTATTCTCATCATTTTCCAAAAATTAACACCAAGTAGGTTAGGCACAACCAAGAGTTCAACTAACTTTACCTTTCCTTTCACGCCAATAGCTACTGTAGAAGAATCTGTACTATCACATTTTCCACCATTTGCAACAGTACACGTAATTGTCTTAGTAGTATCTAACCGAACACCTAATTCTTGTAAAATCTGCCATCTTTCTTCACCTAAAATTGTACGCGTCGCTCCAGAATCCGGTAATTCTAACAGATGTACTCCTATGATGTTCAATTTTAAATATGGTCTTTCTTCGTTCTGAGCGTGATCACTTATAAAGTCAATGACACATCGTATTCTTTTAGCCGAGTCATACGAAGAACCACCACACCAACCTCGACCATCTAAGAGTGACGAGAACCGTTTCTCGCGGTGTTGCATTTTAGATAGGTTTTAGTTGTATAGCCATCTGTTTTACATCGATAACACCGTAATCTTCTCTTTTCTAAACAATCTAACTCTTTATGACCTGGGCGATTGCAATTAAAACAAACTATGCCGGTTTTCTGATTTCTAGTTTCATTACTAGTAGACACACTTAGATCATCCACATCTGGTTATAGAACGACATATGCAAGATCTGGTTCTAAAGCGTTTGCTTTCTTAATGGGCAAATTAAAAGCTTTCAATGCAGCACGATCGGCTTCAAGTCTGCAACACGTAGTTTTAAGATCCGAAATCGAGTTAACTTCAACTAAATCTAACTGCGCCTGATAATATGGTGCTGTATTTTGCAATATTATCTTCAACTGAGCTTCTTCAGTTACTAGGCGAGTTTATCTTCTAAGCAATTCATTAATAGTAAACAAATACACTCTAATAGTTTCATCTTTCTCTTGCGTTCTTTTCTGTATTTCTTCAAGCAATTTCTGATTATATTCATGATACTGAAATTCATCTCGCATGTATTCTACCAAGTCATCTCAACAGCTTACTTCATGTCTAACAGAACGAAACCAAATTAGAGCTCGCCCGGTAAATAAATCAATTGCAGAGTTGAAAATTCCTGGTTTGCTAATTTGTCGAGCAATACCAAGTTCTTGTACGTGTTCCAAAAATGCCCTTAAGGACAAATCTTGCTTTCCTCCAGAAAATTTGTATGGCATCGATTTTGCATGTGCCCAAACTGAAGTCTGAGACTGTTCTCCTGTCGAACTGAAGGACTAATGTCATCCTCTCTTTATCGCCATCACCAAACTCCTGTTCAAAACTAGAATGTCTACGCATGTGTTTTTCAAGAATACTTAGTTCAGCAGACACCATTTGTTGTTACTATTTCTTCACATTTTTTGGACAAATATGTCCTAAAACTTCCTTCCATTTTCCTTAATATCGACATCGTCTTTAGACGATTTAGACGATCAAACAGATGATTTAAAGTAGTCTCCAATTTTTTTTAATGCTTTTGGATGTAGCCAATGCGGCAATTCCAGTTTTAATCGGTTCAATGTTTGTTCGAATAGCTAACATAAAGCTAACATAACCTCTTCAAATGTATATGGATACGTATGAATTGACCAAGTTGTTTTGTTTCTTCATTTTCGGCTGGAATAGCTCTAGCCAATGATTTCCACATCTCTTCAACGGTACCAGAACCTATTCCTCTTACTTGACATTCGAAGGTCAACTCATCTTATACTAACCTAGATATAACTAATTTACTCTCCATTTTGTTAATATAAAGTAGCACACACGAATTCAAAAAAAAATCAAAATACTAAACGTGTATGGTAGACCAATAACTCAATTACTCTCTTAGCCACTTACAAAACTGGTATCAAAAAGGAAGATCAATTGCAAGAACAGCACAATACCTGTTACAGTACACTTAAGTAATAAACAATAAAATACTTTTTTAAATCTATAAATTGGAGAGAAAAAAAAATTAATTTATGCCAAAATGCAATAAAAGAAAGAAATACACATGTTTACACACCAATACCTAAAAGTACGATTAACATATCAGACAAAACAATGAATGTATTCCTAACTCACAGTTGCAACAATATTCTTAATTTTACTAATATTTTTAACTAAAATATAATGAAATTTCATACATCAAAAGAATCTTACAAAAATAGGCTCCACGTTGGGCGCCAAAATGTTACGACCATTAACGGGTGAACGTAAAAGTTGGGGTTGGATCGCCGCAGCTAACTTCGCAGTGGAGACGCGCTTCAAATACTTTCTAAAACGTCAATGAATTTGACACACCACTATCCCCTAAACGGTTGCCACCTAAGTAAATGGTGCTGCAGAAGCAAAAAAAAACAATACGATCGAACAAACAATTGTAATGCAAACAACAATAAATAATAAATGTAGATTTGTCAACATCAATAAACAACATAAAATTAATAAGTAATTGTTTGCAAATTTACTTTTTCTAGGTAAACGAACACCCAAACGCGGCTATGAGTCACATAACAAAAATCGGCAAAAAAACTCAGGTTGAAAGATCTTAAAAACCGCCAAAAATAAATCAGTGCTCCGCTTAAATGTGACATGAAAATAACGAAAAAGTACTAAATATAAAAAGAGAAATAGAAAGTTACCAAAGATTTTACTGGAATTTCAAAAAATAAACAACATAACTTAATTTACGGAAATATTTAAGGAAAATATCCGATGACAATGGCGTCTTTCTAATAATTGCAAAACAATATAATTACATTCAAAAACTTTTTTTTTGAGAGAACAAAATCTTAAAGAAAAATAAATCCCAAAGTTAATGGAAAATTAACATTAACAATTTACGATTTGTACAACAAGAAATTTTATATAGGTAAGTGAAACGATGAGGTCAATATCATATACTAAGGTAAACAAATTCTCTTATAAATTTTATGTTTAAAATACAAGATTAAAAATACTGTTAATTATATAAAATTGACAAGAACACATAAAACACGACTGCACTTACAATTCAACATGAACATGAAAATTCAAGAAAACAAATACCACAATTTACACCAAATTAAAATTATAACGTAACATGAGTTTCATCAACTATAACTTGAATCAATTCACTTGTGAGGAAAAGCGAAAAGCAAACGATTGCTTCAGTCAAAGCAAATATACCACTTATCGTTTCTTCCATGCCGCTTTTACCCGCAAATAGAAAAGCTTGTTAGTTATCGGTGGGGTTTCCCCAAATGATACTTGAATACTCACGAATAGTAGTTTGAGCGTTGAGTGCAATTTGGGGTTTTTGTAGTCTTTATTATAGTTGCGAGTGCCAAATCATCCTTATCAGAATTATCAGTTTGTTTTTGATAAGATGGTTCAGAACTTAACGGTTCTGACATTTGGGCGTCGCTATCAGATTATTCGGGCTTATAATTTGGTGCGACGTCTGAATCGTTCATATCTTTGTCACTCATATTTACATATGTTTAATGAATTTCAGCTAGTTCGCTATCGGTATATTTTTTTCTCTTTTTAGACGACCCGAGTTTTTTCATTTTTGTTTCTAACTTTCTTGGCACTTTTTACACTATTGTCTTTGTATCGTTCTATTGTCTTTATACCGTTGTTTTTGCACCACTATGTGTATAATCTGTCACTGCTTTTTCTGAGTTAGTCAAATTTCTAAGTTAGCAGCAGCAGACTCCTGAAAAAGGTGTGGAAAAAGAGAAGTATTATAGTATAAATATAATATGCAAGATATTCAAAAAGTCAGAAGTGCTACTGATACACGCGACCATCACAGGTCTAGTGTATGGCTAACGATGTACGCAAGTTTTTTTTACAATATTGTAACGATTGTTATTAAAACTAATTTATTTATACCAAAAATAAGTACACGTTTATAACTAACCAAAACTAATTAAATCTAAGGATATTTAATAAAAACACTTACACTAATTTATATGCACTATCACTTACTCGAAAGATAAAGTCCGCGGATAACTTGTTGTTTACATTAAAGTGACGTACAAGTTTAAATCGTCGTATTTATCTTAACACGCGTTAATCACTTATTTATTTAAACTTGAATAATATTCTTAACACTGCCGACTTCGAAATACTCAAAAAACTGACTCATTTGTATCGCTTTTATATAATTTGGCCATCCGTCGAGAAACTTTTATATTCTTTCGTCAACGTTCTAGACGTGGATAGTAGCTTCTTGAATGCTTTCGAAGCTGAACGTTTCAATATGATAGAAAAAATAAATGAAACAACGGTTTCGTAGACTTTCATATATTTCTTAAAGAACTTTTGACCTGTAATGATAAATTGGCAAAATTTCGTTGGCGATGAAAGTGTTAAGATAGCTAAGAAAATGCATAGATTTAAACTGCAAATAAAATAAAATTACTTAGAAGCAATTGTTTTTATTTAGTCAGCATCGGAACTTTTAAGACTTAATCAGTAACTCAATTCAATATTAGTATTACTTTCATGTTTACTTTTTGCGAGAATTACGTAAGTGATTAACAGTTCTTACACCGAGTGTGAATATTTTGTAAATGCTCTACAATAAACAAATTCAATCGCAGTTTTCCCACACTTTTTCCCGTTTTACGTAACCTTTCCACGATCTCGTTTATTGTTTTCCACATGAGAAGATCGTAAGAAGATTATTATTAAGTTGATGCCGTAATAAGTTTGATTTTCCTGATGCAAAAATGATTTGCGTGTAGTTTTTGTTTCTTTCAATAACAACCTTAGACCTTTTATTATTTATATCGATCGTAAAAGGTGTGTATATGCATTTAAGATGTGAAAACTAATGCCATATTGTATTGCGCCATAAATTTCAAGAAATAATAAATAAGACGATGCGTGTACGTAGAAAGAATGCAATGAATTATAATTTTAAATTTTAATTGTATATTAGCAATGCTCATTAGAATAACCATGAGTCAGAATCGATTGCGAAACTTATTATGCATATAATACCCATGATAATGAAAAAAAGTTTAATTACGTTTCGAGGATAATCCAAAATTATTTATTCTTTAATGCATGCAAAATAAATTCTAAAAATAGACGCTTGCGAACAGTTCAAGTCTATCAAGCTTTCGCAGTTAAGCTTTTACTCCTTTTGTAACAAGAAGCGGCGTGTAAAAAAAGAAAATTAAACTTACATTTACCAACTAAATTTTGATTATGTTCATTGTCAAAAATACTAAAAACGATCAACGATGAGTGTTTATATCATAAGGATATAAACTATTGTTGTTTATATGAGATCATCGCTTTAAACATCAAGAACAGCAACACGAAATGTCCAATGAAAATTTGTACTTGGAATTTGTCTTCGAATCTGTTAAACAATGTGAAATATTCAAAGAATTTTTTGAAGGTTACACGCTTCAAGTTTTTAAAGGATTTTGTAAAATATGAATGAAGGTTATATCGTTTTATCTCCGAGTTTGTTGCCTTACACGATTTTTATTCCGGGGTTATAATATTTGTCAAGTGTTTCTGATATGTGTGTTTTTATGTACATGTGGCGGCTAGGTTTCCCGATTAGATTCGCTTTTGATTTAAAATTTGTGCGCTTCTGGGTTTGATTAGTTTATTCCAGAGTTAGGTTTTTAAAAGAGATTTCCTGCATAATGAAAGAAGTAGGATATTACAACAGAAATATTTAATTGAATTTTTTCTGGCAGTATTCGTATCTACAATTGGAGGTTTCTTATGCCAAAAGGTTACAATTAAATATTAAAGATTTCGTAGGATTTATTTGGAACGAGGAATTTTAATCATCTTTTGATGATTTTTTTTCTAGAACATGTTTAATGGATTACTATTGCTATGTTGTATTTCTACATATGACGTTCTGGAATGGACGGTCTAAGGTGTAGTAAAATATTGTGTATAACTTGTACTCTTTCGAGATTATCGGCTATTAAGATTAAAGCATCCAAGTATTATAATTTCCGTGCTTTTAGGGCTGTGCATTTGTGCTAACTCACTTATGCCTTGTTTTTTAATTTCAAGATTGAAACCTTTAAGTTTATGTTTAATTACTTGAGTATCTTCATCTATTTGTATAGGCATGTCAGACTTGACTAAAAAAAGAACGGATAATACTATAGTCGTTGCCACGAAAGATGATCCTTGCGTCATCTTCGTGCGAATTTGGAAAACACTTTCCATTATTCGAACGAAAAGAAAAAAACTGTGAGTACAACAGGGATAACATCATTTTTTGTTTGTGTTCATCGTTGATTGACATTAGTTGACATGTGTCATAAGCCGCTTATTTAGATTTTAAAGTTTGGGTTCTATCAAGTACATAAAACTTACAAACGAGAAAAGCATCCTAAAGTTCAAATCAGAACATGTGTAATTAAACTAAATATTCAGCCGACTAATTCGTATTTTTTGTTTAACATAACGATATATTAAAAACAACTGTCTTTGACAAATAATAATTTTGTAGGTTAGTATTTGGAGTAAAATCAATTAATATTCTTTTCTGGCAATGACTATACATGTGTTTTACAAACATATGAAATAAAACTAAGCAATGGTTAAAACATTTTTGGTAATATGATACTAGATTTTACTTCTATTTCAAATTTGGCGCTTGCTACCATAGATACCTGTAGATGTGGATAGCGTGATCGGTACCTTTCTATAGGAACAAAAAAGAAATAGATATCAATATCTAATGAATATTACTGTTTTTATCTTTTTTCAGCGATATTTTCTTTTTATACGTTGCCTTATGACATGACATATGCGCGAGTGTATGACGTAGAGCACAAAATAGTTTAAATTAAAAGAACGTATGTGAACTGTATTAATGGTTTCGATTTTGCGCATTGAGTTATTAATTTTCAATATCACATATCAAAAATTTTAATTGAAGACGAATTGTTATGTTCAGTGTTTATGGTATTTAAGAAAATATAAAACATCACAATTTTACTCGGAACTTCAAAATTGAAATTTCTTTTAAGTATTTTTGAAAAATATGTTTCTCATACATCTAATGATTTATTGTTTTTGGAAATTGGAAATAATGCTTTGCTGTGTAGGAGTAAAATGACCAGTCTGGAAATTAAACGTCAAGTTTTAAACCTATAAATGAAACAACATAAAAGTTAGTGTATATAAAAGAAATTCTGAAGTTTTGAGAGATTTATACAAAATACAAGTAAATATCGAGATAGTACGATACGACAATACGACACATTGTATGTTTACTAGTGGTTAGGCAACGTTGTGAATTCCTTATGATAAATCTGAATTTCGTGCAGGTTCGTGTCATTACCTACAGTATAATGAATTACGAAAGCATGATATAGGAATAAAATTATTTAGGGTCGTGTGGATGCTGTCACATTAGTATCGACGGTAAATATAGACTAAAAAGAATTTAGGTTATGTAGCTAGTATTGTGCGAACGTTGACACGGTGGTGACTTCATTGTAATTTAATGTAAATATATTTTAGAAAAATTAAGTTTAAAGTAATTAGAATAAATTAAATTTGCAACTTCACTATTAGTTTTAATTCCTTGCATAGTTTTTTTTATGGAAAAAATTATAAGGATTTTTAATCTACTGTTTAGAAACTTTACAATTACTACTGGAACTCGCATGTTCGACAGTAGTAATCAAATTAACCTAAACAAATTATTATTTAATATCGATCAGTTTTTTGAACTGTATTACAATTCGAAACAGAGCAATTGTATTTTGGCATTCATCGACAGTTGCAAGATACCAAGATGTTTTTTTCAAACATGTATGAGTTCTAATATAATCCTATAAAATAATCAATTTGCATAGTGTCTTTACCTTGTTAGAAATGTTGGTTGGTTTCGTAGCTTATGCTTAATAATGCTGCATATTTAAAAAATAAACATAATTACTTTATACTTACTTTATAATGAGTAACACATACTAAATATTACAAAAACAATCAATGGTATAAACGTGTTACAAGACTAGTGCAAATCACTTGTTTATGCAAAAGCACTTAATTATCGTTATCTTCATTTCGTCAACCGATTTCTTGTTTTTTTCTACAGTACCATTTTCTTAAGCAACAAGATTCCTAAGCTACAATTAATTTGTTCTGTTAACAATATTTCTTATATTTTAATCAATGTTGTCGTAAAGATTTTCGTAGCATATTAGATGCAACTTTATCTAGCATTTTTTTAACCGCAAATGTTCGTTATAAATACATTAAGACAGTTTCCAGTTCAAAACGATGGTACACGTTATTCTATTGCAGTTTCTAAGAAAAACGTTACATACTAACATCGTATTTGTCAAAAGAACTTGACGACATAAATACATTTTTTGAATTTACTGAATAACTGAAAGTTGAGATTTAAATAATATAACACTTATAAATGTAATATAAACGCAGACAAATTGAAGTAAAATAAATACGTATTGTGATTATAGGAATTAATAATATATTTTATGCACCGATGTATCATAAATTGACAATTATACACAAATTTATGTCATAAACGGACTTCTTTATTACCACCGGCTATAATGTAACGCTATCATTGGTACCTAACTGCAACTGACATTGACTTCCAGTCGCCGAATTGTCTTATACCAATTTTTCCTTCTCCAGCGTTTGCCTACAACGTCGCCGATGAGTGACGAAATGAGTGCCCAGTATATAATTCAGGATTTGGCAATTTCAGATAAACAGATTTTTTTCGGAATTCTACCAAAAACCGTTTACCCGAAAACTTGCCTGATGCATTTCCCATTCCTGTAAGCTAAGAAGAAACGGCAAGTGTTCATATTTAACGGACGTAGAGCAGCATACTTTTTAGAAATTTGGTAATCTAAGGACAATCAACTGCACTAAACATTCGATTTCTTCTGGTTTTAGTATCTTGAAAAGTGATCAGTAATGAGGATTGCAGATCCTGAATATCATCAACCTATAACTGAACAAGCTCTTGTTTACGGTATGCTCCAGCTATCCCAAATATTAAAGTTACCTGTTTTTAAAATCATTAAACATTTCTAAACTACAATAAATTAATTTACCTTGTTCATTAAATATATTTTATCTGGAGCTTCGTATATAAAAGCTTCTATCTCTTCCATGGTCAAAACTTTTGAGTTTATGGGCTTGAATCCATCCGAATTTTTCTTTAAAAACTCGAATAAGTTTAAGTAAATGCTTATATCTGTGCAGTGGTTGGCTTTAATAGTTGCCTTAAGCATTGAATAATAAGACAACATCGAAGAGGTTTTTTTTTATTATTTTTTTTTATTTTTTTTTATTTTATATAAATGCCAAAAATAAGCCAGAAGACTACAATAACAGTTTTCGATGGAATTCTTTCGTATTTCACACCATTTAAGATATTCATTATTGGTTTTTCTATGCACTTCTTTAGATTTTTTTGGGAACTAAGCTACTGTTTCTTGCTTTTTCTGCAGCGTGATCAACTACGTTAACTTTCCATATTTTAAAGACCGCACAATAACCGTACACAAAATGAAACTAAGATTTTAGATAATATGGCTGCCGCTGTTTACTTGCTACAACAGTTACGTTTCAAAACTCAAATGTAATCGAAGCAACATGCAACACTAGATTTGAGTCAAAAATTCAATTTATTTTTAGCTTCGACGTATTCTTAACCATCGGGTGCTGCTTGAGGCTAAAAATTACGTCTTACGTCATAAAAGCCTCTTTATGCCGTAAATAGATAAATAACTATTAGGTATGACCAACACAAATTTTTATATGTAGGTTGTTTATTTTCTGCGTCATTTGTGCTTCTTGTAAAAAGGTTATTTCTATTTGTCTTGATAAATAAAAAATTGATAGTCGTAGAAAAAGTATAGTGTATAATGTGTAAGGAATGCGCATTTTCAACTCCTATGTATAGCAGCTACGATTTCGGCTCGGCTGCAAATTTCCACATTCGTTAGCGTTGACTACTATTCTTTACTTGTTATACAATATACTAATTCAAAACTACTTTAAAAACTGAGAAAATGTCACAGATCTTTATATACCAAACATTTTGCTTTAAAAGTTTCAAAACAATTTTTTAACTTAAAACGGAAAGAAATTTGAGTCTTTTTTGATGGATATCACAAATGTTCGAGAAGTCTATAAAATCCACTTTACTAAAACGTAAATAAATCGTTTTTTATTTGTTTTTCAATCAGTTTTAACAGCCAGATCACTTCATTTTCTTATTTCTATTACAAAGACTTTTATCTTTTTTTTTGTGGTTATTTTTTTCTTGTAATTTATATTTCACAATAACTTACTTGTGTTTATTTGACTGAAAACTATCAAAGTAAACAATTTGATTTAGTTTAATTACTTCATATTGTTTTTCACCTTCCTCAATCACGATTTTTGTATTTTTAGTATCGATTTTATTCTATAATAGTTTTTTTTTTCAAATTTTTTTTTTATAAAATTCAAATTTAGGATTAATCAGAAAATAATATTTAATCGCGCAATTAAGAACGGTAACAATGACAATATTTCGCTGAAAAAATTGGCATCAATTTATCAATATTGTAAAATGGTGTTCTCATTAAGGTTAACTTTGTATGTCGCGTCTTCTCCTATACGTTTTTCTACTAATAATACAATCTTATTAATGCATTAAATTTTTTTGTTGAATAACTTTGTCAGAAATGTTTAATTTTCTAAATTGGGTTGAGAAATTGCGTTATAGGAAAATTGCCGATGGCATTTAGTTTTTTTCTTGTATAAATTCACAAGGGAAATTTAGGCGTTTCTCAATTGTATCTTTTCCGGTTCCAATTTAGGCATATAAAGGTATGATCAATTCTTATACGAGATTTTCAAAAATCTCGTCGCTCTACGTATTAATAACTAATTTGAAACTTTAGTCATTCATTATATACGCTGTTTTATTGATGTCTGCAATGAAAATTTAATATTATTAGAATGCATATGATGTGGTTGGCGGTGACTGCATTACATGTAAGCTGTTAGCAAGTACGATACTCATTACGTACCATATCGTAAGAGGTATTAGATAAACGCGAGACTGTTATGTCGACCGGAAGCAAACATTAGCTTCCGCCAGGGGAAACTCGTAACGTTATGATGCATAACCTTTATATGGTCAGGGTCGAATTAATATTACACCGTATTTAATAACGTTGCCGCGTAATGTAATATTACTACACTTTATTTAGTAACGTTGATTAAGAACAGCAAATGCTTCGGGTTTCGAATTCGACCGACTTCATCACCTTAATTCATAAAATCCAATTATGCGCCGCTTAACTATTGGTTCTGTGGGATTTCGACGTATAATTTGACAAGGGACCGTCTGAAGACAAGAGAATTGATTACAGGTTAACAATTGTCTGAAATGTGATTCACTTAAAACAGAAAACGATAGGTATGAGAACTGATAGAATTTAATCGTCTGTTACAATAATATAATCGATAAAAATGTTTATAATTGTGGAAAGTTGCCTGCAATGCTTATGCATCAGTTATTACAGGTGGCGTATTGTTTCAAAGTTCATTATCCATTTTGCATTGGAATACTGATATCTGTTATTGTATAAATATTATGAATTACAATTATGAGTCATTTGTTAAGTTGTTTAAAAACAAAGTATCCGCTTTGAAGAGGATTAAAGTCAATACAGTTCGGTGATTCATTTATCTTACTGGACCTTGGACAAAATTTCAACATTAAAGAAATCGTTTTAAGTAAATTATTCTTTTTCTTGATAAAATTACATTATCTCTTTCTGAAACTCGAACTACAGAAAATTATAAATTATTTTTTTTGTATGGGTGCCAATAGGTATTTAAACACATTCTAACTTTTCCAAAACTTTTGTTCAACTTTTTTTTTCATTCTGACAGACATTGGGTCTCCATACATCAATTAATTAATAAAAGTTCGACGCAGTGCCGGATTAAACTCTTACGGGACCCGGTGCTAAATTTGTTTATGGGGCCTCCAAGCATGAACGGAAGAAATATATTTTTTTTAATTAACTGTAACAAAATCTTTAATGCTATCTTCGAATGAAAGTTTTTTCTTTTAAATGTCACGTTCAATACACATTAGCGATAATGCAGGTCCGTGAAGTTAGCAAAACGTTTTGAGCACTAATTCTGAAAGTTATAGGTGGTTAAGCTTTCTGCCAAATTAATTTGTGTGTTCAATATTAGTTTTGTAATTTGTGGATTTTCCACATATCAAAATTTCTAACATCGATTTTCAAAATTACTCGCAAGCTAGACAACGCTTTGTTTTTGAACACTTTCTCGCACCGCTCCCCACTCGCTAGGAACCACTGAGCTCGGTTTTGCACGCATCGGCGTTCGATGTAAGCCATGAAGGTACACTTATGGTCACACAGGGGCTGTCAACTCTAATAGCAGAAATAGGGATAGTAAAAATTATGTGCATAAACAATAGATGGCGCAACATACGCCAACAAGGGCATATCTTTATCCTTTTGTTGCATGGTTTTGTTTGAATTTGTTTACTATCAATAACGTCATTGGTTCTATTTACTCTTATCACTGTTTAATTTACCGAATATAATTTGCCATGCACAGAAATTCTTTGTTAGAGTTGTACATATGACAACAATAACATTTAACTAATTTAGGTGTATGAACGATAGTTTTCTTTTTAATTATACAGAGTGGTTACTTTTGCGTTGTATACTATTGGGATATCCTAAACCGGTAGAGATATATAGTTGGTTAAATTACAAAAAGTTACGTTTCTATTCTCATCAAGGATATGAAATAAAAATTCGAGATAACTCGGTTTCTTTCTGAAATATCTTGAAAAAACGGATGTACTTAGTTTTCTTATTTAACTCATATCTTTATTAATACCTCATTGTATTAGATGGCATCTGTTACAAGCTTTTGCTATTTACGAACCTGCACGGCCAACTCGCAATAGTCGGTGAGAGGGGTAGGTTCATAAAAGATATAAAAAAAGGTGTTTCAGGGCGCCAGAGCTTATCCCACAGTAACTTCTGTCCCGCTCCAGACAGACGGGTCACACTTGTAACAAGATGTTAGGTTCGTAATGCTGAAAGAAGCGAAAGAAAGAAAAAAACTAAATCGATAATAACAATTGTACTTTAATTACTCTATCAAGATAAATATATTAAAAGTTAAATAGCCAAATCTGAGCAGGTACTAGCGAGAATATACAAAAGAGAATATCAGCAGGATCGGCAACTTACACTACACGTCAAACAAAAGTGTAGCCACCATAACATATATAAAACTTTATAAGTAAGTAACATTAATAATAATAATTGACTGTGGATATAAGCAGCAAGCGATAAGTCATTTACTTAAATTAATTGAGTAACAATCACATGCAACAAGTCAATTCGCACGTACAATTAGTAAATATAGTAAGTCGTGAGTCTTCACCGTAGCGACAACGAATAAATATGTAAAAATTGACTTACCAAATTCCAGGGGTACCTTCAGAAAAACGTTTTTCCTAATGGCTTCCTGCAATCAAATTTCCTGAAAATAATCGTGTCTACCTGGCGTCTCACAAACTATAAGTAAAAGACACATTTAAAGGAAAGTAATCGAACCGACACTTATCGTATGCTGTTACATTAAATTTCGTCGACGGTGGTATTCGGTTATTGCTTCCGAAGAGAATTCAATCTTATCGTATTAGGATCTTCCGAACAGGTGACATTCACTAAGGTAACAATTGCCTCCGAATCGAAATTCTGCACTGGTATCGCAGCGTTCTTAGCTCTACAGCTTCCGATTATAATTTTCCCTTGAAGATTTTAGCTGACGATAAGAACACCCATAGTTAGGAGGTAGCACATGGCGCTAACAAAAGACATAAAAATTACCTTTACTTAAAGAAAGAACAGAACCACTTACTCTGCGTGGATAAAATCAATTTAATTCAGAAGACTTCTATTTTCCATCGTGTCCCAACACGTGGATGATTTTTGAAAAATGATATTCAATTCACGCAGACATAGGTACTAACATGCACGATGTTAGAGTCAAAAATGCCGGTAACTCGCCGGATATCGCCTACTCAATGCAAAGTGACCAACGAACCCGACAGATGGCGTCGAGAAATATAAAAGTAATTTTTAATTAAACTAATATACAGGGTAATGCATTATTTAAATTTATGCACGTAACACATCTACCAAATTTACATAAGTCGATATCGGCGATCTACTCAACGTTTCAAAAATTTACTCGGTCTACTAGATCTTCATGTTTTCATTGCCAACTTTTGATTTTCTTATCGCTGCCATTTTGTATTTTTATACTGTTAAATAAAGAAAAAAATACAAACTTAGCGATGTAACACACGTGGGCTATCTAACTATATTAACTACATTAAAACAACAATTTAAGAATTTATTGTCCAAATCTAGTTGCCCCGAAATAACAAATGACTGATTTAGAGTTTTCGCTAGCAGAACTGTCAAAGTCAAAATTGTTGCTTAGTGCAGTAAACCTTGTTATTGTTTATTTATAATTGTTGTTAAACATAAGGGTTAATTGGTATGTATTTATAATGCCAAGACATTCAGTTAATGAAAGACTAGATATGTATAATATTATATTTGAAGCCATGGTAATTTAGTGACTGCTCCGCGGAATTACGCAAAATTGTATCCCGAAAGAACGCAACCAAACCGAACCATATTTTCACGTTTGAATATTCACATGAATGAGTTCGGTACTCCACAGAACGTAAATCATCGTCCAGTGATTGAAACAGCAAATGAAATAAATGAGTTGGCACAAATTAATATAAATCCAAAATCTTTACAAAGGAAAATTGCTTTGGAATGTAATTTATAAAAATCGGAGGTTCAAAAAATTGTGAAGAAACTAGAAATACCATGATCTCAAGTTTAAACGGGTACAAAAATTGCATCCAGGACCCGCTCCTAGAAGACTCGATGATTTTATCATTGGTTATGTCATCGACTTGTGGAATATTCATATGAATGAGTTTGGTACTCCACAGAACGTAAATCATCGTCCAGTGATTGAAACAGCAAATGAAATAAATGAGTTGGCACAAATTAATATAAATCCGAAATCTTCACAAAGGAAAATTGCTTTGGAATGTAATTTATAAGAATCGGAGGTTCAAAAAATTGTGAAGAAACTAGAAATACCATGATCTCAAGTTTAAACGGGTACAAAAATTGCATCCAGGACGCTCCCAGAAGACTCAATTTTATCATTGGTTATGTCATCGATTTGTGGAAGATCTTGAGTTTTCTGCTAAATACTATGCTCTGATGAAACTTTATTCATCAACAGCCGAATGTTTAATGGAAGAAATAAACATTTATGCGACTGATAATCCTTACTTAACCCATGAAGTGAGCACGCAAATTCGTTGCTCCGTTAATGTTTGGTGTGGTCTTTTGAACGACCAATTACTAAGACCATTTTTTATTCCAGCTTGTTTAACGGGACTTTCTTCCGAATGATTTTGAAGAGATACTAGATAATTTAGTGATCGCAAGGTTGAGAAATTTCAAGTGGTTCTAGCAGTATGGAGTAGTTTCTCATGATAATAGAATTTGTACCCAGTATTTGAACAAACCGTTTCTAGGTTTTTGGATAGGAACTAATGGCTCCGCGCTGGCTACCATGACCTTGTTTAACCCTTCTTGATTATTTCTTGCGTTGCTTAGTAAAAAATATAGTGTAATACAGATCATTAAAAAATGTAGAACACTTACAAGTACAAACTACACAAGCATTTCAGACCATCACACACACCAGCAAGCATTCAAAATGCAGTAAGGAACATGAATCAAAGAGCATTGCTCTGCATAGAACATATGGAAAGACATTTTGAACAACTCGTGTATTTTTAATGAGTTGTTATAGTGTCAATTCATTTGTTATTTCGTGACAACTAGATTTCGACAATAAATTGTTAAATTTATGTTTTAATGTAGTTAATATAGTTAGAGGGCCCATGTGTGTTACGTCGTTGAGTTTGTATCTTTTTCTCTTTATTTAACAGTACAAAAATACAAAATGGTAGTTATAAGAAAATCAAAAGTTGGCAATGAAAACATGAAGATCTATTAGGCCGATATTTCAGGAATGAACCAAGTTATCCCTTGATGAGAATGAAAACGTGTAACATTTTTGTGATTTAACCAACTATGTATCTGTACCGATTTAGGATATCCCAATATATGTTAAATGTGCATTTTAAAAGTGACCACCCTCTATAGTAAATTTAGAGTGTATCCATTTTTAATAAATATTAGTGTTATTTATCTATCACAACACATTAAGCAACTTGACTGAAATTCGACAATGAAATTCTAATACCGTAAGTGAAAATGAAATAATTTTACAGAAAAGACTCTCTTTATTTTTTCAGGTATTGAGTTTTACTAATTCTAAGTACAATATAAGCTATAAAATCAAGAATAAAGTCTTACTTAATTTCTATTTCACATCGGTTATAAAGCCTTAAAAGATTTAAATTTCCCGCCTAAGCATACACATGTTTCACAAGCGTAGCGTTCTGTTTTACAACCTGTCAAATGACAGTTGAGGTTGTGCGTAAATATCAGGTGGCAGTAAAAACATATTTCTGTTCATAGGAATTGTGAATTTTTATAATAAATATTTCTACCTTAATTTCACCTAGCCAGTCGGTTACTAACGTGTTTTATCTTGATGTTTTGAACTGTTTGGTGCAACGTACTTGTCGTATCAGAAAATCGTGAAGAAAGAAGTTGGCGCTTGTTGCATGATAATGCATCATGCCATCATGGAAACTTCTGAGTAATTTTTTGATGGGAAATCGTATTTTCACCTTCAACCACAAGTCATACTGTCTGATCTAGAATCATCTGATTTCTGCCTAATCGGAAAAATGCATTTGACGATGAAAGGAAAGCGTTATGCTGATGTAGAGGCCATCCGAAAGGCGTCCACTGACATTCTTAAGGACCTTTCTACCAAAGACCTAAAACACTCGTTCGACATGCTTCTTGACCGTGCAAACAGCTGTTAGAGTCACAAAGAGACTAGTTTGGTTAAATAAAATAAGAAATTTATGTACTCATTTTTAAAACGTCTTGTTTATTTTGGGAACGCACTATTAAATATACCTAATGCTTTGTATAAAATTGAAAGAACCGGTTACTAATTAGAAACAATATTTTCTGATATGTGCTTAAAATGTTTGCTGGGCGTGAATTAGTAGAAAATTTTTGATCTTCTATAACCTGTAGCACTAACAAAGTACTAATTCCTAACACACTTTTAGAATTAGTGCTCGACATTTTTGCTGAAGCGTGAAGTTAACAGAAAATTTAAACCACCTATAACTTTTAAACCAAGTGTTTGCTGATGCTCTGATATGAATCTCTAATATGCAATAAAAAAGCAACAAATTCCTAACAAACTTTCAGAATTAATGCTCAACATTTTTTTGCTGAAGCGTGAAGTTAGCAAAAATTTTACCCCTTATAAATTTCAAATGAAATGTTTGATGAATTTTCAGAATTAGTGTTCAAAATGTTTTGCTAACTTCACGGACCTCATAATGATGCTAGACGTTTCTCCATTATTTGTCCGATGTATATTATTATTAAATCCAAGCTTTAAGAAACGTTGGTCGATGCTATTTGATCGCTTGAGATAGACTTTGCTTTTTATATACTCCTATAAGAAGTAGTCGAGGAAATGAGATCAGGAGATCTAGGAGGCAATTTGATAGAACCCCTACGACCGATCCATTGGTTAGCAAATACTTGGTCTAAATATTCGCGAACTATTCTTGCAAAATTGGGTAGCGCACAATCATGTTGGTACCATATCGTGTTATTGGGCAGATCTGGATCTTCTTCAGTTGGGTAAAGTACTACAAGTGTAGGGACTAATTCGTCTCTTAAACATTCAAGGTATATTTCGTCTGTCAATGCGCCCCTAACGAAAAATATACTCAAGATACGATTACTTACAATGACAAGCCAAACGTTAACTTTTTGTGGAAACTGACTATGAGTTTTCATTTTCCAGTGTTGATTTGCAGGAGACCAATATCTACATTTACTGTGCCGTCGAGATAAAAGGTAGCCTCGTCGGTAAATACAATATTTCGTAAGAATTCTTCTTCATTATTCAGGCATTGAAACATGGTTTTGCAAAACTCTTAACTTGCGGTCAAGATCATCTTCGTTTAGTTTTTGGACCAAAACCACTTTATACGGGAGCCATTTTTCCAACTTTAAATATTTTAAGATGGAACTTCTGCTGTCATTTGACGGGTGGATAAATGAGAATTTTGTTGAAGCTCAAGTAGAACGTTTAACATCTTCCAGGCCTGTTGGACGACCAATTTCTCACATTGCCTGCTTCTAAAATTTTTGTTCAATCTTGCTAGCGATCAACTGTGTAATTGGTTTGTTTTTCCAATGCTTTCTGGACAATTGGTCTTATAGCACAACTTTTACTTACGTTTTTTAAACTTTTGAACCCAACATCTTGGTTTAAGGTTACTTTAACTTTATCATTTAGGAAATAATTAATTTATCCCATACTTTACAAGCTCACTGTATAAAAATCATGTGGAGCTTTTAAATTTTCATCGGAATTTCTTAACAATTTCTCCAAAAAAATATTACTTAGTTCGTCAGTAAAACTATCATGAAAGTTTTCATCATAAACATTCAAAGTAATTTCCTTCTTTTTACATCCGAGTTAAGTTTGGGTAATAAACCAAACAAGTCAGTAATTTTGGAATAAGCACTACTTCTACTCGGTAATTCAGAAACAAGTTTGTCGATGATTACTAAGAATGTTTGTATTCTAAAAGCATTTGTTCTATCTAAAAAAAGTTCATCAGGTTATTAATTTTTTTTTCAAATACTTGTACCAATTCTTTAAAACTTTGCTAATCACTTTCATATAAAATTCGGGAATTGGTCAAATCAAAAAAATGAAAAATCTTTTTAACAATGCATTTGTTTTTCTTGCATTCATTTCATAATCAGCAATCATAGACAGATGCAGGTAATCTTGATTTCATTATGGTCCCCGGTACAGTGGAGTTTCGTTTTCAACAACAATTAATGAAAAAAGTAATGAAATGGTGGTAAAATACATCTATGGAAACATGGTCTAGAGACACACACCTAATTTTCTTTTAATTTCTTTTTATCAAACATCTAGTTGATAAAACAAATATACTTTTCTCTGTTTTTCATTTTTCTTCGCTCTTTATTTTAAAATAAGAAAATATCGTTCTTTATTATAAGTTTTTCTAAAAAAATTAGAATAATTATTTGATTGTTATTTAAATGCCATTAGACAATATACTTAAAATAGAAAGAACAAAGCAAATTTAATTCTACAGCAAAGAACATGAACGGAAATCTAAAGTTAAGTGCTAATTTGATAGAATTTTATACAAAAAAACGTAAACCAATACTTTAATAAATATTCAATTGTCTAACTTTAATGAGCTATGTCTTCATTTGTTTGCAAATTTATAAAAAACCGACAAAAGCTGCTTTCGAATAAGAGTGCAACTAACGCTGTGGAATTTACACTAGCGTGAATCGCTCTGGTGCGAGTTGCTTTATAATTCGAACCGAGCAAACATGACTTTTTTGCTTGAGACACCTTGGAGACACCTAACCTATGAAAACAGCGCATGTCAGGCTAGTTGCACCAAAATTTATCATGGTGCATAAGGGGACAGGGAAAGGAAGACGAGCGTTATTTACTACAAAAATTATGTTGTAATTCGAACGCGAAGTAACTAACTCTGAGGCACTTCAGAGCACTCTAATATGTAATTCGAAAGCAGCTAATGTTACAGACTTGAAGATACAACAATGAAGGTAATAATTTTTTACAGTTTCTAACAATGATTAAAATTTACCTGACTGTTTATGGTCTGTGTTGTAATGGATAGGTTTAAATCATGTTTGTTTCTATTTTAGATAGTGACCCGTTTTTTCCTTTCGCGAGTGTACATATGAAAAGTTGCAGACCATATTTCTTTATGCATTACTGCTATGTGGTCACCGTAGACCAATGGAAAATAGAAGAAGTAGATTTAAATCGCAATATATAAATATTTTTCTAAAATAACTAATGCTGACTTAAACAATATTATTTGAATATCAAAATTAACAGCACACAGACCATTGATTTGTTTTAAAATAGCGTCTTTTTTTCTTAAAGTATTCCCGGTCTGACGATTTTCGTCTAGAACGAGGTTTATAAAAGTTGTTTTTTTTAAATTCATCAAAACTTTACCTTAACTCTATTACTTAGGAGTTTGAAATTTCTTTTCAACTCAGATTTGTGTGAATTTTTAATCGATCCAAAACTTTTTTCAACGACTTGTTTTTTATAGCATAAATTGTGATTTAACGTTTTCTTAACTAGGTATTATAAAGTTTTGTTCGTATTTTAAAGATTATATTAGTATTTTATATCCCAATTACCATTCTTTATTGGAGTAAAAGTTAAAATTTTGTATATTGTAAAAATTGGTAAATTTCTGCAATAAATAATTTGAATGGATGCTTTTATTTTAAAAAGGCACTTTAAAAAAGAAGGAAATAAGTTAATACGGTTCTTTTTTTTCAGGTACGTAAACACTTTTCCAACTGCAATAAAAAAGAAACTTCGATGTTAGTGGGTGAGAAACTTTTTTTAGTGTTAAATGACAAATTAGTGCAGTTTTAGAATATTGGCAACATTTGTTATTTGCCATTATATAAGCCATTGGATTGATGGCTGCTTCTTTATGTCTTTTCTTATTTCTTTTATGTTTAGAGCAATCAATCTTGCCTGATTTATTTCCAACGGTGTAATTTTTATAACGGTACAAATTTGTAATTGTGACGGGTGAACAATCGGTTATAAACGCACTATGCTTAATATTAAACTTAACGCCGCTATTACATGGAATTCGAAAGATTGTGAGCGTGTGGGTTCGTACACATTCCTCTAAAATTTGTGGCGCCAGATTATAGAACGAAAAATATAAATTAGAGCAGTTCATGGACGTTTAGTATTTTCATCCTTTTAAGAGAAACACATTTTTATGGTTTAATAACTTTATGCGATGTCAAAAATATGACCTTGACTGTAAATGCATGCTTATTTATATGTTTTTTTATTCGTTTACTTTTGTGCATGAACTTGACTTATATACAGATTTTCAATGTTAAACCTTCGTTTCTGTTAACGATTTATCAAATTAATAAAAACGCGTTGAAAAATCTAATTTTGCAAAACACACATTGGAATTTAAACGTATATGTATTCGAAATAAATATTCGGAATGCTTGTAAGTTTTCCAAAAAAGCGTTTTGATGAATCAATAGACTTTAAATCAGATTCGCTGATTAACTTCTATGGTTATTTTTGTATCGCTAAAATTAAGTGCGCTGCGTAGTTTCCATAGCAAATATAAATTATCAAAGCTTTGAAAAGAGGCTTTAAATAAGCTTTGCGTAAGTATTTATATTTTCCTTTAATTTGAAGTTAATACCAATTTTAAGTTACTTTAGTTAAAACCTTCTCTTCGTTTTACTGTATTTTGAATTAATTCTATCATTTCGTTTTTGTCTTAACAATAATACGTTAAAATATTTACCGTAATTAATTAATCATTTTTTTTTTCCGTTTTTTTATAATTTAAATTATAACTGTATTTTTGAGGTTAGAATTTTATTTGACACAGTTCTCCACATTTTACTATTAACATCGTCTATAAATGGAATTGTTACAAGAACTAGATGTTCCAGCAATTGCGTTGTTTTTGAGTTATGTGTTGAAAAAGATGATTGACGAAGTAAAAAAAAGCCATCATTTTCTACGAGTTTTTTTATTGCTTTAGGGGGACGTTACAAATTGTTACCGTTGTCTTGAATGATTGTGTGTAGGTAGTTTTTACGTTTTTCACACATCGTATAATTTATTTAAAAAACTAATTCAAATGATTAAATTAATATCTGTTTTTGTGTTTTAGTGTATAAACTGATTTATGAAGAATAAATACGGTTGTTCCTCTTCGTTCTTTTTAAAGTAGTTTTACATTAGACCAGCAAAATAACTGCAATTCAAATTATTAACGTGTTTTTTTAGCGAAATAGATTTAGTTGAATGAGCAAATTTATGCGCTTAAAAAGAAGTAATTTAATATACAATTGCATGGACCAAAATATTACACATCGGTAATGTGTTGATTCTCGATAAAAACCAATAAATGGTGTAACGTCTCTAATGAATTTCAAAATTCCATGAAATTCGTTTCTTAATTTTTCACTTTTTTCGGTTTACTTCTCTCTCGTGTGCATTTGTTTCTTCAAATGCATAGGACCTACAGTTTTATGCCGAATTCGAACGAGACGTAAGAGAAATGTTTTATTATTAAACAACTTGCAGGTTTGTTAGACTTGCGAAGTGAGTCTATTTGATGTTATAAATTTTTGACATTCCTGGGATTTGAACTCTTATTCCGTCAGCGTAGTAAACGAGAAGAAAGCGCTTGATCTAGTACACCACGGTGTCTTATACAATCTTTATTCATTTCCACAAACCTAATTTCTATAAATCTTATATAATCGGAAAACGCTTCTAGCAAAAACCAATACTCGTCCTAAAATGGTTTTTTTGTTTAATTTTTTCTTCTTACAACATTTGCAGGAACCTGAATGTACTTAGTCGTTTTAAAGTTTTAAATAATCATCTTTGGCGTCCACATACCGAATTGTAATTAGGCATTGCTCTTTTTTTCTACATTTTTATACAGTAGTTAAGTTACAGTGTTGACATCATTGATATTCTTACGTTTGTTTAAATTCTAGTTGTTGTTCCAGTGTGAGTCTATGCTATTATAAACGTTGTGATACTCAAATTAGAAAAGTTTTATCTTTTTTTTATGAAATTTTTTTGCAAGTTCAAGCATGAGCGTATACGCAAGTTGTTTAATTGGATTGTAAAAACTTCTGTATCTTCTTTCATTTTAAAAATGACAAATGAGACAAGAGAATTTAGCTTTGTGTGGTAAACTTATAACGTGAGGTATTTTTTAAACACATTGAAATTATTCAAGAACTTTTCGCTCATGTTTTCTTCATTGGCCGCACATATGTTTATGTTTAGTGTAGTTTTCGTGCATCCAGCGATTACAATTCATTGAATCAAATTCTCTGAACGTGTAATGGTGCTGTAATTCTCGTTGAATTAGTAAATCTCGTTTTTACTGCTTTCTATGGCTTGATACTTGTCTTCTGAGTGCCCGAAGACGACACTGTAGCATTAGGCTTTTTGGATTTTCCAGTAGGTTTTGAGGTAGAATTGCTTTTTATTACACCGTTACGTTTTGTTTTATTTTCTCACGAAGTTAGTATAGTTGTAAAACTTCTATTCGGTTTGTTTAATCCAACAGGAATTGTAGGTAAAAGTAAGATGTTTTCAAGGATTTTTCATCAGAACGAACTAAAAAGTATTCGCATTGTAGATTAGGCGTACGGCAATCAGCTGCTGAAGTTGAACCAGATTGAGATTCAAGTTGACTGCGATCATAAAAGTCGTGGTAGAGCATTAATTGTAGAAGCAGTATCAGATAGGTACATAATAGGCATGTTGTGAAACAGTTTCGTATTATACGAAAAAATTCCTGTGGTTTTGAATGCGGAAACTGTATCGTTATTAGTTGATGTTCTTATCTAAGACTCGGTCAGATGTTTTCCAAATTGTAATCTGATTATTTTCATGCTTGGGTTTGTAAAGATGACAAGCTTTGTTGAAGGCAGATTTTAAAGATTAACACCACGATCTAAAGGCTTCAGATAATGCGTTGTGTGACTTTGTAGACATAACAAAGTGACATTGTTATTTTCTGCAAATTGAAATACATCGGAACTGCAAAATGATGTTTTCCAGATTACTATTAACAATATTTTTTCTAAGTTTTGTGAGAAAATATATCTTTGTTCACTTATTTCGACTTGACGTTCACTGATCTATTTGGCATTTTATCTTTATTTATCTTTTCTGTACTTAACTTTAGTCACACAAGCTGCCAGTATAAAATGCCTTCATCCAATATTTTATGCAACTATTGAAATTATCTTCTAGTTTTCCTTAAACTGAAACACTTTTAGCTTTTGTTATTGCCAAATCTGAATGGCGTAATAAAAATAAAGTTAATCAGTCGTACTCAGTTGTGATTAAATTTGTATTTTAATTTAACTCATCTACTATGACACAAAAATTTTTTAGCAAACCGCCTCTTACAAAGATGTACTTTACCTCCCCGGTACGGCATCTCACCCGCATTTACCTATTAATGTAACAATATCAGAAGAAGAAACTAGGAATATTTGGATGTTTTCTGTGAAAGTATGGACCATGATTTTTGTGGTTTTGACAAGCTTATATAGGGAATTATATAGTCAGTAAGTAGATAAGTAAAAAATCAGAATAACTTATGTGCTTGTACTTCAAAAAGTCTGCAGAATGGCAAATGATACTCATTTTATATTATATATTTATTATGATTATAATCTAGGGTATCTTTATTTTTGTAATAAAAGCACTAAATGCTTTTTAAATTTTTCGTGAATTATAATGTTTCGATCTCAGCTATATTGATCCCAAACGTGGTATTTTAGCCTAAACCTAATGCGAAATAACACAATTTGGAATTCAATTCCTACCAACTAAAGCATTAAAACATAATCTCGCCATAGATATTATTAATTCTAATGGGAATTACTAATTAAGCTGTACTACATGAGTAACGAATTGCTAGTAAGAACGTGTAAGATTTATGTAAGTGTTTATATTTGGCGGTTTCTGACGTATTCACTGTAATAAATTATCTCATGTATTTGTAGCATAGATTGTGGCAGTAATTATGTTTAATAACTGCTTAATGAGAAAGTCATCTTATTCTTGGAATGGCGGTTGGCGCCAATGAATGAAATTTGTTTCAATGAGCTGAATTAGATGAAAGTATCAATGAATGCATAGCGTTTAATGCCACATCAAATCTAGATATAGTGCGTGACTTATAATACAGAAACAGAAATTAAAAGTTAATTGAAATCTTATATAGATCGATTCTTGTCAATTACGAGTGTTGCTGCTTCTAAGGAGTTGTAAATATACTGTTATTTTCGTCTATTTTACATTATAATATTTATTTGGTGTACTAATAATTTTAGTTGGATTTATGTAATTTCAGTTTACAGGGAAATAAGGTAAATGTGGTAATCATTTGCAATGCAATTATCATTCTGCAATTGATCGGTTATAGGCGTTTATCTCTTTGCAATTTTGAAAATTAGTAATTATCCAGACCTGTTCGTTTAATCGTGTTTTTAAGTGTTTAGTCGACTGCGTGTAGCATGAAAATAAAAACAATCGAAAATGCTGAAATTAGTGTTTTCTGCTTCTTCTGTTCCTATCCCTTATTCCTTACAGCGTCGGGTCCTCTATCTATTTCTGGTAAAGTTTGCGATGCTCGGTCATTCGCCTTATTGATCTTAGATCTTTCCCTCGTTGTGTCACTCTTTTCTTTATGCTTTCCTTCCACGTCTCACGTGATCTTCCTCTACTGCGTCTTCCTTCTGTTCTTGCCGTACTATATCATCCGTGCTATATGTCCGAACCATTTTAACTGTTGGTTTTCTATTTGGTGCACTATTGAGTTGAAGCCTAATTCTTCTCGTGTTACCATATTTCGTACTCGATCTTTTTTAGTTCTTGGTGCTACTTACCTACCTACCATAGTTAGGTAGCTTTAAATTAGCATTGCTTTCTAAGGCCACCTCGCTTAACCAACGGATAGATCTAGGGATTCAGAAGAGGACACGCGAAGACTAAGGATATTGCAGTACGTCCGCAATTACAACATCAAGTCAGCAATCTTAAACTGGTCTTCTGCTTGGAACGAAGTGAAAACTTGTCAACTGCTAGATCAAACTTCTTTTTGACAAAAATGCAGAAAATTTAGAGGATTGTCAGACCACTGAATATCATCAGATATTTTTAGCGACTAGTAACACTAGGAGCATTGTATAGGAAATTTACAGGTGGTTAGATATCTAAGATGGAGACACAGGCTACCAGGTTTAGACTAAAGAGGAAATTGATTTGGATGTTTTGGCTTCTATCGACAAGTAGGGGGAGAATTGTTTGAACTGGAAAGAGGAATAACAACTCTTGTCTAAATCGAAATTAACTCGTGAAGATCTAGACATACTAGTTATAGCCTCTACTTTAGATCTTGAACTGCAAGCATTCTAAAGACATTTTAGGGCTTCACGTGAGATAATTTTTCACAAGCAACATCAAAAGATTTCACAAAAAAACTGCTGGGGAAAACAACAACACAGATGAATCACTTCTATAATCCACCGACCGAATTGGACTCTGATTAATGTACCTACATGCTTGGTGCAGTTTTTTATTAGTTTTATAGTTCTAGTCTTTAGGTGTGCTATTTATGTTTTCAGTATTGCATAGATAAAATTTGTTGTTTTAATGCGTAACTTTATTTGCATTCGATAAGACGAACTTTTCGTAACTCGGTCAGATCGTCGCCCTATTTAGAACGAGTTATCAAGCGTTGACTGTATATTACATTTTTTTTCTATAAAAATGAATTTCGTTTTATTTTTACCCGAAATATGTACTACTTAAAAACGCTTCAGGATTATTTAAATTATTTTCCGTTTTCAAAGTTTAATAACAACTATAATTCTACCTTTCTGTTAATTTTTGTGTTGTAGATTCTTTGTATGTTACCAGGATTTTACAAACACATAAAAAAAGGTAAATGCGCGTTTTTAAACTGTTCTCACGGCGAACGTATTACGTTCATACATAGTAAGCTTCGCAACTTTCCGAATCAAGGATATAAAAACGTGTAAAATGAAACAACCTTTTAACACTTTATCGACCAGGCGCTCTTACTTATGATCAATGACTTGATACCGGGAGCATTTTCAGTAAAATGAGAAAAACTTTAATGTGAAGTCCGTGAAATTTATTGACGTCTTGATATAAAAATTTCACTATATCTTAAAGAGGCTCTTTTTTTGTTATATTATTTATTTAACATTTTTACAAAATTATTCATGCTATTCTATGTAATGTCCATCTTTGTGTGGGGTTTGAGGCTTCAATGAATATTTAAGTACCTTCATACCTATATATTGTTATATTTCTTATTTAACGGAAAGCACAAATTTTGAGATGTTTTCGCATTTGTTACTTTGGTAAAAATGTTTTCTTTGTATGTAAACAGTATAAATGTTTCTTTTTTTTTGTTGTTAAAAACAAATTGATGTATAGATTTGAACTAATACGTCATACACTTCCTTTGTATATTTTGTATGTTTACACATCGCAATCTGATTAGTGTCCTCGATTTGCGTTCCTGGTCGTTAAACTTTAATTTAGAATCACAAATTAGTTTTTATACATACATAATTGTTAGCTTTAACGTATAAAGGTTAATACATTTTTTTTTCTAAATTATTTATGGTTACGACTTCTAAGTTTCATTAACTTTCTTATATGAGGATTAACGAATATTTCTGCCTTTAGTTTAATTCTGACCATGATAAACATTTTTTACAAATATTTCAAATCTTGAAATCACGTGGAAGAGGCGTTCTGGTGTAGTTTGGCATACTGCTGGAGATTGAGACAAATGCGCTACATTTATACAGGGTGTATCTGATTAACGGGTTGTTATTTTAGCAGGTGAAATTACAGCATATATACGATCAAAAAATGTCAAAATAAAAGTTCTATTGAAACATTTAAAAAAACAAAATTTTTAGCAAAATAAATCGTAAATTACGAACCTGTATTCTCCTAAGGTTGTTGACACCACGAGTAAAAATAAACTGTTCTAAGAAGTGCAAATTTCTTTTCAAACATTTGTGACAAACAAAAATAAAACAAAATAATCTTATCGGATAACGCGTAGTTAAATTATTGTAGTTAAACGAAGTTACTATTCTGCACATTCTTTTCAAGTACACTAGATAATACCTAGCTCCATTGGATAAAATACAAACGTCTAAACGCCACCGAAAATTGTTCGTTACTCGCGTAAATAATTGCACATTGCGGGGGTTTTGTATACTTCATCTTTCACATAGCTCCAGAAAAAGTCTAAAGGGTTAATATCTGGCCTACTGGCTAACCAGGTCTAGTGGCGTTTTTTTCAATCCAGCGACTCGTCAAAATTATATTTAAGAAATCGCAAACGGTACGATTTACATGCGGAGGAGCTCTATCGTGCATAAACCACATTGTTCTGCAAACTTCAAGGGATAAGTCATCAAATTCTTGCGCAAAAGTTTCTTGTAAAAGTACAAGTCGCCTGTAAGTCTTTCTGGTAAAATAAACTGTCTAATTAAACAGTTTCTTTAAATACCTGCCCAAACGTTAATAAAAAAACTGCCACTGAAAGTTACTTTGTTGAATTTCTTAGGGTTTTCTTCGCTCCAAACATGCGTGTTGTGAAAAATCAGCATTAAATTTCGTGTAAAACAACACTAATCTGAAAATAATATTTTGGCACTAAATTCATGGTAAAAACCTTCTTGTCGCTGCAATCACTCACAAAAGTCAAGTCGCGGTTCAAAGTCAACGTCGGTTAACTGTTCGACTCGTTGAACATGGTAAGGATACAAAGAATAATTCTTTAAAACACGATGTATGTATGTATGTATGGGACACGTTAGCTGCGCGACCTATTTCTGTAATGCTACTTCGTCTCCGATCTTTTACAATATCTGCACATACATTGAAGAAAAACAAATATTAGAGTTTTGATTTTATTACAGGATTTATTCTTCTTCCGTTGCTAATACATGGGGAGGTCTTTCTTTACCACGGTTTTCGTAGGTAGGAAGAACACCTCCACTCTTTGCACACATGCCAGAATAATGTTTATCGAAGGCAATTGTCTATTAGGATATTGCTCAATCCACAACCTACGTGTGACCTGGAGGTTATAATTACACTCACATTACATTAAAACAGTATCACTGTTGTACATAATAAAGAAAATTTAAATTCAAAATCAGATTGTCGATCTCAGTTGTAAGAAAGCTGAATTTTGCATTTAATTATCTGAAGTTTTGTTTTGGTTACAAACAAAGATAAGCGTGATCGTGTACACAAAGTACATTTTGTTAAGCTAGGCAATTTATAATGCTAAGAGGTAAACATTACTATCTGCTTTAATTATTTTATTGACAATTGATTTTGTCGATGATGAAAAATTAAAGAAAACAATAATTAACACAATACATCAATACGTTTCATGGATTTTACACCCATCATTCACCGCATAGTTCTGTCAACAAACAATTTCCATTTATTTAGATATTCAGGACCGCCCTGAAAACTTTAATTGGAAATATGTTAAAACTGGCCCCACTTCAGACCAAATCTTTAAAGGGAAAGTTTTTATTTAACTCTTTGAATTTGTAGTCGTATTCCAGGTACACCCTGTGTAAACACTGTCTTAAAGAAAAACTTGTTTTGTTAGTCTGAACTGGGAAACATTATAATTATTAATTATTTTTTTATACTTATTTTGTCGTTCAGAGTATTTATTTTTTTGTTTCTCGAAATGTTAAGTATTTTTTATAAAATATGCTGTAGTCTGCAATTTTTACATGTTTTTCTACAGATTTTTTGTTTTGTTTTTATTCGTCTTAGGTATATCAACGTCCATTGTCATAAAATTTTTACAAATATAATAGATGCTTTTAATTATACGAAAATTATGCCAATTAAGGTAATTAAATCTAATTTTAACCGCGGTTTTGTTGTAATCGGATGATAGACAGGAAAAAAGTTTCTGAATACGCAACTGCAAATCATTGTGTATCGTTTCTTAGTTTCATTTTTGGCATTTCTTATTTCCCTTCTATGCGACAAAATTTCGTCGTTTCAATTCAAGTTTTATTTTGGATGAAATATGTCTCGTCTTCTACTCAAATCTCCTTAGAATATAACAATTTTCAGAACTTTTACGTAAACACCTCGTACTATTAAAGAAAAATCTTATTATTTGTATGCAACAAAAGAGATTAAAAAAAATAAATTACTAAATTCGTTAGGGCATGACTAAAGAGATAAATAATGAACTTTTTGTTGTCGTTTTTGACATGGTTATTAATTAATATTGCAATGAAGATGAATTTTGTTTTAAACTAAATTACGTTATGTTTAAGACAAAACGTCTAATTCGTTATGTCCGTTGCCGATGGTCTTCTAAAATGTCTAATTAAAGAAATGATTGCATAAAAGAATTAATAGCAATTGCAAGTAATTACTGTATTTTTTCAACCGTTATCTTTTTGTTCTAATTGAATTTGGTTATAAAACTACAATAAAAGTAATTACATCGTATTGAATGGAAAAGTGGGTTACGGTATTATTTGTACGCACATCATAGCATGGTTATTTAATTGAAGTACTTCATTATTTTAAATCAGTTGTAATTACCTACTTCTTTTATGCGAAATACATTTGATTTTAACAGATGTGTTTTCTATGTTAATGGTAATCAAACATACTGTTAATTTTGAAAAAAAAATAACTGTCTTTCTAAATTAACTGATATTGTCTTTCCACACATTGCGTTCGAGATAATCAAATTTACAAAACAGGTTATCATTACCTAATTTACTGACACTAAACTGAATTGTGCTATCTAATTAATTTGTTATTATTTTGTTAAATATTTATTATAAAATGATTTGGATCATGCATGTTCGTGTCGATTTTTATTTACTAATTTTTTAATTGAAAATTGTTTAATTTAGAAACTAATTTACTGTTGATGTTTTTTTCAAACGGTTTCAAAAGGATTTGTATTAGTATAATGGATTGGGTTTTTGCTTGTTTTTTAAAAGTACAGTGTTTGCGCTCAAATATTGAGAAACGGTTTGGTAAACATATGGTTTTGTTATATTATTTTGAAATAATTTTTTAGTATAATTAATTCATGATATAAGACTAAAGTTGAAATAACAAATAAAGATTCAATTGTTATTCTAATTATTTCGAATGACAAATAAAAATGTAATTTTTATTTGACTTATTTCATATAATAAAAATGTATTTATCATTCAACTGATTATAAATTACGAAGAAAAAGTTATTTATTATTTCGCTACTTCTGAGCGAGAAATAAAATTTTAATCATTATTTTACCGATTGTGAATAACAAATAAAATTTTATATTTTAATTCAATAGCGTTGAACACCTAATGGGGAAAATTAGTTTTTTTTATAGCCGTTAAAATAATTACACAATACTTATTGTGCTGCCAACATAGCAAACCCAAATAACAAAATTCTCGTAGAAAGATATCTTTTAAACACCATTTCTGGGGTATCAATTAGACATTATTTTGGCCACTTATTTCATACAAAATTTGTGTCGAAAATTCCGCATGAAATCGGTATCTATAAACTGTCACTATCATTTTGAGGCATCAGAATGATATCTATCTATAAGAAAGCTAAATGTCACTGTGATGCCAAAATCATATCACATAACATGATTATTCCATCATTCTGTTATCAAAAGGCAACCCAAAAAATCATGTGCGTTGCTGTCGTCGAAAGTATCATAGCATAACTCACTCACATGCAACGTTCGGCTGTGCGGCCTCGCGTCGCTTTAACGATCGTTATGCTACGCTTTACTTTAGACCTTGTTACGCTGAACATCATTTTACTACAGGTTACAAGATAGATTTTGATAAGGTTTCGGTGATTACCAAATCTCCATTCTTTTTCAACAGGAAATTTCGAGAGAGCGTAGAAATCATCAAACACCCCAATAACTTAAATCGTGATCATGGTTTCGAGCTATCCCCTCTTTGATTCTCGTTCATTCCTCCTTTATCGATAACACGCTCCCTTTCGATTGTAACCCAATCAGAGTCGAGCTTAACCAGAGCTGTGACCATACTTCTTCTTTATATACAGATACTATTTCTTCTTCAGTGACTTCTATGGAGTTTTCTTTCTTATCCTTTCTGAGTTTAGAATTTGGCTTGGTTCACAAGTTGATTACCTAACTTTTGAGAAGTTAGATTTCGGTTGCTTGTTTGAGTTGTTCGATTTCTCTTACGCCTGATAAGGTCCTTTACAAAAGTGGGCGAAATTTTGGCAACTTCGGTTACAACAATGATACGGTCCAAACTCGGAAGACTTTAAAATAACAGAACAAGTTCAGATACAAACGCGTTGCCAGTAGCTACAAATTATTTGCAGTATATAAAATTGCTTACTTTTATGTTTCTAAAAAATGTATGTATAATTTAAATTAGTTTTTTTATTTGTCACTAAATGATTCAATTTTTATTGGAATGACAATTGAATTTTGATTTGTTACTTAGCCACATTTTACTTAAAAAATAAATGTTTATTCGTCACTCCGAATCATTCATACTGCAATTGAATTTTTATTAGTCACTTAATATCGTTTAAATAATGAACACATTTTCATTTATCACTCAGAATTATCGAAATTATGATTAGATTTTAATTTATCACTAAAATATAAAAATAGTGATTGAATTTTTATTCACAAATTAAAATAAAAAATCAGCACATTTTCCCGGATATTTTTCAGTTATGGTATACTATAATTAATTGTTATTTAAAAACCCTCAATGCTAAAAAAGTGATTCGGTTTCACCAAGAAATTTTGAAATATTGCGAAATGTGACAGAAGTTTTGTTTTTATGCGTTATGCGCATATTGTAGATAGGCAATCGACTGTTTCTTATTCACATCATAAGCATCGTTGCATTCTCTGTTAGAACAGTCTTTATTATGAACTATTCTCATGTATTTTTTTCGTTTTTTACTTTAGGTACTTCTTTTTATGATTCTTGAAGTTTCTTTCTAAAGTTGTTATTTTTGACAGTTTTTAGTTGATCGTGGTTGCTAATCTACATTATGCGAAGAGATTATATTAAGATTGTCTATGTGATTTACGCGATTGAATTTCTCATTGAAATTCAACTGTAATGGGTAATACTATTATACCTTGTAAAAAGCAGTACTGTTTTACCGTTTCGGAACAAATATACTCTAAAGAACAACTTAGAAAATTTACCTACTTTACTAAAATTTGTTTATTTATATTTCACGAATAAACTGATTGAATATTATAGCGAAGGCTTAAGATAAGAACATCTTCTGGGTTTGGATCGTGTTAATGTTGTAACCGAAGTTGCCAACAAATAGGAAAACTTCTTTGTGGAAATTGTATCAAATCCATATTCAATTCGACAGGTAAAATCTCTCAGATTCTTCCTTCTTCCAAAGACAAATTTTCTACATTTCATCTTAATGTGTATACCAACTTCCTTGTTTATGTATTATAGTCTACATCGGGAAAACTGGTCGTTCCGTTGTTACACGTATTTTAGAACATGATCATTGTATTAGGAAAAAACATATTTCTAAGTCTGATGTTGCTGAAATTTTTTTAACTTTTGATCTCTCTATTCTTCTTGAATTGGAAAATCCGAGATAACTTAGGAATTATCAAACATCCCAAAAACTTTAATCGTGACCATGGCTTTGAACTATCTTTTCTTTGATTCCCGGTTGTTACTCGATTATTGAAGGACCCCCCTTTTCAACCGTAACCTAATCTGAGTTGTTACATGTCGTTATTTTGTATTTTTCAAATACACTTATTCTAAATTAAAATTAACGGCTGCACTGTTCATACGCCGCTACTGATTATTAATTCATTTTACGGGTGAGGGTAAATGCGATACAGCAACTAACGGTCATTTTACTCGCTTTTTACCTTTTTGAAATCGCTGTGAACGTTTGTGTATCTGAGTGTTATTTCACGACATGTAAGTAATTTTTCTTTCTGCTGAATTTTTCTCGGTAGTTGTTGCTATTACGCTTTTAGCGGATGTGCTAGGAAAAACGTATTCCAAGTTTTCGTCGAATTCGGCGATTGGTTTAATTACGCGACGTTCCAAGTAGGAAAGCAATTTCCCAAAGATGGCGTTGTCACGTTATCTTTTTACCTTTTTTCAGCCAGTTTTGTGGGATTGCTATGCTGTTTTTGTACACGGCTGTTTCCGGGATGTAACTTGTGGGGGCATGTAATCAAGGACGAGAGAAGACTTACACCTGTTTCTGAAATATCGCTTTAATACTTCGTTAATTTACTTCTGTGTACTAATCAACCAACTGTATGCACATCACTTACATTTATATTTATTACTTTAATCAGACTTGTACGTACTACTTCTTAGCATCGTATAATTTTGCTTTTATGTAGTCGGTTTTAATTGCTTTGACTTAATCTTCAGCCTGTTTTATCTTTTTAATTAAATTTTATGTAATTATAATGTGGATCATACTGACTTAAATTTACTTTTAGTCGCAAACTTTATATTATCTATAATCTTATGTATTGTCGTGAAGTACGCTGACGTGGCATCCGTCCAGTTTCTTCGATCATTTGAACGTTTTCATAGCCAAAGGCAAAATAACATTAACCGTCGTACATAAGTTTATATACCACGCATATTTTTGTTCTTAAATTAAATAAACGGGAATAGTGGAAGTTATTAATGTTTACGAAGGATTGTCGGTTGGGTAAGTTTTTATGCTCATATTTTTTTCCTATTCAGTATTATCTTTGTCGATTTGGTTCCCGTTTGATCGAGTTATATTTAAACTAAAATCAATTACTTACGTTTGTTAGCAATTGAATATAACTGATTTTAACGACTATTTTCTCTTATTTGAAATAAATATAATGTTGTTAGAAGTTGTGTGTGCCAATTTGTTTTTTAGTGATCCACAGATTTAAACAAGGGTGGGTGATATTTACTTGTTTTGGCACTTTTTTAATTGAGTGTAGAATTAGCACACCGAGACTTGCGATCCGCTTGCCGAATCAAACTGAGTTACACGCTTACCTTTAAGTTAGGAGAAAATTCTTGTAACATAGTCGCGCTCAACTAACTGCGCGCATATTTCGTGTTTATATACGGAGACTACTTCTTAAATTCACAAGTTGATTACGTAACTTTGTTGAGGTTGTTTGTTACATTGTTGTGTACTTGCCCTGATGAAGTGGGAAGACTTTTATCTTAGTATATGTAATTCAATGTTTACTGAACCTTTGGGCAGAATTTTTATTGATGACCTTTGTTTGTTTTTTTGTATTCCATGTACAAATAAAGCCTAACAGAGAGAGTGTTATGGTTGTGAACCGTTATTTTATAGCAAATACTGTAATATGACAATACGGAAAATTTTATTAAAAACGCGTAGATTTATTGGCGACAATGTCATCTAGACCGTCAGCCAGTACCAGAAACTCTATCGCTTTTGAGGAAATTGTCTGTGCGCGTTTGAGTTTACTATATAAGCTAACCACGCTGTATTGATGTAAATACCGAAGCATAGAAAGAAAAGAATCTGCAGATTGTTTTGCAAGAAACGGCGCAAACATATCTTTCTATGTACCCAAAACTCTTCTGTGTGTGCTATCTAGTTACATCAAGTCGTTGAAAAATACATTAATAATAAATAAAAAATCAACTATTGAGAAACTTTCTTAAATAATTAAAGGGGTTTCAAAATATTTTGCAACAAAAAACTAGGTCTATAATTTTATTATGTAAAACTGATCTTAAGGTCTAGTTACATGGTGCATCTTTTTTTGGCACTACTTCAACCATATAGCGGATTATACCTGCAGACTATATCTGAAAAGTAAGATACAGTTGAGCACATCTTGTAAAGACTATAGGATTATTTGCATAATAAACGCTTGTATCTCAATTTTGTTTGGTATTTTTTACTGGCGCTTTTTACTTTATTTATTATTTTATCTATCACAATGTTAAGTAACTGGAAATTTAAAGTACCTTCCTGTCGTATTTCGGATGTGGTTGTGATGCATTATGTTATTTGTTTTCATTTAACTTTTGTTTGGACATATCTTATGATTGGGCCTTCAATACAACAACGACTGCGATGAATCTTCTACTATATCCTTCTTCTTTATTGCTTTTTGGACTCTTTCTTTCCAACATTTTGTGGTCTTCTTGTTAGAACTCATTTATATATTTTTTCTCATAATCTTACATACTTGATTTCTGACATGTCCGAAGAAAAATATTTTTTTAACAAACTTACTTTGGAAAACCTGAAATTAATATAATGTATGTAGTTATATTTATCAAAAAAACTGACGACGTTCATTTAACCCTAATTTGTGTTTGATATCAACTTAAGAATCCTCTTAAGACAAACTTTCAAACTTGCTAATTAAGATTTAACGATAAAACCTTAAAAGCAAAACGTCGACGACATTAACCACCAAGAATTTTCAAATGAAGTTATAGTACGTTGACTGTTAGCAATAAAACATTTAATTGAATATAGACTAATTTAGTAAATTAGAAGCAATTGTAATTTTATAAATAATGTGCTGACTATTGTTTATACCAAAAGAATGTAGACCGGAAGTACCGAGTGACTGAATGCTATAGCGTTCTTGTTTATTAAATTAATCCACTTAACACAACAATAGGTTAAAATAGTGTCATCCTTTTGATTTTCATTCATCTACGTTCCGTGCCGAAATTAATGGATTTTGACAGGCATTATAACTTAAACGAGAGTGGTATCGTTAATTATTTATTCTGGTTTTGTTGAGCCGTCACTTTTCACCAAATAATATTTATTAAAATACCCACGATTGGGTTCTTATCAAAATATGTAATTTTCACCTACAAATCACGCTGTTATTACAATAAGAATTTTGGTGTTTCTCCATTCTGATTATTTAAAAAAAATTACAAAATTTTAATGAAACTAGTAGTGCCACCTTGTTTCCAATGTTAATTTTTAACGTATTTTTGGCGAATCTAGAAACAGGTTTCTTAAAATAAATTTTAAAATTGGACAATGAAGGAGATGATTAAGCGATTGATATTGTAGGGTTTCGACAGCATGTGTACGTATGAAGGATACTTTTTTATACTATTTTTCTTATTTTGGTTGAAACAAGTGTTAGATTCACTATAGGATGCTAAGCATCTGTTATTATTTTACTTTTTATAAAAAATTTAATTGTTACGATTCTTGAGTTAAGTTATTAGGGTCTTCTTTGTATACGAGTTTTAAGTTGCTAACAATGGCGTTTGCAAATTTTATTGATTTTTCAAAAATTAGGTTAAGCAAACACAGCTTAGTCGAGTGTTTACTTTTGTGTATTCTACTTTACTAAATTTTAAAACGTAATGAAAAGCGATTAAAAATATTTCCCGTTTCTTAATTTCGTTTACAGTAAAAAAAGGGACGGAAATTAAAATTTGTAAATAAATCTAACCCCCTAATCGAGGAAGCGACAATAACTGACTATTGTGTTTCAAGTTTTACTCGATACAATAAGCCCCTTTTATATAAAAACTCCTATAGGGTCCTCAAGTTTACGTTAAAATCGTAACCGTGTTAAAATTTTAGGTTCTCACGTATTTAAATTTTTGTGACATATTTTAGGGTATTTTATAAATGCAATTAAAATGGTGTAGGATTTACGATAATAAATTAAGTGAAAAATATAATTTAATTTTTTTGTATTTTGACAGCGGTTTGTTTCCAGAAACTATAATTACAAGTTTTTTGTATTAGTTTGCTTTAATGATTATATGAATAAAAAATACGTTATTACATTTATGAACTGGTGCTTTCAGGAAATAATTTTTTTAATATAAAATTCTATTGAAAATGAAAGATTTTTTTATTCGTTACATTTCCAATCGATTTACTTTTATTTGATAGAATCTTTCTTAAATAGGCAATTAAAATTTTTAAGAAACATTGTTTTATTTTTAAATGTAATCGTGAAGAATGTATTTTCAAAATTTATTGTAATTGATATAAGTAAGGTCACGAAAAACAATTTTCTAAATACTTCGCTGAAGCATGTAGGTACTGTTGTCTCCGCAATCTATTTATGGTATAAAATTTCGCAACGCTCTACTTCCTGTGCAACTTTGCTCTGTAATTGTATCCTTTACCACATTTATGTATTTTACGATTCGATTTTCAATTAAGTTTTATAAAAATTTTGTTGGTGCTACTTAAAATAAAGTTGTTCGATAAAGATAATAATAAAATAAAAATGATCACGCAACAATTTTATTAACAGAGTACATCCATAATAATCAATAAAACTTTTATTGAATTGTTTTCTTACGTAAGCCTTTTATGTGAAATTATTTATACTTGTTATTTATAATTCAATTACGTTAGCTTCAAGTGCTTAAATTCGACAAAAAGTTTATTACGTTCGGATTTTCGAATAGCCTATTTACTTCCATTAATTTATGCAAACACAATCTGAGTATGTTTTGCTGATTTTCTCAAATGCCAAATAATTTTGTACTGCATTATAGTAGATCTAAAATTCAACTCATGTAGACTACTGGTTTTTAATGTTACGCTGATTGATTTACCTACTACATTTTTATGCGATATTTTTCTATAAAATAACAATAACTGTTAGCAATTCTTATTTTTTTCTACTGTGAGTACTTTTCTCTTTATTTTATGAGTTATTGCCATTTACAATCTGTATAAATACAATAAGTAAAAATTATGTTCAGTGTGATAACAAGACGTGGTTATTGACAGCGAGGGGCAATCCACTGAGTGCTTTTCTTTATTTACTCAGTTATAATAGTGTATCAAAGAACTAGTCTCATAAGGGTCCATTTTAGCGCAATAGACCAAGTTTAGAAAACGACCCGCGAAGTAGCGTCTAGGTTTACTAGGAAATCTAGGAATAATCATATAGGTATATATATTCGAATTTTCTGGTGACATTACAACTATATATTTTGAAACTTAAAACTAGCATTTGCAGAATATTTGCTAATTTCTTGTTGCTACATGAAAATTAATTTCCTATGTTGATTCGTTTTCCCAAAAATATAATTGTACTAACTTGAATTAGATTTTAATAAAAATTCCGAGAACTTCTAATGTAACTAAGAAGAACATGTTTTTCAGACTAATTTCTCTATTTCGCTTTAATTAAATTATTCGTTTCTAGAGATTGTAATAGTATATGTATAGCAGCAATTTTCTAATTTAACAAGAAAATTTCGAAAAAAGTGCCATATGGTGTTTCTAATGTAGAATCTTCCGTACTATACGATAGTTAGAAACTATTTGAAATAAAACATTTCTAATCGACAATACGTTCATTTTTTTCTATAAAGGTTATGTCTTATGTCTTACGATTTTTTGTAATCACTCATCGATTGCGCCGCTTCCAAAGAGTTTTCAAAAGTGTAAATATTTTCAGTGAACTTCTTATATGTGATTTAGTCTATGAAATTTTTTTCCCGTATTGCTAGACCAAATAGTTTTCGAGATAAATTTGAAGGCCGTGCTTAAGGACCCTGTATACGTGACGCTTCGTAAAAATAAAACTAGGGCTTTTAATACAGATACAGATGTAACAAAATTACTTTTAGAAAATAGCTCAAATAATTGAGGCTTTAAATACGGTTAATTTGATTAATAACAATAATCTTATTCTGGATAAAGCTGCAAAATTGTGAAAATGAGTCTGTAACTAGCGAACATAAATAAATTGTCTAAGTGAATACTCGAAGCTGAAAATGAAAGCCTTAGAGATGGTATGGAATACTTTCAGTATAGTGAAACTACTAACCCTGTTAATACAAACGAAAGAATAAACATTTTAGGTTGTATGCACTAGAAGACTGGAATACTGTTAAGAATTAATAAATAGATCTAAGCGAAGTTTGTGTAGACTGAACTAAAAAATGAGAGGAACACAAAGGAAAGAAGGAGCATAAAGAATGAAGGAAAAATGGCAGTTTAGATCATTCGAAATGGAGAACCATTAATATTTTTCGGTATAGGAAAAAACACATTAGGACAAAACTTTGAAAGTATGTAAGAAAATGTAATTATCAAGATTTGGATTGAAGCAATAGACGTTTCTAAATTGAGTCGAGAATGTCAACTATGATAGAGTGGTATCTACTGAGGAAATATTTAAAAAAGAAATGCAACAGCTGAATCGAGCATGTAGATAAACGGTTACATTTGCAAAGGATAAAAGATTCTTAAAAGGAACTAGTGTTGAGATTGTATTTTCTATCAGCACAATGAAGTGCTGTTTGTTTGGATAACAATTACATTTTACAGTAAATTTTCTACAAGTACCGGAATCTACGAAAATTTTCTAGATACGTTTAACACAGCATTCTCCGTGAATCACCTTGTATAACCTCGTATTTTGTTTTAAACTCAATAATACACGAACAAGTCAGGGTGATGTTAGTTATTTTTATAACAAGTCTTAACTGTAAATTATCGTAAAATTTTTTATTAATTTTTGTCGTTTCCGTCAAGGTACTCGTCGATTCTATTGTGAACAATTTTATCGAAAAAACATTTTTTTGTTTTGTTTCCAAAATTATAGGTTCTATATACTGCATTAAACTTAATAACTTTAGTATTTCTTTATTTAAGATCTTTGTATGTGTTGGTTTTATTCGTCACTTTATTTTAAATTCTGTGTTAGTTTTATATTATTATAAAACTATAGTTGTGGTTCTTACTTTTAATTAATAATTTAATTAAGCTTGTATTGCAATCGAATGATAGGTTTTAAGACTATTGGATTAATCGAATTTTTTATGTATGTGTACAAGTATACAAAGGTATATGCTCATGTCAATAATATACCAACATGAAACAACACAGTTAAAACTGCTCAGTGTGCGTATATTGTTAAGTTATTATCTTGTAATTTGTATTGAGCGATAGGTCAACGTCCAGTTTAATGTTTATATTGAAATAAGAAAGCGAAATTTGATTAACAATAGATGGTCTATAATTTAATAACACTAAATAATAAACAGGAAATGATACTCTTCTCTTTTATTACTACACTGAATGTGATCTATCTCATAGCAAAATTGCTTTTTCTATTCTTCCATTATGTAATCATTAATAAAATAATATTGTAACTGCCATTACATGATTAATTGCTTAATTCTAAACAAAAAAATTAGTTTTATGCGAATACATTATTTGTTTTAATAGAATAATTTATTTCTTATATCTTCTTGTAAACGCATTCTTTAATCAACAACAAATTTACATTTAAATAAGGTGTTTGTAATCTCTTTTGCTAGATGTCTTTTATCTTGAAATGTTTGTAAAACTGACAAGGTTTTTTTGTATCAGAGCTACTCGTTTTATTTATTTTAGGACATCGCTTTCATAATTACCCTTACTTTGGTTTAAAGCTCTACCGTCTTTAACGAACTTAATAAACTTTTCTGAGTTTTTGTTTTCAACCGTAAATCGCATGCTTAAAAAATTCGAGTTTAAATTGAATGAATTTTATTTCAGAACCTGAACCACATAGTTTCTCTTATTGATAGAAAGAAGTTTTTCGTTTAGGCTATGTATACGCAGAGTTTAATAAACAAAAATCTTACTTTTTATGTATTTATAATAACACCATTCCATTAATAAAGAAGTAAATTTAGGTATAAAATTATACTCAGTGACATTAGAAGGGTTAAACCCAGAAGGAATAATTTTTTCAGCTTGATTTTTGGCAACAGAATGACTATGGTAACTATGTCAACTATTTATTTTTAAAAATTTTGTTTGCGAAAACAAAATTTTATCTCTTTTTTGTGATTAAACCGGTTTGAGAGTTGACCAATCCAGATGTTTATTGAAGTGTCCGTCTACTAGTGTTAAGCGTAACAAAATACCTCGAGTTTGAAGACGTCAAAATTATCACCATGTTAGCGACTTTGACAGGGGTAGAATTGTTGTCTATCGGGATGTTCATTGATTCTATCGCAAAATTGCGTGTTAATTGACACTGTAATGCGTGTGTGTCGTGTGTAGACAAAAGAAGGAAGAGATATACGAAAAAGACCAACTGGTCAACCGAGGCGTACCACAGGGCGTTAAGATAGGCGCTTTAGACTAGTGCTTTTCAAACTTTATGAAGTGGCGGACCGGTATGGTTTGGTTGATTATATTACGGACCGGTAGTATTTTAATAAACTAAAATCCATATGAAGAAACTTGTAAAAAGTATTGGTAAATACTTTATTTATAAAAACAATAGTGATTCTACAAATACAAGAAACATGTAACAGACAAAAAATATTGGTACACTTTATAAAAACAAACGTGATTCTACAATTATAGGTAATTAAAAATTCGAATATACAAAATTTAAAGTAAAGGATGAGCTTGTTTGTTTTTAGTTAGCTTTTCAATTCGAGGTTGAATGGATGATAATGCGAGACGTAGGGGGGCTTGAGTGTTCAAACAATTTCTATATTTTGTTTTGACGACAGTCATTGTTGAAAATCTCATTTCACATAAGTAAGTTGTGGAAAAAGGTGAAAGCTTCTTCAGGGCAATGTCGGAGAGTTCTGGGAACTCAGATTTAGCTTTTATTTTATCCTTTATTCAAAATTGTGCAAGTGTCATTTCATCGAATTTAACCTTTAAACTTTTATCAGCTGTAAGCTCTAACAATTTATTTTCGAGTATGACAGATACGTCGTCTGTTTTAGGAGAATTAAATGGATTACGAATCCAACTATTTTTTGTTCGTGGGTGTTCTTCGGTCGAAAAGTATAATTTAAAGCGTTCTAATAGTTCAAACAAATGTTCATTTATGGGTTTTTTGACAGCCATAATGTTTAGTTCTTCTCCAGCTTCATCAATGATTGTTGATAAATTATGGAACTAATCATAGCAATTTCTTGATACTTGATTTTTCCAAGCTTCTAGTTTTCTTTTCTGTGTATCAATCTTATCTGCAATACTGAAACAAGAATGCATACTTCTTTGCATTGAGACGTTCAAATAGTTAAATATGGCAAATAAATCGGCCAAATAAGCGAGCTTAGCTACCCAGTGTACATCAAGAAACAATTGTGCCTAATTTGGTTTTCTATTTTGAAGGGACTCGACCAATTCTGTTCGCAGCTCAAATACTCTTGATAAAACTTTTTCTTTTGAAAGCCAGCGAACTTCAGCATGTAGCAATAGGCGCGTATGTTCTGCATCCAATTTATTGCAAACAATCGTGAATTCAATGCATTTGCCTTTACAAAGTTTGAAATTTTTACAACCTCAGAATTTCGTTTAAATCTGGAGATTTTTTTGTTGCTAAATTTTCCCGATGAATGAAACAGTGTGTAGATTTCTAATGAGGTGCGAGATTTTTAATCTGCTTAACTACACCAGAATTTCGCCCGGTCATTGCAGCAGCCCTATCAGTACATACACCGACACAAAAGCGGAAATCCAGTTCATATTTGTTGTTTACGTATTTTTGTAAAATTTTGAATATCTCTCCGCTTGTTGTATTTTTTTATAGTGAAGCGAAAAAGAAAAATTCTTCCTTCAAGTCACCATCGAATTCATATCGTACATATACCAAAAGAATTGCCTCGCCAGCGACATCTGTAGATTCGTCAAGTTGTAAAGCGTAATGGTAATATTTTGCTGTTTTTATTTGGTTTATTAGCTGTTCTTCCATATCTTGAGAAATGTCGCTAATTCTGCGTGCTACTGTATCATTTGAAAACGGTATCAGTGCTACTTTCTTTACAGCTTGTTTGCCCAACATTTCTAAGCAAGCGTCTTGAATACAACTTGATACTAATTTTTTCTCTATTGTGTATGGTTTTTTGGCCTTGGCAATTCAAAAAGCAATTTTATAAGAAGCTGGTAATGCAGCAGTGTTTATGTGCGATATTTCATATATTTGTTTCTGTTGAAACTTTAAACCGACAAGCTTTCTTTGAAAAAATTTTATTGATTTTGAAGACAGTTCTTTATGCATGGTATTTTAGTGTCTCTTTAGCTTTGATGGTTCCATAGCCTCATTCGACAAAACAGCGCTACATATTATACATTGCGGTTTCGGAATTTCTTTGCCATCCAAGATTGTAAAACCAAATTGGATATATGAAACATCAGCAGTCATTACATTTTCAGAATCATTCCTTATTTTACCACTCGTGAAAAAAGAATCCAATGGGCCCTTTTTGCCATCTGTAAGAAAAATTCATGAATTATTTTTAATTTATTTATATTACATTTAATAATTATATTTTTTAATTTGATTGATAAATCAAATACTTCACAAAAGGCTAACATAAATACGAATCGAACTTACTTTGTCCTCTTCAATAAGAAAAAAACTCGCAATAGTCTTTAGTAAAATACGACACACATTCACACCGAAATAAAAAAATATCGTATGCAGTTTAAAATATTTTTTCCTTTGCTTATTTTTGGTTCTAACATATAGCTAACAATTTTTCACTGACTTAAATAGGTTAGGCTATTTTATTGATAAAAAATAACTTTTGCAAAAAGTTCAAATCCAAGTAGCAACACAGTTCGATATTGAAAAACATTAATATACGATACAATATATTTTTAAGGTTATGTATAAACACACTTTAGGACTTTTCCCCTATGGGTGATTGCTTGAACATTGAGCTTCATTAGAAGCAAATTCTAACAACTCTTTTTAGGCTTGTGAATATAGTGCACGCCGTTTAATAGAATCACATTGGAGATTTTGATAATAATACCCGGATGATAACAAAATCTGATAAAAAAACAAATAAATGTTTATTGGTTAAAATGCAGTAAATACATACAGCGTGTATCTGATTAACAGGGTGTTAATTTAGAAGGTGAAAATAACATCAATACAAGCAAATGTCAAAATAAAGGTTTTAATAAAACATCATAATTTTAAGCCAAATCAAAAATTACAGATTTCTTGCAATAATTAGTTTGTTGACGCCGTTAATAAAAATAAATACAAAATAATGTTATCATATAAGACGTAGTTAAATTACGTTGTTAATCTCAGAACTGCACATTCTTTTCAAGATTACATTCCAAGCTAACGTATTTACAGATTAATTATTTTTTAGGGTAAATGATGTGTATTTATTTGATTTACAAGCAAGCTTTCGAACTTGAGCTAAGTTCTTGCTCAGATGTTTTTAAATACTTGAATCAATAAATAACACTGCAAAAATAAAACTAATTCTGCTAAACAGCTAAAAAATGAATGCAAAATGTTCATGTATAGAAACAAACCTGAAAAAAAAATTGATAACATAATCCAAAATTATTATTCTTATAAACGTTGTTTTTTTCTATGTAGTAGCATACGTTCGACCCGTTCTTCAATAAAGTGATAACATTACCCGACTGATAACATTATCTGTGATTCCAATAAAATTTGCTTTGCATCCATAGCATGTCGCTAGTTACGCCACTGACTAAAATTAGTTCTATTTTATTAAAGCGATCGGTATCAAATTTTGTGGTCTTTAATATGATGAAATTGCATCAATATCGTGCAATTAGAAGTGGTACTTTACCCAAAGCTTCATTTGATTGTTAATTATCATTCAGGTTGTCATTCACTTCTACCTATCGGAAGTATTTTATTAACGCATCAACGTTGAGGTTTATTCATAACTATAATATCACAAAAGGTTAACTTTCTTTTTTGTGCCGAACAATGAAAATTTATTAAATTATACGATGCAAGGAATAGCTAAAGGTTTCTAAATAGTTGTAATTTAAGATATTGTGACTATAAGGTATAGACTAAGTACTAAACGCTGTTAGCGAAATGTTACATCACGTGTACTAATAATCACAATACTGATAACACAAAAGCATTCTTCGAGATCAAGGCACTTAAAATTCCATTGGCAGTATACCTTTATTAAATATTTTTCCCATTGAGAAACATTCAACTATTTAATTATGAAAACAAAAATCTAATTCATAAGTTTCGTTTATAGATTTTAACAGGATTGTCTGCGCATAAAATTTAATTCGGTAGCATTAATTGTTAATTAATTTTTTTAATAAAGCAAATAAATTATACTGGATTGTGAGAAAATGGAGATGGGCCGACAGGCTAATTATTTTTCTTTATACTAAAAAAATCTGTTTAATTCACTGTAATGATTCTTTATTCTTTCAATCTTTTTTAGAGATCACGAAATCTCAACTTTAAATTAAAACAAAAGTAAAACTAAAAATGACACTATGATTCAACTTTTATACAGTTTTATTAGATGACATATAAATGAAAGGACATGTAATTTTTATATAGTTAATCTTGTAATTGGATTTTCGAGGATTGATCTCACATAATTTTAAAGCTTGACATTGGTTCGGTTCGAATTAAAAATAAATCTTCGATTGAATTGTATGTCGCACTTCACAAATTTGGCACGTGAACAAATATCCATTTGTTTTTGCCAATTTGCATATTTCCAATTTTTATTATACAATTTTAAGATTGCTGCAGTAAGTTTACTTTAATCGTATTTTATTGATTTTCAAATGTATGCAAGAAGTTAAACTAAACTTTCGTCATTTAGGTGTAAATGAGAACGGAAGTTTCTAGTTAGTAGTTATATTTAAGTGCGCCATTTTTGTTTTTAACATTTAAAATGTTTACGTTTCTCAATTTAATGAGATAGTTCAACCAGTTTACGTTTTTTTAAATTAACTCAAACGGATTGTGAGATTAAGTTTTTTTTAATCTTAGAAAATATTCTTAATTTTTTGCAAAAAAATTGTGTCTTATAATTTTTTTTATGCTAGACGTTTATTTAATTTAACTTTGTTTTGGAAGCGTGGATTTGGAGTCTTGGTTCATTCGGTGTAACTGTCGTAGTTTTGTAAAATGAAAGTGTGGAATCTAAATATAATCACATAATTTTTTTTTTTAAACTACTATTTAATTATATTTGAAATAACATATAGAGATAGGTATTTTTTTTGTTCAATCCAAACACTACTAGGCCGGCGCCAACGCTTAGTGTAAAAATTATATTAATACATTTATTGGCTGCTCATCCTTTACAATTTTATTTTCTGGGAGTTATTTTTACATACAAGTGAATTAAAATTGATGACATTTCTGTAATTTTTGTATTTGTATAGTATAAATTATATGCTTTTTATAAATCAACGAAGGTTTTTACTTGATACTAAAGGGAATACTATTCAAGTTATAACAGCATTGAGAACAATTATAACCGAATTGAAGTGGAAGAACGTATTAAACTAAATGTTCCACTAAAAACAATTGAGCAAGTCGACGAGGAAGCACAGGTGTTTGTAGCAGATCTTAACAACCCGCATGGAACAACGCTCTTCCGCCAACAAGAAAATTACCAGTACGTGAACTCTCTAACGAGCTTGTTTCTGTGGAATGAAAAGCACGGAATAGATGATAAGAAACCATAGCACTGCGACTTATTTTAGAATTTTTATAACTTGTAAATACCGCTGGGTTATACAGGGTGTCTCAGAATATGTGGGCAATCTCCCTGAATCAGAAAGGACACACAAAAATAATATAATAATAAAAAAATAATAAGTTCTTATACCCTATTTTTTCTAGGGCTCTCTCTACGGCGACAGCTTAAACTTTTGACTAAAGAAAAGATACTTTCGATCGACATCGATAAAATTAACTGTTTATGAAAACAAAATTTTTCTTCAATGTGGTTTTTATTGAATAATTTTGTATGTCCGTTCAACATGACCTTGTTGCGTAAATTTAACCGTCACTTAGTGCAGACGCAGCTCAACACTTCGAAGAGTGAGTCGTAGGTAATACTCGATGTGTTAATTATAAAATGATTAAAAGAGCGACAAAACGGTGAAATACACTATAGATCCCGTTTACATCTTTCGAACGCTAAAGGTAAACAAATCGCAAAACACAAATATATCCACGAATATATTTATTTCCACGACAACGAAGAGGCTAAAAACGAAGAGAATCAAGCAAATAAATAACAATTAAGGGTTTGTCAACAAATATCGCAGTACACGAATAATACAGTTAATAATAATGCAGGTCTCTTAGATTAGACAACACCTCGTACATATAAGCAATCAATTGCCTTAAAATTACATGATTCAAGTAAGTTCACGTTAGTGAATACAACAAAGTTGTCAATTATCACGAGCTTAGGCGAAACAAGTTTAACTTGTTACACGCAAGAAAGTTAGTTGTGATAACAAGCGCAATATGTACAGTCGTGTATGTATGCGACCGACCTTGAAACAAAAAAATAAATAATATATAAGAAATAAAGTACTTACAATCGGCGTTTCCGAATATGCGATTAGCTAATAGCACCTTTAACACAAATCTCCTAACGTTTCTGCAAATTAAACTGATACATATAAACACAGTTGCAACAAATTAATTACTCAGTTTCATACGATAAATTAAAAAAACAAAGTGCGCTAAGCTTCTTGAAGTTGGTTAAGGTATCTCAACAGGCAACAGAAATCTAAACTGTGGTTTCAATGTTCGTATCTAACATAGGTTATCACAATACGCATCTGGGACAGTGCTTATAATTTGTGCATGCTTTAGTAGTTTGTTGTAGGAGTTTTATACGGTAAAAGAACATGTGCAGGTAAACAAAGTTGCTACGATAACACAGAAAAATCAAATCTGCTATAAAATAATAATGTATCCTTACTCCAGAAAATTTCTCACAACAAATACATCTGAAACCGCAATTTATGGACTAAACACTTGCGTGGATGATTTAACATAGTTAATATGCGAGAACCTCTGTGCATGACATTAACACAAGTGTAATTTTCTTAACCTTTAAAATGTGAGAAGATTGGACGAAACTTCTATAGTGTTCTCGAAGTACAAGACTAAAATGTAGCTGGTCTCTATTATGCATGATTCACATAGCTTATTAAAGTTAGATCTAAAAGTTTGATAGACTTTTTGTTTGGTATATTTGATGTCCTACTAGTATTTTACTTCAGTATCTCTTTCTGCAGTCAGATATTTGTGACACCTGCAAGTTTGGAGCAATCGGTATTAGCGGATTTATCTTTCGACGACGTCTTTGAGTAATTGTAGTGAAAATGACTTATCGAGTGATTTTGACAGTTTGATTAGAGAAAATATTTAACTGATATTCTCACTTTTTCCGTAGACAATTCCGTTTTTGTTTGGAAGGAAGTTGATGATTATTTTTAGCTCCGTTTCACAATTTTCGTAAAAGCCATCGCTGCCATACTGGATCCAGTTCAACGTGGTTCAACCAAGTTGAATATTTTTTTTAAAATTTCATTTTCACTGTTTACCTAAATAGTTCAGTGTACCAATGTACTATTCTTGAAAACAAATGTTAACCGATTCCTACGAAATTATGATAATTACTGGATGTTTTTTGGTTTATAATTAATTTAGGCAATGAAGTTATAAAACAAGTTATTTCCAAAGATGTATTTACACTCTTGGCAAATGTATTTTAACGAACCTAGGAAGTCAAACAACATTTATTATGTTGAAGGTTTGGTTTCATGTTTGAAAACCACATATCCCAAAGAGTTTAAACAATTGTCCTAACGTATACATAATTCCTATATGGATTAACGTGGTTGTTGCTATTGATTGTGAATCTTTAAAATGGTGGTAAAGACATATTACAAGTGGTTGTTAACCACTGTAGCGAACGCGTGGATTATTTTTAAAGAAGTGCGTAACAAGGACGATTTATTTTTATCGGGCGTATGTAGCTGTGGTATGCAAAACGTCTTTTGGTAGAACTACTTTATCATTCAAAAATCGCATTAATGAATGATACTATCTGCCTACTATTTTACAAACCAGAAAAACGTTTTGTAGTCATCCTTGCAAAAACTGTATCTAATTTTGTCACTCCTGAAGTGTTGTTCTTTTTCAATCTGTTAAAAGTTGTTTTTTTTACTATTGGAACATATAAAGTTCATCAAAAAATACTATCAAGACGTACATATGTGGCTCGTTTATTAATTTTGTATGTTGACATAAAATAAAATAGAGGTCTTCTTGACTTAATGTAGAGCCTTATCTCATACAGTTCAAATACAAAAAAAAATACTAAATTTGGGCAACAAAAAAATTGAATTTTCAAAACCATTTTTTGGGCGTGGGCAAATATAGATAACTCGGCGCATTTTGTGAACTGTTTGGTGTCGCTGATCGTTTAATACTGAAGTTACTATGTGGAGTTTCTGGTTTATTTGTAGATATCGTTTTACTGTCATCCATGGGCCGCTTCCTGGTTAAATCTATGGATGATGAAGACAATGTGGTGCGAATGCTGCCTGTTTCTTGAGTATTCGATCCTTGAGTATTTGATTGAGTAGATTCATTTCACCATTATTAGCATCCACTTCGGTTTTATGGTTCTTTTGCTTTAATTGCGAGGCTCTAGAGAAATTTTTTCAGACTGGAAAGAAACGTAAATTAGCGCAATTGAACAAGTAAATTTTTCATTTTCAGATGCCTACATCTACTAACGATTGGGCAGGTAGGCAAAAATGTTTTGAAGAGCGCGCTGGATGGCAAGTATGTCAGCATACAATGTCCTATCAATAGTCATAGTGACTTCTATAACTACAAAGGATTTTTCAGTACCATACTTTTCGCCTTAGTTGATTACAGTTACATGTAAATGACAGCAGAGTTTTTAGGAGTTTTCATTGAAGGCTGCAATAGAAAACGGAAAACAGTGAGATTTCCAAAGTAGGAGGTTACTGTGGGAGATGATGTATTTCAATTTATTTGATGAAACCGTATTAAATACAGGGTCACTCAGTTATAGACTCTCAAGAGCAAGAAGAATCGTAGAAAATGCATTTGGCATATTGGCAATGCGATTTAGAATTTTTAGACCGCCTATTTATGTCAGATATTTGCATCAATCTGTAAAAAAATTACAAGGAATTAGTGGAGCACGTGGCAGCGTTTATTATGAATCATCACTGTTTTAAATAAGGCATTTATTATTAGAGACAATGTTTTTTAGGCGCTACGTGAAGTAAGTTGATATTTCTATAGATTGATAAAAATATTCGACACAAATTTCTAATTATACCTTTTTGTATACTTTCTACTTACATGATTTGAGAAATGTCGCCTGGTATTAATTACCCTTCAAAAATCTGTTTGAAACCACGGCAAATGCGAAACATACGCCTCGTCAGGTGACATTCCGGATTTAATTGCACGCTTTATTTTATTTACTTTCTGAATGTAAGTGCTTCTTATATTCTTGATTTATTTGGCTTCGGTGTATCTCAAGAGCTTCATGGGTCGTTTTTTTCTTAATTAAAAACTCACTTATGTCTACTGACTGAAGTTTTTCTGAAGCATTCCACATCTCAATTCTTCATTCAGATGATTAATATTCTTGATGTGCTTGTCGGTAGGGGGATAAAAGCATGCAGTTTCTGAGTATCTTTGATCGTCAGAGCATAACTAAAGCGTTTTTTCAAGAATCTTTCTGTTTCAATATGGTTTTCAACGGCCCAGTCAAAAAGATCCTTTTGGGATAGGATTTGTTGCTGCTTGCTCATTTCTTTTACCACTTTAGACACTTCTATTTTAATAACCATTTTTAAATCAACATCAAATTATTAACTTATTTAACATTTTTGAATTATAATTAAGCCTATTTAACATTCAGTATTGAGTCAAAAATAGTTTGTTGATTGTAAGAAGTACTTGATTACTTACAGTTTTTTTACTAAATTTTATAAAAATGTACCTACTTGTTACTCTGTATTATTTCGACAATACACATTATTTGGACTGAACTAAATTGCAATTTTTTTTGTTTTTCAAACATAAGTAAATAATGATTATTAACAACAACATTATCAACACTACTGAAGTTTTTCGATTCTTAAAAAAGTGCGCTCTTTGAGAAATTCAAATTTGAAATTTTAATTCAAAAACTTTTCTGCTTGACTCCTATTGAGCTGCATGTCATATAAAAGGTCTTAAAATTAACTTAAAAATGACTCACTATCTAGTCTAGGAGAGCTGCAATTTTAATTTAAGTATGACGCGACAGGTCAAAGTTTTGCGTTTTTCGAAAACTTTACATAGCTGTATTTTGAAAACCGTTTGACATATTGGGCTGAAATTTTATATTTTTCTTAGTCTACTTACACTAACATATACATAGGCATGATACTCAACATTTTTTATAATTTCTTTTGTCTATATAATTATGTCAATCTTATAATATAAGACTGCCTTAGTTAACCAGTTCATTAGATTCGTCTTTGTATTATATTACAAGTTCGTAGTTGCTTAAAGAACTCTAGATATAATCAATTGCGTTGTTCTAGTTAGAACTCAGATTGGATTTATTTTTTACAACACACTGTAAAATAAAAAGATTGCAATTTGTTTAGGTTTTAACATTACATGTTTGTTGTCAGTTATTCTTTACATCTCCAATTATAAGCTTTTGAATTATGTATAAATCCGCTGGGCCGATTCAAATTTGAAAAAAATATATATACGGTAAAATTGAAATATGTACGTGCAACAGGAAGTCATGGATTTTAAGATAATTTTTTTGGACAACTTGCTCGCATTCTAACGATTTAACTGGTCAAGAAAACAATTTTAGGAGTACGATAGCCGTAACTGTACTTGTTTTTGCTTATTTAAATGCAATTCTCATGGTTGATTGATAGTTTAACGGAATAATTCTGTAACCAAGGGCACATTCTATGAGTTTATTAGTCTTTGATTTCTTTATATATTTTTTGTTTAATAATCCAAGCTTCAAGTAATTTCTAGCCAAATGAAAATCTCGTAAATAAGCATTGGAAAAAACTGAATTGGTGTAAGTTTTTGAAATTGTAGGTGTTTGACTGTTCGTAATTCAATGAAAGTAATGCAACTTGTAGTAATGAGAGAAATAATTTACATATGCACACGGAAACTGTTGGAATTGGATAACTGTATCTTTAACGAACTTGGTGCTTGTTTTTTGTTGTTGAATTATAATGTTAAGAGCCTTGAGAATGTGACGTCAAAAACAAGTCGCATTCTTGACGAGGGCGCATCTTCGCGCTTATACAGGTTTTGTTGACCTCGGCGTCCATAACGAAGGACCTTTAAAAAGTAAAAGTTTAACTATGTAAACACTTTTGAAATTTAGAAGTGTTTGAGTTATCTATCTATTGATACAATTCATTAAGCATTCTTGCATAAATGGTTTTTAGCGTCTTTTAGTGAATCGAAGTTGTTGCAATTAGGAACAGTCGTTAAAGTATTTATAGAATTAATTAAGAGTTTATTGACTAATTTGCTAAAAATAACTTGAATTAGCTTTCATTTCAAGCTACGCTAGACCACATGTACAATAAGCAGTAATGATTAATACTAAAACCGCACTGTGGTTATATTATAATTTCTTTTTTATATAACTTGTAGTTTCTCTCATGAATACTAAAAGTAAATACATAATTCTACTTCAATCATGCTGTTTTGTGTTTGTTTATTAAAAATCGACTGTTCGGGAGTAAGTTTTCTTCAGAAATTATCGGATATGTAAACTTGATCATTTTCAATAACGCTTCTGTATTTCTAAAACGCACGTTAAATATTAAAACGTTCATGGTGTTGTCTTTTTGGTGTGCTTTAGTTCATCGATCGTGTTTTTGTTAGGTTTGGAATATTTAGCGCCGCAAGGTAACATTTAATGCAAGAAGATGTTGCAAACAACTTTGTTAATTGAAAATTGTTGTTTTAATAAATATGGCAATATGTAACTGTGGATATTTATCTCGATTCTCCAGATATATTGCGTCGTATTCTCTAAACGAATTTGTTCTAATCTTCACGTCATTACATTTTCAGTTAATAACATGCAGGCAAACGAACGACTCGTTTTGGTTAGTTCTCAGTAATTAATGGTTTAGAAACAGTCTCTGGTGATTATGGGTAACAATGTTCTTCTGCGTTTTGCATCTTGGTTAGTAAAAAAGGTGGTTTTAATCTGTCAAAATTCGTGAAATTAATGGAAGCCGAATGCAATCTGTTTGACTAAAAATATGACTTGCTTCATGGTTTTGTTTGAATAAATAGTTCGTGTATAAAACAGTACTCCAACAAACTCAGCTTTTTGTATAGTGACTATTGTTGCTTGAAAAAAATGCTCTTGGTAAACGTAACGTTGTATCATACAATAATTCTGCAAGTGAAAATTTTTAATTTTTCTTGTAGATATTGCTTAACCGTTGCAGGGACAAATTAATTTTTAATAAAAAAAATCAATAATCCTTTGAATCTGATTGCATACCATTATAAATAAATAAAAAATATTAAAAAAATTCTAATGCTAATCTTTAACTTCCATATGTTGCCAGGGGACACATTTTGATTCATCTACTCGTGAAATGACTCCCCATCTTTGCGAACTTTAGGTACTACCTTTGTTCACATTTTTTTAGGTGTTGTAGTTGTTGATGGTCTTCTCTTTTCTAAAATTTTTTTTCACGCAGTGTTGAAGCAACTGATGCCTTGAACTCTAATAGAAGCTTTGTAGATTTATTGGGTTGTCTATAAAGCAGCCAAGCAGTTATTATTGCGACATTCATAAAATGAAATATAATTCGTAAGTAAAACTTTGTTTTTCATATGAATCTATCATATTGGATCACAGCTTGTGACCTTTTAATCTGAACATTTTTTTAATTTTTTTATCCCACCTTCCAGCAAATGTAGAAATCATATGGACAAGATTGTCTGCTCATCTCGACACTGTAATGTTATTGGAAGATGTTGTCACGGAACAAGAAACACGACTTTTTTTTTGAAGAGTTTTGCCATCAATTAGCTTTTCATTTGCTTGATTAATCTTATTGGCCCTAATGGTCACAACTACATGTATGTCCGTAAAAAGACTATTTAAAAATGTTTTAAGATTGTTCTGTACATATTCTTACTACAGTATCACCAATAACACCTAATTCCGTTGTATGTCAATCTTTTGATGACTGATACATTTCAAACTATAAAACATATTCATCTGCAGAAGCGTTAACCTATACCTTGAATTCCCATTTCTTTGGTTTGGACTTTATATATTGTTTGACTCTACTCCTTCCTTTGAATAGTATAATCATTTTGTTAATGGTCAGAAATTCAGTTGATGTTGCAGTTTTTTTTTAAATGAGTTTTCCAATACGTCCACAAAAGGCCGTACTTCGGGAATACTATAATTGTTTATAAAATCTAAATATCTCTTTATTTCTTCATATATTTTCAGCGGCATCGCATTTGCAACAAGGTCAAAACTAAGACTCACAGTTGATGACCAATACATGTGATAATATTTGATATATGTCATCATTATGTTTATAGCAAAAAACTGTTTTATTTCATTTACGGTGACAAAGAATGAATGTTTTCCCGACTAAACCGCATAACGAATAGTTTCTGTTATCAAATTGAAACTATTATCTGGCAAAAGTTGAATAAAAAAGGCATATGGCGTATCTCCATTAATACAGACTTGATGTGTTCCTTGAAAAATTGGTGCTTGGGTGGAAAAGTCATTATCTTTTTTAGCGTACCATCTGATAGGAGTCTGAGTGTGCTGAACTTTTTTGTATTTACTAGCTAAATGCTGAAGAGGATCTTTATATTTGGTATCAGAATTGCTGTTGCTTACATTTGTTTCAAGTTTTTTGTTATCGTGTTTAGAATTAGGTAATTTAAAAAGCGCTTCCAAATCTTCATCTTCTATGTCAATTTTGTCCAAATCCGAATTATTTGGGTTTTGGACAGTGTTTATAATGAAAACTTTTTTTCCATAACATTTCAGGTATGGTTTTTATTTCAGCTGACATCAAATAGACCTAATTGGATATGTAGACGTACACAGCGGTTGCCATTGACCGGATATGTATCATCTGAATAAAAGTAATTTACTATGAACAAAATCTACACAAATGTGCTTATGTCGTTGAAGCTTAGATCTGTTAGACAACAAGAACAGCGTTATTAGTTTGAGGATGATATGCCGTTAGTCTAATGTGTTGTATGCCCAGACGCGGATCCAGGGGGGGCTGTCTTTTTCAAATATAGGTAAAATCACAAAAAAACTGCCATTCTCCTAAACAATATAAGAAAAATTACCCACCACCTTTCAAACAATATAGATAGAATAACACAAAAATATTTCCCGCCCTTTAAACAACATCCTGTATCCGCGCCTGTGTATGCCAAACAATTTTGTTAACTCTCTCAACAACAACTGTGGATCATCGTCAGATCTATTTATGTTTTGCGTTGGAAGTAGAGGTCCAACTACGAGTATATCAACGACGATTTGTGCGAATCTTTCGTTTGGCAACTTAATCTTGTTGAACCAGTGCTGTATGTTGACTATACATTTCTTTGTCTACTTAGTGATATTTTTCTTGCTGTATGCCAGACATCTGTCCAATATCAAACTTTCTAGATGAGACGTGCTATGCAATGCCTTGAAAACAACTTATCTATGCTGACGTGGGATGTACGGACGCACTTTGTTGTTCTTGAGGTCGGTGAATTGCATTTGGGTATTACGGTTTTATGGATGTTGAGTCTTATATCTGAGTTATTCAAGATTTGTTGTAACTTCGGTTGAAAATTTTTTGGATCAGGTTTGCCTTCTCTTAGAAGAAAATTGTTTTACGAACTACGCAGCTATTCTGAAGTGTTGTGTAGTGGAAAACAATTGCCACACTAACGATTACATCGGTTGGGTTACATCAATACAAGCACTGAGACCTATTGTTGATTTAACGGTGTCAACCGTACGGTGTACCAACATATAGAGCTTAGACCGAAATATGAGATCAGAAAAAATTTCGTTTTCGCCATTAGCGAGTTTTGGTATTGGGTAGAGGGGTATCTATTTTATGGGCAAGCGTTACGATATCAGACACTCGCCCTGTAAAGCACCTACTTACAGCTACTTTACGGTATTAAACGTGGGATTTTGGCTAAGAGAAACGTACTAACAGAAACAGAAAAGGGTATCCGAGTGACAAACCACACACGAAAGGGGCGTTCAGTAAATATACAATACGTCAATTAGTAAACAGTGCTGCTCCACACAAAATAGGAGGTTACTGACATAGCTCTCTGGATTAACAAAGAATTCTCAGCTTAAATTTAAAAAAAAATAATTTTGACGGTTGTTGATGTTTATAACATGTCGATAATCTATACTAGTATCAGTAAATCCAATTATGTCGATATTCGTCAATTGTATCTGTTATAAACAGTTTTCTAAAGGAATTAGGGAAGCGTAAGTTTAAAAAAACGAAATACTAATATTTTACTCAACCGACAAATTGAAACAAGCTGTATTTTTCATTTATCTAAGAGGTGTATTGTCTAGCGTCCTTGCACCGCGACCTCTTTGGTCTTTTTGTACACTTCTTATTTTTACTCTCTCAACAGTTTTGTTTCGTCTATGAAGTCTAGAAGCAAGAGGCATTTTTAACTCATCATCTGTTAGCCTTGGTTTTCTGAGAATCGTGCGTTGTGTTTGATATGCTTCGTACGTACACAGTAAATTCTGCTGAGTCTAATTGTCGTCCAAGCATCCGCGGCATAAAAGGGTACTTTGCAGTCCTATTTTATGCATGTTTTTTAACGACACAGTGCTCTGTTATTAGTCTTGTGAGTTTCCTTAACTTTTGTCGACTCTTGCCTCAGGTTTGGTATATGTCTCGGTTGTGTTTTTTTTTAGCTTGTGTCATTATGTTTCTCTTTACACCCTGGTCTCTTGGTATCCAGACTAGCTACACTTGTTGGCGAGTTGCCAATGTTTCCCGACTGTTTATGCATGCCATAATTAGTTTGGGTTTTATAACAGATGACCTTAGCTGCTTTACTGTCAGTTATGATCGATATCGGATCGTTTCTGTATGATTTCAAGTCGATAATGTTTCTGACACATCAGTTGATAGCAGCAACTTCAGCTTAAAAAGCGGACATATATTTACTCAAGGTTATCTAAATTTGCTCTTTATGTTGTCTGTCTCATCTGTGCACCAGATAGTTGGTCGTAGTTCTCATCGCTTCCGTTATCAGCAGACTGTACTTTATCCAGCGTGGATGCTGCGCTTTATAAGCTGGTTCTTTCAGTTCATACAAGCGCACCGTATGTAATGATGAGTCTTGTCAGCACAGTATATAACCATTTGGTCAAAGTGGTTTTTTTTTAATCATCAAATGTAACCATTTGGTTGCATTAAGGACCCTGATGGCCTTGTTTGTGACGTTTCTTTTTATTTAATAACTTTGGTAGTAGTTTTAAAAAAATGCAACACGGATTTACCTCATCGGTTACGATATCGCCACTTCGTAATTTATATAATATATTTGAATATGATTACACAAAAATTATTTCTTTATGTTTTATGGCATATTTTTTTAAATATTATTTTGAACTTTACCTAGAACATACGCTTTTATACCTCTAGGTTTTCCACGAAGGAACAATACGACTTAATAAAAATAATAATGAAAAAAAGTAGACTCGAGGTACCTAACAAAATAAATAGACAAAATAGTGTTACAAAGTACTAGTTCTAGATAAAAAGTACAGTTTTATATTTTTTTCTTACAAAATTTATATGATCATAATTCATAAATTGAGATATTTCGTATTAATATATACGAATTTGTAGATAACCTTTTATATTTTTAGTTCCTGTAGTTTTTTGTCATCTTAGAATGTATACATTTTTGTATAACGAGGATTTTATTTGTTGCCTTAGCTACAAAAATGCTTTTGAATAAATCAATCACTTAATATTAATGTGCTTTTTATCATTTCCTGAATAACCTGCTATTTCCGCAAAAAAGTTATAAATTTAAGGTTAGGATACATTTTGATTTTGTTTCGTAACTTTTTAATAACTTATAACTTAGTTTTATCTGAATTAAATAACGATAAAACACAATCGTAGGTATAAGTTGACAATATTCATGTAGCTGTTGCAGAATGAATTCTTAATAATCAATACTGTATGAACCAAACTTGCAAACTCTGTATTCAAAGTTATACGAAATCTCAGAACAGTTAAATTATACCACCTTATCAGTAATCATCGATCTTCAAGGTTTGTGCGTAATAATTGACAAATAAATTGGTTAATTAACTTTTATCTTGATCGGAATTACCCTCTCAAGTTTTAAACCCACCTGATCTTCAACCAGATTCTCTCTAATATTGATTTTGAACTTATATTTTTTAGTATGTGTAGGTTTATGAAATCATTATCGAGCGACTGTTTGGGTTTAAACCGTAAACGAATCAATTATTTACACTCGTTAGTACGCCCATATATGAAACAAATGAATAATTTTAGTGTTTATATTGCAGAAAAAATAAACAAATTTATTAAGAACTAAATGGGTATTGGTGTAAACTTGATTTTAACACTTTTAATTAAAGTACCAAACCATTTTTTTAAAAAATGAATAACTCAACTTTTTTATTATTTTATATAAAAGCGTGTACAATTAACAACGATGCTTTTTTTTAGTTGACTCGAAAAGCTGTATTCATATTTTGGTATACAAAAATACTGAAAGAAAATCAAGTTTTCTTATTAAGAAAAAAAGAAAGATAAATTTAATTACATTGCAAAAGCAGAGCGGGTTCTTAGCAGGATATCGGTTAAATGTTACTAATGCATTCGTGGGGGTAATAAAATCTACCCAAAGACAACGTTTTATCTTTTAAAGAATAATAAAAAGTACGGAATTAAGTTGGAAATTTTTTACACGTTTACATAACTCGAATATCGATTTTTATTTACACCGTCTGGTTTAAACAAAGTTTTTAAGCTCGAAGAGATATTCATATTGCGTATAGCGCTGGGGCGATATTTCGGTAAGTTTTCATAATCATATTTAAAGTTTGTTTACGTTCAACATCAAATTACGTCTTTATTTTGGTGCATAAATTTTATATGCTTGCAAAAACGGTTTTATTATTTTTATTTTGAGGGCGAAGAATCTCATTAAAATATATATTTATAAGTTGATATAGTCGTAAAGCTAAATAAGGCATTTTGATTTTGCTATCTCTTCGATTCGGTTTTTGGCATCGCTAATATTCTTGGTAATTTTATTATACTGTTATGTACATATAGATTAACATAATTATTTCATCTTCTATGCCATTATGAAGCACGTTCTTGTTGTTTCTGGTAGATAAGCTTCATAATCAGGGTCGGACTGGCAAATATTTGTTATAGATGTTGACTTAGAAAAAGGGTTCAATGCGTTCTGAGCAGTGTTGTAATTTGTTTTAAATGTTCATGGCTTTTATTTGTCTGCCAGAAATTGTAAGTATTTACGATTTACTATTTAGCAACTTACGACTAGACTGACAACTTTTTAGAAAGCAGTTAAGAACTTCTTTCAAATTTGTGTATAGCTTCATCCACTGATGGGTCACATAATTAAAATAAACGCCTCTAATAGTTTGTCGCTCACACTTGGTCTTAAACGTGCTTTTACGGTTTATCAATTTTGAAAAAGTTCTTTTACTGTTCACTACTTATACATGCTATAGTTAATTTATACACTATCTACAAATTCTAGTATGCAGCAGAATGAAAGTTGTCCGTATATAGTATTTCAAAAGCACACCTTTAAATGCGTTTATCATCTTTCAAGCTCCTGTTGAATGTTACAAAATTTGTGAGTTCTTCTATTAACTATTTTATGTCGACTGTTGCAATGAATTTGAGTGCTTCATCGTTTAACGCAGAATCTTTCTCTTAGCAAACCACCGTGTTCCATAAATCTTGAATAATATTTTTTCTTTTTAGAAAGCGATTTTCAATGCCTCTCACAAAATGCTTTATATACAGGGTGTCCCACGAGGTACTGTACATACTGAAATGGTATGTTCCTTAGGTCAATTTAAGTAGAAAACGTCCTATAAACATAGGTCCAATTTGCCATAGTTACACAGATACAAGCGTCCAAAGTTTATAAATGCTCACATATTTTTTGAAAATTATTATTATTGAAAACAGAAAATCGAACTACATAACAAACATTAAAAAAAAAAACAAACAAAAAACAATCACATCAAATGCTCAAAATGACCTCTTTTGGCATTAATACAACGACGGCTGCGATCTAAAATGGACCGAGTAGCCTCTCGAAGCACCTGCTGGTTGTTCCGTGTTTGTTGACACACATCCAGGATACGCTGTATTAGTTCAGCTCTGGTATTAACTTTTACCTCGTATACTAAACTTTTCACATGACCCCACAGATAGAAGTCCAAAGGTGTGAGATCGGGCGATCTCGGTGGCCAAGTATGCGGGCCTTCACGCCCAATCCACCTATTGGGGTAAGCAACATTTAGATATTCGGTCACATGCCGACTAAAATGTGGAGGAGCTCCATCATGTTGCATAAACATTTGTTGTCTTGTTAGTAAAGGTACTTCTTCCAAAAGCGGTAGCAATTCATTCCGTAAAAAGTTAGCATATGCTTCTCCTGTCAGACGTTCCTCAAAGAAAAAAGGTTCAATAAGTTGATCGTCAATCATGCCACACCATACGTTAACAGAAAATCTGCGCTGAAAGTTAGTTTTTGTTGTGCCATGTGGATTTTGATATGACCACAAATGAGAATTACGTGTATTGTTCACTTCATCTCTAGTAAATTGCGCCTCGTCGGTAAATAAAATGAATGGAACTAATTGTGGATTTACCTGTAGCCAGTGGCAGAAATTCAACCGGGCAGCAAAATCTCCAGGTTCCAGATGCTGAACCTGTTGTATGTGATATGGATACAAAAGCCCATCATGTAATGTTCGCCATACTGACATACGGGGGAGTCCCGTTCGAGAAGAAATTCTTCTAGTACTCAACCCTGGACTCCGATCAACCATTTGTAGAATGTTTTCCTGCTCATTTACATTTAACTGCACAGGACGGTCAGATCTTGTTGAAACTGATGGAAATGAACCATGAGTCCGTACATGTTGAAACACAGAAGAAAAGGTTTGGTGATTTGGCACCCTCCTGTTGGGAAATCTTCGTTTATATTCCCTAACGGCAGATCTCGCATTTCCATCACAAAATCCATAAATGTAAATGATATCAGGATACTCTCCGTTAGAAAAATGAGAAGGCATTTTGCATTTAAATTACACTTCATTTAATAAAATCGTCTGTGACATTAGTAGAAAAGAAAGCAATAAATGACATATTGTTCGGCTTTTGTTTCCTAGTTGACTAAGAATAATTAATTTTCAAAAAATGTGTGATCAGTTATAAACTTTGAACGCTTGTATCTGTGTAACTATGGCGAATTGGACCTATGTTTATAGGACGTTTTCTACTTAAATTGACCTAAGGAACATACCGTTTCAGTATGTACAGTACCTCGTGGGACATCCTGTATAGAAACACTATTAACAGTTATCTTGAATACCTAGTCATTTATACTATGAGATGGCTCCGCCATAAAGTTTCGTTAATGGGTATCTCCATCATATATGATTATAAAGCTATAAGGTTTGTCGATGTAATTGTGGGAATACATTAGAGTGTCTCTTACTGCTGAGCCCCAAAAGGGCTAAACGGTCGTCTAGTAGCTCACTCTGGTGATATTTACACAATTACATTGACATTGCTTTACCCATAATGTCTTTTACGTTGTGGTTTTCGCCTGTAGTTTTAATCAAAACTATTTTGAATTACGCGGGTTTAAAATCAACTTTACGACGTTTTCCGCCTTTAAATATATTTACATGTTACGAGAATTTTCTCGTAACTTAAAGGCAAGTGACGAACTCACTTGCAAGCGGGTTGTAAGTCTCGGTGTGCTAATTCTACACTAAACTCAATACAGACCTTGTTTAAACCTATCGATCACTGAAAGGGACAAATTGGAAAAACACAAATTCTAACAACAATATACATATTTAATTCTAACAACAGATGATTTGCGTTAAAGTAAAAGCGAAAAAGGTAGACCAATAAGAAATTAAATAACAAGATTAGATTCGTCAATTAATATCACAGTTATAATATCTATAGAAGCCCTATCGATCAGGCAACACATCTTACCAGTAATTATATCCTATTACAAACAAAAATTCAAAGCGATTGATTTTACTCAAGGTTAATTAGTATTCAAACAATTACTTCTTCTACCCTGCAGTCGCGAAACGAGTCCATAATTATGATACTGAGTTGCATAACAAGATAAAAGTACAAAAACATACCCAACCGAAAAATGCTTAGTGACCAGTAGTAACATTCGTTATTTTCTTTTTATTTGATTTACGAACGAAATATGCGTGGTATATAAGCTTATGTACGACGTTTTTATTCCCAAATTGGCTTTGATTGCGTTCAAATGATTCGAAGAACTTAGACGGATGTCACGTCAATTTACTCATACGACAATACATTAAGTTAAAGTTTGCGACTGAAAGCAACATTAAATTAGTGTGATCTGCGTTGGGATTACATACACTAACTGTTTTTCTTAAGGCTGACGGTTCACTGAAAGATTGATAAGATGAATTACAACATACGCTATGCTAAGAAAGGTGCATCAAACGAAGGGGTCATATATCGTCACTTGAGAATTACAAAAGAAAGTGGCCTGCACAAGTTAACTTGCTACGACAGCCGTGTATCGGCATTAAGTAGCAATCCTTCCGAAATCGCTAAAAAGGTAAAAGATAATGTGACGACGCTATTTAGATTACCTTCATACCTGAAACGTCAAGCAATCAACCAAATCGCTTATTCGCTCAATACTTGAATAAGTCTTTCCTAGCACATTCGCTAAAAACGTACTAAATAACTAATGAGTAAAATTCAACAGAAGAAAAACCACTTACATTAGCGGACTAGACCTATCATATGACGTTCAACAACGATTTCCAAACGGTTAAAGAAGAGTAAAAATGGACATTTGACAGCGATATACCGCTTATTCCCACACGTAAAAGAGAATCAGTACCGGCGTATAAACAGTGCATTTTAATTTAGAATAAATATTCTTGAAAAATGCGAAATAACGACATATAACATACAGTTATTCTATATTAACTGCTTCATAAGAACCTAATTAAACCTGGCATTTTTTAAACGTTTCTTTTGGGGCAGAATTATAAATAGAGTTAAAATTGTTACTAAATTTTTTGCATTCTTTTTATAAAACTGTAATTTTATCCAAATTAGCTAAATATTCTAATGCTTTTGTTTTTTAGTCCTCTGACAAGAGAGTGGAAATTGCAAAAACACCAATGAAAATAAGCTGTTAAAATCTTTTTAGAAGAAGATTTGTAATATATGTATTTTGAGATTTCTTGGCTGTTATAGTATCTACATTTGTGTTAAATCACTCAAATCCTGACGTGTGTTATAAATTAATTAACGTGATGAATGAATCTCTATTTTAAAATGATCTTTGTACTTGCGATGAAGAATTGCCGTTAAATTTGAATGTGAACTATCTATCTAGTTTTTTCTATTCTTTGTAATCTCAGTAGGTTTTTCATGTATTTTGGATAAAATTTCCACCCATAAATTATGTCGTTTGTATAAATGTTTAATAAAAGTCGCAACATTTTGAACTAATCTAAATAAATCCTGTGCTTTAATTGAACATCTTGTAATATTTTTTATAATTAAATTTAAAATATGAGCATGACAATGTGCAAAAATTGAATCTGAAGCTCTTTGTTTTAATGAGCTTGAAGATCTCAATCTTGGCAGCGTTGTCATACCATTTGTTAATCATGTTGTTTAAATTAATTTTTAAGTTGTCAATTTTTAGTTTAATTCTATAGAACTCTGAATGTTCTTAATGTTCTTAACATTTTTTTTGAAAACGTATCGAACACATACAGAAAGTTGATCCAAAACATTGACGTTTTGGGTCGAATCAACTTCTGGTGAAAAATACTTTGTTTTATTAAGTTCCTTCAAAATTTTGTTTTGCATTAGTTGAGCAATAATTTTTATTCATTTATTAATCGTCGTTTGTGAAACAAATGTGAAGTGTAAGTGATTTATTTTGATGAGCACCGAATTTTTGTGTTTCAGTGAATTTTCATGTTTTTTACAATAATGTTAGAACACAAAGAACAATTTATTTATTTAATCTTGTTTAGGTCATTTTTGTTGAACTAGATACCTATTTGAAAGAGATTTTCAATTAACAGTAACGCATTTTGGGTTCTACGTTGCTTGGGTTGAACTGAGCGCTGATTAACGAAGTTTTGTTTCTAAGGAAATACTTTTTTCTGGTGGTATAAATTTTATATTGTTCGGTTTGCTGTCCGGTTAATTCTTTTTGATCATTGCTAGTATTATTGTCACTACTATCATCACTAACATTTTGTTCCTTCTTACTTATTTTTTTCAATGTTGAGTGTTGTGTGCGCTGTGTTGTGTCACTATTATTATCACTTTCACTATCATCAACCGTATTACTTTTTTTTCACTAAGTCTTACTTACTCATTGCGTTTCGAAAATAATGAGATGGATGATCGTTTGTATCTATATTTATACGTATTTCAGGTTCATCTTTTGGATCAGTTTTTGTGGTAGAATCTATGCTCGTCGTTCTTTTTTTGACAACAACTTTTGTTTGCTTCGAGTATTTTCCAATAAGTGGCAAATCTAACATTTTCTTCTATTGTCTCTTTTGCCTACCGGATTTATGTTTAATTTTTTTTATTGTATACGTGTGAAAACAATACGAGTAACTCAAATATGAGTAAGATCTATGTAATAACCGATTCGGCAACAAACAAAAAGCTCTTGGTTTCAATCTTTAAAATAGCCTGACTAATTTTTTTTATGATTTATAATTACTTTACTATAAGCTTCGGTTCTGCATACACTGAAACAATAAATGTCAAGCAGAGCGGCTGCTAGGCATCATAGTAATTTTATGATCTCAAAATTTAGGTGCTTGTGAACTGAATTTGTAATTATATTTAAAACAAGAAATTTCTTGAGTTTTGAGTTTTTTTTAAGTAGAAAGTTTTGGATCCTAATGAGGTCTCAAGGGTCTACTAATTGTATTAAGGTTAGTATAGAAACAGCATTTTTTAAAATTTAATTTAGTGTTGAAGAACATTTATAATAGAGAGCAATTCTGGGTAGCAGATCTTTTTTTGTATTTTGTCTAGACGTATATCTTTTTTGGTCGTGTTTTGTTGTAATACTTAATTTTTTTTCGTCGATCGTCTGTTAATAGCAATACTCGCGTATGATAATGTATCACAAATTGGTTGTTAATGACTCTTATTAATGACCGATTTTCAATCAAAATCAAAATAAATTTCTCTTAATGAACGATGTTGTATAGTAACCAATAAAATCGTTAGCAACCAATGATTTAACGATATTGCACAACTACTACGTATAACAACGGGTTAGTTTAGTTTCTTTATATTACTTGTTTTCTTAATGCACGATCAACGTAAAAACTAAAACTCGTTTCTTAATCGGCGATAAATAATCTCGACGATATTAACGCGTTCGTTCGTTATACTCGCTCACAGCGTTAAGTATCTCATTATTAATCGTTATCATTAACAACCTTGTTCGTTGTAAAACATACAACTCACTGTGAAGTTTGCTTTCTATTGACCTGTTTTGTTGAAGCACTTGTAACGTGCTACAGCATGAAAACGTGTGTTTCCATGAAGGAGGACAATGTCTATTGACAACATGACTTCTATACTATATTTCCTAGAAGTTTTAGGGTTTTACAGTACGTTGGTATATGGTTCTATGCTCTGTAAGTAGAACTCGTCTACATTCCGGAACAAGAAATAAGTTTATTAATCTTTTTACTTAGTTGGGCGAATTTTCAAGCATCTATTGGTGCCATTGCTTTTTGTGTGTTTCCACGAACTCGCTTCTCTTGTTAAAAGTCTTTCTAAAAACATATATCTTTTTGTTACAAAAATATTACTGTAACAAAGAGCTGACTGATAAATTTCAGGAAAATCACCTCAGAAATTCTGAATCGGCGGCGTTCTCGAAACAGTGTTTCTCGATAATATCATCTGATGCAGTGGACGCAGACGGTATTTGATGGCAACTTTGATTGTCGTAGCTATAATAAAACACTCACATGACTATGGCAGAATAACCGAATCATCTGGGAGTAGATGCTAAACACTACTTAATTCTAATGATTTGCTTATTTTTTAGCAGTAATTTGAAATTTTATCGTCATGGTGAAACATCTCTACTGTCATTTTGTATTTTAACTGGCATAGATTTAGTTCTTAAAATAGATTTTAGTAGAGAATCTGCGATTTGATTTTTAAGTAAACGAATTAAATGAATCTGTAAACATTCGACTGTCTATGAATTATCTGCAACTATTACGTCGATTTTACAGTATCGAAAGCTTGAGTGAGATACGTAATTACATTAACGCAGATTTATTATACATATGATTTCTAGTATTCGAGAATTTTTTTAAATGAATTTATAGATTTAAATGTTTGTTCTCTGTCGAGAATACTGTTGAAATGATAACATCAATTATGAAGTACACCCTGAAGTGCTATGCATTAAAGGAATTGTATTTATTTATTACTCAAAATGAAGTTTTGATTTGATAAAATCGTTTATTCAATAAGGTAAAAGCATTCTTCTTGTTGTTAGGAAAGTTTCACCTTCGATTTGAATTAAATTTACATCTTCTTTTTCAATCAAGACACGAAAATAGTGACGTACATAAAGTCCTTTTAATGATAAAACTTGTGGTTTTTATTATTAATTTTAATTTAACCATGAAAAATTAACGTGTAGTTGTTTTAAAATGCATTAATTCATACATTAAAACTGCAATTGAAGGAAAAACCGAGTGCAAGTACTTATAATTGCGGCAATTACGTTCTATGAATGAGTGTAAAAAACGTACTTCAGATAAAACGTTTAGCTTTTAAATTTTAATATTAATACTTCTCAACATAATTTGAAATTTAATACGCATGCATGTGGTTTCTATTAACTCTTTTTACAATTTTTTTTAACTTTTCCGTTCAAGTTCTCTCAAGCGTTCTGTATTGAATTTGTGTCGTACTCTTGTTGCAACTAAAACGATTTATTGATATATCGGATACGTACTTGTCAACGGTTTTTCATTTCGAGAATAATTTTCAGTGCTTACAGCTTTAGAGGAAAGTTTGTCATATACTTGTGAAGTATAATACAATTCGATAACATGCCAAGTTGACGATTCTAAGCTTCTTACTTTTTTCTTTTTAGTGTGAACTATTTTTATAATTTTTTTGAAAAACTAGTTACGGATAAGCGCCATTTCATTGTAAAGTCTTATCAATGTAGTGATCAAAACAAACGGTATAAACCTTCCGAATTTGCGATTATTAAAATAGAATTTAATTGCTTGTGCGAAAAGGGGGTTATAAAAGGAATTGTCGACATAAATTACATTAGTAGAGTGTGGAAATGATGTAAATGGTGTATTGACTGTGTCCAAAATGTAATTTATACTGTTTGCACATTTACAAAGTATAGAAATTATGGTTTTACTGGTATTATGTGATTCTATATTTACTGTTGTGGCTTTTTTGTTTTTTTTAAATTTTTGTTTTACAGTCGAACAGAACATGTTTTTATAAATAGAAAATACGTTTTCGAATAGAGAGAAGAGAAAGAAGGTCATAGGTTATTGAAATGCATACTAACCGTAACGCGGTGTTAATTTCATCGAACCACTTTAACAATAGTGCGAAGAAAAATTGTACAAGAAGACATACAAAAATTGAACCGAGGACTAATATGTACAAGAACAAAAACTTAAAATGATAGAAGCATCTTTTTTTTGGATAACAGCACTAAAAAGGAAAAACATAGAAACTTGGAAACAAGAAGTACATGAACTAAAAATAGCAATGAAAATACTAAAAATTGATCCTGAATCCTGGTATCGCGACCTAAAATTTTGTATTAACAAGCTTGTCTACAATGTCTACTAATAGTATTTCTTGAAAGAAACGTATTTTGTAAATCTTATGATTTATGATACACAAAAATTTCGCTTTTATTTAAAAAACATCTCAACGGCTTAACTAAAATCTCAATGTTAGAAAATATCTAGACTTACCTGTGACGTCGATAGTGCATTTTATGGACTATTTTTCTTTTGTTCATAAACCACAAGATGGCGCTGCCCACTACGCTCCAATATGTTCTTTAAATGGTTATTACTTGTCTAGTTTTATCAGTTAATTATTTAATTAAAAACAATATTTTCTTTTACAGTCTGACGTAACGTAGAAAGTATACGAACTCGTAGTTAAACAATTAATTATGCAATGTCCGAATTTTCTAAATAATTAAGTTTCAATTACGAAATGATTTATTTCCATAAATTTTCCACCTAGCATCTCCCACAGCTTATAATAAACTAAAACCGTTATGTGCTGAGTCGTAAATTTTGATTAACAAATTATAAACTAAACAAGAAACTATTTAATGAAAATAAAATGTTTTTTTTTCATAACCGAAATGAAACACCGAGTTTTTCCCTTAGGTAATATAGTTTAAAATTAGTCATTTTGTATATATTTAAAATTAGTTTAAAATATCTATCTAAAATAATGTTTTTTTTTATTGTTGTCAGCACCAGAATAAGATGATGAATTGAATTTCTTAGCGTAGTAAGTGTTCAAAACCAAGTGATATTGCGTTTTGCTTGTCTTGGCAGGTAATCACAGATAAATTAACTTGAGAGTAATCGTCTAGACATTCAATATGTAGTACATAATATTTTTGAGTAAATTAATTTCTGCAGTGTAAAGTTTGCTTAAGAAAACGTAATATTTACTGTTCTCACAATTTGTGTACCTTTACTCTGCGTATTTACAAATTAGTAATTATTAAAATAATTCTCTAATCGTTATTCAGTAGAAAATCAGAATTATGTCACTACATTTCATTAATGAAACCAATGTCATGTATATTATAGTAACTATGACCACGTTGAGTATGATTCATTTTAATAACTGTAACAGAGATATTACGCTGGTCATACTTATATGAGATATCAGATAAATATATAGTTTAATTTAATTTTTTTGACTGAAATTTTAACTTTCAAATAATATTTTAATACTGTGTGGTTTTATGTCGTGTCTTACTTCACATTACGTTTCAGATAGTTCAATATCGAATAGTAGTCGACATCATAATTTGGAAGTTGTTAGTTTTATCTATATAGTTTTATCAGTATATATTTTTCGAATATTTTTACTTTCCTATAAAGAAAATATAGCGACCGCAATTTTTTTGCGAAAATTTTTTTTGCGGAATTTTACGTTTCAAGGTCTCCTAAATCAGAAAAATGTATTTTTGACAAAAAAAATTTGGTGTCTATGTGAGTCTATCTGTGTGACTAAACTAAACTAAAAGTCCTAGTAACTTGAAATTTAGTATGGAGCTGGCTTTTTATATTCTATCGGTTCTATCAAAAGATGGGTCTGATAAAGAAACCGGAAGTAAGTGTATCCGCCCTTTTTAAAAGTTTTTCTTATATAATTTTGTACGTATGTAAATTATTCAAATTATTTTTACAGTTTCTTATCGAGACAATTCTTTCTAACAATTTATTCGAATAAAAAAATTTTCATTAACATTAACAGTTTATTAGATATTTTATTTATAATTTAAAATGAATTCGCAAATATAATCTAGGTTCGAATACTGCCAGCGAATATTTTTTTTTAGAAAAAAATTCCATATCTTGAAGGGAAAGCAAGATAAGTTAAAAATAACAATTTTTACTGATTTACTAAAGGGGAAAACGATATCGAAGCGCACAAATATAGTGGTTAGTCAATATGACAACATAAGCTCAATTTGCCATATTGCGGTTATATCTTAATGAAATCGAAAAGGAAAATTTCAAATACAGGATGCTAAGAATTCAATACAAACGTGTACATATCACTTCAAAGCGGTTTTATGACAACATAACCTTAAAAAAATATGTAGATGTTTCTTCATCATTCCTACGCTTTTTTTTTATTCATTCTTAGTTTTTCTCTGAATTATCATTATTTTGAACCAAAAGTAAATATAATAGTCAAAGAAAACGTAGCATAAGTAAAGATAACATAAGTCTATCAAATAGGACGTAGCAATAGTTTCAACATAGAGGCGAAAGAGAAAGCCAATGGCAACTAACAGGATAAAATATATAACTTTTAAAATGATTTAATAACCGAAGAGTTGGAAATACAGAAGAAATTTAGAGAACAATATGTGGACTAAATGCCGTGTATTATTTCAAAACATTAACCTTTTAACAATGAGAAAAAAAACGATAAACAAAAGTAGACGAACAAAAAGCCAAATAATGAGAATTGTCTTATTAAACCTAAATAATACTATTACAACTTGGAAAATAGCAAGAAGTATCAGATCAAATAAAAAGCACTAGTGAGAGTTATGACATAATGAAGACTACAAGAAAGAAGAGTAAGAGGAATACGCAAAGCAGGAGGGGAAAAGCAATATATAATGAACATAAAAATATAGTGGCCTGAAAATTCTCGAGAATGTGTAAAAATTGCAAAAACGGAACACATACTCACATGACACTATATTAAAGAAAACCTTAGTGACATCTAGAAAGAAATTCAATAAAAAACACAACGATCTTTTAATTACTAGATCTGATAGAGGTAATGCGACAGTTCTTATACATAAAGACGAATACCAAGAGAAAATACTAGGTTTACTTAAAGACATAGATCTTACGACTAAATTCCAAAATAAAAACAATAAACTGAGCAAGCAACTTTAAGACAACGGACACGTTGACTTTACTGCATGTAAAAGACATAACTTACACAAGCACATCGCCTTTACAGTTGAACATCTTATAAGACCAATTGTCTAATCTATAGAAACTCATAGCTATCAATGATTTAAATATATTTCAAATTAAACATAGAATATTTCATACATACTTCGTCGCTGTTAAGTCGGGGGAACGGTAATAATTTTAATTGTACAGGGTCGCAGTCGTGGCACACCAAAATTGCATTTTTCAAATGAAACACCCTGTATATTATTTGATATTTTAATTCTTCTCTCAATTTAAGCAAAGTTTGTAAGAAGCATTATTGTACCTAAACTCAATCGTTTCTGGGTATACATATATTATATATGTACTGCCTTCAATATTGTCGATAATTTTTCTTTCAGTTTCATATTCAATAGGTAAATAAATAACGATAAAATCATAAATAACTTCTATTGCAATTAATTAATTCTTACGAGTTTTTGATGTAAATAAATATATAGAAAGTCGCTGATAAGTCTGGAAACGGTCGATATCCAGGAAAATATACAAAATATCGAAAAAAGTTCTTCAATGTCTACTAGACAGTAATAATTTTTATTATACAGGATTAGCCATAAAGGCGCAGCACTCCGAAATTGCATTTTTTTAAATGGAACACCCTGTATATTATTTGATATTTTAATTCTTTTCTCAATTTTAAGCAAAATTTGTAAGAAACATAATGTACCTAAATTCAATCGTTTCCGGGGTATTTTGAAAACATTCTGTGGTCCTGAAAAGAACCGATTGCGATGTTTGTTATGACTGTTTGGAATCCTATTTTATAAGATCACTTGAGCAAAGCCTAATGTTTTATCACCATACCTTATCATCATTTAAATTTCGATACGTTCGGTATCACTCAAACTTGCCATTTTGCACAAAAACTGTTGACGCTAAATGAATGTTTGACATTTTAAAACAAAAGAACAATGCTGCGTTTTCAGAACTACAGAATGTTTTCAAGAGAAATTCGTAATTTCAGTAATTATGATCTCCATTCAATAGATTTTAAAACAATAGCGTTTATTTTTAAAACTCGATAACCCGGAAACGATTGAATTTAGGTACATTATGTTTCTTACAAATTTTGCTTAAAATTGAGAGAAGAACCGAATTATCAAAATATACAGGGTGTTCCATTTAAAAAAATGCAATTTTGGTGTGCTACGTCTTTACGGCCAACCCTGTGTAATTAAAATTATTACTGTCTAGTAGACATTGAAGAACCCTAAAACTTTTTTCGATATCTTGTATATTTTCTTCGATAATGAACCGTTTCAGGACTTATCAGCGACCTTGTATATATTTATTCACAACATCAAAAACTCGTACGAATTAATTGATAGAAATAGAAGTTATTTATGGTTTTGTTGTTATTTACATTGAATATGAAACTCAAAGAGAAATTATCGACAATATTGAAAGCAGTAAATTTATTTACAATGATATTTTTTCATATTATTTTTGTTCGACGCTAAAGTTTTCGTAACAGCTAATTGATAGATCACAGTTGGAAATCGTATCTTAACTGTATAATTTACTATTGTTGCTGTATAGATTTGAAAGCTTTGAAAACAATCGATTAACTATCAGCACCAATAGTGTTCGTGTTCAACCTTTCCAATTAATTTCGGTCTGATTTATCATCAATATTGAGGTTAAGTGTCAGAAGTTGTACATATACTTTCGATCATTTTCTCAATATATATATTTACGTTTTGAAATGAACGTTTATAGTATGTGCAACTCAAGAGGCATTTTCTATTTTAATTTTAAATGTAGAACTCTCCTAGTGAATAAGCTAGGTTTTAATGAGACGTTAGTAAAACTATTAAGAAATTACGGGTTGTACGTATATAGCACAATAAAGTTATAACGCTTGGATAACATAATTGGGGTTCATTGTTTATAACTCATAAACCCAAACTGATGTTGTATACGGTAAACATGAGCTCTAACAATATATAATATAAAATTATGATTTTAATTAAATTTCGTCTAAGTATGTATTTTTAGACGGAACGGGTCTATTGTTTCGACTCTTATTTAGGAGTATATTTTTAGAAATTAAAAAGACAACATGAGTGTGAATATTCTGTGTGTCGCTCATAAAATGTATATATAATATGTAAAATAAGAGGAGTCAACGTATAACTTAAATATCACTTTGTGTTCAATGTTCAATGGTATTTTGGAGGAGAATGTCAATATTTGTTTATTATTACTCAATAAACTTAATCCGTAAAGTGTGTTTTTTTAAAAGTTTTGTTATTGTTTGATATCATTGTTTAAGCTTACATGGTTTTGTAATAAATTGTTTTTACTGCAGTAAAATTAGTATACTTTTTTCGTCGATCGTCTGTTAATAGGAATATTAACGTATAATTATATATAAGAAATAGATCTTTAATGACTACTATTAATGAACAATTTTGAACCAATGAATCAATTACTATTAATGAACGATTTTGTACAGCAACCAATGAAATCGTTAGCAATCACTGGTTTAACGGTATTGCACGGCTCTACATATAGCAACGGGTTAGTTCGGATATTTTCGTTTCCTTATAATTTCATTCGTTTTACTAATATCCGATCAATGGACTAACATTAAAACTAGCTAGTTAATCGGCGATAAATAATCTCGACAATGTTAATGCCTTCGATCGTTACACTCGTTTACGACGTTAAAATATCTTGATTATTATTCGCTATAATTAACAAGCTTGTGTTTGAACGTATCGATATACGTAGGCAGCTAATTTTGTTTACAACTTGCTAATTTGGCGTCAAAACAATTATTTTTGAAAGCTTATTAGTATTACCTATATCTCGATTTTTTTAATTAACATATAAAATCTTTGTCTATTTACTGTTAGTCTGATAGCATAAAATTCTAGAAGTGGTGATATTTACTAATTATACTAATTGGCTAATTTAAATGAAGTAGTTTTGCACAAAGGTTTGTTCAGTTTTTAAATTATTATAAGGATTATTGATTAATTTAATTATTACTGGCGGATTTAAATGTGGGCGATATAGACATTTATGTACTACTTTGGGATCTTTGTCTTGATTGCGATTCAATAAATATGTGTGGTCATGGTAAATGTCTGGCGACTGTGTGTTTATTTACTTTTTTTCTGTGGTAGAATTATAGTATGGGTTTGTTTAAGATTTGGCATTGATCTACTGATTTTTGGCACTCACATTTTCAAAATAAATCTTTGTTAAGGCTGGGGAATTTTCTTCTTACGCACAATTTAAATTGGTTTGATTCTCAAAAAGATAATAATATCTCGAACTTTTAAGACTAGTTAGCAATGTTTGAATTATACCGCCCTTTTTTGTGTTTTTGAAGTTCAGTATGCTTCCACGTTGGCGAATCATTAATATAACCCTTATACACGCTTTGATGGTAATTTTAGGTTGATTAAACCTATATATCATCTTGAGAGAAATGATTTCTTTCCCAAAAAATTGCGCTACTTTAATATTTTTTTTGCAATCAAATTTATATGGTAACTGTATGATGCCATAGATTAGTTTACCACCTACACGTGGTGTAAATTGTACGGTATATAATTTTAAGTATTTCAGTAGTTATTCTTAAAATTAGGAGTGCCTACAATTTGCATCACAATCTCTAGTCTTTGAGGCCATTTTCTTATGTTTGCAAAACAGCAATATGTACCTCTGCGTTCTAATTAAACCGGTGTCCTAGTAGTGGCTGTTTTAATGGATCAAACACATGATAATCGTAGGGTGATAAGTCGTGACTGTAAAGCGATGTTCTAACAGTTCCCATTTCTGATACGTGTTTTCTTGATGTTGACACCTAAGCATTCTAAAGTATCTGAATATTGCTTAGCGTTATTATAAGACCATCGTATTCAAAAAATAAGATCACTATTACTTTTCCTATCGTAGGTTGAAACAGATATTTTTGTTGCCTTTGAAGATTGTGAATTATTCCTCTGTTCTCGGACGTTCTTAGTTTGCATTGATAAAACCGGAAATAATTTGGTGTAAAAAACATTACCTTGTTGTTAATAACGCATCAAATGCTGTAATGATAAGACCGAACGCAAATTCTTGTGTTCATTAGTAAGCAGTCGAAAAATCTACTGAGCAGCAACTTTGTGATAACCAAGACTATTGCCCGGTTGCATAAAGCAAAGTTAACTACGTCGTCAGCTGACGCCGTTGTGAACTAAATCGTATCAATTTAGGAATGTCATCAGCAAAACAATTGTTTTTGAACCAATGACGAGGCTTAACGACATGACCACGTAGTTAACTACATTGTCAAAGTTAACAATGATTTATGCAACCGGGTCAATGAATTATAGAATGAAAAATTCCTGGAGCTACTATCTAACATCTGAGAAAGTTCTCTAACTTTGATACGCTTATTTGTGCGAAAAGTAATCTTGTTGTCTCGCATTTTGATCTGATAAAGCAACAGTGGTGGTTCAGAACGCGACACTTCTTAAGTGAATTTTGCACCATTTTTAAATTGTTCCGAATTTGTTGAACAAAAAATATCTTACAGCTTCTAAACGTGTTTTCATAGAAAAGTCCTTGCAGTTTCGCAGGTCGCACTGAATTGATCCGATTTCTCTTTTTGTCGTGAATCTAGTTGAACGCGCTAAATGATCTTTCAGTTTCTGCAGGTGTTACTGATGCGCAAGAAGTTCTTAATGTTTTTGCTCCATTATTAATTTTTACCAAATCAGAAGTTTTTTGTTTTTTTGTTTAAAGTCTGACTTTATCTTATCTTATTTTTATGTATTAAGCGTCAACGCACATCATATTAATCGGTTGTTCAGATTGCTGCTTGGCGAAGTAGAATTCAAAAAACTTTGCTTCTAAATGATTTCTAGGAAACTCTGTTTTTCTTCTTTCAATAATGAAGACAAAGAAAGCTGTTTGCTGAAAGTTGATTAAAAACATTCAAAATGTAAAATGCTAACTAAGAATCTATGGTTTATTGAATCCGAATCTTACCTACACTATTGGTTTTGGTATACCGATTCTTTTTTGAATGCCAACCCTGAACATAGCATCATCATGAAAGAGATAGTTTGTTTCTACAGATAATATTGCTTCTTCACTAATAAGAAACGTTTGTAGAACAATTTTGTTTGTCACTAAACTTTGTAAGTAAATAAGATACCGTTTTTTTCGGATAATTTTAAGGAATCATCGAACTTTAATTGCTTGCCATCTCGGAGGCATGCTTGACACCAAGTTTTCCGCGTGTTCAGGTGGAAGAGACTTCCAAATCCGTCAAATTTTTGTGAAAGTTGTTTTAAAGTGAAGCTCTGTTTTTCTTGCAACTTCTGTTTGATGTAAAACCATACCTTTTCAGTAGGATTAGCGTTAGGTGACTGTGAGGGCCAACCTAGTACCTACTTTCTCTCTTTTTCAGTCACTGCAAAGCCTGCTGCGGTGCTTAGGATCATTATCTTCTTGCAATATCCAATCTTTGTTTTTGTCAATGAACCAAAGTCTAGCAGTCGGACAGAAGATTAATCGGTAAAGATGGCGTTATCCAAATTGCGGTTCAAGTTTTTCTTTGCTCACGCCACTCGTTTTGTGACGTGATTTTCACTCAACAAAGGTTTCTACAATATAGCTCTATATTTAATGTTGTGAGCCCGGAGATGACTTCTAATAGTTACATACAACACATCATAAACCTTTTCCTCAATTTTGTTTGTGCTTGACGTAATGTTAAAGATGAGTTTTTCGTTATCGGGTCGATTATGATTTTTTCCACTTTGGGAATCACTTTACCGATTGAGCTAAGTTCTGTAAAGTAATCCACGTTTTTAAAGAATTTATAACGTCTTACCCACTTCTGCACAAATGTCTTTGACTTCTTCATATATTTAGACGCCGCTGCATGACTCATTTTTGGGCTTTTGGAGTGGCTACAAAGAAACACAGCCTCATAACGCGAGGCGTAATGTGCACCTATGTCTCTTATTGTGTATCTCCATCAGCAATTCAAAGCAAAGTAATGCTTTATAGACATTGCATCAAGAACAAAGGTTCCCTCTATTGGATTATTGAAGAACGCAAGCGATATCTTTTACCATCTGTGTGTAATGCCGACCACGTTCTTACTTAACAGACTGTAAGCAAATAAGTCTACGCTGATTCTGGTGATGTTGGTAAAAGCGTATTAGATGAACGAACTCACTGTTACTAGGTGTATCATCGACTTTATTAGATCGAGAGAACCGTCTTTAACAATGTAACGGGATATTCAGGTAGTTAATAATCGCCGTCTACACTCACGTATTCAAGTCAGAGAAATGTTATCTCTACTCTAACAAGTAGATAGAAGTAACAATTGAGTGTAACATGTAGATAGTAGTACTACACATGCTGGTATTTAGAACGCGCAGAATATAAAAATTGAAATTAATGACACTGAATTGGTAATAGTAAAAGAAATTTACGATAACGATAAACAATAATTTAAAATTAACTTTAAACATTTACAATTTCTTTAATATAGTTAACACCTCTTCGTTTTAATTGTGCGCTGGAATACGTCATGAGGGAATGGTACAGAAACAACCCAAAAAATATAAAAGATGGAATTAAAAAAGATGATATAAACTGTCTAGGAGTTGCTGATGACTTAGCTCTTCTGGCAAAGAACATCTAGGAAACAAAACGGCAAATAAACTCTGTGCAGGAATAGCTCAGAATATTGGTTTGAAATCTCATTTGATAAGACAGAAATCATGTTAACTCGTCCAATACCTGTAAACAAAATTGAGAACACAAATAAAAAATGTCTCTCAATAGCGACCAAATTGAAACACTACAAAACAGACACACAACCATTAATTACATATGCAGACAAAACAATATTCAAAACACCGTTCCAATACATAGATTACTCAAGAATGAAAGGAGAATAGTGAGAACCTGTTTAAATAAAAACTATCAAGTAAACGTAGTCTGGAGACTAGCTTCTGATAAAATTTTCTATAAAGAAATAGAACCTGTGACAAACACGATGAAAAATAAAAGAATATCATTTTTTGGACATCTGATAAGGACATCAGAAGATAGAATCAGCAAGATGATAATGGAAAGATTGTGGAACAGTAAGTGCAGCATTAGATGGATAACAGAACTGAAGGAAGACATGAGGGAGCTACATATTACAATGGAGGAGTTAAAACATAAGACAAACAAACTCAACATATTAAAAGACAAACACACTACGCTGCAAAGAAAAGTTAATAAACAAAGGATAGGACGAGTGATTACGGATAAGGAGAGAAGGTGGCGCTACGTAAGCATAAAGAAGTATTGCGCTGACTAAACGAAAAAAGTCGTGAATCGTAAACCTGATTAAAGTCCATGCAGGCCAAAAAATATAATAACAATAGTTAACTTAGATAAACGGGTGCAAATTGTATTGTCACTGTACTCTACATTCTTCATTGCAGCCTTGATGGATTATTTTGGAAAGTTAATAATTTGATGATAAGAGGATGTGAAATATTCAATAATTATCTTTTTACAAGTAGTTTTTGTTTGACCAAGTGTTGACAAAGCAATGGGATCTTCTTCTTTCAGCAGCCCTTAATAGTTCACTCCTGAATATAGGCCTCCTTATGTTATCTTGGTCTCTACTGTATTATGTGTTTTGTCCATCGATGTTCGTTCTGTCGAACGACATATCCAGCCCAATTCGTCTGTATTGACATTTACCATATTATTTAGGGTTTTTTTACCCTTAATCTTTCACCTTGGCTAGACGACTTGGAAGATGGGTTTGGATATGGAGGGAAAGGTAAATAAGGAGTGGTCAGGATATCGGATTAAGACATGATCTCTTTTATATAAGCATCATGAGCTCGCGTAGGCATGGTCGCTACGTACCTGAAGCAGATTTGCTCTCCACTGGATTCGTAGAGAGGTATTTACCTACTACCTATCAATGGGATAAGGAATGGAATAAGTGTATGAATGTTGGAGGATAACTTCTTGAAAAATAAAAGATGGATTTTTCTAAATAGTTTTACTTGCTGACTGTTCTTTTTATATAGAGAAACATACGTTCTTGTTCCAGATACGTTGTTATGATCTTAGATCACGTTTCAGTAATTTTGGGTTTACAAGTGTTAGTTTTATGTCATATATACTAGAACCTGCTAGATTGAACTAGACTTCAACCTCCAGTAAACTTTTAAAATAAAAAATTATGGCAAGTAACCAAGAAAGTGAAAATTTGAAATGTGATTCTTAAGGTATTTTTAAATATTTGAAAAACTACATAATATAAAAATCAATATGACTTTGTTATTTCAAATACGTAGCGTAGAACTTATGATTAATTTTTAAATTATTTGAATTAACGCTTAATAAATCATCTATTGACGCTTAGGAATTAAAGTAATACAACGGGACTTTTGTTCTACAGTATTAGCCACATCTGATTCTTTTAGTTAGTTGTTTATTTTTTAGATGTTAAAGAATGTAATATGTAAAGCTATGCAGATGCATATATAATTTTGCTTAAGACCTCTTATAGTTTAAAATTATATATAATTCAGGAACGTTTAAATTGAGTGATAGTAGAGTTGATTATATATTTTGTCGTCGAAGTTACTTATAAAGGATGTAACTAAAACTTTACTAAAGCCTTTTAGTTCATTCGACTTACAGTTATCTTTATTTCTTATCATTATGCCTGCGGTCGCTTTTATCTCATGAATATATTCAAATTCGTAAAACCGAATATAGCGGTTGTTCTATGTATCTGCATAGATCATCGATTGTTCGCTTTTTGCTTTTTAAATAATTCGTTTTTGTTTATTTCCAGGAAAGAAGCAGAACGGCACGGCCTTTAGAACAAATAGTCTCGGGAGCGGAACAAGGACACCACCGTTAGAAAGAAAAAGTAAATTTTCGGCTTTAGGAAAATTATTTAAACCGTGGAAATGGAAAAGGAAAAAGAAATCTGATAAGTTAGAAGCAGTTTCTAGAAGTAAGTGCATAGTGCAATTGATGTTTTCTACAATACTTTGATAATTAAATTGGTATCGCTTTTCGCTTATTGTGTAGCGAGACAATTTTCATTAAGTAAATTCGTGCTGTTGGGATTTTTTTGTTATTGTGTGCGTTTCCTTTCAGCGTTAGAAAGAAAAATTTCTGTCCGAGCCAATAGAGACGAGTTGGTCCAGAAAGGAATACTACTTCCAGATAGTCCTATTACTCCCATATCCGAGCCAAGTAAGTATGCGAAATTATCATGTATGATTTATAAAACTTCAATCGAGGATTTGCCGATGTGGGAATTTAGAAAAAATAAACTACCACGCTTTGATTTCCTTCTTGAGTTATATTCCAAAAATACGTATTCTTTTTAAGACATTTTAAATTCAAATATAATTAAATAAAATTTGTTGGCCACATAGTACTTCGAAGAAATATTTGATTTTTATTTGCCGAGGACGTATTTACGTTACCTGTCGTAAACGATGGAAAAAGAATAAACTTTTATATTCTGCTTCTTTAGGATTTGTCGAAGCACAATAGAAAATGCTAAATTGGAAAATGAATACAAATAAGCATTCCTACATACAACTAAATCCTCTTCTACAATAGGCTTTAAGCTTTATAGTAGAACATCGAACTTTACATAATTTTCCGCGATTTGTGGTAATCCCTCTCTAAAATCTGTGAAGTGAATAAAAAGTTATTCAAGGAATTTATTTATAAGACACTTTTTTCTGTCTTGCATAATTACCGTTCATCTCCGCATATTTTAAAAAGTACTTTTAATCTTTTGCGTTATTCACTTTACCTAATGGTATGCCACACCAGCACCTTCTAATTTCGTTAACTTTCAAAGATTTCTACGTTAAAATTCTCAAGACGTAACTTTACCAAACTTTAATGCGCAAAGTTGAGTTTAAATCTTTATTTCTCTAAATCTTCTTTTTTTAACTTCAAAGTTATTTATACTCTCGTTATTATCATTCTGTGATTAACTATCTCTCAGGTAGTTAATGCGGAATGCTTGTAATTGCGTTCTTGAATTTGTAACGCAACTTTAACAGTTTATTTGTTTTCGGTAGTTTTACCAACGCTTTCAGTATTCTATAATACACTTGCAGTACGAGGGAATTTCAACAAGATTTACTTTACTAACTTTCTTTTATGTATCACTTCGTAATTTTTGTTGAACTTCACACTTTGTCCTTATATTGTTATTTTTTAAAAGTAGTTTTGTTATAGACAGGTTTTCAAATAGTTTTGTCATTTGAGTTCTAAATCATTTCACAATAATGAAAATAATTTTTAGTATAACTACTTCAAATATGTCTTATTTTGGCAAGCTATATTAATTACCCAGTTTTTGATATCCAATCGTGTTTAAAAATTGTGTACTTTATATTCGCACATTGTCATCCACGATTTTACTAACTTTGCGCTATGGCGGAGATCATTATCGTCTTGGAAAATAAATTTTTTTTCGTCATTACTACTAAATTGCATCTTGTGCTGTAGTATGCATCTCCATACTACGACGGACATTTTGGAGAAATTTTTCTTTGGTAAACTTTTTTTTTAAGCATGGCTACTGATAATGAACGTCGATTTATCACCAAAGATTACTCTTTTCCACTGCTCTGTGCTTTAATGATTGTGTTCTTTAGTTTAAACCAAACGATACTGTTTTTGTTTCTCGTAAACCAGTGGCATCAGTCGTGCTTTACATCTTTTTACTCCAAACTACGCAGTTTTCCTTTTATAGTAGAAGTCACACGCTTAACATGTAGATTAGAGCACATTTTTGGTAATAGTGTGGAATTCAGTTGCTTATCTGCTTGACTTGCTCTTCTTAGCACTCCGTAATTTTGAATTGAGATTTTCGTTAGTAGTGGATACTACGCGGTTTCTTGTCGATTTTTCCAACTTCAATGTAGTTTTTAATAACTTTAACAAGCGAAGATTTTTGGGCGACTATTGTGTTCGTTTTTTCTGAGATGGTCTTTTGTCGCTTTCATAAAATTCAAAAAGGTTTTAAAATTAAGGTTAGATTAATATTATATCCATGATACATTTCGATTGAAATGAAAGTAGAATACTCAAGTATTCATTGGAGCAAAATAGGACAAATATACAAATTAATGTACAAACAGCAGTGTGATTTAAACTATCTGAAATGTTCCTTACCGTAAAATCATCTTGGAATACGCTACGAATTCACAGCAGTTTCTGATGTCCACCAAGGGGATTATTTTTAGATTTTGTAAGTTCTCCAAGCACAATGTAATCATTAAACATTTTCAGTTGTTTTAATGCCTTTCTTCGATCCAAAGAAAATATTGACTAGTAACATTTATAAACTCTTTCATAAGTGGAAAACTAACTCCAACTAGTCTAATCTATTACAAGTCCTTCGCTGATACTAAAGCAGCAAATTCAAAATGTTTCATCGTATTACACCAAATATTTTTTATTCTGATTGATCGAGTTTCCTCTTAATCGGTTTATTTTTTTTAATAACCTACTATTTTTCTTATTTGTTTTTATTGATTACTGAATATCGAATTAATTCAGTTAGTAAATTGAGAATTACTGGTTCAAAACGAAGTTGAATTGACGCAATCATATCAATAAAAATTCATTACCTTCTGTACAATTACTTGTTTGTGCTTTGCTTGTTAGCTTTCGATGTGCTACTATAAAAAGACTGGTTGAAATTTTTGCGTTTTAGAATGTGGGCATTAAAACAAGCGATTTTATTTACTTTTACTGTATTAATTTGCTTACATAGAATGAATTGTTTATAGGGTCAACGTACATTTTATGTAAAAACATGTAGATGGATTCTAAAACAAGTAACCTTTGAAGAGAAGGTGTAGGAATTTACTAAAAATATTTATACCAGTTATAAATATCTCCAATGTATGTATTGAATTCAGAAGGCCATTCTTATTTTAACTATAAAATTTGTCTTAATTTTATGAATAAACGCTTCAGAATGACTGAAATATCTATTAGGTGTGATGTTATGGCACTTCGACGCGAATTATATGATTTTATGTGTGCATCGCAATAAAATTTATGTTTCTATTTATATGTGCAGGTTGGTATTTAAGTGTAGTAACACTCTATAAAAACGTATATTGCCCATAAAAAAAGAAATAAATATTATTTCGTTCTAGATTGACATATAGTTTTTAACACTTAATTTTTATTATTGTTTTACGTAGGTTTATTGTCATAAAACTCGTGGCGTCGTTTTTATTGAACTTCATTGGGCAATTCAACTATGAATTGTTATTGTTTCGTGTTGCCGACAGTAATTATTCATAAGTAATTGTTAATATATTATTGTTTTGTTGTTTATCTAGAACGATAATAATCTAGCCATTTCTATGACAAAGAGACGAATGTTCAATTACAGCAAACTATTTTGTCGTTACTGGTACCTGTTATCGACTAAATCAAGTTGGCAGAATTTTCCAACTTTTCCGCCATCTGTGAATGCTTGAGGAAACTTGGAAAGCTCTGTATATCGCTAAATGAATTTTCCTGCGTTTTTGTCTTGGAAAGAAATTGGATTTGTATTTGACTCAAATCAGATGTCGTTTCATTTAGCTAGATGACATTGGCGCCGCACGATTTTATTTAAAATCGGCGCAATTTTCTTCTTCTTTAATTACTAATTCTGCTTTATTTATAATCACTATGCCACCGCTAAGTATTTATTCTTTTTTTTTTGTTTTCAGGTGAAACCGTTCCATCTTCACCTTTACTTCCAATCGCTACTCAGCAAACTCCTGGTCACTTACACGTTCCACATTCAATACCGCAGTGTCCACCACCTGCTTATCCCAACCTTCCATCACTTTCAGCACACAGTCCTTTACAACATGCTCTTTTGCAGCAACAACTATCGCAAAATCCACAATTTCTTCAAGCAAATGCCAACGCTAACAGTCATACCTCTGGTAAGTGTCTTTAATTATTTTTTTTTACACGATAACGCATAAGGAAGGTTTTTTCTTTAAACTTTAAGTCTAGTTGCGATAGTTTCATACACGGAAAAATAAATGTCAGCAGCGAGCGGTTTATTGAACGGTAGTTGTTATTGATTTGTTTTTAAGTTAATTTTAATTTGACAAAAGCAATTGGCGTCATATCCTTTTTGCTTGATTACTATGCACTACGAAATTATATAAAATTTAATTTAAGGAAATTATTAACTGTATTTAATTCACTACGTGCACGTAATTTATGCATTCATTTTCCGCACGAAATATATGTAGGTAAAGCTTGCGGAACAGTAAAAAGATTCTAACTGTACGCCATCAACAGGAAGTAGGCCCGGTATTTCAAAGTACAGGGAAGTGTAGGTCAGTGTGGTTGGTATTTGAAGAGGGGTAACGACGCTAGGGACGCTCAGCGCCCGTAACGCCTCATTTTACCGATAGACGCCACTATCGTCGTGTCGCTGCAGATTTTGTATGTATGTCTCTAATGATTGTGCCGTTACCCCTTTGTGTTTGTGTACATCGAGGCCTACCTTGTTTGTGTATGTGAACGATGTGCTTTTAAGCCCCTATTGGGGCAAATGGGGGGAGAGCCTGTTGCCGGGTCCTGCTCCACCGTACTAGTGTGGTTTGTGCGGTGACGGGGATACCCGTCTAATCTCAATGATGGGCTATATAATGGGTTGCACCTGCTTTAAAGGTAGGGAATATTTATATTCTTACATAAACCATCATTTTTACGCGAAAAAAAAATTTTAAAAAAATATTTCTGTTGATCAACAAACATCCGAAAATTGATATCAGTAGCGTGCGGTCAATCACACATTTCATTTTCTTATGTTTTCGTAAAATTATCTTGAATTATCGTGCAGTTGAATAAAAATTTGGTTACGAAACAGAATTAAATTAATTTTGCATTAATGCTAATATTTTAGCTTGTTTTTTATAACACTTTAGGGACGTGCATATTTAATGAGTTTCTTTTTTAAATTTGAAAGTGGTGTTTTTAATAAGTGCTCTATAAATTTCCAGAAATTTACGAAAATTGTTACTAAAATCGCAATAAAAATCGATTTTTTTCAATTTTCTATTAGGATTGGTTTTTACTTATAAAAATTTATTTTTACTATAAGTTATTAGGCAGGTTTTTCTTGCAACGCTGTAAATCCAAAATTTACGATGTTAAAATGAAGTTGCTTTGTTAATTCAATTGTAGAAAGAAATAAAAAAAAATTAATGTAATGCAGCTTTCACCGTACTTCAGAAAAAGGTTAAGTACTTTTTTTAGAGTTTAAAGTACTTATGTGTGTTGAATTATGTGAACAGCTTTTTAAAGTAATTTTTAATGGTGTGTTTCTGGCACTATTTGATAATTAAAGAAAAACGGAACGATTATTACTATCAGTTTTCTCATTGGAACCTTTATGTGATAATGGTTTACTATTTTTGGATTAAACAGTAATTAGTCAAAGAAAAAAATTTAATTAGTTTTTTCACAAAATTTATATTTTTTGGGTATCTTTTGGTTGTTCATTAAACTTGTGTTGTGTACGATCAATAAAGATTTACTATTTGAAAAAATCTATATATGATTTTTTTTAATTGTACTACAGATTTCGATAGGATCAAAATATTTGCCATTTTTTAGAAGTTAATTTAAACTACGTCAAATACTGTATTCGAGCAATTTATGTAATAAAATGCGTATTTCTACGTTTTAGTAAGCGTTATTGTAAGTTTCTAGAAAGAAACGGTGGCAACGTTGCTGTCAATTGACGTTTGAACAAGTGAGAGGTTTACAGTTCATAGTGAGGAGGATTCGTCGCATGCAAATTTTAGTGTTGACGCAAGCCATCTTCTTTTGGTTCAATCGCTTTTAAAGGTCGATCAGAGCAATAGGTAATGGACAAGAGTCCAATCTAAGATATCCTAACTCACAGTTAAGTATAGCAATGTGTTCATCATCTAACGCAAGTTCAAAAGTCATACTTTTATTGGGAACATGGTTATTATATTGGATGAAATGTAGACTCTATCGGTCGAGCTAGATTCAATTCGTTGAATGGTGTAGATCATCATCCCCTAAAACTATATCAATTATCTGCATGTGCATATAGATAGGTTTCTTCATTTATTCGATCAACTTTTCTTCACACTGGAGAGACCGTAATGGTTTTATTGTTTTAAAATTTACCTGCTTTTAGCGATGAATTGATCTAGATGGTTTTATAAACAAGAAGATTGTGACATTCTGACGGTAATCGAATATAGAGCAATTCGTAGCTGGAAAGCCAATTCATTGTGGTATGTCAAATTGCATTGATATCTTTTGGGTTTTAAAAAACATCAGCTGTTGTTGTGATGAAGAACACTCGATTCTACCGAAGGAATTCGTGATTCATGACGTTTTTCCAATATCATCATATATGGATTCAGTTAGGTTTTTAGTGTGATTCTCAGTGATTTATTTTATTTATCTACGCTATAAACTATATATTTTTTATTCTCTGTAATTATTCGTTTCGAAAGTTCATCATTTTGGTTACAGAATGAATCACAAATTAAAACGCATTTTTTTTACTGCGCGCAGTTATAAATCTATACGATGATTCAATTTGAAGTTTGTAATTGCTACGTACGATATCATTAGTCTCTGATAAAAAAATATGAATTATTAACATAACAGATTTGCTGATTAAGTTGAACGGTTTTTGATTAATTTTTTAGTCAATTCACTATACGTTTGGTATACAATGGATCATTTACAACATACAAGAAATTCGAGGAAATTGGCTTTTCGAAATGTTGTTTCTTATCAGTTCCGGTGCGTTTTTTAAAGCAAGAGGGTTCCATATAATTTGAATTTACTTCAGATTCTACACAATTATTTTAATTGGAACTATAATGAGTACGGTTAAAAAGAAAGATACTATTGAGTAGTGTTTAGTAGGTACCTTTATAGGACAACACAAGTATCAATTATTTTTTGGCAACGATCTCTGAGAATACTTGTTTTTATCATATATTATTTCATTGTTTAGAATTTTACGAAACTCTTTAAAACAAAATTAAATTTCACTCGAAGACATTTTTTTGGTGCACTAAACATATAGCATAATGGTTGATCACTTAAGATTCAATCGTTATTTTGATATTTTTTATTGATGAATTAAAACCTAATCATTATAATATTTCTGAATGATAAATGTCTATTCGTCATTAAAACGAATTTAAGTCACAAAAAATTATTTTTTTATTATAAAAAATCAATTGTCATTCGAATAGAAATTGAATTGTTAGTGATAAATAAAAAACTAATTTTTTGCTGACTGTTTTATGTAGAAAGTTAATTATTTATTATTCATCTTTTTAATGTACTGTATGTAATATTTCAAATAATTTGTGAATTGTTAATTTTAGTAAGAATAAACAATCTCATTTTTAGAAGAATTTGTAGCGGTTTTTGACATTAATTTTGTATCAGGATTTGATGTGCAATTTTAAACAGAATAATTATTTTAGAAAATATAAAGTTTACGTACTGACGCTTTTTATTTTTAATAATCAAACACTGGATTTATTGCATTTAGTAATTTTTATAAATCATTGGTTTCTCTAATATATAGCAATTTTTGACAATTGTACGGTTTTGAGTTTTACAACCAACATCTAAAGCAGAAATGTTCTTTAGCTTATAGGGTAACGTTAGCTTTAATTAAAAAACTAAAAAAGTTGTGTGGAAACGTGAATCGTGGAAATTTAAATTGCAAATTAATTTCTGATTTAAGCAGTATCCAAATTTATTATTTAATATAATAAAATAAGTAAAGAATATTGTTCTGTAATTATTTTAATGGCTATTAAAAAACTAGTTTTATTCGTCATTCAACATAATTAGATTAAAGAATAAAAGTTTATTCGTTATTTATAATCAGTAAAATAGTGGTTAAAATTTTAATTTTCACTCAGAAGCACTAGAATAACAAATCAATTTTTATTTATTATAAGCAGTTTATAACAATAACCGAATGATCAGAAAATCCGATATTCATGATTAAAAAGAAATCAAATACAATATTATGATTAATTAATTATGTCTAGAATATTATGATGTTTAATTGTTCTAAGAACTACACATTTCTTCCCAGAAATTTGCTGACACCAAAAATAATAGTAAATACAAAATAAGGTTATCACATAACTCGTAATTAGATTACGTTATAATTTCTACGAACTAGACATTCTTTCCAAGTTCACTAAAAATGCAAAGTAACTCGAAGATAACGTATTTACTGAGGTTTAAATGAACTAATGTATCGTAGGTTAGTTATTAAAATACGTACTAGAATGAATAAATACAATGCAAAAATAAAGTAAAATAATACCTATTCCTGAGCTAGATCTTGTTTTGATATCTGCGGTCGCTCCCTGTCAAAGACTTAAATTTTATTTTATAATTGATCTAAAGTTCCTAAGTCTGCGATTCTTAAAAAATTATTTTGTCATTTATAATACGTTTTTATTTGTAATTTTACTTCACCGATAACTTTAGTTTTAGTTAAACTTATTTTGATAGTATATTGATCTGTGATTATAGAACAGGGTGCCGGCATTCTTGAGAGTATTTCTTGAATACTTTTTATAGCAAAAATTGAATCGTGGTTAGAAATAACGTTATAAATGAATTCTACTGTATATATTAAGCGAAAATGCAACCATAATTTGAGACTATAACACGTTAATGCTCTTGCTTTCTTTTGCAAAATAACTAAAAATTATTCTAAACATTCGGTGCTTTAGAAACAATACTACTTCATTGGTCTTGATGAATTATACAAATTTCTGGAATGAAAATTTAGGAAGCATTGAAACTTCACTAATTCATCATTCGTAAAACTGTTTTTTAGAAAGACCAGCATCGAGTTTTCTTAGCGGTAGCTACTAATTGTGTAATGTGATTAAAAACCGTCCTTTATATTAAAGCAGTCGCTTCCATTTAGACATTTATTTTATTCGTTGCTCTAAACTCCTATCACCGAATGTTAAATTTTAGTTAAGGTGATAACAGCACTCTAGTACGGTCAGCTTAATCTAATTGTAACACTCCTAACAACATTGCTCTTTAAATATAAAGCAATTCTTGTAATTTAAATATCCTTTTGTGCATAGTTAACGTTTTATTGTTTGAACAAAGTGTAATTAGTATTAATTCTGCTAATTTAGTTTGTGGTTGAAACAATATTCACAGAAATGTCACAACTTATAAGCCGCAACCAGATATGTGCCTGTAGTAATTGATACATGCATTCCGTCACTTTGATTACCAATCACTCTTTTACTACACGATTTTAATTTACTAACAAAGCGAGCTTAATTTTAGCTATATTTTTTGTTTGTTCTGTTTTACATACGTCTTCTGTTTTAAGCTTTGAAGATGTGTTTAAACACTTTTTCTTCTTGAAAACAAGTTAAATACTAATTACATTAGTTTTTGTTTACAAACATTTATAACATATATTTAATTATTGATGTTACTCTTTAAATTTGTTAAAATGTAAAAATGCGGTCTGATGTATAATGGTTTGATGATCTGTAAGGTTTTTGGTTCGCGGTAATGTTAATAGATATTTATTGACAGTAGCTGGCACACGACGCGAAATTATCAAAAATAATATTTGCCTAAACACGTTCGTTTCTGTTACTTCTTGTTTATTGTTTTTTTGCCTAAATTAAATCGCAGAAGTCTATCACTGCTAAGGTTTCTTGCTAACGTCTGACAACCACTACCGGAAAATTTTGCGTGGCATTTTCACCTGTATGCTTCACGTCAATTTTTAAGTAAGATTATATCTACATATTCTATAACTTCAAATCAAATAGAAATTAAAACAAAATCGAAATGGTTTCAAAGTGGTATTCTGTAACTCTACTCTCTACCAGTCACAAAACACCAAATTTCGCGAGATAACTTGGGCATTTCGATCATATAACATTTCTATTAGATTCATACCATTTCTACATTTGTCAAAAACTGCAGCTACAGAGTAGCATAAATCTCACAAGAGAAGCATAGCGGCATAGTGTTTACCGTAACATTCGCTGAAATAGAAAAGCCTATATTAGTATGACAATACTGTCAGTATTCTGTACCGTCAAACAAAACAGAATAGTCGTAAAGTCAATTAAGCTTTCTCTATCTAACATTTCTGAGCTATTAAGATTAACACCGAAGCAACATTTACTTGATACATACTATCAGTTTTTTCTTAGGGTAAAGTTTACAATGACGAAAATTAAGAATATACCATGAAATAAATTTAAAAAAAAAATAATTTATGCATCTGCTTCAGTTTGTCTGGTATTTCCTTTGGTTTCGTTTTACCATTTAATATTTACGAATTTTCTTAGACATTATATAATCGCAATTAAGCTTTAAAAAGCAACGAGTAATGTAGTTTTTGTATAATAATAAATTTAATAGTGGTTTTAACCAAAGTAGAATATTTACGTAAAATATTGCGGCTTAATTAACATCGTTAAGAACTTGACAAGAAATTTTGTAATTTAAATCATGGTAAGCGAAGCATTTTAGTTTAAGCAAGGGTAAAATTTATTTCTAATTATATATTTCTCTGGTTTTATTATTTAATTACTGTTTTTCTTAGTCTAACTTTCGTACTCATAAAGTATCGTATAATATCTTTCGAAATATTAAACGTTTTAAGTAAGTTAATGTGTGTTTGATAATAGATAAATGAATTTTCGAGTCTACAAAGGGTGTTCGCGGTGGTGTGATGTGTATACGCTACAAGGTATTATGGAAAATTGATGAGAAATTAGAGGTGCTAGTTTTGTTCGTCACTAACGACGTAATAATTCTAATAAACATGGTATTTAAGTAGTTTTAAACAGCCTTGTAACCAAGTCGGTTTTTTTAACATTCTGTTTGAGTTTTATTTTACTTTTATAAGGTGCAATTATGTGAAGGACGAACGAAACATTCTTCAACTTAGATGAGTACATAAAAAATATAAAATTAGATGTTTGTTGTGGTTTTGTACTTTTTTTTACAAACTACGTTCCTCTTGATGTCATTTTGCGAAATCCCGTGGATAATTATTGTTATTGTTAACAAGTTCTGATGACGTTTGAAAAACAATTTAAGTTAATTTGTATAGTATTGGTTTTTACTCTTCATTTAATTTTTTTTCTGATTGTTTCTTGTAATCTCATGCCTTATATTATTTGTATTTACTTTAACTGTAGTTCTTTAAACTATTATAAATACCAAGATGATATGTTTTACGTTCCACAATAGCAGCACTTCGTATTTGTTATTTTTGATCTCCGTAAGTAAAACTGGAAGTCTCTACTTTACTGTAGTCGTTTAAGTAGTAGTTTGTTTTTTTGTCGTTTTTTAACTGTTTGGAATGTTTGCACTTGTTGCCTTTTACAACAATGTAAAATTGAAGTCTTATGATCATCGACAGAGCTTCTGATTAGTATTTTGATTGAAAATTTATGCTACTACAGAGTTTACTTTTTGTTAACCAGTGCGTGAATTGTATATTAGTATTTTTATCCAACACAGTTCCGATAAGTTTATTTAGTTTATAACTTTATTTGCTATAGCTATGAATTTAGATTTTATATTTCTTATAGTTTTTATTCTTTTGATAATTCGTTTTGTCTTATCTTGCCAGTTAATGCCGAAAAAAAACGAAACTATTCATTTGTTAAATGTTGGTATCAAAACCAGTGATGGATATTTACACGTAAGAAACAGTTCTCTACATGTGTACTTAGAAAATAGGCAGAAAATGCGTAGATAATGTTTTTAAAAATTTTGCTTGTCGAGTTAAAATTTAACCGTTGTTTTTACTTAACCGAAACCAAAATCGAAATTTAAAAACATAATTCAACGTAACAACTTGCGATTTTTAGATAGGTTAGGTTCGGACTTGCTTACAGTGCTCACACATAAAATGAATTAATTAAATATATATTTTGAGTCACACATTGAACGTTTTAAAACGTTATGAAATAAATGTAACTATAGTACTGGTTTTCTATTACGTTTCAAAACTCAGCCTTATTTCGTGGTTGGAAAATGTAAGAAAATAATAAACAAAAAAGTTTTTCTTTTGACTTTGGTTCTGTTTATAAATAAATGTATTTGCGATTTTGTTTATATTTACCTTATAGACATTATTACAAAGCTATTGATGACACTTAAGCTTTTTTAAGTGTGATAAAGCGAAATTAAGTTGTTAATTGTAGCTTTATTTCAATATTTTGTTTACATAAGTATATTTATCTTCTTAGTTACTACATCGTTTTTTTACTACTGCTGTTCTCTTCCTAAATTACTTATGAGTTATGACTAAATTTTGGTAGGGTAGATACACCCTCTTATTTCAAAATTAACCAATAACAAAAGTACACATATTTAAAGTTACAGTTAACAAATGCATCAGAATTTACTTAGAAGTAGAAATCCTGATGACCTGCCTTACAAGTTCATAAAACCTAAAAGGTGCATCAGCAATTCCTGAAAACAAATGACTAAAACTAATGCGTATAACAAGAATAAGGTTAAAGAATTCTACTAATTTTAATTCTAACTAAACTATAATAAAAACATTCACATTGAAGCATATGCCTTCAAGCAATTACGCTGTAACCTATATCATGAACTGCACTATTGTAACACACAAAACTACACTTGCACCTTACATTCTTCAGTTACCACTGGTAGTAATGCTAAGTTCCTCATTGATACCTTAACTATAATAATAATATAATAATTCTTCCTAATTTCCAATTTAGCGTAGGAAGTTGGTCGTCTCTTAGAAGTACCATTGATCCTTCTTTAATGTTTTGGCCTGGACTTTTCATTTTTTGCGCTGCTGGAGTTGTGAAAGGTAATCTCTCGACCAACGGTTCCAAAATCCTCTTAGCATATGTTGAATACGTTTCCAATACGATAATAAATGTATACTTGTATTCACAACATTCAATTCGGAGTTAGTCTTTAATGATTCTCCAATCAAAAAATGACCAGGCGTTAAAGCAGTGTAATCATTAGGATCGGAAGAGATAGGAACTAAAGGACGGGAATTTAAACATGCCTCTATTTGTGTAACTAGTGTTAACATTTCTTCATAAGTAAGCGCATTATTTCCCACGACTCTTTTTAGGTGATGTTTTGCTGCCCTAACAGCTGCCTCCCAGAAACCGCCAAAGTGCGGAGAATGTGGAGGTATAAAGTGCCAACGTGTATTACACTCGATCAAAACATGTTGAAATAGTTCTTTATATTCGGAAGAATGCAATACCTTGGCTATTTTTTCCCATTCGTTTTTGGCACCTACAAAATTGGTGGCATTGTCTGAGTATAAATTTGACACATTTCCTCGCCGTGCCACAAAACGTTTAAATGCATTTATAAAACATTCAGCGCTTAAATCAAGAACCAATTCTAAATGACATGCTTTTGTGGCAAAACAAACAAAAATAGCCAGGTATCCCTTTTGAGGAACAACTCCTCGTCTTCGTTTCTGATACAGTTTGAATGGTCCACAATAGTCAACTCCACAATTACTAAATGGTCGTGCTATTTGAACTCTGTGTTGTGGTAAATTTCCCATCACATGCTCTATTAATTTTGGTTTTGCTCGACAACATCGGATACAATTCCGTAATACCTTTTTTATAGTATTTCGCCTTCCTATTGGCCAATACTGTGTTCTTAACTTAGCTAGTATTAACTGAGTTCCACCGTGAAGAAGCTTCAGATGTTCATAGTAAATAATTTTTGTTGTTAGCATGTGATGACTAGGTAGTATTATTGGGTGACGCTGTTCAAATGGCACGTTGGCTTCAGTTATGCGTCCTCCCACACGAATCAACCCATTTACATCCATAAACGGATTTAATGATAGCAATTTACTCTTTTTATGTACAGTACTCGTTCTTGTTAATGACAAAACTTCTTCACCAAAATTCTCCTGTTGGCATAATTTCAAAATTTTGACAGTTGCACTTTGAATTTCTTTCACTGACAATGGTCCATACATCCGATTTGTAGCATTTAATTGTGATTAAAACGCATAACATACGCTGTTACACGTTTTAACAGTACCAATGATGAAAATCTTATTAACAATTCGAATGATGTTGTTCTTGTTGATAGAAAAGTTGATACAGTCTTTTTTTCTTCGTTAGCTTGTGACACCATAACTCGCTGAGGCCAATGTTCTGAATCATACATTAAGAAGTTAGGTCCGTTTCACCAAAGCTTAGAATTCAGCGCAAAACAGCTGCTGTTACACTTCGAGAAATTATATCAGCAGGATTAGTTTTAGTTCCGACATGTCGCCAGTTTGATATTTCTGTTAATTGTTGAATTTGACTAACCCGATTTGCAACAAAGGTTTTCCAAGAATTTGACGTTGAGGAAATTCAGGACAATGAAATGGTAGAATCACTCCATAAGTATTAACGGTCGAGATTAATCTGTAAATCTTGTTTCACCTTATGCTGCAGTTCCCACAAAAGTAGAGCACTACATAGCTCTAGACGTGGTAAAGACGTAGATTTTAACGGTGCTACTCTTGATTGTGAACATAACAAATGCGTTGCATGATTATTATAATTGTCTGTAGTTCGTATGCATATACAACAACCGAAAGCCACTTGTGAAAAATCACAAAATCCGTGCAATTCAATTTTTTTAACAATGTCATGTGTTAATACATTGCGATTTAGTCTTAAGTTTGTTAGTAGATCCAATTGACTATAATAATCATTCCACGCTGAAAATATATGCATTGGCACCGATTCATTACAATTTAACTTAAGCTGCCATAATGTTTGCATTAGCAGTTTTGCCCTTACAATGACAGGTCCAATTAATCCTAATGGGTCAAATAGTTGTGAAATTGCAGATAATATATTCATTTCGTTACCTTGAAATTAGACCTTATGGTTGTAGAGTAGAGTAGTTTATCCGTTGTTGAATTCCATAATAATCCTAATGTTTTTGATGTTTGATCATTGTCTATACTCATAATTGCGTTAAATTGCTCTGATTGGCGTATTGCAGTTTTGATGTCTTCTTGATTTGATCTCCATTTGCGAAGTTCAAAACATCTTTGATGCAGAATGTTGGTTACGTTTCTTTGTATTGTTATTATTTCATTCCATGAATCAGCTCCAGTGATGAGATCGTCCACATAAAACTCTTTTTCGATTATTTTTGCTTCTCTGGGATAGTTTTTCCTAGCCACAACTGCAAGTTCTTTTAAACATCGAGTGGCCAGATATGGCGCTGAGGTAGTACCATACGTGACCGTATTTAATGTGTAAGTCTTGATAGCTTCGTTGTCATTATATCCATAATATTTTTTGATAATTCTTATCATCATCTGAAATAAGAACCTGTCTATACATTTTGGCAATGTCTGCCGTAATAACATATTTGTATGTTCGGAATCGCAACATGATTGAAATTAGATCACTTTGTATGATGGGTCCAGCTAGCAAAATATCATTCAATGATGTATTATTTGTTGATTTTGCAGATCCATCAAAAACAATACGTAACTTGGTTGTTTTGCTTGTTTCCTTTATTACACAATGGTGAGGCAAAAAATAACCTTCTTTTCCATTGTGACCTTCTTCCATTGGGATTGTACGTACCACTTCAAAAATTGCGGGAGTAAATATTGTGAAACGCTATTAATATAAACTTACAAAAATTGATAACCTCAAAATTATAGCAGCTATTCAGCACTTACCTACAGAAAACACAAATATTGCTGAATAGTTACTATAATAATCATTTTAAAATACTACTTTAAATAAACGTAATTATTATCAGTCAGAAATAGGCGAATTTTGGTTTATCTTGAAACACTTCCGCTGAATTATAGTACATATAATGTCAGTTTGATAATTCTATTGTCCCAGTTTAATTGATTATCAGAATTTAAAATTTGAAGCAGCTTTAGCCAGCTGATTTTTGTTGATTCTGTATTTTGCAGCTAAACTGTTTTTAGCTTATTTTAGTTTTCTTTATGAACTGAGTTTTATTAAACAGTTAAATTTTATTTAATATACGAATAAATTCACCAACTACGATTACAATTGCGTGTTGTTATGCTACTGTGTGTAATAAAAATACGTAACACTTGATGAAAAAGGTGTGCATCAATATCATACTTCGCCTTACTATTGCTTACTCCTCTTTTAACATTCGAAGTAGCGTTGTAATAATTCTATGATGTTTATGTATGTACTTTTACGTGACACGGGAGTATATAAAATTTCTTGGTACATACTGAAATTTGTTTGTATTTATGTTTTGATCAAATCTCATGTCGTGTTGCAATTATGTAGTAAAATTTTTATAATGAAAAATAAATTTTCTAACGTGTCGTAACGTTTTGTTGATAACCGTGACAACTCATAGGAATATGACAATCCAAGTTTCTATTTAATGTTAGACAATGATGTAGTTCTTTTTGCATTTCATCAATTTCTCCTCCAGCGATTCTACAAACATGTTTTAGATTACGTTCGTAAATGATATGTGTTTTAAGTTGTTTTTACATAGTATTTTTTTTAAGATTTCAAGGAGTATTGGTGATGAATAAATGTCAAGAGAGATAGGTATTTGTAAATACGTTAGTTAGCAAATTGTTGCGGTATCGACGGTAGAGCTTTAGCACGTTTTGCAGGTAATCAATATTTCAAATACGTTTACACTGCTATTAACGTTTCTATGAACAGTTTTGAGTTTTCATGTATTTAGCTTCATTTATAGACTAATTGGAACGTAGTGGGCGAGAATTAATTTGATGATATGCTAAAAGGCAGTCTAATATTTTGGTAAAGTACCTACGTACGTTTGTCTAAAATATTTCACTTGTAATTCGCTGTTAAATACTCAGAATAGTTTGAAGCGCTACGATATTTAATTAAATGGCATTTATACGACAAGTTGTTTTATGAATGAAATCGATAGTATGTTGAAATGCAGTAAAAAAAACCTAGTTTAGTAAATTTAGAAATATGTACTACAGAAGTTGATTCTATAGCTACATTAACGATTTGTTTTTGTGGTTTAACGCTTTTATTTTAATTTATAAACACAAAACACATGTGATGATAAGGTCTTTTATGAGTTTCTATTTATCTATCTCTATTGTGCAATGGGGAAACATGTTTTTTTACCAAGCGTCATAGTGTTTTTTTACTGGAAGGCCCATAATTCCTAAATTAGACTGCTTGATAAGGCGTTAATTGTAGAGTCTATTAACATTTTTGTAGTTTGCGACTTATTATTTTGAAAATTTTCTATCAAAATTCATGAAAAAATTGTTTCAGTATTTTTTTTCTTCATCATGCTGTGGATATGATCTTTTTGTCAATACGCTTCACCATCATCGATAGTAGGTTTTGGGTATTCTGTTTCTAGATGTTCTCACTACTGTTGCTTCTATTTTATATTTATTTTGTTAGCATCTTTGACTTTATTCAGTGCTTATTCAGTTTGTTGGTTTTGATTCATTGTACAGCAAATAAGTTGTGACGAATCTAAAACAATGTTTCTTATTCATTATTCTGCTTCTATTGTTGCGAAAGCTACGCGCTAACTTTGTTTCTATCGAATTTTTCTGTAGTTTGTATAAGATACATTTTCTATTTCTAACTGCTGTTATTTCTAGCGTGTTATCTCTTTTTTCATAGTCGATAAATTCAACTGAAACGTTTCAAAGTTTGCCATAATTCTTCAAATATTTAAAACAATTATAAAATATTGAAAACTATTTATATAAATTCGTTTTTATAATTTTCTCGATTATTCAACACATTTTTATAAATTTATGAATATTATACTTTCGTTACTGACACACTTATTATATGAAATCTTACATAGTATGTTTTTTAAAATTGTGTTGATATTAGTATTCGTAGATATCAAACTCATCGCCGTATAAGCTGTTAACTACTTTCCCACATTTGCGCTGAATTTCTTTAGGCATTTTCAACATTTTATGGAAAATTAATGCAAAGCCGGTATTAACAATTTTTATAACTTTAGAAACTTCTTGACCCAGAGATTTCTTTAGACAACTACATTTGTGCTTATTGAACCGGTTGTACATTTTCTCTTTACTTAGTATTTGCAGTGTTATTAAAAATAATTAAAAAACGTAATTGTAGAAAATCGAGAAAGTCGTACTTAGTACTTTTGTTAACAGTAGTAATTTAAATGTTCCAACGTCTGAATCTTTTATAAAACATGTTACGGAAGGTTAGTGTTTTACTTTACAGAATTATGTGGTTCTTTGTTAAAAAATTTAATGAGCTTTTTTGTGACAAAAAAATCTGAATCAACAAGTGAAAACATTAGCGTTTTATAGTTTAGCTTAACTTACCAGCAGGTAAAATAACAAAGGCTGCATATTATCAAACAACTTACATATTGATTTATCCATAAATAAAGTAGGGCGTTCTTTATGAATACAGTTGGAAAATATACCAACCGCTTTATGTCTTTAAATCAAAATCTAAATAACATTACTATATTGATCCTCGATTATTAATAGTTTACATAGCTTGGAAAAAATGTACGACTACATTAAGGAATGCTTAGGCGCCGTATAATGTAAATTCCATTTTTGCAATTAATGCGTTGTTTTGATGAGAATTTCTATAAAGAACAAAATCGAGTTATTTGTATTCACATGCTGTTCCTATGGAGCAAAAATAAAAAAAAGAATGCGATTCTGCACGAAACTTTATTGAAGATTACTTTTGAATAGACGAGCACTTGGAAAATGATTCGCTTGCGGTTTTAGAAGAAGCTTAAACTTGTGTTCATTTATTAAAGGGTTTTAATGGTTTTTTTCTCGACGAGCAGCGTAAAAACTACTTATATTTAGGGAAAAAATCGTATTTGCGCAGTTTTTTCGGTGTAATCCGTTATAATTTGAAACGAAGATTACCTATGACATGACCCAGTGGAACGTTAAATTAGATCTAAAGTTATTTAAGGATGACGAAGCTTTACAAATGTTTAAGCACTTGGATGTTTTCGCAAGGACGTTTTACCCTTGTTTGACATTTTTTGCACGAACGTTTTACAAGTTATTGACTTACAAAAGTTGTTAAAAAAAATGAAAGGAAATTAAAAAGAATAATAAAAGTAAGAAATTAAATATAAGGCAACACGCAATCTATTTAAGCGAACACGAATTTTACACTAACTGTGGGGTGCAATTTATAACTACATACGTTTATGTTAATATCTTTATCTCGTATAAGTGATTAATTTATTTTTAATAATGATTATGGTATATTTAATTGCTAACGTCGTACCTTTCTTTATTACAACGATAATTTATTAGGATTTTGAATGTTTGTACAAAATTGGATGAAATTCCATTTATTGTTCACTTCTTACATTATTGCTGTTGCATTGCTACCTTAATTAGAGTTTTGATTTACGTTGTTAAATGTTTCTGTTGGTATTTACAAAAACCTTTTATTTGTAACTCGCGTTTCTAATCATAAATCTGGAATTTAACAGTTGGTGGTGTAACAAATTACATTTTTCATTTTATTCAAAATGTTCATTTTTTTAGCTTTGAAACCGGTCGCTGCGAATTAATTTATACGTCGACGAATATGAAGTATCTTTTAATCTATTTAATCGTAGGCTTTGTCGTAATTTCTTTTAAGTAAAGATCACGTCAGATGTTTGTAAATCTGTGGAAGTACGAAAGGAAGTGGGTAAATAAGCTACAACTAAGGTTCAAAGTTGAAAAATGTTTTCTTTATCTGGAAAAAAAAATGAGTTTTTGTTCAAACAAACCGTTTGGGATTAAGGTCGATGCCTAACAAGTTTTTAGCATAAGGTGCTTTATTCGCAAATTTTGTTTAGTGGAAAGACTTTTTTATACGACATGCTGAATAAATCTAAAGTCTTTGCTTTGAAAGAAAACTTTTTCAATGAACTAAGTTTCTTAGCATTGATATTTTTTTCGCGTTGTATCGTGTTTTTAATTATTTATGAATTAGTCATGAGTGAACTACGTTCTCAATAGACACTTATTATAGTAATTGATTAATGCTGACACAGTTTTCCTTCACCTATTTGGCGTTTGAATAAAAGTATGCGTATTAAGAGGAATTTAAGAATGGGTGAAATTTGTAAATTAATTGATTGTTGTAAAAACTTTTAAAATCTACATTTTTTGTACTATATTAAGAGCGATACTTTAAAGCAGTGTTTTTATATTTTAAGAAACCATGATGGCGTTGTTAGTTGTTGAGCCTCGTTTTTCTTAATTTTCAGTTTGTGCGGTTTTGTTGAATCTTTTTTTGGAACGAATTTCTCTTATATTTGTGTACAGACCCGCGCCTAGCACTTTTGGCGCCCTTGTGCAAATTTAAAATAACGCCTTAAATTTTGTATTACGTTCATATGTGAGTGCAGATACTGGTTAAGTTAGGTATTATTATCCACTATTGAAAAATAATTTTAAAAAGTATTTTCATAAATTTATTTTCATTTTTATATTTTACAAGTAGAAGCCATAAGCCATACAAGTGTTTTTTCATTGAGGTACATAGCATAACTATAAACTTATAGAAAACAGAAATATATTCTAACAGTATTACAAATCAAAATTTTTGTATTTTAGTTTCAAATGTAATATATGATACAAAAGCACAAGAAATGAAAAAAATATTTAAAACATTAGAAATACTCGTTGATACATCACAGGACGAAACTGATCGACAAATAAAAACAAAACAATATATTATTTTAATAACGCAAAATGTCACCTTTTAAAGGTTAATATCCCGGTATTTGGTTTTGTTATTAATATTTTAGCTAAGTGAATTCAACTTTCTGTACTTTAATTTTTGCAAATTGTTTAAGCAAATCTTCGGTGTCTAATTATTTTAGCTGGTCCGTTGTCCGTTTCTATTGAAATGCTAGCAAGATTACTTAGTCCGCTTTGCCCCATGGTCGATCTTAAATAATTGTTTATTATTTTAAATTTTGTAAAAGATCGTTCTGCGGTAACAACAGAAACCGGCATTGTTAATAAAATACGAAGTGTTATGCTCGTATTAGGAAAAGAATCCACTAAGTTGTTAATTGTTATATAATTTAAACTTTCTTCTGGAGACGTAATAACTTTTTCATCAAAATGTTGTAAATATTGCAATTCTTTAACAAGTTCCACGACAGTTATGTCTCGTTCATTGCGAGTTTTGTCGTTTAATAAATTTTCAAGTTTTTGACATAATTCTAATTGTTCGTTTTCAGAATTATTTTTAAATTTATCAATATTCTATAAAAACTCGAAATTATTAGAGTAAGAAGAAAGTAATTAGAGTCTCTCAGCCACTGATGTTATGATTACATCTAGAGCATTAAAAAAACAATCAACTTTGAACTTTAAAGTTTCGTCGTGGATCGGTTCATGGACACATTCATAATCAAAATGTTTTTTTTAATTTTTCGTGGTCGTAGACCTCTTTGTCTTTGAATTTAGTTTCTAGGGCTAAGCTGGATGCTATTTTTTTAGCACCAATCAATAAATCATTAAAACCTTTATGGGAGCGATAAGCTTTCAAAAAATTATTCAAATTATTTAAATGATTACAACACTGAGCAACATTAAAGATTGGTTTTTGAATAATTTTACTAATAATTTTAACTTTACTTAAAATATTATACCACAATATAAGAATGCAAATGAGCTCAAAATTTTGCAATTTTTTGGCCAACGATGCAGCGAAATTTTTTACGTTATTTTCAAAGTTTCCTTCGTTTATTTCAAACAGAGCTTCATAAACCTCCTCAAGTTGATATCTTAAAGGAGTTATTGCATATATTCTGCTAGACCATCGAGTATACGATAAAGGTTTTAAAGTTAAATTTGTTACATTAGATAAATTAGATTTCAGAATTGACCAGCGTTTAGTAGAAGCTGAAAAAAATACAAACAGTTCTCGAACTAAAGAGAAAAAATTAATGCTCAAAGTATTCGATTTTGCGGCATCATTGACGACTAAATTTAGGGTATGATTGCAACAAGGAACAAAGAAAGCTCGCGGATTGAAATCCAAATTTTTTCTTACCATTATGCCTACCACGCACATTTGCCCCATTGTCGTAACCTTGACCCTTCAAGTCATTGATATTTAAGCAGTCTTTCTCTAACGCCGACAAAAGAAATTTTGTCAAGCCTCCACCCGACACATCATCTATAGGACAAAATAATAAAAAATGTTCTTCTATACTAATTCTCGTGCTCTTTAAATTAACAAATCTTATGCAAACTGAAATTTGTTCTTGGTGACTAGAGTGAGGTGTGCAGTCTAATATTATGGAATAATATTTTGCTTTTTTTTATTAGGTCTAAAATTTTGGATTTGATACTTTCATCGATCAAGTTGATTACTTCACTTTGTGTTTTATCCCCAACTTAGTTTTTGTGATCTTTCATTTGAGAGCGTTTTGTTTGTTCTGGCATAATCGGGTCGAATTTGGGAATCATTTCTATGCATTTTAAAAAGTTACCATTGTTTTTCTCAAACAACTTATTACTAATTTCACGAAAAGCTAACCTAAAAACTGAATCACGCAGAAAATTCTTTCTATAACAGTTTACCACTATTTAGTTTCTCTGTTTATTACATTTTGAATTTCAGAATCAGTTATTTCATTTTTATTAAAACAGATAGAAAGATCTAGCAATTTTAGAATATTTTCGATATGTAACTCTCTCTTTTCATGAATGTTTAAATGTTCACTTAAATGCTGCCAGTCATTGTAAGCAGATTCATCACTAAGGCGAACATATTTTCAATCGCTGTCATTAAAAATTTTGCAACAGAAGCAGTAAAGTGAATTTTTTGTTTCGGAATACAACAACCAGAAACGCTCAATTTGTTCTTTGTTCGGTAAAATTCTAAAGAAGTAACTATTGGAAAATTTACGCTCCGACTCCGGACTATCTCTTGGATAAATATCCTTTTTGTTTTGATAATGAGCAGGACCACGTTCTACTAATTCTTAAATATTATCAGAACGTAATTTCTTTGGCCATAGTACAGCATCTTTCGAAATTTGACTCATATTTTCCGTTCTGATATTTTTTGAAGGTGTTGATTTCTCATTATCAGCGGAACTTGAAGATGTTGAAGGATTGCTTTCTGTCAGATCAGTTTCTTGTCTGCTGCTGATATTTGTTTACAGGTTCAGAATATTGGGATTTGCTGTATTATTGTTGTTATTAATATGTGGCAAAGTAGACTTGGGTTTTGAAAAAAATTGCGTAATTTTGACATGGTTTTCCAGTTCTTCCTCTCTTTTCCTTTTATTCAGCAAATTTTGGTATTCCGACAATTTCTTCTTTTTTTCTGACATCCTGTCTGTATGTAAAGAAATTAATACGTAAGTAAACAAATTGACAAATTATTCAAGAAAAATGGAAATGTTTCAACGTCTCAAACTCAAACTCGAAAGTATTTTCCCAACATTACTTATATCAAGTTAATTCAAAATTAATAAATTTTTATAAATAGTAATATTAGTGCTTATCAATTATTCTGTTTGAATTTACTTCAATTAACAATTATGTTTATATAATCAAATGTAAAAGGATTTTTGAGATGCAATTTTTTGGCTTTTAATGTTTTAATGAATCTAAAATAAAAAATAAATTTTAGATGAACTCACCTTAATTCACAACACAAAACACATTTCTATAAAGTCTGCGAAACTACAAAAAACTAAAGTTTCAAAACCAGATATCTTTTACCCCATGCACTTTTTCACTTCGCTAAGTTAATTATCGATCATGCATCAGGCAACAAATGAAATCGCGACCGATGCAGCGCTTAAATATGTAAAGTTTCGTACATTGCAAGCTCAGACAGGAAAAAATACGCTTGTTCGCTCGTTGCAAGCCAAATTTCAAGATCAAACATGAATAAAATCAGATTTGCTTGAGTTCATATAATTCATGTTTCAAGTAATTCGGTTCCCTTGTCTCAAAGAGTAAAAATGAAAAATTAAACAAATACAAAACTATGTAATAGCTAGCAATTCCTTACTGGTTTTTCTGTCATTATAAATTTTGTTTTGACAATGTTGTTTGTTGCTTTATCTCTTTTTTACTTTTGAGTTTTGAGGCTTTTCGGCGCTTCGCGCCGTCGTGTACTATGCGACTTTGCCCTTATATACAGCGCGGGACTGGATATAAACCTTGGCGTATTATTCTTTCATTGTAGAATTGTTGAATATATTTAATTGTAGCTCAAGTAGTATGAGTTGTTGCATTGTCTTGCTGCAAGTAATCAAATTGAAGTTCGTTGTCATCTAGCTGCTTGAAACATTTGTCACAAAATATTACGGTAACGTTCTGCGCTTACAGTATTGTAAAAAAATATTGAATCGATTATCTTTTTCTTTGACATTTCAATCCATACACCAACTTTAAGGATGCAATGTTGTTTCAACAAAAGTGTATGGATTTTCGGTTCCCCACAGTACGATAATTTTGGCTGTTTACATATACACTTAAACGAAACCATGCTTCGTCCGTAAATGAAGTTAACTCCAACAGGTTATCGTTATTTAAGTGTTTATTAAACCATTCACAAAATTGTACTACAAAGAGTCTTTATAAACCGTATCTCTATACGGAGTCATTGAAAGGTTACTTTTTAATTCTTTGTAGCAAGTTCCTACTGATAATCCTAAAAATTAAATGCTTGTAATTTAAATATGGAACTTAAAATGACTTTATACATGTTGCCCCTGATACAATAACGGTGTCTTGATTAGGAATAAACATCGTGAAATCCTTACTCAGAAAAAGCATAAATAGTGCTGAATACTTAAGATATCTCTTTTAAATATAAAAATAAAGAATAAGGAAAAGGACAAAAAATAATACTCGATGTAAACAAAACCTCAAATTAGAATGATATTAAACGGTAACACTACTAACCTAAAACAATGTTGATGCTCAATTCATATGTCACGTGGGAAATGTTCGACTGTTTTATTCGCACTATACTCTTATTTTTTAATTGTGAGGAGCATTTGGTTTTATTATCTTACAGTTCACGACCAAATGTTCTCTAGAGGTTTTGGTTTTTCTTAACTTCTTGTACCGGTTTTTTCTTAAATTCATGTACGGACTTCTGGTATGTAATCAGAGTTACTCTTTTTCGTCAATTTAGTGCACACACGACGCACAAAACATAGTTTAATAAATAACTTGAATGTTTTCTATTGACTTCCTTAGTTGAAGAATCAAAATAGTTAACGAATCATCATCGGGCTTATGGATTTTCAACTTTTTTTCGTAGATCACAATTAAGTAGTTGTATCTAAATTTAGTTTTTTTTTAAATTTTGATTGAATTTTACTTGTCTTAAGCTTTTTATGTTATATGTATTGTAATGTTTTTTAACCTATCCTGAAATACTATGAATGAAATTGACTATCCCTGTAAACGAACCCCAACGAAACAATACCCGAATAATTCATTATTGCATCAATAATTTTATCGTTTATCTTACCTACATTGTGTACCAGGAAATACGTACGATACACAGTTACTATCGATATTGAGGGAATCAGGTTTCAAGTTTAGGTAGAAATAAAACTTATAATTGCGGTACCACATAGTAATAGTGACTTTATTAGTTGTACTCACAAAAAAAACGTATCGGTTGTTCTATGACGGCCAGCATTTTCTAGGCTTAAGACAGAGAAAGGAATGCTCTAGAAAAACTCAGTCGAAGTTTCGCGGCGCTACTTGATTGACTGTACTGTCTTTAATTGCACCATAGGTTTTTGAATGATTTTTATAATACCAAACTGAGAGAGGATGTTACGTATTTTTTTGCTTTCTTGGGATAAGGTTTAGTTTGATTTTCTGATATTTTTAATGTCGTCGAATTAATATAATTAATATCAGCTACTTTATAAGTAGTGACTGTTTGGGTCACCTCCAGACAAGTTTGTGTACGTCACTTGCCGAAAGAAAAGCATGTTATAAATCTGTGCCGAGACCGTTTGAAAATTCTTATTGACAAATAAAACTAATCAAAATGTGGACTTACTCGAGAACAGACATTACAGTACTTAGAAGAACTGGAAAAATGTGTCGAAGATAACAGTAATGCTGGTGAACATCCATTTGAAGTGAAAGAATCTGATATATAACGATTTATCTGCATTTGATACTGGTAAAGCCAATCATAGCCCTCAACCGTCAACTTCCACAAAGACTCTTAAGGGATACGAAAAAAACAAAAATTGCTTAAAACTCTATGTCTCCAAAAATATGATGCTAACAAACTACAAAAAGTGAGGATGTGTGGACAGTTATAGAATGTAATAAACGTGTACAACAGCGGAATATAATTCGTGATATTCCTGGGTCAACTTATTTTGCAAAACGGAGTGCAACAGACTTCTCACTTAGTGCATTCCATTTATTCCTAAACCATTGTATTCTAAGGCATATTCAAAACTGTACTGTAAGCAAGGCCAAGAGACTGCTGGAAGATGATTGGACCATATCTATTTCAGAACTTCAAAGCTTTTTTTTGCTCGTGGGGCATATGTTGCTCGTGCTTTAGAAATGGATAGTTATAGCAGAAGCTGCTACACGCATGTGAAAAACATGACCATTGATGAACAGTTGCTGTCGTCAAAAGCAAGATCCAGATAAGTTTGGTATCAAGTTTCGGCTGGCTATTGATTCAAGTTCCAAATGTGTAGTAAATTGATTTCCTTGTGTAATGTACTGTTGAACTAGTCATGTATATTTTATTTACAAGCCTTTATTTAGTACGTAATTAAGTACATACGTTTTTCATAGCTTACATTTTAAGTACACCCATTCAACTGCGCAAACCGCACTGCGCTACATATTCTTATCTATACCTTACACCTTGCCTGTTAAATTATTCCATAATTATTTAACAAAACTTACAACTTCTATAAGCTTAAGTTTGCATTTTTATTTCCGGCTTTAAACTGTTAAATTATGGAATGGGTCAATTTGACCACAAGTGGCGCTTTTAGGTTTTACATTGAGTAGCGGTTCTAGTGTTAAGTGGCATTGTTGCTTCATTGCATTGTAAGATAAATTTGGATGACTTTTTGGTTGATGATGTTTGTAGTAGTGTTTCTTTCATATTTTTTGCGTCCAAATTTTTTGGGAACTGAAATCTTTAGAAAGGGTAATTAATCAAAGTTGCATGCGATGTTAAAGTTATTATCGCAGTGTCTTCTTGGTGATAATTGTTAATTAAATTATGCGGGATTCGCGATTAGAACCAGTAACTTTAATAAAGCACAAATCAGTTATACTGGAAAAACAAAATAAGATTTTAAAAGTACATAATTAAAAAGAAATTATTTAAAACAGAATGTATGTAGCTAATAGTGAAATGTACAAGCAGGTACAAAATAAAATGATTTTTTCTTCTATGTCTGACTTATTAAGACTTCAGACTTGCATTTTTCTTTAAAAAATTTTTTTAAATAGGTCACTGTGTTAATTTATAAGTAAATTGTATAGTCAAGTCCGGAAAGTATTTACCGTATTTTGCATAATACGAATTGAACTCCGTAAAATAAGTTACGTTAGTGCACCGATCGATCAGCCGTCAAGCTTAGTAATAACACGTGTACGCTTTAAAAAATTATGAAATGCAAAAGTCGTACAAAATGCATTCAAATACGTAAATTGTTGATAAATACAAAATCCAAGGTTAAAAACTGTTGTAATGTGTATTAGTTGATGTATAATTAATCAATTCATTTGATTACGGCAATAGAAGTTTTGTGTTAATGCATATCGCATGTAAAACACATTGATATTTTGTAACACTAATTGTTGGAAAAATATTTTGTTAAAGTACTTTCATAGAATATTACTGTCAAAATAGGGGTTTATCATCATTATACGTGTACAATGACCGTTACATTGTAATTTCATGAACTCACATTCGTTTTTTGACTCCGAAATTTATTGCTTCAATAATAATCAATTCGTTCAATAAAAGCTATTTATTCTTTCGTTTTCTTCAATAGTTACAAACACAAGTTCGTTCGAAAGCTGGTAGTAATTGAGCTTGAAACTTGAGTTAGAAACGATGTCGACTGCGGTTGAGATTAAAAAAAAGAACAAAGCAATTATCGTTTAGACAGTCGTGTCAATATAGGGGAGATTAGGACAATGGTACACACATAACTTCAGTTAATTTGTATGTTATCACTAGGTCTATATTGTTACAGTACCCATTTAATACAGATTAAACGTAGACGTTAGAATTAAATCACACATTTTCTTTAATTATTTTTAAAAAAATTATTTATTTGTTATTAAATGTTGTTTTATTAGTAAAGTCACAACAGCTTTCTTTTATCGGATAAGTTTTCTATTTGTACAAAAACCGAACGGTTTGGTTCAGTTTTTTGAGGATAACTAGTAATGGAAAAGAACCATTTGTTACAAAAATTTTCCAGTAACTGCATTGCAGCTCTCTAGCTCAGTATAATTCGGTAAGAGCGTCGCAAAGTCTCGGTGTGCTAAGTAAAAAAAAAGCGCCAAAAACGAGTACATATCAACACATCTCATTTAAGTCTGTCGATCACCGAAAGGAACAATTTGCAAAACACAGGTTCTAAAAAAAATATACTTATTTCCAACAAAATAACAGGAATTAAAATAGAGAAAGATGTAGAAGCATAATAATTAAATAGCGATTAGAGATTCGTCGATTAATATTACAGTCTATAATATTGATCAGGCAACACTCCATACACATAATTATAGTCAATGCTAACATGCACTATATGTGATTGATTATATTAAAATTTAAGTAATACTTGATTGAATGCTTCGTTTACAATGTAGTCACGAAACGAGTCGACAATTATAATACTGAATTGCAAAAAAAATATGAATACAAAAACTTACCCCAACCGAGAATTCTTCGTCACAAGTAGTTTTAAGTATACGTCTTGTAAAAGTTTCTTTAGCTCAAGTAAGAGCAATAGCAGTTTGTTTATCGAATTTTTTTTATTAGATTTGGACGTGCGTACAACAAAAAACAACAAGGTTGTAAATTACTTGGATACTTTTTCTTTTCATGGTTTTTTTAACACGTTGACGACTTTGACGGTCCCATGGGACCAACATGCCCTTACCTTGTTGGGCTCATGAGACCAATAGTCAGTAGTAGTTTAAAAGGTGTCAAGTCGTCCGTAGGTCTCACTTCTAATGGATTATTCTATACAAATGGACTATCACGGTCCTGTAGACATCTACTTCCGCGTGAGACATTGAATTTTTTGTTTAGGTACGTCTGTGGTCTATGAAATAAGATCATACAAGGGAAAATGAATAAAACGAAAGTTTAATCAAATTGTTTGTTTATTTAGATTAGAAATACAAAAGAGAAAACACTATTTTAATTTATTGAAACATTGTATACACATATGAGGATTCTCTTCACATACATTGCAGTAAGTCACTACTTTTTTTGTCTTATTTTAAGCCAATTTTCTTCCTTCTCTTAATGATAGTTCTTTACAACAATTTTTACACATACTTCTTATTGAGTGTTTCTTTCTTTTTCTTGTCTTCAGTCTCTTCGTTATCAGGTTGTGAATTTGTCAAATCCCAGACTATTTGTCTTTTGTAATCGGTTATGAATATTATTACTCCAGATATCTGTTTATATATTATGTACGCATTTACTACTGCAGTTGTTAGAAGCAATTTAAAAGTTATTTTTCGGTACCACTTGAGTTGTTTCCGCAGTGCGTTATTATAAACCCTTATTTAATCAGACAAATCTACAGCAGATTTTACCGTGTTGTACTCTACTATCACTGCTGGTATTTTCCTAAAGCCCCCTCTATATTTTGCATCAACTTCATTATCTGTATGTTTCGTTGACAACATGAGTACATCTCTTTGATCTCTCCATGATATCTTCTTTGTTTTCTAGTGCACTAATTTCCCGTTCCTTCTGTTTTTTGTTACGTCTGTGGATAGTCTGTGGATTGCCATTCGATCGAATAATTCCAACGAGATGTGTATTGCTTTCCAATAGTTTAGAGGCTAAACCTAAACTTATATACCAGTTATCGGTACACATTGTACGGCCTTTGTGAAGCAAATCATCAGCTAAAGACATCACAACATTAGCAGGCACAGTCTTTCTACGTTTAGTTTCTTTCCGCAATTGCTTCAGTAGTCCTTTATAGAAGACAGATGGACCAAACCCATTCATAAAACTAGCTCAAGAAAAGTTTTCAATTCTTGACCATACAGTCCAATTGTGTATTTGTCATCCTGGAGCCACATCTACGTCTGCATCTATCGTTAGTTGTGTAGCGTACAAATTAGTTTGGTTCGTAATCATTTCTAAAACGTGATTATCAACAATTTCGGAATAGACATCTATAGATTTATAGTTTGTAAGTAATGCTGACACATTGGGTTCCACGCCACTAGGTCCTTGGAATTGTAAAAGCTTTGGCTGTCTTCCAACAGGAGTTCCTCATCCATATAAGTCTGGATGTTGGGATATTTCATTTCGATTAGATAAAATTTTAGTTATTTTTTCAGAATTTGTAAGCTCTGGTTCTGTAGCTAAATCTCCATCGCCCTCCCCACTTTCTTCAGATGAAAAATAGTTGTTTTGATGAATATTATCAGTATTAAATTGTTGGGAAGTAGATGACATATTTAGAGACATTTCAATGGTTCTACGTTTTTTTAAAGAATGTTTTTTGTCTGAATCTGAGTAACTGTCAGAATCACTGGACGAAACACAGGGATCGGCAACGAAATCATCACATTCGCTGTCTTCGCCAGATGTATCCCAAAAATGGACTTGATTTCAGCGGTCGTTTGTCATCTGAAGGCATTTTTGTTTTGGCAGGACCGCGTTGGACCCATCGAACCAACAGTACAAAAATTTTTTTTCTTGAATATTGATGATATGATATACAAAAGTTGTTTGTAGGAATCTGCCTATTTCACGTGTGCGGATTATATATCTCGATGGGCTAAAATAACACATTTACAATATTCATCAAGGTCGTTAACGTGTTATTGAACTCTAAGCAAAATCAAAAAAAATCAGTGATAAAGAAACAGTGTGGCGAAATCTTGTTTTAATTCGTTTGATTCAATTTGAAAAAATAAGCGGCTATATAAATGAATATTTTTGCTAATATTAACTTCCTTGCCTCTTTCATTTCTTAAACAGTCTTAGATACATCATTAATATTTTTTTCTTGGATTAACTTATTTTTGTGCGGATTATGTAATATTTTGTATTTTTCTATATAATTATTCCATCTTATTCGACCAATTTTTTAACATTATTATTTTTCTTTGAATTAGAAAGACTGAAAGCTAATTAGTAATTAACTTAGTTTTAGACGGATGTCAGTGAAATAAGTTTGAAAAACTATATCGACGCGCTTCTACTCGTTTTATCTCAAAGTATATTAAACGGTATCCGTCTCAAATTTTAGAAATACGATCAGAAAATAATCTATAGTACTGCTAGTCAAGCTAGAAATAATAAGATAAACTAGAAGTAAAATGTAATCAACTTTTAAAAGCAGCAAATAGATTTTCGTTTGAAGTCTCTTGCTCTAGATTTAGAGACTAAACGTCAATATTGCATCAGTTGGAAAAAAACCGTATTATGCAAACGATTCATGTAAACAAAGAATTATTTGAACTTGTATGATTTCATAGGCATTGATCGCTGTTTTCTCGGATTTTTCACTTAATTATAGCCGATAAAAGGTTTATTTAAGAAGAAATTTTATTATTTATACTATTTTGCGTTGTTTTTTGTTGTTGGTAGTTATTTTTGTTGTTGACTTAAGCTGGCGATGTTTATTACGAATTTAAAAGACACGTTAACAACTTCCGTTTGTTTACTACACAATGAATGCAGAAGGAATTATTGAACTTTTGCATAATTTAATAATAGATTTTGTGGACGTTAAATTGATTTTCCTTTTGGGCCGGATATTAACTTTCCTTTTAAAAGCGTTTGTTATTCAAATTTTACTCATTGATTACATCAAGTTTTATCATTTATTGTAAAAATTTGTGTAATAAATTTATATCTACAACTTATACCAATTTTTCTGAAAATTCTCATGTTTAGTAACGCAAATGTAGATATTGATGCATTCGTATAGGCGAGATTGATTTTGCACACGAATTGACTAATTTGCAATTACAAAAATGCAACTCGTTCTTTGTTTTATGTTGCGTAAAACTACCCTATTGAATAGAAATATCTTGTAATATACCTATATCGAGGTTCTAGTAAGACAGTGGCATATAAACGTATAATAACGTAGCAATATACTTTTTATAGATCTATTAAACGGTAGTAGTGTTTTGTAACTCTGAACGTGTTAGTTTCAGAAGATTAACGATTCGAGTTTAATGCATTACGCCGGTAACCGTAGTGTTATTGATCGTCATTGAAACAATAATAGTATAACATTTTAATTCTGCTTTCGTATAGAATTCTGCTTTGAATTATAAATAAATGTCTGTGGCGCTTAAAATTAATAAATTATCTATATGCGGCTTGGTTGATGTGATTGCGGGAGCGTCATTAAAAATATGTTCTTTTTATAGCATCTGCAGCTTCTACATCATTGATTTGTTATATTTTTTATTGACGTTATAAAATTACTGTTCGAAAAATTTGACACGTATTAGTTATTCTATATACCAAACAAAATCTGAATGAATCGGTTTTTGGCGTGAAATTGTCTGATTCACTTTAGAGAAAATTTTTTTACAACGTTCCGACTTATTAAAACTTTTTTCAGTATTGATCGTTACCTTTAAAATTGTTAGTTCAGCTGATTGTGGAATACGAGGAATTGTTTGCTCAAAAGCTTTTACACAGTCATTGCATCCGGCTTTTTACGTCAAATTTCTTTCTATTGATGAGGTTATTTTTTACAAGTGCTGCAATTTAATTACAGGTAATAATAGTACAGTCTTGAAGTTTTAAACTTTTTTGCTACATTTGAAAAATAGATACTCGTTTATAACTATTCTGCCCTAAACTATGTTTCTTTTTTATCAGTAATTGTTTTTTTTTTCGGCAACTTTTACTTTAATCATATAATATAGCGAGGCTTTGATTACTTACATTAAAACTATGTCTTTTGTATTGTAAAATGTTTAAATTACTCTAACCGTTTGTTACGAGGATTTTCTCGTAACTTAAATAGTGACAACTAGCTCAGTTGATTCGCTGATTGGATCGTGAGTTTCGATGTGCTAAATTATAAAATAGGTTCAAAAAGCCTCCAAAACGATAAAATATTAGGTGGGAGACACCGTTTAAATCTACCCGAAGCTGTAATAGAACGAATAACAAGAGAGAAGTTTAACGATAGGAGAAGAAACATAATAGTTATTTACATAAAAGTCAGAAAAAATCTCACATTACTGAATAGGAGATAAATTTTCCGGAAATGAAACATCGTGGGAGCCAAGACGATTTACATCGACGTCAAAACAAATAAGGGGGAATACCTCACTCAACTGGAAAAAATCACCGAAGTTGCGTTCAAGGGCACCGGCATCATCGCATACTGAAACAAACCGAACACATATGGATCGATTTTAATACGAGAAGGTAAATCCTACGCGGACCTTCTTAAATAAGTCAAGAAATCGATCCACAACAAATTTGAAGCAGAATCGCTTAAAGCGGTAAAAAAGACCTAGGAGGGTAGCTTCCTTTTAATCATGGAAAATGTGGCCAAAGCCCGATCGATCGATGGAATCTTATCGAAAGAAATGACTAAAGCAGACACCAATATTGCAGTGACGAGTCGAAACAAAGTCGTCCTAGACGTCAAAGACATCGACGAAGTGGCCACACTTGAGGAAATGGACGTAGCCATCCGCCAAAAAAACAACATGACAGACACGAGCTCGCTCAGAATCAACAAGCTCAGATCGAGAATTGGTGGAAATCAAATCGTAACGGTAGTGACCGACCAGGCAACAGGAAGATTCCTTTTGGGCTTGAAAACGGAAAGGATTGGTATAACAGCCTGCAAGATCGTTGAAAGAAAACCAGACGACAAATGCACAAGATGCTGGGAAAGCGGACACGTAAACAAGAAGTGTCGTGGACCCAGCAGAATTTGTAAAAACAATTTCTAAAATTTCTCGTATTTCAATTCAGCTCCTCTTTAGTAATATGAGATTTTCCGGACTTTTATGTAAATAACTATTATATAAATACAATCAAACGGTACCACGTAGGTCGGTATCATAGAGAAAATATGAAGTAAGCCTTCGTTTGGGCAACACGTCGTACAACAAAGTGACCTTCTCGGCCTAACTTTCACATTCCGACAGCAAATCAATATATAGTTATAAATTTTACTCCCAAAGTACAACTCTCGATAAGGTAGAGGACCAATCTTATATTACATACAAAACAAAATTTTATCGTTAATTGAGACAACAACCAAACATGTGCGTGCAGTCGTGTGTACAACTGACTGTCAACGTGAAAAGCATTAAAGTAGGAAATAAATTACTCGCAGTTTAATTTTCTTCGAAGCCTGTTGCTAGCTAAAAGCATCTCAGAATATTCTAAAATTTGCTGAAATATAACTAAATGTACATATGGTGTTATCACAAGTAAATCTCATGCAGCATCATATGATTACTGAAAAACAATCAAATGCGCCAAGTTTCCCCCAAATTAAACATAGTATTTCGGTAATTATTTCTTGCAATACGTGACAATTGCATCCAACCACTCAAATGTGAAGGTAGCGTTAACTACGGTGACGTTATCATCAAAATTTTCCCAATCACAGTGTCCGCTTATTTCCACAGACAAAGAACACGTGTGGAGGTATATAAACCCGCTACAGACAATTACGGCAGAATTAAATTAAACCACAAAAGTAAGGAACAAATGTCCCAATAGAGACTTTCACTAAAGTCGCAGCAATATTTTGTCCAATACTCGCATTAATGCGCGTGAATAATTAGCAACGAAAGTCTAGTTGGGCGCACACAACGCTAGATGATGCTTGCGTCATTTCAACATTACCGGAAAAATGATCTTTCTTTCATCGATGTCAAAAACTTTTCGACGTCACAGAAATGTAGCCGAAAGTGGGTGTTCTGAGAATGAATCTTATACAGGGGACAAATATCATACTAAAACACTTTTAACATAACAAGTTTTTTGGTTAACTTTAGTTTTATTTTTTCGACACTTGGCAAAAAAGTAATACTCATACGTGGTAGATTTAAATCTACACGTATTGTTGAACTTTACATTGTAGCAGCTTAGATAGTATTCAAACAACCCGCCACTGAATGTTATGTTGGCAACACTGAACCGTTGGTGGGAAAATGTAAAAAATATTTTTTGAATAGAACATGGCAGTCTGGTTTTAAACCGGACAAGTACAGTAATATCGAAGGCTTCCACGGCCGGAATCTATACTAACATAAGAATGTCTTCCGGGTTTGGACCGTGTCATATTTGCAACCGAAGCTGCCAACGTTTCGCCCACTTTCGTAAGGGGCTTCATCAGGGCGTGAGATCAATCGCAAAACTCAAACAAGCAATCGAAATCTAACTAAGAACTTCTCAAAAGTTAGGTTATCCACTTGTAAAACAAGCCATAACCTAAACTATGAAAAGGTAAGAAAGAAAACGATAACCTGAAAAAGCAAACGAAAATCTAACAAAGAACCACTACTGAGTTAGGTAATCAACTTGTGAACCAAGCCAGATTCTAAACTCCGTAGAAGTGACTTAAGAAGAAATAGTCTCCGTATTTAAAGGAAAAGGATCGTCACGGATGATTTGGCTCGACCCTGATTGGGTTACGGTTGCTAGGGGCGTGTTTTAGATAAATGACTAATAACCGAACCAAGAGGATATTTCGAAACCATTATCGCGATTGAAGTTATTAGGGTGTTTGATGATTTCTATGCTTTCTCGGAATTTCCTGTTGAAAAAGAATGGAGATTTGGCAATCAACGAAACATTATCAAAATCTATCTTGTGACCTGTAGTAAAATGATGTTCAGCGACCGCAGACTTGGAAGATATACCTTTTCCTTATACAACGATCATGTTCTGAAATGCGAGTAATGACGGAACGACCGGTTTCACCAATGTAGACTAAACCACAAGAACAGGGAATTTGGTATACACCTTGAGATGAAAGTGTAGGAAATTTGTCTTTGGGAGAAGGAAGAATCTGAGAGATTTTGCCTGTTGAGTTGAATATGGGTTTAATACCATTCTTACGAAGGAGTTTCCTATTTGATCTGTAACCTTGTGAATGTAGGGATTAAAAGGCCAATTTCAGGTTAGAGTCGGGAGTAGAAATGTCTTTAGGTAATCGAGTACGTGGATGTAAACGACGATTAATAGCTCTATGAATATCTCGCTTAACATAACCATTGTTCACTAAGGTTCTAGTAAGATGACGGAGTTCTGAGTCTAGATTCTCAGGTTGACAAATAGAAAAGGCACGAGGGACCAAAGATTCAATAACAGAACGTTTCTGTGCAGGATGATGATGAGACAAAGCATGAAGGTATCTGTCCGTATGGGTGGGTTTGCGATAAACAGAATGGCCTAGAAGTCCGTCGGGCTTACGAGTCACAAGAACGTCAAGAAATGGAAGAGAACCATTACTTTCGATTTCCATAGTAAATTTGATATCTAAGTGTTGATTGTTAAGATGATCAAGAAACTTAGACAATTCAAGATGACCATGAGACCAAACAATAAACGTGTCGTCAACATATCTAAACCACACTTTAGGTTTTAATATTGATGATTCCAAAGCAACCGTTTCAAAAGATTCCATAAAAATGTTAGCTACAACAGGTGATAGAGGAGAACCCATAGCAGCACCAGAAACTTGTTAGTAAAACTTATTATCAAATTGGAAGTAAGTAGAAGATAGACACTTTTTAATAAGAGGAACCAAACTCAAGTCCTTGCCATGTTGAGACAGAATCTGTTTGATGATAATAAGCGAATCCTTAATAGGAACTTTAGTAAACAGTGAAGTAACATCAAAGCTCACGAGAAGATCTTGGGGATCAAGTTTTATAGTTTCTAGGCGTTGAATAAAATGCTGAGAGTTGAGGATGTGAGAAGAGGTTTTGCCTGTAAAGGCTCGCAAAGAATGTTGGACAAGAACTTGGCTGGCTTGTAGGTTTGCTATCCAGTCTCCTACTTACAAGCTGGCCAGGTTCGTCCAACATTCTTTGCGATTTACAGGTAAAACCTCTTCTCTCATCCTCAACTCTCAGCGATTTTATTCAACGCCTACAGAAACTATAAAACTTGATCCCCTAAGATCTTCTCGTGAGTTTGATGTTACTTCACTGTTTACTAAAGTTCCTATTAAGAGATTAAACTTATTATCATCAAACAGATTCTCTCAACATGGCAGAGACTTGGTTTGTTCCTCTTATTAAAAGTGTCTATTCTACTTTCAACTAATTTGATAATAGGTTTTTACTAACAAGTTTCTGGTGCTGCTATGGGTTCTCCTCTATCACCTGTTGTAGCTAACATTTTATGGGAATCTTTGAAACGGATTTGCTTTGGAATCATCAATATTAAGGCACACAAAGTGTGGTTTAGATATGTTGACGTACGTTTATTGTTTGGTCTCATGAGTCATCTTGAATTGTCTGAGAATCTAAGTTTCTTGATCATCTTAACAATCAACATAGATATCAAATTTACTATGGAAATCGAGTAATGGTTCTCTTCCATTTCTTGACGTTCTTATGACTCGAGGCCCGACTACAGGCCATTCTGTTTATCATGCAAACCCACCATACGGACAGATACCTTCATGCTTCGTCTCATCATCATCCTGCACAGAAACGTTCTGACCATTGAATCTTTGGTCCATCGTGCCTTTTTCTATTTGTCGGCCTGAGTCTGGGCTTTCAGGGAACTCCGTCATCTTTACTGGGGCAGCAGTGAACAATGGTTATGTTGGCGAGATATTCGTAGGCTATTGATCGTCGTTTTATCCGCGTACTCGATTGCCTAAGGACGTTGTCTCCTGAATCTAACCCGAGAATTGACGCTTTTTATTCATTCTGGGTTACAGTCAGATGGAGGAACTCCTTTCGTAAGGAATGTATTAGGCACCGTATTCAACTCGGCGGGCAGGCAAAATCTCTCGGATTCTTCCTTCTCCCAGAGACAGATTTCCTACGCTAAATCTCAAGTGTATACCAAATTCTGTTCTTTCGTGGTTTAAGTCTACATTGAGTGAAACCGATAGTCGTTCCGTCATTACTCGCATTTCAGAACATGATCGTTGTGGAGAGGTAATACTTCAGTCTTAGCGATCGCTGAACATCGATTTACGAGGTCTGGAATAGATTTTGATAATGTTTCGTTGATTGCCAGAATCTCCATTCTTTTCAACAGGAAATTCCGGAAAGCTAGAGTCATCAAGAGCACCCTAATAACTTCAATCGCGATAATGGTTTGAACAAAGTAATCCCCTTTTCTCTTCGGTTATTAGTCGCATTTATCTGCAAACATTTTTGCTGGCCGTATTGTAAGGGTCGGAATCATCCAGTGACGATCGCTCCTTTAAATGCGGAGACTATTTCTATTAAGTCGCTTCTGCAGGTTTAGAATCTGGCTGGGTTGCCTGGCTCAGTAGTGGTTCAACTGTTAGATTTTCGTTTAGCTTTTCGGGTTATCGTTTTCAATATTTACTTTTCGTAGTTTGGGTTGTGGCTTGTTTTACAGTGGATAACCAACTTTTGGAGTTCTTAGTTAGATTCTCGATTTAGTTTTTGCGATTGATCTCACGCCCTGATGAAGCCCCTTACGAAAGTGGGCGAAACGTTGGCAGCTTCGGTTGCAAATATGACACGGTCCAAACCCGGAAGACATTCTTATGTTAGTACGGACAAGTACAGATTTTATTTGAAGTTTGAGTTTTATTCGGACAATCTTTTCTATAATATTAAACTAGAGGTCAATATAGATTAAATGTCTAGTAGTCTTAGCAAACAAGCTCACGTTATTATCATCTGAAAAATTAGTTAGGCATTATATTTTTTTGCCCATAAAAGTTGACGTAAGAAATGCGTCGTTATTTCGCCAGATAACGTCATGAAAAATCACGTACCTTTTACGTGACCTTCTCAACTGGGTTCTTGATGTTGCTATAAAAGACCAGGACCTGATTATTTTATTCTAATCGATAATGATAATATGTATAACTAAATGTAACCGGAGTATTCTACCTACTAAATTTAAATGACTATCACCACTCTTCAAACAGAGGTTTTTGGACAACTTTAGAGGTGATAGTTTTTGGAGAATTTGAAATCGAACTATTGCGTTCGGTTTATGACACTTTTCGAATCTTCTAAATTATGTGTTATTAGTTACTGTATGTGCTGCTCTGTGGCATTGTCATCTCATACTGAATTCTTTGCTTAATGTTTTGTTATGTTAAGAGTGTTTTGGTATGATGTTTGCACCTTATAAGATTTATTCTCGGAACCCCCACTTCCCGCTACGTAGGAAGGGGATTGCTGTCAAGTTAAAAAGGTTTGACATCGTAGATCGATAAAAGAAAAATCATATATCCGGTGACGGTGAAATATGTCGGATATCATCTAACGTTATGTGTTATGTGCGTCTAACGAGGCTTTCATTTCTAATTATTCACACACATCTATATGAGTATTGGGCGTAGTATTTTTACCACTTTCGTGAAAGCCTTGATTGGGGTAAGCGTTGTTTCTTATTTTTGTGATGTAATTTAATTTTTCAGTAATTGTCATTAGCGGTTTTTGCACATCTACAAATGTTCCATCAATGTGAAGATAGTGAAACTGGTTCATTTATTGTAAAAGTTTCCATAATGACGTCACGTCACTTTCCTTGAAGATATCGAAACCTTCGAGTATTAGATACAATTTTAACTATGTTTGAGAGCTCATTTAACGAAATAACATAATTAATTTGGAGGAACTCGGCGCATTTGATTTTTTTTATTAATCGTATGAACCACGCGAAATTTACTTGTGATAACACCGTATTTGATTTCTATTTTCTTGTTATACTTAACAATACTTACATTTTCTGTTAGAATGTAAAAGTTAGGCCGACAAGTCTAATTCTTTGTACGACTGTTGCCCAATCAAAAGGGAACAACAATTATTGGCTGTGATGTCGACTTACGTTCTAGCGTTTGATCGCATTTATGTAAAGTTACCTCGTTTCTAACCTCTATTTCTGTGATAAAATAAATATACTCGTAGTTACAATCTGTGTTTTTTTCATTTGTTTTCTTTCAGCTTTGGACATATTTAAACGGTATCTGTCATCCTAATCTTCCGCCGTTTTGGCGCCTTTTTAACTTCTTCTATAATTTAGCTCCACGAAGCTTACAACCCAATCACCGATTCAAACTGAGTTAGTCGCTGCTTTTTATCTTATAGTAATCTTTTTTAACTTGTCTATTGTGTCTTGAGTTGCCGCTAAACTTTGTATTTAATACGAAACAAACAGGTTTCAGTATTTGTATACTTTTGAAGTCTCATTGTATAAGATAATGTTTACAATAAGGCAGTTACTGAATATTACGTGCAATCTCAATTAGCGTTTAAAGTTTAATTAACTGTTGTTATAAATAGAACTTTATTTCGAAACAAATAGAGAAGCATCAAAGCATATACAAAAGCATTAAATTAAAGAACGTTGCTTTTGACATTCTACAGAAGTTTTATGTAAGCAGCTTACACCATTTTAAACGCAAAACAATCTTAAAATTAATAATTTGTTTGAAAGAATATTAATTTTACAACTTCACCACTTTGTTTATTCAAGATGAAAATCCGACGTAAAATTCTACGCAATATAAAAGTCTTTTTTAGTTGTTGTAAATCCATCTTTTGGTTGGCAGAATAAACAGGAAAATTTACACGCTGTTCACGTAATTTTAGTTCTTATCTGGTTCATTTTTCTAACGTAATATTCATTATTGTCGCAACAAACGATGCATCGTGTCGGTAAAACGTCGAATCGATTTTGTCATTAAATCGTTTTAAATCAAGGGTTTATTAACTATTTTTACTAAACTATAAAGTTTTAATATTCTGCAAAGTGATAGTAATTATTTATTATTTATATTTATTAAAGTTGATGTGTGAGCTTTAATATTGGTATTAGAATGATAAACTTAAATTGAAAGGAATACTTGAATACTTTGAGGAAACAAAAAAAGTTTCAAGAGACTTTTATCTGGAAGCTGAACAGTTTTATTATTATTATTACCGATTGAAATGTTTTTCTTGGGACAAGTTTCGAAAATGTCTTATATGGAAGAGACCAAAACTATATTAATTAGTTTATGTTTTGTAAGAAGAATACAAGCCTTATATAGTACATAATATATTATGCGAAGTATCCCAGCTAAAACTGTGACATATCTGTTAAAGTTTTTGTATTAATTTGTTACCATTTTATTCTTTGGAAATGTTATGGGGACAAAATTTAGGTTACAAAGGTTTTAATTATAATTATAAAAAACGATTTTTTTTGTTAACTTACTTGATGAGTTGTAAGAAGATTTTCAGTATTCAGTATGGTTGAAGAGTGTATTTTAGGACAGACATCGAACAACGCGATGTAGCACACTTTACCTTAACTGAAATGACAAATAAATATAATTTTTGCAATTTGATACTACAAGTTCGTAAGCAATTCACGAAACCTCTCCATAAGTACTCTGAAAGCGACGGTATTCTGTATCATTGTCAAGAATAATTTTTTTTAAGAAAACTTTTTAACGATTATGGTAAATCATGAACAGTGCAGGTATGTTTTTATAAAACAAAGTGAAGAGGAAGGAAATAATTTCTACCAACGAAATATTGCGAGAATTCTCTCGTAACTTAATTGCTGGTGACTAACTCAGTTGAATCGACAAGCGAACCGCAGGTCTCGATGTGCTAATTATAACGTAAGATTAAAAAGACGCCAAAACGGTTAGAAACTAGAATGGAAAACACCATTTAAATATATCCAATACTGAAAGAGAACAATTGACAACACACAGGTTGTAACACGAATATATTTTTATTTTATCACAGCGAGGTTAGAAAAGAGAAGCTAGTATGCAGGTACAGATCACAAACAATAATTGTTGATGCAAGACCTTTCGGTTGGTCAACACGTCGTACATAAAATTAAACTTGCCGGCTTAACTTTTACATTTCAAAAGAACGATATTACACTGGTAAATATAATACAAATATGCAATATCTCAACAATTAAGAGAACCCTAGCGCACCCTTTAATACTATATTACACACAAAGAAAAGTTTTATAGGTAATTGTGACAACAATCTGATATGTACGTACAGTCGTACGTGCAAACGACTGACAACGTAGATAAAAGAAAATTAGAATAGGAAATACAATACTTACAATTTTTTTTCGAAGTATGCAGCTAGCTAACGGCACTTTCTCCAGAATTTTCTAAAATTTGCTTAAATAAACAAACACGTACAATGAGAAAAAATAGATGCGCCAAGTTTCCCCCAGTTAATATTGAGATTTTGGTAAGTGGACCTTTCAATACGGTGATAATTGTAGTAATTAATCAAAGGTTTTGATATCCTAGGTGCAACACCCTTTTTACTACATCGAAAGTTTTTTTCCAATATGAATTAACATGTGTTAATACCACCGTATTAATGGAATGCGCGTAGGTATCCAAAATTGCTAATGACAATTACAAGTAAATCAAATTAAATCACAAAAATAGAATCAATTCTTACCCTAGAAAGACTACATCAATTTATAACGTGGATGCACGTGAATATTTAGATATGAAAGCTTCACCACGCGCGTACGTTAGATGATTACCGTACCACATGCACCGGAAAAATGGTTTTACCCCAGTTGACAGCCACCACTCTCGATGTAACTGAAAGTGGGCGTTCCGGGACGAAATTTATACGCTACGAAAATCACATCTAAATACTTTTAACATAACAAAAATTTATACAAAAACAATAGGTATGGAATTCAGCAAATAAATTGATAACATTTTCCTAGTCTTCAGAAGTAAGTTGAGAAATATAGAGAGGCTAAAAATAGTAATCAGGCAGGAAATTGAAGTTATCTTATACTTCAAGGAGTTATGACTGTGTTCGTTCGTTGTATTTAAATGTTCTATTCATTCTACGTAGTAGTTTTTCTAGAGATGACGGTTGCCGAGCTATTTACTGATACTATTGTACTTTGCTTAAGTATAAGTGATCAGTGTTGGCGACTTTTGGTTTTACCATGTGTTGTTTAAGACAAACAAAATTTATTTCAGCGAGAAAGTAGATTTTTGTAAGGAAGCGAAGGACAGAGTCAAATCTTTCCCGTAATCTCTGTGGATATGTATATGTTTTCAAGAAAAGAGCATTCTGCTGAACATGTTGACATAGGAATGATAAATAAAATTTTAACCATCTTTGCCAACACAGAAACGAAAGCTTTTGTTTTAAAAAATCTAGCAATTTTTTAATGAAAGTTGGACTCTTTTGAAGTTCTTTAATCATCACATCAATGAGCATGCCACGATCTAATTTTAAGTGGACAGCACCGAATTCAATTTGAATTGTTTTAAAAGGTGACAATATTGTTCTCAGGGAATCTGATTTTTTAGTACAATGCACGCCGCTTATTGGAATCACGGATAATGTTATCAATCGGGTTTATTAAAGAACAGGCGGGACTACTACATAGAAAAAACGTCATTTAGAGTAATCACAATTTCGGTTTACGTTATCAGTTTTCTTCTCAGTTTTCTTTCTATACATGAACAATAACCTATTTTTATGAATTTTTTAGCTGAATTTTCTATATTGAATTTTCAGAATACTCTTTTTTAAAGTGAAAAATTTTATTATGGTACCCTAAAAATAGTTGTTTTGTATATTTAGCTTTATTTTTGCAGTGTTATTTATTTTGACTGATCTACGTAAAGTTACGTTATTTAAACATCTGTAAACACGTTATCTTCGAGAATTAACTTAGAAAGCATGTGCGTTCTTAGAATAACAACTTAAATTAAGTACGGGTTATGTGATTACGTTATTTTGCATTTATTTTTAGTGCCAGCAAATGTTTGAGAAGAATTGTGTAGTTCTTAGAACAGTGAATTAAACATCATAACGTTGTTTTTTATTTTTTTATTAACGGTGACAACATACTATTTAATGTTATAGGTCCGTTGGCTCAAACTCTCGTTGGCAACTTCGGTTACAAACGGTCCAAACCCGGAAGACGTTCTCGTCTTAGTAAATAAATATTTTTTTCCACTGAATTTCGGATATTGTTATCATTAGGTTATTGTTATCAAAAGCCTCAAGTCCCAACGTGATTCTATTAATCGGCGTGCACTGTATTTGCTTGCTTCTGCGTGAAAACGTTCATTTTTGGTAGTATTCTTTAGGTATTCAAAATACGTGGGTTACACTACCAGTATCAAATCTGTGTTGAATTTTATGTATTTTTCGGATTGTATGCAGGTTCAAAATATAAATTACGAGTTTCTAATATAAGATTATCCTAAAATTTACCGAAAAAAATGGTTTCCAGTTTCTTGAAAACCCTCTTTCGTTATATGAAATTTGGAATTCGTATACACTTAATTCTTTCTTTTGCAATTTTTTGGTCATATCTTCTGCTTGCTCAAAAATAGAAATCAAACTCAGTCTATATTTTATACACGTAACCTAAAGCTTCCACGCTTATGATGGAGTGGGTGGAGTTCTTTTTCGTAGTTCTGCATTATTTGCCAGCAGATTTTTAGTGAAAAGTGAAATATTTCACTTAAAAACTGTTACGCCAACGTTTAACGCTTCGTCATAACATTGACGTCTCTTACTTTTTGTTACCCGTTTCATAAAACTCGATAAACTCTTCCTTTACTTCAAAATTTTCAGTAACAAAGCGAGCCATACAAACACCCGTTCTAACCGCAAAATATCATTTTGTCAACAGTAATGCTGAAACGTTTGGATACTTCAGATATTATTTTTCGCAACACTGCATTTGCCTGAAGTTTAAAAATTTTCTCAATATTTTTGTTATCCATTTATATTCACGGCTACACTTTAGCTAACAATTCAATTTAGGAACATGAGATGTTCCTATAAAATTGGAGCGTTCATCGTTATATCCACCTTTGAAAGGTAAACTTTCTTGAATAAAAAATTTACTGTACTAACAATTTTTTCTAAAGCAACTATGGCTTTATTCAATCTCGTTGTATTGGTTGGATTTCATCGTCCTATTAAGTGAGTATCTTAATTCCAAATTTATTACGTTTCTCTCGAATCTTGTTAATGTTAATATTTACATGATAATGGTAATATACGGTAAAGTTTTCTCATAAATTTGTTTGACAAATAGCTACACAAAACTTATGAAATGTTTCTTGTACAACCAAAGTTATTATTACAATGTAAATTACATTATATTAGAACTATTCGAACGATAAAACAATTCTTCTGGATTGTATTTAACCAACACAAAATACATTTCCCCTCATTAATAAAAGCTTCTGTAAATGTGGTTGTTTACACGTACATGTTATAATGACACACAGGTAATTAGACAAGTAAACTAGCAAATTAAGCTTTGAATTGCATAATAGAGATTTGGGAAATTTAATGTTAATAGTTCATACGTTGTTACCAAATTAGTACCTAGCGAGTCAAAAGGTTTAATTAATTATTAATTTTTGTTGCAAATTATTGTGTAACTAAGAGATATTTTTTTAAAATGTTTTTTATTAAAAATTGTTTGTCAAATTTTACGGTTTATTTGGAGCCGCCCATTGTGATCTACGTATATCAAAGATGTTTCCACGGGCGGTTCTTTGAGACGCATGAATTGCGGAAAATCGATTTTCTTAAAAATATATTTTTTCTTTCAACGTTTTTCTATATATGTATTTCTAACGTTTAAAATCCTTTATTTTTGTTTGTTTTAATGGATTTCAGGTATATGTTTCAAGTGACTATAGTTACGATAATGTTTTAGTCCTTTTTTACAACGTAAGGGTTTTCAACATATAGTAATTACAAATAGTGAAACAATATAACGACGCTCTGAAAAAAATTTCTACGTTTATAAACACAAGTTCGTTCTTACTTCTCTTTCTCTGTAAGCCTAGGAACAGATCGAGCATTAAACGTCTCAGAATATTTTCAGGTGATTTCTATGAGCAACTTATTTTGCCATGCCGCAAAATCTATTTTGATAAAAAACGCCGTTTTTTTTCAATAGAAAAGAAAGCATCTTAACACGATTATAATTTGCAACTCTTATTGTAGTCTACTATAAATTATGTTTTCTAGTTCGCGTGCTGTTTAATGAATGTGAAGGGAAACCTTGATAGCTTTTGTTTCAATCTTAGTTTCGGAAGGTGCTTTTTGTCATTTAACTTAATCAATTTCCTTTTCTGAATCTCTATGTTTTGAAGCTTGACTCCAACGCAACTTAAATTGCTGTATCGCTTTTGTTTTTTATGCAATAATATTGCCATGTCATTATTTGAACTATTTTCAATTTTACTTAAGTTGCCAATCTTTTCACATCTAGGTCAAATTTGAAAAATTTTAATTTTACACGATGTATCTGATTAACGGGTTTTGTATACTCTACATCGAGAAAAAAGTCTAAAGGGTTAATATCTGACCTACGGACTGACCAGCGTCTATTGCGGTTTCTTCTAATCCAACGACCCATAAAAATTTACACGAATCATTTAGTATCAACTAAAAAAATCCGTTAAAAAATCGAGACAGAAATAAATCAGATTATCGAACTCAGTTGTAAGAAAGCCGAATTTCCCATTTAATTATCTGAAGTCTTGTTTTGGTTACAGCCAAAGATAAACATATCGTGTACATAAAGTACATTTTGTTAAGATGGGTCAGCAATAATGCTAAGAAATAAACATTACTATCTTCTAATTATTTTTGTATATGATGGGAAATTTAAAAAAAACAATAATTAACATCATTTACACCCGTCATTTACCGCATAGTTTCAATCAACAAACAATTTCCATTTGTTTAGATAGTCAGGACCGACTTGAAAACTTTAATTGTAAATATCTTCAAACTGGGTCGCTTTAGACCAAATTTTTAAAGAAAAAATTTTCATTTAACGCCACAAGGAAACTACTGCTCGAGTTTGTAGTCGTATGTCAGATATACCCTGTATTGTTGATTGTTCAGTGTTAAACAAAACTGGGAAGCTAAAGTATTCTCACTTGTGATTTCGTGTGATTTATCTAACTAAAAATGTTTGCATGTGTTTTCAAATAACGAAGTCATCTATAAACTATGTTTGCAGATGCAGTTCGCAATATGGAAACAAGACGATACATGTTATTAAAGAATTGATCTTTCTCTTATAGATAAAGATGAAAGTTGTCACTTATATTGACTAAAAACGCAAAATATCAAACTCACTAGTGTTTTGTTTTTAGATTTGCAAGGATTGTATTTCGTCTTTTTCAAATCAAATACTTTTTTTTAATCTTTTGGGAATGTCCAACTTTCTTATTTTTACTTAAAATTGAACATTACCATGCTCTGAGTTTAAAGTCTTTAGAAATTCTTGGGGCTGACAGTGATTCAACCCTACTGACACTGACGACTACTTTCATGACGTGGTTCGTTTTGAAAGACTTCGAAGATATTTTAGTAAACAATGCAGTGAATAGTATCAAAGCATTATTCATTTTGTAGCCTTCCTCTGGAATTAATTTTACCAAATATTTGGGTTTTGCAACATTTGTTATTACGTTTCAAAAAGCTGTTAAGTTGTTTTTGGCCGTACTGTAACAGCAATTAATCGATTGTTAAAGTATAACGTTTGTTTAGAAGACTGTCAATGCGAATTTGGAAGTACAGTAGAGTGTTCTTCCAATGCTGAAGAGCTCCAAAAGGGCGAAACTGTCGCCCAGTAGTTCACTCTGGTGGCGTTTTCACATTTGCATTGACATTTTTATCTTACAATGTTTATACGTTGTCGTTTTAGCTTTTTTAAAACTTATTTGAATTACGCGTGTATAAAATCAGCTTTCAACGTCTACATTTATGCATAGTAAAGTTATACTACGAGATAGCTCTGCCGTGGTATTTCACTCATGTTAATCACGTCATTTATTACTATTGTAACAAATTTAAAAAGTAATTTATTTTATAAATTTTTTTACGGTTATTTTGTTTATGATTAAAAGCGACTTTCGGCTTAGACTGCGTCGTAGTTAAACGTAGTTTTTAGGCTTGGTTGTAGTCTCTTCTTGAGAGCCAAAACAAGAAGTAGAACTTGGCCTTTGCCGTATTGTCGTTCGTGAACCCAAACAAACTGACGTTTCGCAAGACATTGCAGCTTGCATCTTGAGAGTGGTAAATGTCACTGAGTGGCATTTGCATTGACATTGTTACCTTTTGAGCCCGCGGTTTGTAAGTTTGTTCAAAATTCATTCATTCAACGTTTCTATAACCAGTTACATACACTCATTCGTAGTAAACTATACTATGAGAAGGCTCTGTCATCGTTATTCACTCATCTTATTTATTAATTTTCGAACCTCATTGCCTAATCCTCTATAGTGTATATCATAGAGCAATGTGAAGAACCTATTTGTCATGCTAATTTAAAAAAAAAAACATTTAAGCTTTTGTCATGATTTCTTTATTTTTTTATTTAATAATAAATTTTCTTACAAGTCGGCTAACGCTTCTGTATCATACGGATAGCGGATATTGGGTATGCCCTTGCTGTTAATGTTTACACATCTGGTGACGATTCTTATAGTGCTTTGCTAAAAACTATTTTTGAGTACAGGTTGAAGTGTGTTGGTGGCAGTGCGCAACCCTGTTACACTGGTTTTTTTAAATTTTGAAGTATGTAGTTCATGTTCTACTCAAACTGATGCTAGTAAAAGTTATTGGTCTCAACCCACATTTGGCAATTCTAAAAATTTACCCTTAACTAATCGCGTGAAAAATAATTACACAACTAGTCGCATGGGGTCAAAACATGTAAAATCTGAGGATCAACGCAGTCAGAGCTGAAAACTCAGTCAGCGCGGGAAGGACCAGGCTGGTTGGGTACAGGTTCTTTCGTTATATTTTGTCGCACGCAAATTTGTTTTTGTGTATTGCATTGTGAACTGCAACATTTACGAAATGGAAGAAAACAAGTCCATCTTTTAGTACGTCTTCCTTATAAGAGGCACGGAGCTGATCGCAAACATTAACTCCGGCTTTTTGTGCAATTGTAAAATGTAACAATATCTGGTTTTTGCAAATTTTCAGTGGATTCCTTTATCTTATTGTTATGGTGCATACTGGAAACAAATATAACACTTTTTGATGCTTTTGGCACATGCGAAACCAAGGTCATTATTCAGTAAACTCAAATCCATTACTTCTCGGAAGACGGAGTTTACTGGGCAAAAACTTTCTGAGATTTCCTTTATATTTTTTCTCAATGTACCAACCATTGTCAACTTATATTTGATTAGTAAATATTTTACCAAACGGATATTAGTATACCAGTTATTGCTAATATTATTTTGGTTTGTATTCTTGATTAGCGCATCTATTTTTTTTTACTATATCGCCCGGAGAATTGCTCTTCCGATATGGTCCTTCCGGTTGCATTCCTGCATATATTTCAAAAGTCTGCAAATAGAAAGTCCTGGCATCTACCATAGCAAAAACTTTAATGTCGTACTTGCTAGGTTTATTTGGCAAGTACTGCTTGAAAGCACAGCGACCACGAAATGGAATAAGTTGCTCTATTGTCACGTAAGCACTAGTTGCATATGAAGAGGAAAAATTGTCTGATAAATCAGCAAACTCTCTGATTGCAGCTAACTTGTCTGTTTAGTTTCTGTGTTCCCGAGTGTCAAGATGGTCAAACCTTAGACATCTCAATATGAAAAGGACCCTTTTGGATGACATGGTGAGCACAAACATTTCGCCTCCATCTTTCGCCCAGAGCTCTTCGAAATTCAAATTTTTGCATTTGCTTTAGTAGTAGGTAGACCGAAAAGTATGTTTTCTGACGTTGGTGTGGTATAAAAGAAGTTTGCGGTTGACTCTTCAGCCTCTTCTTCCGTATCACTTTTTCTTCTTCCGTATCTCTCTCTTCTAATTAACCTCTTGTTCAGATTCAGAATTGTGCTCCTCATATTCATCGCTATTTTGATCGTGGTCTGTGTCATAATCTCTTACCACCTCCTCATCGAGTTCATTCCAAATCTTTTCCGAAATTTAAATAAAAGGCCACAAACACAGTTTGACCTACCACAGTGTCGTACAATGTAACCGTACTAATTTAATCTCGGAGCTAACAGTTGGTGACGTCTAGCAAGGAAGGTAGAGGGGACGGCAGCGCTGCCGGTTTTATATTTTCGGAAATATTGCTTAAAGAAGATTGCGCTGGGTCATATTGACCCCGCGCGACTAATTAATTTAATTAATTGCAGTTTTTATCCAAACTGTTTTTTTATCGCTATACTTGTAATCTTCCTAATTTTATCAGGTCCGAATGAATAATTTTTATTCTTTAGTTGCCTTATTCTCTATCGGGGGAAGCGTTTAACGGACGGCTAGCAATCTTACACAATACGTACTACATTACAAAATTTTATTAGGATTGCAGCAAATACTTGTATACTGGTAGTTTTTCTTATTTGAGGTATTAAATTTTTACAATATGTATTTTGTATTAAGAAAAACAATCTTTACTAGTTTTAATGCCTTTTTTTTAAAGGATTGTGCGATTTATTTTTAATGGTTTGACATTTTTTGGCGATTCAACTCTTTAATCTCTTTAAATTGTATTAAATTTAACTTGAGGTTTGTAAGATCTGGTACATTCGTTTATACATAATATAAGTTTCGGGAAAATTTACAGATTTATGTAATTACGGTCCATATATAATCAGTGTCTTCATAAAGTTGGTCCTTCGAGCCGAATTGATCTATCTTACAAATTGCATCAATATGATAGGGTTTAAATCATTACAAAAATAGTAATTTATAAGCAACGTTTGTCGTTATAACATGATGTTCAAAATTTGGTTTCTAATGCCGTTCCGGTCAATATGATCTGAATTCAGAACATGTTTAGTTCATAAAATTAAATTTCTCAACAATTCCAAATTGACAATTTAAACCTACAGTTTATTCAACGAATACAAAAATCTATATGCTGTTTCTGTAACTATATAGTTTTATACTTTATTATTATTGGTTTTTTATTTTTTAAACCAGAAGCAGTAGACACGCGCATTCTATAAGCTAGAGCTACAGAAACGTTCTCAACTGGATTATTTTTATCTATCCAATTAGTGGCTTCTAATTACAATGTTGGTTTTTACGGTTGCTATTCCAAAGGATTACATCATGTAACACTTAAATAATATAAATTATGAATAGTAACGTTCGCGATTCTACAAAAAATAACTAACTGCATACAAATGTAATAAGGAATTTTATATCTAATTCTAAAGCTGATTTATGAATAAAGCGTGACATTTGGTTTTTCAATTTTTACGTTTCAAGTCTTTGGTTTGTTTCAGAACCGGAATTGACGCCATGAATAAATTGTACATCTTAAGAATCCGAAACATTTACGTAATACGAAATTCTTATTTTCCTAATAAATTATTTTGAAATGTTGCTATTGTATTATAATTGCTCATTATCTATCGAAGGAAAATCGATTCTAATTTCGTTTCATCCACAAATTGTAAAGTAAACGCGTATACATTACAAAATAATAACAATGCCAATATTCATGCTTGAATGTGTCGAACGGGTTTAATTATGCAGAAGGCGCGTGTAATTCTTGCAAACTAATCAAAATCTTAACAGAACAAACTTCTAGTCTAGATTTGTCTTTTATACTTAGCGTAATTCGTTGTTCCGTTAGGATAATTACATCAAAGTTATAAAATGCATCTATTTGTTAACGTGTACAGCTCACTAACCATAAAATTAAGAAAAAAATATGTACCTGATTTACAAATTCATAAATCGCGTGTAATTTATTTGTTTCCTCTTGAAATTTTAGCGTGCAAAGTTTTGCTTGCGCATGATTTTGGCAATAAAACTAAAATGTATAATTTTTGTAATTAATCAAATTTTTATTTTAGTTTCATATTAATTAGTGTTGAGATATACATATTTAATCGCACTGTTAAGGTTCTTGAGAATTCTTGCGTGGTAACTTAGTATTTTTATTTAAGTACAAGTTTTGCAATAAAAATTGAATTTTATTACTCTGCATGTAATTTCGCAGATTCGATTTTATGGCGGTGTTTTTTTGCTAACTTTTAGTAGTTGCTGGATTTATGTTTTCTTAAAAACATTGCAGGTTACAACAAAACTATGAAATAAAATTCGAGTTTCTGTTTTGTTTAAAAGGACTTTCTCCTAGAAGTTAGTTTTATGGTCAGATTTGTGTGTTTTTCACGAGATTTATTTTTTGTTAGTTGCATTCGTAGTTCTGATCTCATGCAAAGGATTATGCTTTCTACTATTTGCTTTGTAAATGATAGTAAAACGCTTATCTTTCATAGGATGTTATCTTCTCTGATCTTTATTTTCTGTTTATTTTATTATCTTGATATACGGCTTTATCGCTTTTTGTTAATGATTTTCATCATCAAAATAATGCTGAAATTGTCTTAATTTACGTTTTAATGGTTTTTGGAGCGAGGTTCCTCAGATACACATTTAGGGTCTTCTTTAGGGTCTGGTACAACTTCAGTGTAAATAAGAGGTTTTTGAGAGAATTTATCTATTTGATTTGTCGCCTTTTGAACTTGCTAAAAGCACTTAGAGGTAGAACCGGACGAGCAGTTTTCGGACTACTTGTTAATATGTATTTATCTTTACGAAAATATTGAGACCAATGACGCGAAAGATTTAATTTATTTTGAGTTTCTTTGGATTAATTTGGGCGTTTTATAGTAGTAACGAAACTCTAGAACAGTTCTTACTATAAGTTATTATCTACATTTTACTTTTTTATTGCTCATTATTTTTGTTGTTTTATATTTAAAGCTTTCAACGTACTTTTCTGCCTCATTTGATAATTTATATCTAATATTCTTCTTAAAAGTATTGATATCTGTTTTTGTATCAGACAGTATCGTTGCTTCCAAAGCAATGTCCCGTACAGAGAAAAGAATTTTTTTATATGCATTCAATACTATAGATACTAACAGGTGTTTCGTATATTTCTCGTTTCGACATCCTTAGTAAAATCTTGAATTTTCGATTGGTGACGGACGCAGAGCAGGGTATTTCTAAAATAATTCAAACAGGATATCGTCTTTGTAACGTTTTGAACCGCCTCTTTGCGGTATTTACTTATTGTCAATAATTAATCGTTTATATTAGTGCCATCGTGAAACACTGCTTTGCAGTGTCAATTGAAGTTTGGTGCTTATTTGCAAAGGTTTTTTTGAAGAATGGGTTTTAATAGTCGAATATTTGGGTCATTTCATATCGAATCAATACAGAGTATAAACTTGACCAAATTTGATGATGATGAATTTGGTATGAAGGTGTCATCATAAAGATTAAGACAAATGCCATTTTTTTTTTAAATATCAAGTTTAATGTTGTTTATTCTTATACTAGTTATTAGCATTTTTGTTGAAACCTATTATTTTGATTTTATCATTCAAGGAATATTATTTTATGTATTCTGATGTAAAAATATTATACGATTGCGTGACAAATTTATTGAGAAATATTGCATTAAGAAATCAGAGCTTTATTTATAATGCGCCAAGGAAAATATATACAATTTGACATCAAATAATATTTTTATCATGGCTGTGGTCTTTTGAAAGTTCACGACATTGGTACAAAAGTATTACATATTTTCAAATTGAGTTCCTTTCAACTAATGTTTACAATTTCAAAGATTTGATCTATTGAAACACAAGAAAAAATGTGTTTTGTAAAAATACATGTTTATAGGTGTTATGTGTAAAATATTCATTCACAAAAATGGATTGTTGAAACCGAGTTGCTGGAAAGACTACTTCGATCGAAAATTTGATTCTATCAAAAAGGATTTTAATGTAATTTATTTTCTGCGGTGTAACATAAATCATACTGATGAGATTCCACGGTTCTTGGATGAATATGGTATGGATTATATGCCGCATATTGAATCGTTGCAATGCAACGTAATGCACTTACGATTTTATACAGCGTGCAACTTGAATTTATTACTATCGTCTGATACCAGCTGAAATTTTTCTGAATAATTTTTTAAAATATATTTTTCTTACAAAAACTTACGCGTCTTAGATGAGGCGTTTTTAAATGATATACTCCTTGATGCCCATTATTACTTTAAATTATTGTCGAATCGTCGAAAAATTAATTTTTAACGAGGGATACAAGAATCATCATAGTGGGAGATCATAAATTACGTTGTCTCTAGATACGCTGTTTTTGTATACTCGAGGGAGTAATAAATCAATAAACACGGCATAACTAAGATAGAGGTTATGGAATGAAGTCAATAAAGATTTAATCATGGGTTGATTAACAAATTACGACAACAAAGTTAGAGCTTCCAGGACATTTAATTCAATTATTAATCCATTAGGGACATTTTTCTTGCAATGAAAAATTGCGAAACGAACTGAGTGCTGTTGAGTACGTTGCCACGTTTAATTTGCGGTGGATTAATTATTTTATTTTTAGAGCGAATTTTTTATTGGATATCTAATTTGGACGGTTTAATTTTTATTATTTTGATTCGGTCGGAATGTATCATAACTCAGTATTATATTATTAGAATAGCATTTCTGATTGTGTAACATCGATTTGCCTTTGGGCTTCATCTATTCAAATAGTGCTCCTGTGAAGTCGTATACTTGATGAGATTTTTGTTGTATTCGTGATTTTTTCTTGTTCAATTTGCAGTAAGCCACTGTGTTCAATTATATTGCGTAAACTCAGCTACAACCTCAATTTTACAATTGGACTCGCACTCTTGTGTACAAATTGCTCGTGGATTTGCGACACTGATTAATTTTATATACGATTAAATTCTGGATCAGCAAAGCTTTTATCAAATTTGCATCGAACCCATTCTTAGCACTTGATAAAGTTTGAGGAGTTCGAGTTGCTTTTAGTAGTGTCGATTATACTTGTAATATCAGTTTTCACTTTCTCGAAAATTCTTGAACAGCTCTTTGTCATAGACGATAACCATTCTGGTGGTAAAACGTTTCTTATGGGGGTATTCTAGTCTAGAAATTTGAAAAAAATTAATTTTTTTTTCTTCATATTTTCAAAGTTTAGTTCATTAAAAGTAAGCCCCTAAGAGGATTTACGGAAATTTAAATTATTTTCGGAGTTATAATAATAATGATCCTATAAATTCTTTTGTTCTCAATATATACCTGAACAACGAGCATCTGGAAGGTTCTGTATTTCTATTGTGACCTATGTGTTCTCATATTTTATATTTAGTTCTACCTTTAAGCCACGTGGATGTGCGTTCACTGTGTACTGTGCATTTGTTCAGTGTTAAATTCAAATTTTTAATATAAAATGGTTAAAAAAAGAAAAAGAGGAAGTAATTTGCGTCCAGATAGAAAAAGGAATGGTTCACCCAATCGTTATTCTATGGAGCAAGATACAAGTGTCACGAGTGCTTCAGCAGCGAAATTAAAAAGTTCAAAATATGATGAAATTATATAACAAACGAGATCAACAGCGTATCAACCGCTCCGAGATACGAGCTTCCGAAGCTTCCAAAAAAGGCAGAACTGTTCGTATGACTAAAAGATCTGCCAAAAATGTAGCTTTTGAGGTAGAGGAAAGAATATTGTATGAGGCAGGAATGGCTGATTAAAAAAATGTAAGTATAACATACCATTAAACCACTTAGACTGCCCGAAATGAGAGTGTAAACTTTAAATGCATTTTTCTCGAAACTATTTTTTTGATACGGTTGACAAGATATCTCAAGTTCTAATTCACCGATTGACTTGAAACTTGGTACACACTTTCTTCATACTATCAAAATTGTCTACACATAGGGGTTTTTAGATTTTTTTTACTATTTTAAAAAAAATCCTAAAGTTGAAAAAAGGAAGTAAAAAAATTATCTTTTTTTTTCAAAAAGACGCCATTTTGTACAAAAATTTTTTTTTTCAAATCGGCTACGTGCAGATCATTCTTCTTTGTTTAATAAGAATTAACCTTAATTTTAGTTTCAGATCATCAGGAGGATTGAAATCACGTCAACCAAGAGATACCTTTTTTTTGAGTTTCTACTTTGCCGGCCTCTTACGACTTCAATTTTTAATTTTTTTAAAACTACTATATAATTTTATATTATTCAAGTATCAATAAAAAATCCAAAAAAAAACGGATAGTTAAAATGTTTACTGTTTTTTTTTTTATTAAGCTCGCAAAATCACCTCAAAATCGAGCCTCTAGACTAGAATACCCCCTTAAGTCAAAAGAAAATAATCCGGAAAATGTGAACTTTTTTAACGGAAACAACTAATCACCAGTAGGTATTTAAAAAATGCTTTAATTTTAATTACTAATCACAGTACCGATGCGAGGTGCTTGACATTTGGTTATTTGGGAAACTATTAAACTAAGATGTCTGCGAAACTTGCGACGTTTAATAAATTACGCTTCTAGTCTGGCTGTATAATTAGTTGCTCACTACTTACTATTAACGTGAAATAATTTTATTGATAACTAGCATTAGTAGACGCTTGGGAATAACCAAAACTTTGTTTTGCTCGGCAAATTTACTAGAATATTTCATTAATCATAAGTTATTTCAATGGTCACGTGCTTGTTTTAAGTTTGAAACTGTTTTTATGACTATAGACGACAATTTACAAAAAGATTCTTTGTTCTAGACTATTTGTAACTTTTGATTTTTATATATTTAAATCTGTCGTGTACGTAAATTTCATTCAAATTATTACAATTAAATAAGGAATTCAACTGATTTACGTTGTTTTTTATTTTAATTGTTTTTCCGAAATAAGACACTGTCTGGATTGCTTTACAGATAATTTGCGTCAAAAGTTTTGGACTTATTTTTACCATAGGAACACATTCGACTAGGATGTGGGTTGTAACTGTTTTAAAGCTTTCTACTGACTTTAAAGTTATGGCATAGTTTTGTGTACCTTTTCAAACAATTCTTACGAAAAAAAAATGTTGCAAATCCGATGAAACTGGTCTGTATTTTAAGGTGCTATCATTGAAGACTCGCTCTACAGGAAGAAAAGTTTAAACAGATGGTGACCGTTCTTGTAACATTCATTGCCAATAGAGATCATAGTTGAAACTCATGTTGATAGGAAAATATGCTAGACTGAAGGCATCAAAATATATAACGAAGTCTGCTTTACCTGTAACTTACACTAATCAAAAATCAGCCTAGAAGGACATAAAAAAAGTGGTTTTATGGAGACTTTGTCGTTAAGACAAAACATACTTAAAGAAGTAATGTTTACTAATAAAGGCAGTACTAATTCTCAACAATGACGCGTGACGAACTTAATTCAGTCGATGGATCAAGGGGTTTTAAAATAGATGAAGAAAAAGTACCGTCGTCGTTTGTTACAGTGTTACTGCATGAGGAGAGGAAATCATACGTGAAAACAACAGTAAAAGATTTATTCTATTGTATAGCAGATTTTTATAATGAGGTGAAGGCTGAAACTTTAAGCAAATCTTGGAATAAGATTTTTAGACATTGAACCAGGAAGTGACGATAAAGATGATTTGCCATTAGCAGAGGTTATTAGGAAGCTTTCCGATTTGAGAATACGTGAATGAGGTTTCGAAATGGTTGAACAACGCTGAGAAGTGGGAAGTGACCGACTCTTCAATAGTCGAAAATATAAACGAAGTCGTATAGGACAACGACGATAAGCAAATGCTGCCATCAGGTTCTGTACACGGAGGAATTGGCAGATCTGAATGCAGCTCTGAGTTACGTCGAGCAACAAGCCGAAGCAATACGGACTGACACGATTACACTAAGGCAATGGTGTGACATTGCAGTTCTTCTATATGTACGGAGACAACTTCGGAAAAATTAGCTTTGAAAAGTTTTGGTAGGATCCGCGATATCACGGTTCTTCCAGCCGACAAAGGTAATGCTACTGTCATTTTGAACTAAATTGATTACGTTGAGAAAATACATTCTATTTTGTCAGAGGATGCGTACGCTCCTTTAAATCGAAATTCCAGTTTGAAGATTGAACGTTAGGTTAGCGAAATTATTAGATCTTCTAATTTACTTCCTTAAACCAAACGTCGCCCTCAGATTTTAAACCACTTTGTCTATACGGACTTTCTAAAGTTCACTAACAAGGTATACCTTTTAGACCTATCATCAGTACTATCTAATCTCCATTCGGATGTCGCTATGGGTTCTCCTTTATCTGTTGTAGCAAACGTTATGGAATCTTTTGAAACGGTTGATTTAGGTATGTTGATGACACGTCATCATTGTCTAGGTTTCTTGATCATCTAAACAACGATATCAAATTTGCTATGGAAATCGAAAAGAATGACTGTCTCGACGTTTTTGGGACACGTAAACTTAACAGACTTTTAGGCCATTTGGTTTAACGCAAACTCACATAGAGTAAAACGGTGAAATATGTTAACACAAATTTCAAACCAGTTACAAGGCAAAGTATATATATATATAGGTATGTTACGGGAAATGCTCCTTGCCATATTCTTACTGACAAAGATGTTACAAGCAGAAATATCAAATGATACGTTATAGCCATATGACCCTTACTCATATGTAATATGGCGTGTAACATTGGGTAATATATCAACATTAATATATGATTTGAAAAGTTAAAATGACAGTGTTTTCAAGTCACAAAATTAGAAAAATAAGCTTTTGTTTCCAATAAAAAATAACTTAAATTTAAAAAAAAACTTTAATAGATAATAACGCTTGAAAATGACATGATTCAAAGTGTTGTTTTTTTTATTAGCTATCGTGCAAAATTTTTCAGATGAAGTGTAGATTTTATGCACCCATCGGACACATTGAATTCAGTCACACTCGAGGCCTTTTTTGTGTAAAAAATTTCTGTTGCAATTTGGGCAAAAATCTGACTCTTCAAAACAGCTTTCCTTTGTTACCATCTCTGTTTTGGTGTCTGATGAATTGGAGCTGTAATTCATTTGCTTTAAAATAGTTTGCTTCTTTTGGAATTGTACTTTCTTTCCAGATTTTTCTTTGAGTTTCTGACCCGGATTGTTGTGAACCCAATTTTGACAAGTTTATTTTCAGGAGCTTGAAGAATGACCGGTCAAGCCAATGGGTGCTGTGACTAGACGAAATAAGATCACATCATTTGCTATAGCATAATCTAACAATAACAACATTCGAGTAGTGAGAAGATTGGTCATCTATAATCAGTAATACCTTACCGGCTCCTTTTATTGGAACAAAGAATTTTTGAAACCATTGGAAAAAAACGTCAGATGTAACATAGACCTACTTCTCGCTCATAATAACTCTTGTCTGTGGACATCTAGAAAGCTGTAATTCTTATTTTGTTCCTGGTTGAGATACACTAGGTGATATTTAAAACTTTAAAACTACAATCGGGCTGGTTTCTGACCCGTATTGTTGTGAACCCAATTTTGACAAGTTTGTTTTCAGGAGCTTGAAGAATTACTGCAATCCCGATTCATCAAGGTTGAAGATGTTCTGTGGGGTATTCAACAAATTATTTTCTCTTAAAATGTTTCCTAGCAATTCAAAGAACATTCTTGTCTTGTCATTTCTTTAGCTCTGACGGTGGACAGTCCTTGAGCTTTACATACGGCCAGCTCAGGATGTCTTTTTATAAATGTCAGAACAAGTTCTGTCCTATTTTTTTTCTCATTATTAAACGTATGCGAAACGTTTTGTTTTGTTTGGATAACAAAAAAATACGCAAGTATTCCATCTATTACATCGAGAAAATACTTGGAGTAATATACCGCACTACCATAGTACACGGTAAATGTAGTAAACGCTACATTTGTCAAAAATTAGGTTAGAAGCCTTATTAGCCTCAATGGAGTCATTTAAATCACATCAATAATACTTGATTCAAAAAACTCTTACCAAATTCGAATTAAAAAAAATTTTTGGTTTACTTACCGGTTTTATGGCACCATTCACCAAATTTTACCAAAAAAAACCAAAAAGTCGTACTGCTTCGTATAAACGATGACAGCTGAGTAGTGCTGCGGCGGCGTCAACCTTTTGTACTAGCTAGAAACGAACTGAGGCGTATTACTCGATGCGGCATATTTCTCCATCTTACTTTATACGGACAGAAATTTTCATGCTTTGTCTCATCATCCGGCACAATCGGAGAATCTAGTCTCGGAACTCCGTCATCTTACTAGTACCTTATTAAGCAATGGTTATATGAAGCGGGATATTCAGGTAGTTATAAATCGTCGTCTACATCCTTGTATTCGAGTATCTAAAGACATTTCTATTTCCGATTCGAATCTGAAATTGGCATTTTTACTTTACATTTCTAAAGTCAGAGATCATAGGGAAGCTTCTTCGTAAGAATGGTATTAAACCCATATTCAAATCGACTCTCAAGTCCTTTCTTCTTACAATGACAAATTTCCTATCCTTTCACCTCGAGGTATATACCAAAATTTCTTGTTCATGTGGTTTAGTCTACATCGGTAAAGCTGGTCGTTTCATCATCTAGCGTATTTCACAGCATAATCGTTGTATAAAGAAAAGACATATTTCCAGGTCTGCTTGCTTAATATTATTTTACTACAGGCCACAATATAAATTTTGACGACGTCTCGGTTATTGGAAATCTCCATTCGTCTTGAATATGAAAGTCTGAGAAAGCATAGAAATAATCTAACACCCCAACAACTTTAATCGTGACGACGGTTTTGAACTATCCTCTCTTTGGTTCGCGGTTGTTACTGGTTCATCGAAGACGCGCCTCTTCTAGAACGTAACCCAATCAGAGCCCAGTTTATCCAATCGCGACGATACTTCTATATATACAGAGACTTCTTTTTAAGTCACTTCTATGCAGTTAAGGTTCACGTTGATTACCTAACTTAGTGGTTCTTTCTTAGATTATCCTTTACTTCTTTAAGCTTTCGATTTCTTTCACGCTCTGATGAAAACCCTTACAAAAGTAGGCGAAACGTTGGCAACTTCAGTTACAACATCAACACAGTTCAAACTCGGAAGACGTTCTAATCTTAGTATAGACACCGACCGTAGAAACCTTCGCGATTAAATTAATTTAATAGTGTCATTTTATTGCTCATTGTTAAAGTTCGTTTCTAATGCTTGTATTTTCTTTAAAATTATGAATTATATAAACTTAAACATAAATTCATGATAAGTTTTTAGTTTACACACAACTATACATATTCTACATCAAATGCTATTCGCATAAAAGAGACATTACAACAATACTTTTCTGACATAAATCACAAGTGCTTTCTGTTTTGACTACAAATACAACAAACAAAATTGAAATGCGTTTTATGATAATAATCATCGATGCATAAAGTAAGAATACTACGTTGTAATAAAACCTTTTTTACAACTTCTACATGCCCACAGTTGAAAATTAAAATTCAAGTTGCACACATTTCAGATTGTGCCACAATTCCTTGTGCTGCTCAATATAGGAATGGTTTTGTTCTAACACATCGTGTCGCAATGCATACACAAATGACTGTTAAAGAGAACAAAGCTTTTGAGTTTTTACATTTGAAATTTTTTTACGGTTTTTAAAAAACTGATGTCGATGCGTGGAAAGTTTGTAAAAAACTAATTTTATTAATACAAACTTTGTGTTAACGTAAAGCGTTTTTAAGCGCGAGTTTTCTTTTCTTCTACCATCTCTAAGTTTACTTTAAGTTTCAATTAACGTAATTTAATTCATGTATGATAATATACAGTGGTAGTACAGAGAATGGTTGCTAGAAGGACGTAATCTTCGCAAATGTTACGTATAATGCAAACTGATCACGGTTAAACGTTACATGCATGCACGAAAGACGGGATTGCATTAGAAAATCGATAATTGGTTACACTCGTGGCGACGAACTTGCCAAGACATTAAGTAGAGAAAAAACTAGCAAGAACCGCTAAGTGGTACTTGAAATCGTTATGGTAATAAAACTCTTTTTTTTGTTATCTCGGTCTGAGATTTAAAAAAAATAAACACATAAAATAAAACACCTTCGGCGACACCAAGAATTGGTAATCAATATTGATGTTAAACGTGCTTACATTTGAAAAATGCTTATAGCCTTTTAAGGATTACATTAAGTATATAAAGAAGTATTTCTAATTCGCCAACGAACAAATGCTGCTTTTGTTTTTCTTAAAAAGAAAAAGAAAATTGTTCAATCTGTCTACGTTAAATCTCACTCTTTTCTCATAACGGATAGACGCAGTAACGTTTTTATTGTTGTCCTGAAAAGAATTGTGCTTTTAGTTGGACTGTATTTAGTGGGGACAATTAAAGAAAAAGACGTTTTTTAAAATATTTTTTTTGTTTCTATGTACAAAGTAATTTATTCCATGTTCAGTTTTTAACAATAGAATGTATATGTATTGTGATAACACATGTTCATAGTTATCGGATCTTTTGTTTTCGTTTCGAATTTCATTTCAAATTAAGAATTTTACAACATATTTAATCCTTAATCCTTAAGTAAGCTCATTGTAATTATTGATCCACAAACACAATTTACTTGAAGTTATGGGGAAAGTGAATTTAAACTAAAGTGGAATATACTATTTAATTTTAGTTTTTTTCAGAAAAATTATATCATGATTACATGTTTCTTGTTTTATTTGCATAGCACAGTAGGTACCACTGTTTTTTTTTTTGAAATTTGAACTGATTTTAACTGTGTTTGATAAAATGTCTGATAACTAAGCTTTACGAAAGCTGAACAAAAAATCGGAAAATTTTAAAGGCGTCATTTATATTAGTGAATCGAATAGTTCAGTACGTCCACTTTCAGTGGTCATTCACGTTTTCATTAATTTGTGTTAGCTCGGCTCATTACTTACAGTTCTTGCTTTGAATATACCGTTTGTGATGGTGTTTCGTTTGCATAAGTTAAGAGTTGGTTTTACAATCATTTTGTACACATTTACTTTGCTATATTGTTATATTTGATTATTCATATATGCCAGCGGTTCTGAAACTTTGTTGTATGGCGCTCCCTTTTTAAAATAAAGCAGTCGTCCCTCCCCCCCGACGATACAGAAACATCTCTTTTACGTTACTAAACTAAAACTTATTTATTTAAAAACATAACATCTTCTTGTAAATCGAATTTAATGCGAAGGGTGCTGCTGCATTTCCTTAACAAGGTTGGAAATTCTTGGTGTTATCTTTGAAAGTGAGCAACGTAAGTCACTAGCAACGATGTTTTGTTTTAATTTCCAATAAAACAGAAAATCCTTTTTTACACAAGTAGGTTGTCGAGAATGGTATATAAAATTTCAAAGCCATTTCCGCGATTGAAGGATATAAGGGAAAATATTTTATTCCAAATCTAGTAATAACCAAATTTTCAAAGTAATTTTTCGCCACTGAATTGTGTTTTAAGTCGATTCCTTATTCTTGCAGGTGTTCTAGAATGATGTTTATATCAAAATTAAAAGGGTTTTGAGCAAATTTTATTCGTCATTATCATGTAAATTAGGAGAATTTCGTTGAAATTCATGGACGAGACTTTTTAAATGAGATACAATATCTGTTGTAATTTTTCGTTTTTACTAATATCACTGTTCTCCATTAATGAAGCCAATTTCGGAAACGAGAAAAAATTTTGCGTTTGAACTTGAGAAACGACGTTTTCATAAAAACTGTTTTTCTAAAAACGGCTTGGATAGCATCATGATGGGTTATTATATTTGCTGAAATATTGCATTGTACCTTCAAATTAAGCATGCTCAATGTCTCATCGATATCAGTTAGATAAGCAAATTTGATTTGGCAATTTTCATCACCAAAGCTTTCAATTTCCTTTTTTTGTTGTACTGCCATCCTCAAATGAAACAGCTGCATAATATATTTCTCTTGGATATCCATCATAGTTCGTATGAAATAAAAGTTTTTTGTGTTCTGACCCTAACAAAGACAGAACAAAGAGTATCAAAGAACCTATTTATATTTAGGGCACTATTTTTTTGTAAAATTAACAACTTTAATAACTACATTTAACACCTCGTTATGCTATTTGGAAGTGTTTTAACTGCCATCACGCAAGGTATTCCTGTTATTATTATGGATTTTTCTCTTTTATCAATGTGATAAAATCAGAACGTGATCCTGTGCACACACAAACAAGTTTGTTCCATGAAATAATCATGTTTTTCAATAAGGTCAGAAATTGTTTTCATAACATCAGCGGATTTGGAAGTCGTTTTTACCTCCTGTGGAAACAGGATCTCTTCCGTTATATCACCATCATAAATAAATCGCACATATACAATTAACTGGTAACATTGCGCAACATCGGTGCTTTTATCACACTGAATTGCGAAAAAAGGCGATTTTCGGACAGCTTCTACCGTTTGAAGTCTGATATCTTCTGTCATTTCATGAATACGACGTTTAACTATGTTATTCGAAAGTAAACTTTGCGAAATCTTTGTTTTGCGTCCGGAAGCTTTTTAACTTTTGCGATAAGCAGTGCCAGTTCATCTGATGCTTCTACGACTTTTTGCTTTGTTTGGGAACATTCACCAGTATTGTCCACTTCGTTCTTTAACTTAAGTTAAACCCGTACTTGATGTACTCTTCCATGTACTTTATTTGTGTTAGTAGATTTAGTAGAGTCCATAGTAAACTGAAAAAATAAATAAAGATATTATACATCGTTCTTAACTTGTTAAAAAAAGCCTTATGCATAAACAACGCATAAAAGTGAAGTTACTTACATTTAATATTAAACTTAGATCAACAATTTACATAGCCAATAAAAGTATCAACGTGGTATACTGAAAGTAAAACCAATGCAAAGGCAAAACGAGCTCACTCAGCTCTGGCGGTCGGAACGATACTGGAGACACTGGAAACTGGATTGACACAACACTGAAATGAACACACTGCGAGAGCGAGCGCGCGCTGTAGCAATTATCCCATTGTGTGGCTAGGCGTTGTTGCTGGATTGTAGGAAACTTCCTGGCGACTCTCTCAATGTTGCCCCTCAGGCAACCGCTGATCTATGCTGAACCGTTTAGACATACTAGGACGTGTGCTTTGTATTTGTTTATGTGCATCTGTTTTTAGTTTGATATCACGAATTATTTGTGCTTTTAAATAGTTTTATTCCGTTATTTTGTCTTAATGGTTTTCCAAGCTGGATACGTTTTTCACAGCCAGTCTACCACAGCATGTTAATATATGAGTTTAATATTTTGTATTTATACTTTATTGTGAGCGTGTGAATCAAAATGTTTAAAATATTAAGTTTTCATTAGGAAACACTTCCGTCTCTTTTCTGAGCAGTTGACATAATTAGTTTTTTTTATTACTTTAATATTTTGTTGTAGTATAGCTGATGGAAATTCGTAGTAGAATTTGTTCACAATAAGAAATAATGCACAGAAACGAAATTTTGTCAGAGGAGTCCATATTCAAGCAGTTAAAAGAGTTTCGAGGTAGCAGATAGTAGAGGAGAAGTTCTTTTCGGCGTTTTGTATGTGGTATTTTAAGTTTTTGCGGCATTTTCATCTAAAGACTTTATTACCGATCAGATTTCATTACGTCATTGTGTACTTATTATCGTGAACACATGTAATTGTCAATAATGTTGATTTTTATTATTTAGTTAGTGTTTTTTTTTTATTTTGTATTTTTTGTTATATCTCAAAGTCTATACACTATGACTGCATTTTTCTCAATAGTTTGGCTTTGATACACATTTTTTTTCATATACTTTATTTTGTATTTTAAGACTTTTAACTACTTTGTTTTAGCAAATCCTAAATTTTTTCTACTATATTTTAATGTATTTCCCCACTTTGTTTTGATCTAGAGTTGACGTAATTTGAAAGGACCTGTCACGTGATATGCGCAGTACACGAAATTGACACAACGAATCTATTCTTAGGAAATGAATGCTCTGATCAATTCACTGTTTTCATTGTAGAATTTGTTTTGTGTTGTTTGCTTAAGTTAAAAAAATTTGATTAGTGCTAAAATGTATTTTTCAAGACAGGACCTTTATAAATTACACGAACTCTAACTGTTTATTTTAGCACGTCATGCGCATATGGCATGATATTATTTAAGGAAAAACTATATAAAATACCATATACTCGACAACAGTAGCTAACATTAAAAATAAAAGGTGGTTAGGTAAGAATAAAACCAAAAAACTGATAGAAGTGCTCTCAATTCTTAACAATAACTATAGAGTATTTTTCTAGATTGATTTATATTTGATCCATTATCTACTATCTACATATCCATCAGTGTTTTTTAACTCGCCGCTTTTGAATACTGTACCTAATGCGCCAGTTTGTGTTTTGTTTTGTTTTCTATATTTTAAACAAATTTATGGTTTGGGTTGTTTGTTCTGTTTACATACAATTTTACCATCTTGTCAATACTGCCGATGTTCTTTTTCGAGTTTTTTTCAGTTTGTTTGCCTTTACATGCAAATTGATCAGGAAGATTTTCGCTTTCGTCACCTGCTTGCATAATGAGGAACTTTCTTTTGATAAAATCTTAAGTGATTCAAATTTCTGAATTTTTTCATTTTCATGATGGACGCGAATCTCCCCCAAATTGAATGTTGAGTCTTGTTCTTCGTAGATTTTTAGCTGTTTCAAAGACTTGATTTACGTGTAGTGCACGTAGTTTTTGTTTTTCTTAAAGTACTGTAGTTCTTTCACGACTAGGTATGATATTTAACCTGTTCTGAGGCGTTTCGCTTTTTTGCTATTTTCCATATAATTGATTTTTTATTTTACTTCTGTTTCGTCTTCATGCCAATTACCAATATTTTGACAAATCCAGCCTTAACATTTTGTATTTCTTTTCCATTTTTTTGCTTTGGTTGTCATTACATCATCAGTCTTATTTTCAGGTCATTTATAGCTTATAGAAGCAGTAGGTTAATTTTGCAGATTTCTCTATATATCTTTCTCTTTTTCGTTGACTTGAAAGAGACGGTAGGGTTGCTGGGTTATTGAATAGTCACACATGGAGCGATCGCCCTAATAAGAAAGGTAGAAAACCATTACTATAATCAGTAGTATTTTTATACAAACCGTACAATATCTTTGTCGTCAACAGTAACGCACAGAAAAGCTTTTGTTTTATGTACAAGGTGACCAATAACGTTCTTGTCGTTTTTTGCTTTGCTATTGAATGAAGTGAGACTAGGTATGCAAATAGTGCATCACGTTGTTTAAGGACAAGTCGGTCTCATTAGCCGCTGCATCAAGTCGCCGAATATGTTTAGCGTCTGCGTATAGTGCTGTGAATGCGAATGCAAGGCTTTAGTTTTAAAAATTCAGGTCGGGAGATTTGTCCCTCTGTGTTTAAACTTTTCAAAGGACGACCACACGCCTTGGATGACGAAGCCCTGCAGATGGCCATTACACTTTCGGATGAAATAGTTAGATTTCATCTGCACCGCTTAGGTAAGATGTGCAAGCTGAGCAAGTGGGTTTACTATAAGCTGCTGCCAACATGCATATTTGCAGCAATTGGAACGTGTGCATTGAAATAGATGTACCCAGCACTGGTTAATCGTAAAGGTCTACTCTTCCTTCGTGACAACGCCAGACTGCATGTCGATCGGGTGGTCAGGGGTACCATACAGCGACTTGGTTGAAAGACTGTCCCATCCTTCATACTCACCTGATTGCGATTACCACTTCTTTCACTCTCCTTTGTGAAAAATCTTTCACTTGTGCCAAGAACTCACAGACTTCTGGGTTCCACAATCTTCTAGTTTTACCGCAATGAGATTGCACAGCTGAAGACACTTTGACAGAAGTTGCTGAATATCCATGGCAATTACTTCGAGGACTATCAATCAAAACTATTTTATTGGTTACTTTATATACAAAATCTTTGTTTAGAGCACTTATAGTTGAATTTGTATAATCTTCACTTCACCAAGGTCTCAATTCAATAAAAAGGGCGAAACAATTCTAATTCTTACTGTTTTTATTTTTTTTTTCGTACTTCTATACAGCTTTGCGCTTGTTCTTCTTTTGAGACGTCTTTAGTCCACGCCTAGATTGCCGTAAATCTCTTTCTTGTCTTTCCAATACTTCTTCAGCCTTATGGTGACTTAACTCTTTCTATTTTTACTGTTCTCCCATTTATTTAATGTTGTACTATTTTTATTACTAAATCTGTCAAATTTGATATTAACTTTAACCGGTTTTCTTCAGTTTTAACTGAATTTCAAGCTTTTTTAAGGACTTTCTCACTTGTCGCATACTCGTTCTTATATAATAATTGAGTTTGAACACTTAGTTTAATGTGGATTTTTAGTTTTTATTTTGCCACTCTACAGCTTTTTCCGCCCTTTACTACGCTTACGAAGGAATATTGACGTTTGCGATGTTGGCAGCACAAAAGTATATATCTTTAAACTGAAGTTTAATAAAGCAAGTTTATTTGTCTAAGATTGAACATTACAGGATTTACGAGTTTTTATCAATCTGCGTTAATAATACTTTTTTTAACAATTTTTAGTATAAAATAATAATCATGTTATACGTATAACGAATCGATTTTTTAAGTATCTGATCAGTCGTAAATGAAAGTGATATAAGTGATAAAACAATCTTCTTTGTTAAACACAAAATGCAGAATAAGGAAATATTTCAGAATCAATTTTACTGAACTGAAACTAATAATATTCACACATTGCGAAAAAAAATTCATTTTTGATTATATAGCAATCGGTTTTAGGTAACGTTGTAGCCTTGTCGTTCGATATCAATATCCAATACATGCGTGGCTAAAGGCAATTTTTATAAAATTTTAAATTAAAGAAGTTGGGCAAACTTTTAGCACCAGGTTCGTAATTCGAAAATCCGGTTTCAGGTTATTTGAACAAGTTATTACGAAAATGATTTCATTTTTCTTTTTTATGCCCGATAATATGAACCTAATTTATTACATAAATAAGATGTATGGTGTTTTTTTAAATTATTTATAAAAACATTTAAACAAAATTGATTTTTGCTCTGAAATTTTTGATATTTTTTCTATTCTATTATGAAATGCGTAGCTTTTAATTAAGTAATCATCATTTTAGTTAAGTAAATTTATTTTTGTTAGATAACATAATCGATAGTTTACTTTATTAAATTTTAAATGTTAATGTAAAGTTTTAAATTTTACGGAAACATTAAGTAAAAATGCTCATTACGTTATCTATATATAAAGTGTAAATATACATTTACATAGATAAGAGGATCTATTAAAAAAAAGTTTGCTAGCAACATCTTTAATTGTCATTATTACTGCTACTTTTGAAAGAATCCGCTCTAAAAATTTCTGTGAGTTTTTTTTATTGTTCCGCAAGCTCGCATGTAATGTTGCCTTTAAATGGAGGAAGTCACTGTAAACAAATCATTGCTAACGTTAAAATTTCTAGGTTAACCGGAAACACACTACGTACTGGAATGTGCAATAATTGTACGTTTAGTGTGACACGCTCTACGTATGTAACTGTTTTCTATCGTTATTTAAAATTCGCATCAAAATTTCTGATGTTGCATAATTACATTTCGCGCATAGGCGAGGAGTCAAGATTCAAAATGTAAGTCCTTGCAAGACTTACAACATAAATTCGGTTTAGGACGAAGTTTTGCTATTGGATAGGATGATATCTGATCGATCGAAGAAGCTTTTCAGGGGAATTTATGGAAGACACTTTTGATATGGCTTATTTACATTTTGGATAAATTTCGATATAGGTTATTATTATCAACGTCAGCCACACTTCGTTTGTAATTAAACCGCAGCCTACTTCTACGTAGATATTTTACATGTTTTAATGAGAGTGTCAAATTTTAATTAGATTGGTTGAATTTTTATCTAAGCAAATAATTGTAATATCTTTCATGGTATTTATGTTGTCATCACAGTGTATAATACTCGACCGCAGTAATTTTCAATGAGTGCTTAATAGATCGGAATTGGTGGTCTATTGATTTTGGTCAAGTGATTAGTTACTAATGTTTGAAACTAATTAAAAATTACTCCTCTTAACCGAATTCTGTGTAAAGTATAGTTTTAGGATAAAGGTATAAGCTTTTGTAAAACTAAATTTACTTCCTCGATTTTTTATTTTCAAGAATGGGTTATCGAAAAATTTATTTACTTTTTTTATTACTTCTTTATTTTAGCATTCCCGTTTTGATCAAGAATACATTGATGGTTTTTTGCGCGTGTTAAGAATTCTTAAAATTGTTAGGTAACTGTTAGAATTATTACGTATGTATTGTAATAAATAACGTCTATCATAATTACCGGTTGTTTTATCTTATGCAATTATCATCACGACTATTGTACTCGTATTACTTTTTTAAACTTATTTCTTTGTATGTACGTTTATGGTATTATTCTCGTTTGAGTAGCACAAAAAATTATCCTATGTATATTCAACCCTAATTAACACCAACGTAGATTCTTTTTGGTTTATTTTTAGACAAGTTAAATATGCTTAACTTTTGCTGACCTTTTTAACATCTCTGCAATCAATCAACGGTTCTAAAAAAAAACTAATTTTTACACGTTCTGTTTAAATTTACTTACTAAAAGACAGAGTCAAATTTTGTTAACTTCACTAGTTAACAAAGTTTAAGTTTTCATCAATCACTTATTATGCTGTGTTAGGGAAAATTATATTTTTATTAGATGCGTATGACCTACTACAATATATGAATTCGAACTATTTTCTCCTAGTGGGTCAAATATTTCTGTTTTGGCTTTAAAAAGAACGGATTATTTGATTTTTTTATTGTTAACAATTTTTTATTTAAAAATTCCGGTTTTCATTATTTAATAATAGTAATATCGCTATAATTTTTTTGCGGTTTTTACGCTTAGGGTTTTAATGAATTCTTGGATTTTTTGTATTACTAATTTTTTTCAGAATAAAAGAGTTCTATTCCTATTCTTCGAACCACTAATGTAATCCACACTTTTTCAACTTTTTTACTTACATTATATTGGGAGTTGGGGTTTTTGATAACAATACCTGTACAATAACAAAATCTGATATTTGAAAAAAACATGTTTTCTAGTAATTTATTGACATCAAAAATAAAAATAAATATAAAATAATATTATCACATAACAGTTACCGAAGTTGTTATTTTAAGAACTGCACATTCTTTCTAAGTACGCAAAAAATACAAAGTAACGTATTTACAGAAGTTTCAATGAGGTAATGTTACGTAGGTCAGTCAAAATACGTACTTGAATAAATAGATGTACTGCAATATCAACTGTTTTTAATAATTGTAATTATTGGCAGACACACAGGCAATAACTGATAATCCGACTTCAGACCATATTAAGTCACATGCACCGAATAAACTTCGATTATAAAATTCATGCAAAATAGTTTATTGTTCATGTATAGAAGCAAACCTAAGAAGAATATTGATAACATAAACCGAAATTATGATTACTGTAAACGATGTTTTTTCTATGCAGTAGCATACGTCCGAGTCGTTCGTTAATAAAGTGATACATTGACCGACTGATAACATTAGCCGTGATTCCAATAAACGACGTGCACTGTATTATTAGTGGGCCTTGGTGTAATGACACTATTTTTTCTATACATATTTGTTGTCATATTTGTTATTAGCAATCTTTAATCGCTGTAATAATCTAGTTTTTGATGCACTCTATAAGCTGTATGTGATTTGTCTTTGAAGTCAAATTTTTTAATATCTATTTTTTTATTTCAATTTTACCTGTGTTGAAACCTTTTTTTGTAGTGATAATTTTATTGTTTGTAGGCTTGTACTCTATCTGGAATCAGCATCATTTTGAAATTTATTAAAAAAAATTTTTTAAGTACTACCAAATGCTGACAAAATCAGATTCAAATCATCAGCTTAATAAGATTTATTATTCTGAAATGTAGACAGATATTGTTTGATAACCAACGAATTTCTGTGTAAACAATTGCAGTAGATGAAAGATAGCAGGGGAAAGTAATATTAGGCTTGGATAGAATTTTAATCTTAAATTATACTATTTTTTCTTTAACTAAATATAGATTTTTAATTCAAACGTTTCTTTTTGCAACGAGCAAAGTTTTTTAGCTTAGTGTGACAATTAATTATTCTTTTATAGTTTTCCTAATTGAAATCAAACAAAAATTATTTCGATTAAAATTATCGAGTATTCATAAAAAATGGTCAAACTGTACCTAGGAACATACCTTTTGTACCTTGCAACAAAGGGAGAATTGTGAAACAAAAAAAGAATAAGTATTTTAAATTATCATTCACACAATATTTACTTTTTATTAAATTTTTATTATTTATCGCAACAGAAGTCGCAAACGTAGGTTTTCCACTTATTACCACTGATGTTACTACATAGGTAATGGACCCATCGAGAACACGTCACGTAACGACACCACTTTTCGCCAGATTTATCTGCAACCATGGAATTGTCTCATAAAACACAAAATACAAAGGAAATATCGCCGCTTTCTGAAGAACATTTTGGTGGTGCTTTTCTTTGTTTTTTTCTCGTTAAATTTTGGTTTCTTTGTCATCACTTTGTAACAAATTTTCTTTCTCTTTATGCCAAAATTAAACTCCTTAGTTACTGCTTGAATGTTTTGTTCGCTTTAGTTTTCTGTATTTTTTGTTTTTCTGGAGTGTCGGTCGCTATCATTGTCTTCAGGGTTGTTTTCTCCTTCTTGATGTTTTTTCAGCTGTAGCTTTCGGAAATAGTTGCATTTCTTCTGGTGATACAAACATCGTCTCTCGAAATTTCTTCTTCGGGGTTGAACATTTTGTCTGATTTAAATTTGAAGTTCCTAGTTTTGGAATAGCCTTCGATGAGAAATCCTATTCAGAAAAAAATTTCACTGTCTAAGGAGGAGATTTCCTATGTTCTAAAACCACTAAAAATATTGCTTCGGGTAAATTAGGAAAATTAGTTCTTAACACTTCAGCCACTGAATAAATATCAAATGTTTTTTTCTATTGTTAAAAAGCTACGCTTCTACACTCTAATTGTATAATGTTTTAAGGGGACCGTAAATGGCGAGGTCAAGTGGTTTGATGTATGAGGTGGAAATGCGACCCATCACAATTTCGGTTTTGGAAGCTTTTTCGACAGTCTTGAAAGAGAGATAGGTTTTATTATTATCTAAAACTAGTAGAAGTCGCTCTTTCCGCGAACATTTTACAGCATTAATGAAGTATACTATTCCCTATTTGATCTGTACCCTACATTCACAAGGTTACAGATCAAATAGGGAAACTCCTTCGTAAGAATGGTATTAAACCCATATTCAACTCGACAGGCAAAATCTCTCAGATTCTTCCTTCTCCCAAAGACAAATTTCCTACACTTTCATCTCAAGGTGTATACCAAATTCCCTGTTCTTGTGGTTTAGTCTACATTGGTGAAACCGGTCGTTCCGTCATTACTCGCATTTCAGAACATGATCGTTGTATAAGGAAAAGGTATACTTCCAAGTCTGCGGTCGCTGAACATCATTTTACTACAGGTCACAAGATAGATTTTGATAATGTTTCGTTGATTGCCAAATCTCCATTCTTTTTCAACAGGAAATTCCGAGAAAGCATAGAAATCATCAAACACCCCAATAACTTCAATCGCGATCATGGTTTCGAACTATCCCCTCTTTGGTTCCCGGTTATTAGTCATTTATCAAAAACACGCCCCCTAGCAACCGTAACCCAATCAGGGTCGAGCTTAATCATCCGTGACGATCCTGTTCCTTTAAATACGGAGACTATTTCTTCTTAAGTCACTTCTACCTAGTTTAGAATCTGGCTTGGTTCACAAGTTGATTACCTAACTCGGTAGTGGTTCTTTGTTAGATTTTCGTTTGCTTTTTCAGGTTATCGTTTTCTTTCTTACCTTTTCATAGTTTAGGTTATGGCTTGTTTTACAAGTGGATAACCTAACTTTTGAGAAGTTCTTAGTTAGATTTCGATTGCTTGTTTGAGTTTTGCGATTTATCTCACGCCCTGATGAAGCCCCTTACGAAAGTGGGCGAAACGTTGGCAGCTTCGGTTGCATCTATGACACGGTCCAAACCCGGAAGACATTCTAATGTTAGTATAGATTCCGGCCGTGGAAGCCTTCGCTATTACATTAATGAAGTAATCCACAAATTTAAGAAACATTTGTTTATTAGACCATCCTGAAGACGTTGCAGCGCCAATAGTACCTGGAAGTGTTGCAAATGTCATCCATCTAGGAGCAATATAATTTCCAGGAGCACAGTAGATATCATTGTAACGAGTGATCTTCTTTCAGCTGAAGTAGCACAATTTTTCACAGTGACTGGACGGAGCTTAGCCACGTCTCGTCTAGATTCCAAATTCTGTTAGGAGGGAGGTCTAAATCTATTGTAAATATCTTTAAAGTTGTTTACTTCCGCATGCCTTTCTTTGTCAATCCGTATTGCATCCTAGCAATATTTTTTATATATTTTACAAAAAAAGCGTAGCAACGGAATCGTTAAAAACTTTAACAGTCCCCCTATAAGACAACTTTTTCTCAGAATCTGTATTATTATCTGGCTTCAAAGCATTTTAAGGACAGTCGAATCTATTGAAACTCTCTTTTTACCAGTCTTGTTACGTGGCATTGTCTGAATATCCGAAAAAAATAAATACGTAAACATCTTTAGTATTATTATTATTATTATCTGCCACATGCCCTACTTCATCCATAAAAAAAAACATATTCTTTTAATAAATTGTTATTCTTATGACTAAAAAATAAATTAAACTCAAATCAAGTGGTCTTGGAAATGCAACAAATCAAATTAACTATTTGCTTCAAGCAGCATTAAGTGTAAATTTGATTAAATGAAATAATGGCATTCACTAACCAAGAAAATTTTTTATCACTGTAACCGTAACCGAGCACGGATAAGATACTTAACGCACTTATTTAACACCGGCACGTTCGTTTTTACACTGACGTTCCGCTTATTTATTCAAAACCGTCAATTCTTCTAAATCTCCTGACTACACCGGTTTCAATTTATTTCGGATACCTTTTATTTTTTACCTCATCTAAAACTAGAATATTCTGTCGTTCGGTGGATGCCTCGAATGTGCTAAACGTTTTAAGAACGTTTCAATTTATTTTTTGTTAGTTTGTTTTATCATAAATTTGAAAGTACTACTAGTAGGGCTTTCTAAACAAATTCTAAAATATGCAACAAGGAGAGTGGTTTATGTTTTTTTTTTAATGTAATGTTGAGTGGTGTAATGACCAACATTTAAAAAAATAGCCAAACGTTTTTAAGGTTTTTATTTTTGTTGTTAGAATACTGAATAATACAAGAATTTGTCAACATACTTTGCATATACATTTGTAAAATTTTGTAATACATTAAACGTGCAAATAACTTAAATGAATTCTTTCTTTTATTATCTTATAATTGAGGAAAACATTTTTTAAGAAATATTTGTTACTTCCGTAAAAATATAACATTTTTGACGTGGGCAGTAAATAAAAGTCAATAAATTCGTTATGACTTACAATTTATTTTTGAATTAATCCTTCGTTTTTTGATTTTTTATTTGTTTTTATAATGTGGTTTTTTACCTTGTAAATGATTGTATTGTAACTTCGTATAATTTATTTATACCGTTAAAAAAACTATAACATGTTTTGCGTATCAATCAACTAATTGCCAAGTGATTTTAAAATTTTTGTTCTCGATTTTATTCCTTGGATTGGACTTTGAAATTTTCACTCTTTCTTCTTTTTTTGCTGCTTGTTTGAGTTTCTTCCTGTCTGCTTCCTCCTGCTTCAGTTTTTCTTCGTTTTTAATCATTGTTAAATATGCTTTTGATATAATAATCTCACAGTTGGTCACAAGTCTTTTATGTTTTTTATCGGATGTTTCAGTTTTTTCTCTTTAGCACGTCTAATAAGAGCGCTTTTTTTACTCTTGTAGATGTACTGGGTACTGTCGATGAGTTTCCAGCTGCGGACGTACTCACTTGTTCTATATGAGATGCTATTTCTGAAGGCACTGTGACTACATCTGGCTGCTTTAGAGGTCTCTTGTGGTATCGTGGCTACTTCTGCCATGTCTTGTGGCACCCTGGCTCTTCTTGACGTGTCTTGCAGCACTGTGGTCGTTTTTGGTAGTACAGTATTAGGATTTAGGCATTTTTGTTTGTATCTCTTCAGATCAGTTGTTTTGAATACTGAAGTTACGATTGCTTCTTTATTGACCCCTGTAATTCCTAATCATAAATTCCAGTAGTTTTGAACTGATTGATTATATTTTTTCTGAACATATTTTGGAACAACCTGGTTAAAAATGAAACAAATTCTTGTTTAAAAATTCTTTTGCGTCTATTTGCTCTCTGCCATTTACACAATTCGCTGTCCTATTTGGTCTTAAGGCATTTAAAAATCGCCACATCTAGAGGCTGCAGTATGTGGAGATAGCTTCATAACGGTAACCTCATTTTGCTGTGCTATTCTAATTAATTTAGTTGAAATATGAGTAGTATGACCATCATAGATCAGTAATACTGATCTATCTTTATCTATATTCGGTAGAAACACGTCATGAAACAGAAAAGTGGTTTCCATCCATTCTCGTGAACTTGCTGATACTTCAGTTTGTGTTGCAATATCTTTATCAATCTAGTTTTTCAGTACATGTTTTTCTTTAAATACACACAGAAGTGGAAGCATTTGTCCTGCCGTAAAACAGCATAGCAGCACTAACTTACTCTTTGCATCAATAGCCCCAACAAGTTTGGTTTTTTAGGGATCATGACAAAATGAGGTTTCGTCGCAAATATATATTCTGTCCAGTTTTCCTTCAAGATTCAGTTCTTTCAAAGTTTTAGCCAGAACCTGAAATAAGTCGTACACTACTCATGGATTGATTTGATCGCACCTGGCATGTTCAATGCTTTGTGCTTTCTTGATTGACAAATGATGGCTCATTTTAAAGGATATGAACCAGTCTACTCCAGGCTTCTGGTCTTTAAATTTACATGTTGTTTTGATTAATGTAAAGTTGAACGAGATCCAAAACTTCGTGTCGAGAAGAGCTAAAACCATTTTTGTTCATTACTTTCAAACAGTTCACGATCTCTTTTTCTTCAGCAGCACACAAGAACGATTTAACACCATCACCACCACATCTACTGTCCCTTGTAGTGAATCCTTTACCACGTGTGCTTAGAATACGGTGCTTTAGTGTGGATCTAGGAATATTGTAGAATGTAGCTGCTCCTCTTGTGGTCATATTGCCGTATCTTACATCTTCTATAGCTTTTTGTAAATCATCTTTAAAGTACCGCATGCCAGCAGCTCGAGTTTTTCTAACGTATATTCTCACCATCGTTTGAGACCAAATATGAATATTAGAAAAATGTGTAGAATAAGTTCAAGATTGAACTAAGCGGATACAACTCAAATATTAGACACTATGATTAAACTTACATGTTGATTGAAAGGAGAAAATTGTTTCAGTAGTTATCTAATGAATAAAAAAGAAAAATTATCTTATATGGGGTAACTAGGTCATGTCTGTGGTAACTGGGTTTCAGGCGGGCCTAGATGCCCTTTGTACTTGACACTATTGTAAAATTTTGGGATACTTGGGCCACTCTCTTCAGCTCATTACCAAATGAAGAACACGTGCTCGCAATGACATTTGAGGTTATATTATGGTTCTAATTCATGCTAAACACTACACAAAGTTAAGAAGAAGCAATTTTGAACGTAAAAGTCAACGCCAATATTGAAATTATCAAAAAGTCATATTAGCAACAGATAAAGCGAATGTTAATAAAATAAATAATTTACTACGTCTAATTGACATTAAAAATTTCAATAACGGTATTAGGATATAATTCCTTCATTACAAATGGGTAATGGCCTCTTTAACTAAGCTAGAAAGAATAGAGTTTTGGTTACGGCGACAGGTTAAGCACTCGTGCAGTTACTCGTCAAATTTATAGAAACTGGGTCTATACATAATTGAATCTAACAGATCGCGTTGTCACATTTTTAGGTATTGTTTACAAAAAAATCCTCACTTAACCTAAGAACAGACAATGTTTTTTTGGTTTTTGTTTCAAACGACGAAAACGGAAAAATACCCGATGATATATATCTGTTTCCAACATGTATGACACAGTGCCTCTTCGCTTTAGCCTACAATACTTGGACAATCATGCTCTTCAGACTTGACAGCTCTGGATTTCTTCTTGGTTATTTAAAACTAAGAGTATTCATTAACAGGTCTAATAATCTCGAAAATTTGCTGGTACAGAATTAACGCTGAAATACAAAATATTGCGTCAAACATTATTGAAAGAAGTACGTTTCTTACTTTGCGTTTTGATCAATTTCTGAACGGAAAATTAATCTCGTAACTACAATAAATGTTTCATTTCTTCACAAACAAACAAAATTGTTAGGCATCAATCAAGCCGATAAAAAAATTTAAAGTTGTTACTTCAATATTTTATTTTAGACTTTGGCATACACACTGTATATAAAAAAGACAAATAAAGCTTGAACAAAATTAGCAACGACCTAAACTAATTATGAGAACTATTTGTGTTGAGTTTTTGAACGGTAGTGCTAGTTACTTTTATTTCAATTAAAAAAATATATTTTAACAATTAAAATAACAGTTACAATTGCCGTTCGTATAATAACACGAAATACATAATAATACCAGCAATTTACTCTATAATTAACAAGGTTCACTGAAACATATCGTAAAATTATATCTTTAACCAAGTTCAGGTGAAGTAACGAAAATGAAAGTAGTGCGAAGATGAATCGATATCATCAAATAATAACAGTTAAGTTGTGAATGAAGTTGTAAAAGAAATTTATAGCCAGTGCAACCAAATTACGTCACGCTATTTTACTTGTAAACGCGCTTCCCTTTTATTGCGAAAAATGTAGTTTCCGCCAACGCTCGACTTAATTTTGTAAAAAAAATGCATACAAATTTTTTAAACAAACTGTTTATAAAGTCTTGTTAGTGATAAGTTAATTACCATACTTTTTTTCAAATGTATTTTAATTAGAAATTGTGCGCGAATTGTGTAAAATAGGTTAATATTAGTGGTTTAATTTTAAATGAAAAATGGAATTAATATGAAATTTTTTTAATTTTTATTTAAGTTTTTTATATAAACGTGACTTACGTTTTTATCTCTTAATTGTATTTTTATTAATGCACCGTAATTAAGACTTTAATTTTAGGTTTGTTTTTTTTAAACACATTTTTTTCAATTTTAGAAGAAACATTTAACTAGACGTTTATAAGAACTTTTTCTCTGTATATGAATTTTGTTGTGTTAAATGGTTCGGTTATTTTGTTTTTATTTGGAGCTGGTTTCTCTGATTTTATTTCAACTTTGCATATCGGTTAAAATTAAATATTATATTTATATCTTGTACGAGTTTTCATTGCGCCTCTTTGAAATTTGTATAAATGAACGATGTCGGCACTTAGGTTTTCATCAGTAATTTTTTCATATGGTTTTAAAACAGAAATCGTTACAAAGTGCTCTCTCCGGGTTTTAGAACAATGTTTTATACTTTGTTATGTTATGAAGCTTTCTTTATGCGCAATGTTTTGAATGGCAGTAGCATAAAGTCTGTTTCTTATTGTCCATTTAACACAAAATATTTACCGAAATAAAACTAAAAGATCAATATTGACTTACTGTTGTGAATTAATTTTTTTAAAGTAACTTTCATGTCTTTTTGTTGTGAAGCATTTTGTAACTTCGTGTAAAGTATTCCGCTTGAATGGAAAAACAAATCATCGTGCTGGTTCAAACGAAATGTTCATCTTTTCACTGATTGCAAGATTTTAAACACAAAAAAGTATCACTGTCATTACTAAAAGAGTAAATTTTGTTGTGATATTCGATTCAAACGGCTAAATATAACAATGCAACTGATAGATTCCTACGATTATTTTGACTGTTTTAAAGCGAGTTTTTCACTTCTTACGAACTGTTGAAAACAAAGATTCTACATATGTTGTAGAAGAGTGATCGTGAATTCGAAAGTGAAATAGTAATGAATTATTGGGCGCTATGTCTTATGTCAGCATAGATTTACCTAGTCGTGCCGTTCTATCAACGTTGTAATCCACAAATTGTCGAAGAAGAAAAAAGGACACAATAAAAATACTGAAAAACTTGCAACAATAACAGAAACATTATATACATATTGCCGATGTATTCTGGTCAGTTAGGCAACACACAATACACTAATGAATTAATTAAAAAATAATAGTTAATTGGAAATTCTCTTAACTAATTTTAAACATTAACTTAGTAATAGCAAAGCGAAAGTAAAATAATATATAGCAAAGGCACGCAAAGCAATAAATGAATAACTAAACTAAATCTAAAAATTTCTTAGTGTTACAAAATTTCGGTTGAATTTACAAAGCTTATTGAAAATTAATTTGTCGGCAGGTTTTTATCTTAAAACCAAAGTTTTCTTTAACGGAAGGATTAATGTTGTACTTACTTTTAGTTATATAGAAATTTCATGTAGTTGCTTATTTATGTACTTTTATGTATCGTTGATTTTTATTTGTGATAATCTGTAAAAGCAAAACATGTTCATGTATTGATCAATTTATTTAAAGTAAAAACGAATTAAACGGTTATGGAAGATAAAATAATTTACTTCTAGTGTAAAACAAAGTGTTTACATAAAAGAAGAAAATGAGAAGAAAGAAGAAAATTGAGTGTAATGAAAAATAAGACCATTCATCTTAGAATTTAGGTACAAAAAGAGGCTTATTAAGGCAAGAGGAAAGTCAAGCTTCAGAAGTCAACGTTCAGAAATAGTGAAAAAATAAAAAAAACTTAATAAAACTTAAAAAACTTCAGAAAGGACGCCAATCAAATGTAAATACCCTATGATTTGCGCCACAGTTTTATAATTAGATAAAGAAAAATCTCATCTCTGATGGTTGGGAGGAAATTATAAATACAACCAGCCTTTTACGGATATATCTCTTGTTTTGTACGTTTTGTTAAAAATGTTAAATTTTGTGTAGTGACGGCTTACCTTTATCGATCGAAAATAAATTCAACGATTTACTATGTGCTAAAACTAATACAATTAAATAAATCGAACAATTAAATTGAAATATGTACATGCAAACAAAAAATTTTCAATAATATGAAAAAAAAATTAGTTTTGGCCGTAGCACGTGCCGCATACTATAACAATGTGTTTATTACAAATGCTGCTTTTGCATGTCTTCCAAATCAGTATGATTTTAAGGTCAAGGTTAAGGGTTGCACACAAAGAACATCTTGTTCATTTGACGTCAGTTACTTTTTGAACCCTCGACGGACCAGAAATGTCAATAAAATGCTTCGTTGCTTCTAAAATACTTTTTCGTAGTTTGGAGTTTGTAGAGTTCTTTTGTATATGAGCTACCACCAGCTTCTTGGTCAAAAATTCAAGAATAATCTTCGTTTGTGAGTCATCCCTTTATTGTACTTTGGGTGTTTCTTGGAAAAACCTATAAAGGCGTTCAGCGCTTATATATCGACGATGTTGAAAAAAAATGCTAATGGCCAACGTCTAGTTTGCGTTTTGCAAGTATATGCTGTTACCGACGATCCACGATATCGACTTCACCTTTTGTTTGGTTATAATATAAAATTATATTTGGCTTCTTGGCACTATCGCTGATAACAAAATTACACATTTATTTTTCTTCGGCGCATAGCTCATCATAGTAACATTCTTTCTAAAACAAAACATTGAAGAATAAATTGGTCGATCTCTATACTGTTTTGCTTTAGTGTGGCGATAGCTGCCATGTGCTTTTCTAACAAAAAGGTAGCTAATGGAACGCTTCTGAAGAAATTATCTATTGTTAGGTTTAGTACAGAAAAATACGGACTAATGTCTAATTTCTTAGCGGCGATTCACCAGGTTGCCATCCCACATAAATCATGCCGTCGATAGCGTATCCGGAGCTGGATTCACACATCTAAAATATCTTGAAGCTATATTTTGCAGATTTGCTGGGTATATACTGCACCGACCTCTATGAACAACAATTTAATAATCGTTACGTTTTCATCAGGTATAATACACGTCTTACACTGTTCAATGCAAAGATTCCAGATATATATCATCGTTTCTATTTGCTTTATTCTTATCATTGAAGCTTCTTCTTTTTTTGTACCGGGAAACTGACATAGTTGCTTAATATATATGGGATTGGCAAATTCTTAGGATAATAGTTTGCGCACAACAACGTCTCAGTTTCGTTTTGCTTGAATAAGTAAACCAAGGAAAGCTTAAAATTCTTGTACTGTCGGCGCCTTTCCGAGAAGTCACTTTTGGGCTGCGGTAAGAAGATCGCACTTTTATGCGTTTTTCATCACTCAAGTTTATAGTACTGGGGATCCTAAAAACATCCGTAGTTTCATCTTGGCATCCGTATTTCTGTAATGGTGAACGGTTGTAGAAAATGTAATATACCAAGTTTTAGTAGTGATAATCACATTCCTTCCGGGTGCTGATCATCAGATGCTGACAGTAAATCAACATCTTTCCATTTCTTTCATTTGTCACAATACACTCGTTTACCTTGTAAATTGGTACGGTTTACGATTTCTTAAAATTGCATCCGCCATAAACAACTGCTTCACTCATGTGTTTTCATATCAAGTCAAGAGGGCGACGAATAATATAGTGAAACGTTCTCGAAGTAAATGGAAACTTTAAGAAAATAATCGAAAAACCTGGAACATTCTGGATGCAGATAATAGAAAAATATAAAAAGTATTTGGAAGAAGTTGGGGGCAGTTTTAGATTTGCTCCACGTAGTCACTGGTACACTTCCTTCAGGTTGTTCAAATATTCTTCATCAGACCTTTCAACCACAATCACGTCGTATCGATAAACCAAACAAAATGGTCTATCAAACGCTCGATCGTTGCAGGAGCGTTACACAGTTCGAATGGCATTACAGTGAACTGCCACAAACCAGTTCTAATCGTAAAAGCCGTCTTTTCATGGTCTTTGGGTTCCAATTCTACCTACCAGTAATCACTCTTTAAATGCAACGTAGAAAACTACAGGGAACCTGACAGAATGTCGGAAGTGTCGCCAATTCTCGGTAAAGGGTAGCTGTCCTTTTTGGTCACGTGGTTAAGCTGTTTGTAGTCTACGCAAAACCTCGTTGATCTATCTTTCTTATTTACTAGCACCACGGGGGATGTCTATGGACTATTTGAAGGTTCAATCACGCCTTCTCTCTTCATATCCGTAATTGTTTGTTCAGCTTCTTTTCGTTTTGCCAAAGAAAGTCGACGTGGATGCTGTCTTATCGGCCGAGCGTCTCCGATATTAATTTTGTGCTTTACCACGTTAGTTTTTCCTTTGGATCCACTCTCCAGTGCAAACACATCTTGGGACTGCTGGATCAACATTTTAACTTTAGCAAGGTGGTCTTGGCTGAGGTTTTGGCATTTGGAGGTAAGAATGTCGATTAGATATTTTGCCCACTTCTTTGGCGACGGTATTCTTTTTCAACGTTATTGGATCTGAGTTGACATTCAAAATCCTTACTGGCATTGCGTTTTTCACTCTTACTAATGTTCTGCCAATGATTAGTCCTTTTTTAACTAAGTCGCCTTATATTGCTTCAATAGCCTTCTTGGAGATTTCCATCCAGACGTTTCATCGCCACACTTTTAGTCCTTGTAGGCAGAGTCACGTCTTCACTTAATAAGACTCTAACGACTGCCTTCTCTGATGAATGAAAAGGAATTTCTTCACAATCTTCAGGACATTGTTCTTCACATCTAAATGAAACCCATACTTCTTTATAACGTCCATTCTCAGGATAACTTCTTCCTATCGGCTACCAGTACTTGATGATCGAGTACTCTATTTTCCAAACCAATGGTTGCTTGTACTTGTGCGTGAGTAGGTATTTATTCGCCCGCCGCCGTTCGAAGTCGTACCCTTACTGGTGATGTCTTCTCACTTTCCCGTAATATGTCAGGGCGAATGGTAATCTTCGTCACTCTCGTATCAACCAGTAACTGAACAATTCTTCTATTGATTTTGCCGTCGACATAAATACTGCTCCATAGGCGATGCCATTTGAATGGTAATCTCCGGGGCATGCCTCGTTGAGGTCGACTTTTGCACCATTCGGTCGACGCGTTTTAGTTTTTCGGGCGCTCTTCTAGTCTTCTCTTGAGTTTAGTAGAGCGTCGTCGTACGTGGCCCACTTCCGCGCAGTTCCAGCACGTCATTTCTCTTCCTTGAGCTACTTGTTCGTAGCATACACGGCGCGCTATTTCTTTGATGCTTGCCCGTGTCTACATATCTCATTTCTAAACGTGAGTTTGTAATTTCCTTGGAGGTGATCAGGAACAACCTGCAAAATTCCAATTCCAATTAAGTTTGGGCCTATAGGAAACAGTTACAATTTAATGATGGTTGTGAATAAAAATGAAAAATCCAAACCCTAATTAGTAAATGAAAGATGATTGTTTTCTATCTATAATCGTAACGCATCTGTCTACCTGGCAGCAACAGCAGAAGTACCCGTTCATGCTGCCAAATCTCATCAGTTTACTGAAAACGCGATTTCGGTCTTCAGGCAATCGTAAAGTGGCCAAGTTTAGAACTTTAGTATTTGGAAGTTTGGGTTTTTTCACTTTACTGGTACAGCTGTAGTGTTTCAACTCTTGTAAATACTCCTTTTTACTCTCTACCTTGAAACGGTTAAAAGCCAATTAGGTTTTATCAGGAAAATTCATTGTTATGAATCTACTTACGAAATTAAAAAGAAATTTATTTTAACGGATTACTGTTAGTTTAATGTAGCCGCCCGCGTCTGTTACATTAGCAAAACCCTTGAACAAAAGTTTAAAATGCGTTATAGAATTGTAGTAAGAAATAAAATTACATTTTGGAACAACTACAACAAAGTAATAATAATAAAAATCATAAAAACAAAGACACGAATTCGATTATTTATAAGTATATAAAAACTTTACACACGTCACGTCGATATGAAAAAAAATACTAAAAAGACTAAAACGAAATGCTCTCGGTAATAAAACTTTTCCTACGATTAACTTTAAAAGTTGGCTGAAAGCGATACAAGCTCGAGTATTAAATCAAATGGCATAAAATAATGATGAAATAAATAATGAAAATTTTACAGAGAGAAACGGGCTTTTGTTTTATTAATGACGTGAATAACTTGAATCGATGTATATATTGTTTTTTTAATGTATTTTCTTTTTAGAAGTGTTTCTTAATGCAAAATTAATTTTGAATGAAAGAACTAATCAGAATAAAAACAGTTTCCGAAAAATGTGTAAGTACATCGTTTTGTTGAAAAACGTACGCAATACTTATTAATGGGGGCCTATTGACAGTTTATACTTCTATACTTTGTTATTCGTTCAATCAACGCCAACTGTTAAGAATTACTCCAGTCTGTTCATTTTTAGAGTTAAACGCACGACTTGTAATTAAGAAATGAGCGTGCTAAACCCTCGTCCAGTATTAACGATCAAATCGCTTCGTTTAATTTATTAAAGAAGTGAAATATCAGTCAAGATAATCTCAACAACCATTAGTTTGTATCTACAAACTACGGCAAAGATTGTAACGAATTGAGAAAAAAAATTTGCTGCCAGAATAAATTTCATTTATTGAACTTTTAGGGGGTGGGGGGCTAAATCAAATCAATGCTACTTATTCTGCAATAATTTGGTCGTTAAAACGCATCGGTGAATAATTATTTAGAAATTGTGAATTTTTCTTTTTAAATAAATATGTTTGTCATATTTTTAGTTAGATTTTTAATTAAGGTTCTGCTTTTTTTTTTAATACGAAAAAATCTATACATTTTTGAAAAATTATTGGTGTTTCATATTCAACTGTAATAATCGAGTGGCTATGTCAGCGATTTTATTTTAGTTTTTTGATTTTAGTATATTTCGAATTGTTTCATTTAGTCATAAATAGTAATCTAAAAATTCTGTGTGTAACAAACTTTTCTAAAGAATTAAATAAATAACTTTTTTTGACGTCGTACGTGTACTCTATTCTCTGTTTATTCAATTGTTCAAAATTTAAATGTTTTGTTAGATTCTAAACTATTTAATGCTGGTTCTCATTTTAATTCACTTTATAAAACAACTGCAATATGAAATTTGCAATTCTCTTTCTGAAGAGACTATTGATTAACAATTCTCAACTCCAAACATTTACCACTTGTGCTGTTAGGAGATTGTAGACACGTAATCCAATTTTGTTACGAATTATCAACTACCTTCTCGGCTACTGTACATATTCTAGAGAAATTTTGGTGAGAATGCTAATTAACAAGTGAGAAGCTTTACAAATTACCCAGATATCAAACAATGATAAAAAATAAAAAGTTTGTTTTGTTTTTAATATAGAATAAGAATAAATGAAACTTTCTTTTGTTTTTATGGTCTCTGTTAGAGATTAAAATCATCGTGTATGTACTTTTTTAATTATAGCCCTTGAAGACGGAATTAAATCCGTTTTTAAAAAAACAATCGAAAAACAAATTGTTTTTTTTTCTATACTAGTTACTGAACTTCATTCCATTGGGAAATCTTATTTCGGTTAGTCTTAATAACGTACCAACTAATGAGTAGCACTAAATATTGACCTACTAACGCTAACATAAAAAGAAACGCGGTGTAAATAAAGAAATTTAAAATTAAATTTGTTTCAGTGGTCTTGTATTTCATTCTCATTTTTTGTAAAAATTCTTAATTTTGAACCGGTTTCACTTATAACGTTTGTGGATATGTTGACTATATAATGATTTTAATACCAACAAGGATGGGATGATTTTTAATTTAAGATTTGGGAATAAAAAATAAAAATTCAATCGTTATTTTGATATATTTTATCTATAAATTAAAATTTAAACATTATTTCAATAGTTTTAAGTAACAAGACAATCGTATTTATAGTTTGAATTACGTTAAGTGGCAAATAAAAATTCAATTGTCATTTGAATGTCGCAGTGGACATCTTCAGAGCCTGGAACAAACTGATTGATTGCGCCCTGAAGTTTCTCTTTTATAGACCGGTCTCCGATCGATAAAACTAGTTTCCAAATCTCCGGTAAAGGAAAAGTAGAATCTCGGTTAATAGTAAAAGGATTTTTAATTATTTCAATGGATTCTCTAATTTTTGCTGATAATAGTTAGACACATTAGCCAAAATCTTAGTGTTATTAAACATAATTTAATGATCCGTTTCTAGCACGTGTTCTGCCACCGCTGACTTCAAAGATAGTTTAAGACACCTACATTTTTGATGCTTTTTAATACGAAATCCTACGCTTCTACCCGTTTCTCCTATGCATGCACGACCACAAGAGCAAGGAATGCTATAAACTCCGTCAGATTGAAAAGGCATAACGTCTTTCGCCGGATTTAATAGTTGACCCAATTTACGAAGAGTAGAAAACCGAGTTATAATGTTGTGTTTAGACAAGATTTCTTCCTATACGGTCCGTGGTATTTTTGACATAGGGTAGATAAGCGATAGACTCTTGGTTTCGCAGACGTAAAGTTTGTAATAGATTGTTTAATGCTTTTTCTATTGTAATTGTTTGCGACTAACACGTTGGTTAGATGATTTAACTTTACTTAAAGATTTTCGATTCAAATGACCTATTGTCAGCGCTATAAATTCACTTACTTATAAAATCTCTAAATAGCTTGCAAGTTTATTAAAAGCATTAGCAGAGAAGACTGAGTCATTTCTACTCGATTGTTCAGAAGTTTTCGTTTGCAATTTCTTGTTAGTTTTTTTTGTCGAGTCTTTGTTTATTAACTGTTTGCACATTATCAGATCTTTATTCAACGAGAACAATATTTCAAGTGACATAGTACCTATTATCGAAAAATGTTTGACGCCTACATATTTTACTTTTCTAGAAAATTTTACTCACAAACATCAGGAGCCGTCATGGTTGCTCCGCTTTCACTGGTTGTTACTAATCTATTTTGGAAGATTTTGAGAAAAAGCACATTTTATCTAAAACCCAAGTGCTGGTAGAGATACGTTGATGACAGCTTTGTCATTTGGCAACATGGTCCTTCTACGCTCAACGAGTTTCTATATCATTTAAACTTTTGTTTTACTATGGAATTAGAAAGGAACTCTTCTTTATCATTTTCGGACGTTTTAGTTAATCGAAATAAAAATGGTTTATTATCACATCCAGTTCATCGAAAACCTGCCCATACAGATAGATATTTAAATGAATTGTTTCAACATCATTCTTCTCAGAAATTATCAGTATTGAATTCTTTAGTGTACAGAACTGTTTAGTTGAGTCAATCCCAAAATCTTCAAAAGAGTTAAATTATTTAACCAAGTATTAAAAAAAAATATTAAACGATATGTTACAAAATTTACGTCTGCGAAACCAAGAGTAACAGCGGAATCTATGCCTCAACCGATGTCTATCGTTTATCTACCCAATGTCAAAGGTACCACGGACCGTATAGGAAAAATGTTGTTAGTCGGTTTTCTACTCTTCCTCAATTGAGTCAACTCTTAAACCAGGTGAAGGACGTTATTTCTTTTTAATCGGATGGCGCTGATAACATTCTTTGTTCTTCTGGTTGTGTATACATAGGAGAAACGGGTAGAAGCGTGGGAATTTGTATTATAGAGCATCAAAGATGTAGTCGTCTTAAACATTCTTCGAAGTCAGCGATGGCGAGACACGTGCTAGAAACGGGTCATCAAATTATGTTTGAAAACACTTCAAATTTTGGCTAATATGTATAATTACTGTCAGCGAAAAATTAGGGAATCCATTGGAATAATTAAAAATCCTTTTAATATTAACCGAGATTCTAGTTTTCCTTTACGGGAGATTTGGATATCAGCTTTATCGATCGGTGGCCAGTCTACAAAAGCGAGACTTTACGGCGCAATCAATTAGTTTGTTTTGGGCTCTGAATATGTCTACTGCGACGTGTGACGAGAAAGCTCAGCTTGTGTGATAACGACAACACGAGAATTATACAGAATGGAAAATTGTATTACGAATGCAACCCGTCGAAACCTGAATTCTACTAATTATAGTTTTGTTTAGTTTTTAGGTTTACTTTATTTGCTGGCAGTTTTTTACATGAATTAAATTCTTAGTACTGTCGTTACTGACTTTGTCTACTGGAAAGTTTTAAGCACGTAAGTTTAGGATGCTTAGTAGTATTTGTGCTTTCATGGTTGTTAAACGAAGTTTGAGTTGAACTATAGTGGGATTTAGCTTATAGTAGACTGATTGGTGATAAAATCGATTTAATGTCTGTCTGCGAATTTAGTTCTGGTTTTACTTTTGCCGGTGTATTTTCCGAACTTGCATTCAAAACTCTATGAGTTTGATTTTTAGCATAGGTTATGTTTAACGCTAACTACATTGTTGCTAAAATTTTTGGTGTCAGTCATTGGAGTGTTTCCAACTTTTTGATGACCTATGGTAGTTTGGAGAAATGTGGTTTGTTGTTTTAACATAAAAAACATAAAATAAAATAGCTCACAACGGGTATGTTTATTGTAATGGTAACATAAAAAGAATAAAAAAACAGTCAGGTAATGAAATACGCAATAAATAATTGTGCGTAAGTAAAAATACAATAAAGCTAGTATTATCGGATCTTTAAAATTAGACAACACTTCATACACGTAGATGATGAGTTGTTAATTGAAGTTAGTGAATATAATTCGGTGAATACAAAGAGGAGTCAATCAATACAAATCGAACCGGTGATAATTTTAACAGGTAATTACCAAAGAAAATCTGCATTAGTTCATCGTGGTAGCATGCATATATCTAAGTCGTTTGTATCCACGATCGACACCAACACAAAGTATGAAATAATAGCAAAAGGTTATTTACGGTTGTTCTGACAGCGATTAGCTAATAGCGTATCCAAACCATTCTCCTAAAATTACAATTACAAGTAAGTTACGAATAGTTCAGTCGATGATTAATATACACATAATGCACCAAGCTTTCAAAGGAACCTTTTAGTTGATAAATTGCAGGTGTGCTACCAAGTCTTTGGGATAACTTACCAATCTAACGAATCTTACATATGATCTAACTCCAATTAACCATTCAAATTTAGATATTTACTTTCGGCATTCTTGGACATCTTAATTATCGACCCCGAAGGAAGAATTAGTTGGGTAATAGAAATAGCAATTTCCAGAGATAACAGACACGTTGAGGTTGCTGTGATAATACAAAAAAATTCAATCACGTCGTAAAATGGAAATGCCTTCTTACTCCAGCGAATCTCTTACATGTATCACATTGAAATAGTAATTGGTTTACACATTAATAGCGATGATGTGCCAAGATACTTAAAATGGCGTTAGCACACGTGTTGTTTCCTTAATGTTAGACACGGAAAATGACATACGGCAAAGTTCAACTCGTAGATGAAATTTACGACTGGGAAAATTCATAGAGCGCGAGAAACCATACCAAGGTTTTTTAACGTAACATATGTTTTTGCATATAACGAGGTGCGTTTGAATACATGATCAACACTTTCTCTTTTTTATATTCCTCCGGCCAAAGTGTACAATTTGGCAAATCTGGTTACAGTTGCATTACTCGAGTTTTTCCAACACTATACAAGATCTACCTTTTTTAGGTAGCACCATATTCAGTCGTTGTTAACTTATCATAATGATATTCTTACATCATTCGTTGTTTCGTCAACGACTAACGAGATAGACAGGTAGTTTTTTGTGGTGGATTTGCAAGGAATCTGTTTATTGGTAGATTTGTCAAAACTAAATTAACTTGGCAGTTTCTAACGTGTATTATGGAATATTACCCGCCACTTTACACAGATCTTCGTTAAAAGTTTCTTTTTTTGGTAAAAGTATCTTGAAAATTAAAATTCGTCAATAAAAACTTTCGGGTGCAGATACTTGTTTGTTATTAATAGTACAAAAAATTACATTACTATTAGTCGTGTAAAACTTAAACGCGCTACCCGACTTTCGCACACTAACTTCCGGAATTGTTTAATCATTACTCGCCTAAAAGCATAAACTGACTGAGAATATATCTTTGCAAACAAAATTATTTGCAATTGTTTGGGTGGTTATTGAGTCAGTTTTTGCTGGATCACGTGATAATTAATTAATTAGATACTGAAGGCAATACAAAAATTTAAAAAAGACAAGTAGATGTTAGATGTTTATTATTATTAGTAGGAAGTGATTGTTACCAACGTTTTTCTCTGGCGGATTCTGCTGGTAAACAACCACGACTAGCTGAGATGTCGGTGAGTGGACATGGTTGAGAATGGTGTTATAAAAAAAAAGACAAAAACATTGCTACCAATATACCTCTAACACTTTTGAGGAGTGCAAGCTTGCATTCGCTTGGATACGAACAATTTCTAAGGTTACTCGTTCGGTTCAAGTCAAAGTAAACATGTAAATACTCAAATTTGAAATAAGCTGAAGGCTGAATAATTATACTCGATTGAAAGCAAAATATAAATTAATAAAGCCGATGGCGTCATCTAAAGAAATGCAGATAAGTACGTAACACAGTTGCAAAACTAATACAGTTAATAACGCTGAAGGCGTAAGTTATGTAAAATGAAAAAGAAAGTATACAGTTAATCAAATTCTCCTTCGAACGTAACCCCTGAGGATCCAACTTTAATTGTACCGGATTTTCATTGGTCCACTAAGGATTAGATATTATTACAAGGAATAATGCTTTCACTTTCCGGAGCTGTGTTTGAAAGAAAGACTTTGAGCCTCCGCCAACTTGCTAAAATGACTTTAGGTTAAAAAAATAGCAATGGTCGTCATCATGTGTGAATTTTAATTACTGCTGACTGTTTTAATTCAGTTTTTTTGTGAGCTAAGAAAGAATAAAACGATAACTTCTCAACGTAAAGATGAGTAAAAAATAAAACATATTTTAGTTACTTTTATAATAATAAAGCTTTCTACAATTTTTATGTGGTACAACGTTATGTTTTTGCTTTATATCTATCATTTTCAGCTTTATTTATACTTTCTTCTTCTTCTTTTGGGTTCATTGTTTTTTATCAAGTGAACCCATGTTATCATGCTTTAATTTTTAGTTTATAAGTTGAATTAAATTCTACTTTTCAATGCTTAGAAAAATAAGTAGGTTTAGATATATGTAAAGGTATATTTAACAAGAATAAACTTGAACGCTTACAATAAGAGATATGGAGTGCATTTGGAAGATTACTATTTCTTATCAAATATTTAAGAGGATTATAAAATAGACTGAACACGAGAAAATTAGTGTGCTGTAGACCAAAAACTCAATGGCGCTACTCTACTTTTTTCTAGTTATTTTTTATTTTACTTTTGTTGCAGTACCTGCTATGATTCTTTATTTTCTTAATTTCGTTGCAGTTTGGCTCATTGTTCTGACAGTATCTTGAACAGAATATAAATTCGCGAATTATTTTCACAGTGCTGTTTTACTGGAAGCACACCTATAGAATTTCAAGCACAACGGTTAAAGCATATATCTGGTACTTAGACGAAATGATAAATTTTGCAGCGAAGAGGTATAACAAAGAATTGGTTACGCTGTTCTATCACACGATGTCATAATACAATTATAGATGAACGCTATTAAAAATTTATTAGACTTGCAAGAACGTGATCGCGAGAAACGGGTGTTGTGATTGCGTTGTCAATTCTGTTAAAAGCGACAATAAATCATCTTTTTTTGTCGCTTTTTTAGAGTAACCGGGGAAGCGTTAAAAATAGATTACTTGTACATCGTAATCTGCAGCGCCGTTTTGTCTATCGCCGACCATGAACTTGAACCTACATTTTTCGCAAAGTTTTCTGCGCGAAAAAGTTTCGCTAAACCGCAATATATTTTTTGTTACTAAAACGCGTAAATTATAAATGGTTTTGCCCTAATTTGCAGCAGACACCCTTGAAGGGGATAAAAGGAAAATTAATTAAACTTACTAATAGTTAAAGTTGTAAAGATATTTTCTGGTACTTAAATAAAAATAAAGCAATTAAGATTTTTCCAGATTCTTTATAAAAATTGCACGACAATAAAATATTCAAGACGCGAGTGCCAGCCACAACTAAAGCAATTAAAGGGTTTGTGTTTTTTTATGTTTTGGTTTAGTCGACCGGATATTTTTATTGTTCGCGTAAATAACCTTATCGTATTCTATTTTTATTTTGCATTTGCATATTTTGGCGCTCATTGATGCGTAAAACGTTCTTAAAATATGCATCGTATGGATAGGCGAATCTTTTTGACTCCATCTAAAATTTATTATTATTTATAAGTTTATTACCGTATTTTTATTTAGATTTAACTTAAAAGTATTTTTAACCTTGATATAAATTACATTAGCGAAATCTAATCTGCACTTTCTTTTTTCTTTTACGCTTGGAATGAAATCTTAAGTAATTTCTGACATATGCTTTGTACAGATAGAATGTTGCTTTGTAATTTGCGGTGTGCGTTAAAAGAACGTATTTCGGTGCGTCATTTCCATTAACTTTTTTTTATGATAGCGCTGCAATTGATTCAACATTAACGCTTTAAATTAAGCTCGAAATTAAAATGGATCGAACGATGCAAAATTTAATTCGGTTTTGGTTTCGTTTAGAATTTGCTTTTCGGTAGAGTAAGTTTTAAGATGATTTGCGACAAACGACAGTTCTTTTGGCGAGGACGTGATCGGCGCTTTTTCAACGTTCAAGGTTGCACTTTGTTAGTTTGTTGTGTTTAAGACGTGTGACGTCAGTGATGCTGCAGAATGGTAACGATCGGACCGGGCAAACCCGACGCCCTCACAAGCGCCTCGCAGCGTCGTAATATCAGTCAACGAGTTCCCGCCTTTCCGACCTGTTGGCCTTAAGTGTTTGTGCTAATATACTTAACTGAGTCAACTGTTCTTTTTTAATTACATATTTAAAATTGCAAGAAAAAGTTGTCTTTCTAGTTTAATTTTTTTTTAAATTGTTGTTAGGCGACGTTTGTATTTGAACACGTGGCCACTTTTAAAGTTCGTTCGGGTAGTAAACATTGCGAATGTTTTTAATAAAGTAAAAGATAAAAAAATGAGCGGTGTTGAATTCCTAGTTAAGACGTTTACTCCTGGTGGGCGTCGACGTCGTCGGCGATTAGAAGACCAAGAGCATAAACTTGAACTACCAGGTTACGGTCATTGTCGAACAGAAGCAGTTCCTCATTGGAACATGGCACCTCCCATTACGCCCCCAGCTGCTTTTTTACCTCCTGGGTATAGGAAGAAAAATGGTAAGCGTTAATTATGGGAGAAAATCGATATTGTAAATAAATAAGCTTTCCAACCGTCAGCTAATTTACATAAATTATTAAAGTCATTGTTTGCGGCGCTTGAAGGTTGCCATTCAGCTTTTAATACACCTTCCTGAATATTTTAACAGTCTTTCCTTTCAAGTTTTGAGTAGGAAATGGTTTTGAAATTAGCTACGAGCAACGGGCTATAAAAAGATTTTCATTGATACATCTAAGATTCTTTCCTGTTTTATACAAACATTGTATTTTTAACACTGTTTAAACGTCCTTGCAAAAGCACTTGTTTAGAATACCTAAAATGTACACGAGGTACTGAGTCATTATTTAACTGTAATTTGGATTTGGGCCAAAGGTATTTTTCTCAATTTAACATTTGATGTTATTGCAGGTAGTTCAACAACAAACGTGTTGCAATCTGTGGTAACAACAAACGATTTATTCAAAACGCGCCAATGCACCAATGAAAAACTTTTTCTTCAAAGAAATCATTAATAAAGCTTTTTAGTGAGCACTTATATTAAACTTGTCAAGCATTTCGAAAGTTTACAACATTATTTATGCCACATCAAAGCCTACTTTACTACAATCGATCTTCGTAACTTTGTCGCGCCCCTTTTGTATTTTATATAATACGTCGTATCATTTACAATAGATTATCCAGTTTTTTAAGGGTTTAGTCGTTAAGTCAAGGTTAATTTCTGTTAAGGTGACAACTGAAAGTCATCAAAGCTTTAATCATTGAAGGTTAAAAACGCACGATCCAAGTTGCTACATTTGGCTCATATTTCGATGCAGTTTTTTGGTACGTAGTACTAATGTCGGTTTATTGCACACTATTATCCGTCATCTTGACAATAAGCACATTTTTACGAGCAACTACATCGTTCTTTGCCTATATATTTTGAGATGACACTTTCTTTTTCTCAAAAAATGGAGAAAGTGAAGTTACTCATTCAATACTATAGAATTAAACCAAGTAATTCGTGCGTTGAACGTCGTTAGTTGATTTCAAAATGTTGTTACATAACATTAATCTAACGATGGTTTTGGTGATTGTACAACTTTTAATAGAACAAACTGTCTGAAAATAATTATGTTATGCTGGAGTTTCTAAAGTTGCACGAGCTTTATGACCGTTACTCATTTGGTGTTGATTGAACAAGTTTAATCTTCATCGGCAGGCTTTCAGAATTGAAATAATTCTAATGGGTTTGGGGTAAATGTAACGTTTAATCATTTAACTGAACTTGTTAAAAAAAGTGTATATTTCAAATGCTTTATTATCGAAATCTGACACGATAATAAATTATTAAGTCAATTACACGTTGGTTGTTCATTTATTTTATATTTAGGTCTTATTACATTTCACTTGGAATTGAATTAAATTCTTTTAATGTTTTGGGGATGTACAAATGTTTTTTATTTCAATTCAATCAAAGCAAAAGTTACAGATGTAAAATTTGATAGTGTATATGACATTACAATAATGTTAGTTTGAAAAAGCAAAAATTCTATGTACGTTTCTTAAATTAGGATATTTTATTGGTTTGGAATTTTCAGTCGTTTTCTGAAAAAAAAGTAATAATGACATCACTAAGACCTTATTCTTATTTTGAGCGAATTTTTGAAGACTATTAAGTCAAAACTCGAAAGGTTTCAAAATGAAATCGGCAAAGACCATCTAATTAAGGATCACATGAATCTTATCAATAATTTAAAATTTTATTTTATTAATGTGACCTTGGATGCAATGGTTAACGAAATGTCAGACATAATTAAGGATTTTGAAAAGGTTACAGAACTATTCGGCTTTCGTCCCTATATATTTCAAAAACAGTTCAAGAGAAAAAATGTATTGCTACGTTATAAACTTTTTTATTTATTTTTTTTTTTATTCAAGAAATGACACAATTTTAAGACATTTATTGGCTAGGCAGTGTTTTTTGTTATGGTAGAGTAGTATTAGGTTAGAATATTTAGTTGCCTAAATAATTTTGAATCATTATCTCAACCTTGAATATCTTGTTTAATCCCATATCAAGCGCGGAGAGATCATTTAGTCATTTAGTATATTGCACAGACCAAAAGATTCAAGGATGCAACTGAAAAGATACTCATAATAATTTGAGTAGAAGAAATTGCTAAGTTGCATGTTTATGTCAACTATACATTAAAAGTTAAGCCAATTAGTTATTGATATAGTAAGCGGGGATATTTCTTTTCTGCTCTTGTTCTTCTTGAATATACATTTGCCTATTATGCAGATGGCAGATTTTAGCTTCACAATTTCATTTGTCGACCATTTAATTGACTAATCTATAATAGTATGCTGCCAGTTCGCTACACAAGCCATTTTATTTTTTTCAAAACTAAACTTTAGTAACATGGTAATTCACTTGGATTATTAGGGCATCTTTGTAGTACAATTGGAGTTGAAAGTAAACTCGATGACATAACTGACAGTACGTTAAATTACCTTATTATTAAAGTTTAGTTTAGGAAAAAATAATATCACAACTGAAAGGCAATTTGACAGCATTCTGGACAGCTCTATACTTTCCTATAGATTTTACATAGTTTTTTTTCTTGTATTAAAATTTCTAAATAAGTTTATTTATTTCATACAGTTTTTTCATACAAATATGTGATTTGAAACTGTTCATAACTTTTGACTCGTTTTTTCTGCTGGCGACGAACCGAAATACTTGTTTCTCGAACGTGACAAGAGCTGTCTAACTATGTATAGAATTGTGTGCGTTACTTAAACGAAAGTAGTGCATTAAAACAACACGCTCGAATACAAAATATTATGGATGTTTTGATCTGCGAGTGTCATTTGAAACAATCTTTTCGGAACAAATATAAATAAATTGTCGCATTGTCTATTGTTTCATCTTCCAGTTAGTTTTTGTTATCATCTGTTGGTGCAACAACAAAACTTAGTTTTTTTCACTAAATTCAATAATTCTGCAACTGTTTTCGAATATATTCAACACAGTTTTGGTTTCTTTAATTCTTGAGACATTTTTTAACTGAGTTGTTTCTGCTTTTTTATTAAGTTTGTAGGGTGGTCGAGGAAACTTAAATTATTAGTATTCTTTTTCCTCAAAACAAGCACACCGATCTGTCCACGCTTTCATAAACTTCTGCGATTAATTTGCAGTCGCTCTGTCTGTTACTACATGATTACTTACAGAATTTTGGTTTCTTTTTCAACCAATTGTTCTATGCTAGTTTACGAAATTTTTTGGGTTAAGAATTGTACGATGAAATGTCATTTTCTTCTTTAAACTATCAATCTTTTTATTACAAATACTATCTAATACTTTAAAGTTCGGAAGTTCGGTCAGCAAATTTTCTTTCACTGCCAATAGTTTTAACAAATCTAGAAGAAACATTGTCACTGGTTACTTTTGCGCATTGGCAGTTCGTAATTGTAGCATGATTTTAATTGCATTTGTCTTTGTGGCTTCACTATACAACTCAGATAGATGATTTGAGAGTTAAATAACGGTTTTTCTTCTTATTCTTCTTGGTAAGATCTTGTCCTGTTCTACTTCAATTCTCAAGCCACTTCTTGTGATGTGGAGGTGTACGAGTCTTCCCACCTTTTAGGTGGTCTGTGTTCCATGAGGTGTGTTGTTTTTACGTTTGTTTTGTTTTGCTCGTATCTGCTCTTTTTTCTATGTTGTATGCTAACACAGGTTTTATATATCTTTATCTCTCTGTGACCATGTTTTATTCTTTCAGGCTACGTCTCTTGCTGTCCCCTAGAGCTCCAGGTGTATTTATGCTACATTTTATGTGCGAAGTATGTGTTGTTAATGCGTAGTTGGTTATGAGCACAAAAATTTATTAGAATTTTTCTCCTTGGGTTAATTTCTTCTTCGTTGTATTTTTGTTTAATACCAGGTATTACTTCTGTACCGATCTTTCCATTTATGTCCCCCATAAAAATAATTTTGCTATTGTTGTTTAGCTTATCTAGTTGAGGTTGCAGTTTTTTGTAAAATTCTTCAATTTCTTCTATTGGTTTGTTTGCATCAGGAGCATGAAACGATACTAAATGTAATTCTTCTTCTACTTCTGAAGTTGCTATGATGATTCTATCGTTCACGCAGCCAATATCGTGTATGCTGTGTTGGTATTTTTCGTGAATTAGTATGCTCACTCCTGGGGCTGCTCTTTCTTTCTTCTTTTTCTTACTGTATATTAATATGTATGGGGAATACTTTTCCGTTCCTTGATCTTCCTTTTTTACTTCTGCTAGTGCGCATATATCAATTTTGTGTTTTTGTACTTCCAGTATTGTTTCTTCGTCTTTGTTGAACCAAGATATAATGTTCCAACAGTCTAGTCTTAGTTTTTGTTTTTTCTAGTTTCGTAGCCGTTGTCGGCTTAATTCTTGGTACTTTAATCTTAGTTGGTTTTACCATGGGCAGGGACTGGTCATGGCGTAATTAAAGAACGCCTTAGACGCTATTGTTTCTTTTTCTTTTTCCAGCATAGGCTTCTGCCTATTTTGAGGATAGAACTGATGTGATACAGAATTTTCTTTAATCAGTTTTAGTCTTTGAGATGCTTTTGGCAAACTGTCAAGAATACCTAAATTTAAGCTTCAACACGACCAGATGCCTACTAAGTACATCGTTAAAAATGAGAAAAAATGAGTTTTGTTAGTAAATTCTAAGATGAACAAAAAGCTCTTACTTCAGAATATTAGAGATACCACAGTTGCTTTGTTTTAAGACCACATAGGAAAACGCAATAGGAAACATTTTTTTTATGCTTTAATAATTTATTTGTTGTCAGAGGTCATAGCTGTTAGTTTTATTGTGTTTGTTTAAATTGTTTTTTTTTCTGATTTAACTTACCACTTATACCAATGGTTCTTAAACGTTATGAACTTGACGACACTTAATATATACGAGGATTGCTCAATCGAAACATGTTTAGAAGCTGTAAGACATTTTGTGTTTAATAAATTCAAAAGAAATCTTAATTACCAGTAAGGCATTGATTAAGCAATTTATAAATTCGCTGTTAATAAAAAATTTTAGGTTGTTTGCGGAACCATTCTCTAACAGTACTTTCTGTGTCTGAGTTAAACCGCCGGCGCCGTCTTTATAGCGACTGTTTTAATTGTAAACGTTTTAAGGCATTTGAATATCGCTTAGCGTTAAGGTTAACACCAGGTTATTTAAAATCCACGAGCATTACACCACAGTAGTTAAAAAATACGGTAATCATTACTTTTCCTGCCGAAGGTAGAGACCCGAATTATTTCCCTGTGAATATGGTGGATACTCTCGCTGCATATTTTGACGTTTGGGTTCCGGTTCGTAGTGATAACACCAAAAAATTGGTGTAAAACCTTGTTGTTCCTTTGTTCATTATTAAGCAGTTTTCAACTGTTCACATTTTCATCTGATAAAGGAGCACGTGCAGGTCTAGGGCGGACAAAATCTTGAGTGGATTTTCTCCATTGTCGAAATTTTTTGCACCATTCAATCACCGCCGTATGAAAATAATTGTTTATATATGCAGCTTTTATTCGCGTTTTAATGTCCACTGGCTAACGTAACGACCATCAACTGACAAAAACTGAATAACAGCACGCAGATTATTTTTGGACGGATTTTCAATCATGGGTGCAAATGTTTATGACAAATGCTTCATTGGCACTTAAATAAGCAAACAACGCCATGGCGACGAAGTCACTGATATCCTGATCAAACGTTTGTAAGCATTAAAATATTGGTGGGTAATTTTTAAAAAGTGTATCTGATGTTAGTTGATGAAGCTGCTTAGAATCTAAAAAAATAACGAAATTAACGGTCCGATAAAATTGTATCTTTAATGACCAACGTTCTTAAAATCTTGGCAAATCAATCTGAACGTCTACTGCAAGCGCTATAAATTGCAATAAAACTTAAATATAGAAAAAAGTTTGCTAAATGTTTGCTATTTGATCAGTGACGAATACATTCTAATTATTTACTCTAACCTTAAAGATAATAACGAACGAAAATAAACCATAGCCATAATGGGCAGTTTTCAAGTATACCGTGGGTGTTCAACAGTCAGCGAGTGGCAACGACCTTTTTTTTCCAAGATCAAGATCGTTTACTTTTACGTGCATTGCATACATTTAGAAAAGTAAAAGTAGTTTCTGTAATTGATCTATTTTGAAATGCAAAAGTCGATGGCGCTTAACTGAATAAACGAGTGCATGCAACGTTATAGTACTTTATTTTACCATTGTCGCAAGGGATTCATTAACCTTTACAGTCTTAAAGTTTAAACTTTAATTACTTATTAAAGCGAACATGAAAAATAATTAAAAGGTGATAATTTTAAGTATGAGAAGTACTTTTTTTGTAAACGTAGATGATATTTCTAATTTAGATCTTCTTGAATTATACAGCGTTACGGCTAGATTTTTTTTTAAAAACTAATCGAACTATAGTATATAAATACATACACAGCGTAATTGTAATTAAATAAAACATAAAAGTTTCTTGCGTTATCTTAAGTTTCGTTAAGTCGCATTTATATGTTCTTCCATTCAATCTTTAGGTTTGTTCTTTGACCTATTCAAAATTTTTGTTTTAGAGGTAATGAAGTTATAATGTAGATTTTTCTATTAACAGTGTATTCTATATTTGTAATATTAAATATAAACCAATGAAAGAAAAACAATTCTGATTAAACCTTGAATTTAGGACATATTTATAGTAGTCGGAGCTGTAGTTAATAAAAACAACTTCAGCGCCAAATATTTGCATTTTAAGACTTTTTCGTAAACTTTTATATTAAGTTTAAGTCGCGCGGCTTTACTATGTAACGCGCAGATATTATTAGAATCGTAAAACAGGATATGCGCCATTTTTATCGCCAATTGCGATTTGCAAAATAGTTTTGTGAATTACCGACCGGATATTTATGAATATCTTTTTATTGGTATTCAAAATCATTGATCTTTTATTCCTGAAACTTTGCCAAGCTCGTATTTTATTTGTATAAAATGCTCATTCACGTTTTTTTTTTGAGGTGGTCGTTAATTTATTTCGTTAATTTCAGAGCCCAAGAAAGATAAGACTGATGGCGCGACGACGCACAATGGTGCAATTTCTCCAAATGGAGAACCACCACCAATGTATTCACCTAGCTGTGGAGGAGAACCAACGCCAGCAAAGCTTGAACGACCGAATTCGTTGGGAGCTGGAAAGTTAACTAGGCGATTACTTTGTTACCATAGCGAGCATTGTAAGTTTTTAAAATTTTCTTTGTACCTACATACTATTTTACCATTTTTGTACTTTGTCGGATGGTTACGTATTTTTTCAGTTTTTTGTAGCTTTAGTTTGACTCATACATTCGTCGTCGATATATATTAGAACTCGGCTCACGTAAAATTGGGAACGACAATTATTTTTCGCGTAGCTAATATAGTACAAACATTTTTGTTAGCGATGTAACATACTTATCGAGATAATGTGTATTGAAAACCACACGTTTGATAATCATAGTGAACCACATTGTATAAAGAGTGTTGAATAATATTAAACTGAAATTGCATTGGTTAAATTTTATCTCCAGAGGAGGTTGCAACTTAAAATCCAGCGACATGTATCATAATTACAAGACATTTAAAAATCAAATAGATACATATGAATCATTTCTAATAACAATTTTTTGTTGTTGTCGGAACAAATTTATGATAATGCACGTGCTTATCTTATCTACTAAATGGGCGACATGTTTAAAAAAGATACAAGCGGCGATTTATTTTCTAAGAATATACTTTCATCGCAAATGTGTTACTTATCAAGAGTACCTACTAATTTTTTCATTCAAAAAGTGGCGTTAAGAAACTAAAACATGATCGTACGTTACTGTAGCCTAATCGCGTCCCAAGGTACTAATCTAATGACCAACGTTTAGTCATTTACTCGAATAAATAATGTTAGTTTTCAAATCGCGAGTTCAATTGCATAAACTAATTTTGTATAAACCTATAGAAAAGCATAAGAAGCTGTCAACACAGTAGTTCACTTGCTACCTTCTTGAATTTTTAATTGAGCTTCGATTAGTTCTTTAATAAACCTCGACGCATTATCCCACCTTTCACTATACACTTTCTGAGGCTTCTGGGGATGACATTACACTGTGCAGAAATATCTAGCGTTTACATAGTATCTGAATAGGTCTACTTTTTCGTATTCCTGATGTCCTCTTATTCATTGCAGAGTAACTATGTTGTGCTGAGTTTACACAATATCTAACTGCTCTAGAGCGTACTGTTACTGAGTCTAAAGCGCTTAATACTGCTTGGCTCTTGGTAACGATTCTCGCTCTAGTACTTTTTGCAGTTTTGAAACCGTCTGTATACCAGATGATTATCTTCTGCTTTCTCGGTTGTTGTCTATCTATCTCATCTTCCTTTGTCGTTATAACTACCCGATAAGGTTTGTGGAAGTGGACAGATAATTGGACAGGTTCTGTCCGACTTTATGTTTTTATTTTTTATCTGATCAAAAATCTCGGAATGGTTTTACTCGAGCACGATCGTTTCTTTATCCGTTAGATATTAACTGGTACGTTGCTGTCAAAGCTTCTGATTCTACAACTAAATTTAGAGGTGTACAGTCTAGCAAAGTGGGCTTCCTTGACATTGCTCCTGTGACTCGTAGACACGCAAGCCTTTGTCTGTGTCTTGTTATGTATTCTTTTCTTTTGGATTTATGCCACCAAATTAGAAATCTACATGTGATTCTGAACCCTAGAAAATATTCAAAGGATTATTTCCGGTTTTAGTTCCAATGTTTTACCTATCAGACTTCTACAGGCACAAAATCCCCGAGTAGCTTTGTTGACGGTTTTCTCTAAGTGAGCGTTAAAGGTTAATTTAGTGTCTAAAGTGAATCAACTATTTAACCTCATTGCTCAGTTGAAGTTTCTTCAAATCCTGAAGTTTCTTTTTCCTTGTAAATGCTACTATTAGTGTATTACACTGTTATCCATTATTTTTAGGGATTTTTGCATAAGGGTTGAAACAGCTCCGCTAAAGTTGCCACATATCAATATAGTGATAACATCTGCACATCCTTGCGCAAGTATTCCGTTCTGGTCAAGTTTCCGTAAAAGATTGTCTGCTACAATACAAGCTCTACATTAGACGCGATAACACCGTTCCTTCCGCACATCATTTAGCAGCAACTACCTAGTGCTCCTAGTACAATCTCTTGGTTGGTTACAGAACTTTCATTTCTGTGTGTGAGCTCATGTAGGCTTAGTTTACACGATGGTAAGCGTATTAGTGTCGATGCTAAAACTACTTTTCGCCAATCATTTGACCTAGAGCTATAGTTGCTTTAAATAATATGCATCGAGGCGAAAGCAAAAATTTTAACCTCTGTTGTAAAATGATTGGTAGTATCCCATCGATACCTTGATCTTTATATGGTGCAAAAGACTTTGCGGCCCAAATAATCTTATTTTTGTCTACCAGCTTGTTAGATAGTTTCCAGTTCATCTTTAACTCTTGTTTTTTGGGTATGTCAAAGTTTGAACTTGTTACTACGTTTGCATGTATAGATGTACTTTCCGGAAAGTGAGTTTATGTTTTTGCAAAACCTTTTGGAAGCTAGCACATTCTGATGATTTTTCAATCTTCTTACAGTGTATTTTCCAGGATTTTTTTTTTGTTTTTCTAATAGCGTAGCCATATTTTTGAAGAGGCAAAAAAGCTTACGAGTTTGTTCCCTTAGTAAAGAAAGTTTTGGATTCTATCATAGGGTCTCTCGGCTGATTTTTCTTACTTTCAACGGGCAATTGTTTTCGTAAGCGTCTATAATAGATTCTTTGATGATATCGTTCATCAGTTCTAGTTGTACCGATGTTTGAAGTATTGACGGACATTCGTACAGTCTCTGATTGAATCTCTCCCTAAAGTGATCCCAATTGCAGCTTCTTTGATTTCTGTACGTCTTCACTTCTTTCTGTGGCAATTTCAATTTAAATTTTATGTACATATGGTCGGAGAGTGATGGTTGAGTTGACACATGCCACTCTCTTATTTCGTTGGACACGAGTGGTGTGCCGATTAACTTCCTTCTTGTACTTCAAGAGTTTGAATTAAATGCATTTTTTATGTCTATTGTAATTATACAATTCTTTTTCTATCTTTTCTCGGTTAATTTTAGTTTGGTACAATTTCTCACATAGATTGCCGCCTATAACGTTCTTTTACCTGTCTGACACCCGAATTGTCGTTCGGAGTGAGTTATATTTTCTGTAAGTCGCTTAACCAAAATAGGCTCAATATATTTTTGCGTAGTGATTCAGTAGAATAGATTTTTCCAGTTTTTTAAAATCTAATTTAGCTACTTTTGATATATTCGACAAAATTCCGTCGATCCAATGATTATTTATCAGTTCGTGAAATTGAATTGTACCTGCTAATGCGATGCATGATGCTTTCTTATTTCTTAATTTGTTTGTTGTCCCTCCTTGTTTTAAAGATTTGATAGTTATATTGTCTTTTTGTGGGAAGGATTTTTCAACTATATATTTAGTTGTATATTTTTTTACTTTTTCTTACACTATTTTTCGTATTTTCTTGTTTACTTTTTGATATCATATGTTCTTGTTTTTTAATTTTTTCTTTGTAGAGGAATAACATTTTTTGATAATTGACTAGTAAGTTTCTCGATTAATGCTTTCTGAGTTGCTTACTTTGGTTTTGCCGTATCTTTTTCATCGAGTTATCACACTTTTTCACAAATTTTTGTTAATAAAAGATTTTGTATAGCAACCAATGAGTTCGTTAGAATCCATCTATTTGACGAATTTGCGCTACTACTAGATATAACAACGCGTTAGATCGTACTTATTTTTATCATTTGATTTGTTTTAATAATACACAATCAACAGAAAAACTTTAAAACTAACTTGTTTGGTTATCAACCTACGATAATCTAGACAATATTAACGCGCTCACTCGTTTCACTACGCTCACGACGTTAAAATGTCCTAATTATTATTAATCACCACCATCAACACAACGTTTACTTTTCATCACTTTATAACCACAGCTACCGACTTTTTTACTTAGGAATTTTTTACGTAGGGCTGTGGGAAAGAGGGGCATAGGATTCGTCTGAATTTGTAACGAGTTATTTACTTACATTATCTTAAACATTTTCGATTCACGAGTACCGAGAAAAGCAATTAAAAACTGAATCACTCCGTCAGGACAACTTACACATACAACTACATACGTTCGGACATAGTACTCGCTTGTAGACCTCTTCAAAACATAAAGCAAAAACATGAATCTAAAAATCAATCATTTTTTAAATTTTTAGGAAATAAATGTTGCTTATGATTTCCATAAGCATCCACTGTATGATAATTATTAATGTAAAACGAGTTTATGATATACATAGCTTAATTGTAACGATAGGCAATGCTTATGGGTTTTCTATGATTTATTCTGGTAAAAATTATATTTTCTTAGTAATTATTTTTTTTACTGTGACTATATTAAATTAATTAAAATTACTCAAAGGCAAAATACACATCAAGTATTTAATTATTTAATACATTCATACTCGTCATGCATTCGTTTTTTTACACACTCATTAATAATCGCTTTGTAGTATATTGTATATGTCGTGGTTCAAAATCCAGATACCACCAAATTGCAGCATACGATACGAATGTGAGCTTTAGAAACATGCGAAACTAAACCAAAATGTATAAATATTAGATAACAAGTAAATTAACAATAAATTCAAGGAGCTTTAGTAGTATTAGTACAAATAATAAAAAATATGCAACACTACGTTTCATAATTTAACTTGGAATGAGTCCTGGCAGCATTTTGAACAACACGAAAGCTAATTAAAAATCATGGAAATGGGATGTACTGCTAAAGACTTACTAGTACACTATTTATTATTATTACTTTCACCGTAGATGAAACGAGAAATAAATTAATACTTTTACTCGCAAATTTTTTTACGTTTGAATATTAAAAAGTCAATAGAAACGTATCGAGTCTCCATCTACGTTATTAATTTACTCTCAACCGTATCTTTATTATATATTGAAATTTAAAGAAATTACTGGTAGCAATGTCTACCCTCGAACATTACATTTAAAAAACTTTTCTCTTATAAGCTCGTCTGGAATTTAATCATATTCTAAATTCTATCCCAAACTTTCTTTTATTACTTTTTAGTTGTCAATTTGACAATTCTAAATTCAATAGTATTTCGATCTACAGCAAGAAGTTTTTCGTTTCATGTAATTTTATGTACAGTAATCAATCATCTAATATTTCTTTTTTAAGACTTTCTTAATTGTCTACTTTACTTCTTAACGAAAAATCCATCTGTCTGCCGGTGAAACGAAATTTCTTATTACAGTTTGAATTATATCTTATTAAAAAGGGATTACGTTTCTAAAAATTACGATGTTGTTTGGACGGGAATTTTAACTGTATGATTTATGTGGGCATTGTATAATTTTAAAACCATGATCAAAACATGAGTTTATTTTAAACCATCGGAAAGACTCGCTTGGTAAACCTTTAACGATTTCTCTTTTTTTATTCTTGTCTTCTTTCGAAGTTCATTAGGTATTGATCGCATTTTATGCTTCATGCAATATATTCTTCTTGTTTCTATTGTGTCGCTTTTGTTGCATTATCTTATTTTTTATTCTTTTTCGTTTGTAAATATGTGAGTTTTTCGATTACTTTTATGGGGATTTTGATAAGGATAAGAGAATTCAATTCGAGTTTTTTAATAAATGAGCTTAACAAAACGCCGTTTTAGAAAAAAGAATTAAAAACACTATACAGGGTGTATCTGAAATACGACTTCAAGAAGTAGTTGTCCTGTGGCGTTAAATCAAAATTTTTCCTTTAAAGATTTGGTCTAAAGTGGCTCAGTTTTGAGATATTTGCAATTAAAGTTTTGAGGCCGGTTCCGGCTATCTAAAAACATGGAAATTGTTTGTTGATTGTAACTATGCGGTAAATGATGGGTGAAAATCTTGTAAAGTCCGTGAAACGTATTGATGTATTGTGTTAATTATTGTTTTCTTTAATTTTCTATCATCTACAAAATCAATTGTTAATAAAATAATTAAAGCAGATAGTAATGTTTATTTGTTAGCATTATTACTGGCCTAGTTTAACAAAATGTACTTTGTGTACACGATCACGTTTATCTTTGGTTGTATCCAAAGACAAGATTTCAAATAATTAAATGCAAAATTACAACTGAGTTCGACAATGTGATTTATTTCCGTCTCGATTTTTTAACGGATTTTTTTAGTTGATGCTAAGTGACTCGTGTAAAGGTACTCGTACTTTATGATACCTATTTAATTAAAATTTTATTTGTTATGTACAACAGTGATACTGTTTTAATGTACGGTGAGTGTAATTACTAGCTCTACACCACACGTAGAATGTGAGTTAAGCAATATCCTAATAGACAATTGCCTTCAATAAACTTTATTTTGGCGTGTATGCAAGGACTTACAGAAACTGGAGGTGTTCTTCCTATCTACGAAGGCCGTGGTCGAGAAAGACCACCCCGTATTAGCAACGGAAGAAGAATAAATCTTTTCAATAAAATTGAAACTTTATTATTTGTTCTTCTTCAGTGTATGTGCAAATATTGTAAATTGTAAAAGATCGGACACGACGTAGCACTAGAGAAATAGGCCGTGCAGCCAATGCCATTTTATAGTACAGGCGCATCGGATGCGCGCCCGGGGACATGCATCCACGGGGGCCCGGACGTACTTGCAATTTTTCTTAAAATTTGGTGGATATCTACGTATCCGTATGGGAGAAAATCTTCTAAATTGTATATGCGCCAGATGCCGTAAAAGCTTTGGAACCGCTACTGCGCGAATCTTACGTGTCCCATAGTACGCTACATCGTGTTTTAAAGAAATATTCTTCGTACGCTTATCATGTTCAACAGTTAACCGACGTTCATTTTGAACCGCGACTTGAGTTTTATAGGTGGTTGCAGCAACAAGAAGCTTTTGACCCTGACTTTAGTACCATAATATTATTTTTAGATGAGTGTTGTTTTACACGAACTAGAGTGCATAATTTTGACATCACGCATGTTTGCAATGAAGAAAACCCTCATGAAATTCAACAAAGTATCTTTCAGTAACGGTTTTGTATTAATGTTTGGGCGGGTATTTTACCAGAAAGACCTACAAGCGACTTGTACGTTTACAAGTAACTTTTACATAAGAATTTGATTACTTACTTCTTGAAATTTGCAGAACAATGTGGTTTATGCAGGATAGCGCTTCTCCGCATGTAAGTCAACCCGTTTGCGATTTCTTAAATATAAGTTTTACGGCACGTTGGATTGCAAGAAACGGCACTAGACGCTGGTCAGCCCGTAGCTCAGATATTAACTCTTTAGACTTTTTTCTGGAGCTATGTGAAAGGTGGAGTATACAAAATCCCCGCAAATAATACACAACAGTTGCAAAATCGATTTTTTGCAGCTACAAATGCTATTAGACAAAATGTATTTACGCGAGTAACGAACAATTTTCTGCGACGTTTAAACGTTTTCGTTTTGTCCAATGGACGAGGTACTTGAAAAGAATGTGCAAAACTGCAACTTCCTTTAACTACAGTAATTTAACTGCGCAATATCCGATAACATTATTTTATATTTGTTTTTATTTTTGGTGTCAGCAAATCGCTGAGAAGAAATTTGCACTTCTTAGAACAGTTTGTTTTATTTGTGGTGTCAACAACTTTGATAGACTACAGGTCCGTAATTTACTATTTATTTTGCTAAAAATTTAGATTTTTTTTAAATGTTAAATGGAATTTTTATTTTGACATTTCTTGGTTGTATTTATGCTCCAACTTCACCTGCTAAAATAACAACCTCTTAATTAGATGCACCCTGTATAATACAAGAAATAGAAGCACAAAAAAAAGAAATATTAATATGGCTTTGTACAGAAAAATTATACCAAAAAACTGATTTTGTCTATTTGAGTTTTTTACATTTTTTTAATAGAAATTATAGTAGTCGTTGACTTAATAGTTAAGTTTTGTAATTCTCAACGATACTTGGTGGTGATTTTGATTAAATAAAAAGTTATGGCTGTAAAATTTACTTTCAAAACTCTATAGTTTTGTTTGTTCATAGCTTCAAGTTCTTCATTTTTCTTATGAAGATGAATCTGGTTCTCAACGACCATTTATTTTCGATGTAGAAGGACTATTGAGAAGCAAATTCGCGACAATAATGTGAGAGTTATCAAGTATGCCGAGGATTTTAAACATCTTGGAACTGATAGTAGAAATCAGCAGACAACTGTTTAAATACATCGCCGATGATCGGTTTTTGTAGCGAATAATGATTTCAGATAAGAAGTTAATGTTTTGTTTTGCTTATACAGCAATGGGCTTTTTTTAAATCATTCGGCGATTTGTCATCGGTTTGGGAAAAATTATTCTGACGTTGAGGTTCGTGCGATAGTTCAGTGAACAGAAGGTAAGCATTTAAAGTTGCCAACAGAGGCTGCGCATGAGATTCGGGTGGACTTTTTCGGAATAAATTTAAGTATTCTTGATTCTATCCACTAAAACATGATTTACATGAACAGCAGTTTTGTAACGAGTTCAAAACGTCAAAACAGAAAACACCAACAAAAAACATAAATATACGTAAAAGAGCAGAAACAAAAAACATTGATGAAATGAAACTAATGTTTTATGAAATCAAAGGAGGCGTAATGACACTTAAAACACATAAACGACGAGACAATAAAAGAATGCTGGAAAGTTAAAACAATAATGAGAACATGAAAAAGATAAACCTCATAATAGTGTAACGCACGAATTGTGAAGTTATAAAAAGTGAAGTAGTTTGTCGACATGGTTGTTTTGGCTAACTTAAGTCGGAGATGGTCGTAAGTCGAGATGTTAGTACCCAACTTTGTTTCGTGAGTCGGTGTTTTGCGCCACCTTTCCTTGCGAGTAGAAGAACAAAAAAGAAAAGTTTGAGCTAGGGAAACCCGCAACACAACGGTGCGTTGAGAATAAAACAACAGAACGTCATAGCAACATTCTTCTGAATGTGCCTATCCGTTCCGGATGACGACAAGCAAGGCAATTTGAACTTTACTGACTGCTGCTCTAAACAGTCCTCGAGTAGACATAGAAAACCAAGTTCTATGGTTTTCAACCAGGGGATTCTGTGCCTTCCAGATCTTCTTCTGCCTAGAACCACGCCTTGGAGTATCAACTGGAGCAGGCCATATCTCTTTTGGTTCCTCATTATGTGTAAAAAATATTCTAGTTTGTGTTTTTTAATTATGTCCATTATTTCTATCTCTTTTTGAAGCATTTCTAGAACTATCTGCTGGAAACGTTATTGACCCAGGAAATTTTAAGAATACGTCTGTATAGCACATCTCAAAGGCTTCCAGTTTTTTGACCAGATATAACCTTTAAGTAGTCTTAGTTTGGTGTGCATTTTATTTCTACAGAGCTCATCAATTGTAGTATTCAAAGTTACTCTTTCAATTTGTTGACTATTAATTACCCATTGTCTGGACTGTATGTTATGTTTACTAATTACGATGAACTTGGTTTCCTTAATATTAAGAGATAATTCGTACTTATAGCTATCGTTAACAACACAATTCATCAATTCTTAGAAACCTTCGAAAAAACTAAACGGTATCGTTTGCGTAGCGTATATTGCTCATCCTGTCCATTGACTGACACTCCCGCGTCTGTATTATTCAGTGCCATGTTAAATATATAATCCGGGTACAGGTTAAATAGAGTAGGGGATAAAACACAACCCTGCCTTACACCGCGTCTTATATTTATATATTCTGAGTAACCACCCTCCACTTTTATATTTGCTGTTTGGTGCCAGTACAGAATTATTATAAGACGTAAGTCCTTCTTGTCGATGCCTCTAACATTTTATTGTGCTGGACTTTATCGAATGCTTTCTGAAAATCAATCGGACAGGCGTGCACATTATCGACAACATCCCTACATTGCTGGAATAGGGTCTGAATTGCGAACAGAGAGTTTCTAGTTCTCAGTGCTTCTCTGAACCAGAATTGTGTATTTGATTTTTTTTTCTCGCATTTGTTATATATTCGTTTTCGTTTTTTTTTCGCAATGTTTAGTACTGGCTTTTTTGGGTATAGGAATAAATGTGTATTTTAAAGAGTTTCGGGAGATATCTTCGGTGTCGTAAATATGAATAAATATTTTTGTTTGCCATTTTATTCCGTCCTCGTCCAGTAATTTGAGAAATTCAGCATGAAGGCCGTCTGGTCCTGGAGCATCAGCGGTAATATCCACGTCGGCGTTGATTACTACTGGGGCGTCAGTTCTCTCATCCTGAAATAGAGCGCTAATATACCTCTTCCAGGTGTAAATTCTCTTTTCTTGATCTATGATGATATCATTTTTTTCATTTAGCAGGCGCCTAACCATAGGCGTTTTATATATACCACTTACTTCTTTAACCTTACGATGCATGTTGAAACTGTCATGTCTTTTTTCAATGTCTTCTAGGCATTTTTCTAGAGTCCATGTTTCTTTAGCTTGTCTTATTTTCTTTCAAATGTTACTTTGAGTTTGTATATATTTATCTTGATCCTTGTCTTTTACTTTCTGGCGTTCTTCCATCAGGTTTAGTATTCTAACAACTTTTTTGTTTTGATCAGGTTTAAGAATATTGTCACTTGCAGATTTCACAACAGATCTTAGTTTATCAATTTCGATATTCACGTCTCCAATAGTGTTGTTGGCTTTTTGTTTTACAGACATGTGTTGTTTTGTTTGTTTTTTTATTGTTGGATTCTTCAGTTTTGTTTTGTCATATTGGGAAGAACATTCTTTTTTTTGCCGTTTTTTCCAACTTTAATTTAGCTGGCCAACCAACGGGACGTGATCTGACCGAATATCAGCGCCGGGGTAAGTTTACTACAGTGAAAATGTTTTGATAGCGCCTATTGACCAGCATACAATCTATTTGGTTTAATATTATGTGGTCTGGTCTAACTGCAGGTGATTTCCAAGAATATAAAGCGACGGGCTGGTAATTTGGAAAATGTATTAAGTACCACCATTTGCTTTTCTGTTGTAAACCTATTCAACATTTCGACTCTTTCGTTTCGTATACCACATGGTCCAACAGATTTATTACCGCTTTCCTTTCCTAACTTTGCAAAACAAGGGGAAACGGGACGTTTTGTTAAAAGAATTAACGGTCGTCGTCTGGGAATATTTCTGGAAGCCCGGATTCGGATGATTGTGTCTTGGGTAAGCAAACACTTTTGACACGAAACATCGTAACCTCTTCTGCATAGTCTAGAAGACTCTTTCCAATCTGCTGATGCCAATAAAATTGAAAATTTATGGGCATGGTAAAAGACAAGCATTTTAACAGGTTACGTTAACTTTAAAAAGTTTTTTGCAACGTACGGCGTTATCTTTTTACTGATTACGCCAAAAAATCAATTAAAAGGATGCCTAGAATGTTTGAGGGTATTTTCAGCAATAGTTGCTATTTCAATGACTACTAATTAAAATTGCTTTAGCAATTTTAATGTGTTTGTAAAGAAAATTATAAATAAATGTATAACTTTCCCAAAACCTTTAGAATACTCGGTACGATTTACGAAACAAGCAGAATATACTAGTTCAAGATGAGTGGAAAATATAAAAGGTAAACGAAGGAATATGGAGTTAATTAGTCGTCAAGAAGGAAATGCTATACTATAAAAATTGTGATATTATTATTGCGAAGCAAAGATGAAATTCAAGGATTGGTACAACGTTTATGATAGGAATGATCGATGTTGCCGTAGTATTGATGTTGAGAAGCAATATTGATAAATAACCAATCCTAGAATATATTTTACGTATTACTAAAGAGTATTACTAAAAAAATACGAACATATCGTTTATGAATGGATTTAGTTAATCGATTTTTGAACTCATTGAAGGAACGAGCTATACATTCTCTTTTTGCTGAGCGCGCCTGATTTTCTTGTTATTATTTCATAGCCAATATGTTGCTTTAATCGTTATTGTAACGATGTACGCTATAAACATAGATTTTGTCGAACAGCAATGCTAATCGATGTTTTTTTAACATCTATCATTCTTAATTAGTGCTTAATGACCTATACGGTTTCAGCATGACTGTTGCATTGCGTGTTCAAAGTTGTTTACATAATTATCTATTAAGTTAAATAACATTTCAAGAAAATCACTTAATGACATCGTAACAAGAAAGTGTATTTGGCGAATCTGGTATTATTGAAAACTAGAAAAACTATCAAGTTTGCATGAAGTCATAGTCAACTTCGATTTTTTTAAATGTGTTAATTGACTTGAAACCAGAAGCCCAATAACAAAATATTTATTTTAAGTTACTTTTGATGTTAGTTAAGAAAAAAAATATTTTTTAAAATTGCTTTTTTGGAGACATACTTATGGTATTACAATTAAATGGTACTTTAAGAATATACCATTACTTTATTAAGCGATATTTCCATCTTTGTTAGACTGCTTTTTTTAGGCTCAAAGATGACACTGTATTTCGTGGCTTTTAAAATTGAATCGAAACATAAATATGTAATAACTATTTATGCACCAAGGATTTTATTACGATAATTAGGGCCGGAAAGCAACGTGATGCAGCTCGAGGGATGTATGTTGCTCAATGGGCGTAAGCATCCAGTAACGCCAGTGGACAATACAATATTTTATTTTTTACTTCATATAAAATAAGAACTAAAAAGAAACAATTACTTTAGACAAGTATATCTAGTAGCTTAGAACAATAAATAGTTTTACATTTAATAATTTACTTATCACAATGATTTTATAATTACAATGAATGTGCAAGTATTGCTCAAAAATGTTGAAAAAAGAATGCACAGAAAGAAAAATAGAAAATTTGTTACCATCTAAATCTAAACAAAAATATGAAAAAAACATCATTTTTGAGCACGTAATAAGAGGGCGTTATGAACCTACAACGCCCTGACTGTTATTATAATTATAACGAGGTGAAAATAAAATAAATAAATGTAAAATTTTAGCTATTGACTTTAGCACTTCCAAGCGAACCGTTGGCGATGGTTTTAACAAAACTTTATTATTTTATCAATATTGTATATACTGTTTTGAAACATAATTGTGTTTCTCTTACTAAAGTAATCTGTATGAGCAAATTATTGCAAATTGTTTTTCTCTGCTCTTCATTATCCGCTGACAATTTATGACGTGTCGAAATTCTTATTCTGTTTTTTCCCATTATAGACTGGTTTCAAAGTCAACATATTAGAACGTAATGGTGTTAAATCCTTCTAAGTAGGAGAGTGCGACAGTTGGTTTTTGGTCTATTGTTCGTTTTTTAAAACATTTACAATTTAATATTTTGTGTTATTTATTATTTTTTTGCCAATTGACTGTGTTTGGCGAATTCATCGCTACTTGGTTTAAGTTTTTTTGGCTTGAAGAAGTGGACACTTTGCCCTCGAAACGTCGCCATAAAAACACACTAAGTAGTGTTTTCTGTCGCCCTCTCCTACTTAGAAGGATTTAACACCATTCCGTTCAATAATCTTAGGAGGTTTAATTTTATCGTCAATCAACATATATTAGGTTATATCAGTATAATTATTATTTTTAAAATTTTTTGCTATAGTTTTTGTTTTACTCTTTTATCAAGTTGAGTTCTTTGAGTTACAATTTGCTTAATCTGAGTTTGGGATCGGTAATGCTCCGTTTTGAGCTGCAAGGTAGAACTAGAGGTGTCGAAGGTAATTTATTATAGAATTAGGAGAATATGTAAAATAATGAAAGAACGTAAATTAATAATATAGGAAAGAACTGATAGCGAACGAAGAGACGGAAAAAACGAATATACAAATATATAACTCAATTAGTGGAATGAAACTAATGTTAATTAATAGATTAGATAATTACAACTTAAATACAGGTTTACTGAGATTAATTGATTAATTAAGACTAATCGTCTTATATATAAAATGAAAGTTATCTATAGCTTTGTACATTGCTCCACATTTTTTCTCACTATAATTTTTTTTGCTGAAAAAGCCTAATATATTAAAAACTTTAAATATTAGAAAGCCGTAAATCTGTAGATGTGGTTGGAGAATTATACGAACCCTTCTGAATGTAATAGCAAAAACTCAACGTGACAAATCTGCCGACTAACACGAATTGCGATATATTTATTTGAGATGTGGGATATTACTGAATAAAACGGAAGAAAAATCTGTTCACTCTGTGAATGACACTTCGTGCGTTTATTAATTTTTTTCTCAGTATTAATTGGACAGCAAAAATTAATCAGGCTATGAAAGTATGAAAGTATAAACGTAGTAAGGAGTTGAGAATTGTTACATAACGTTTATTTGTTCTGAGAGAATAAAACTCTAATAAAGTTTAATCCAGGTTTACTCCCTAACAATGGTTAACGTGAGACATACAATGTGGGAGGAGTTTGAAGACAATACTTGTAAAAGAAGTAAGAAAATAAAAAATTGTTTTTTTTTTACTTCAAATGGAAATATTGTCTAACTGACAGCTGACAGACCGAAAATATATACATCAAGTTTTGAAACAGAATTTGGGCTTGTGATACTTTAAAATCGAGGACGGGGAGTTGTTGCGGTAGGAAAAGTATGAATAAGCGGACTTATGTCGTTTTGGTAAAAAAAATATTTTATTGGGATTTGTGTCGATTTGAAAGCTACATATTTAGAGGAACATAGGCAAAAACTTGATGTGTGCAACGCCATCTCTATCTAAAATTTTACAAAACTTGTTACACTTCGACAATAACGACTACGCATATAGCAAAGGTATAAATGCAATTATTTGGTAACGAAATGGTTTTACCACACTGAAATGTGCATTGGAAGTGTTTGGTTTCTACACTAGCGATAACTTTAGCCTAGATGCATATCGCAAATTGCGCTCGAACGATTAGGGAACAATACCGAACGGTTCAAATTTAATGTATTGAGAACTTCGAGGAAAAGTTTTCAGGTAGACTCGACTTTCTTCATAGCACAGTTGAGTGTAATGTACTTAAGACAGAATAGCAAAATAATCAGTTTTTTGTTTTTCAGTTTGCCATTGCTCTCATCACTGCGCGTTTTATCGTTAGTTTTTTCAGCGTGTTTATTTTTATCGTACAGTTTGACTTAGTTATGCATTTTTTTTACAGTTGCAGAGGGGCATATAGCGCCACCTGGAAGTACACCTCCGCCCCATGATCGGATAAACCACTGTCATCCACAGAACCTACCGCTGCCACCAGCTATGCCAAGTTCCGGATTTATGCTGTCAGAATTACCCGAACCACCGATACCAGTTTCTGAAATCGGACCCATACCTCCACCGCCAATGTTTAGTTCTCCAAGTCCAACGCCAATACGACAACAGACACCACTACCTCCAGAAATGGTAGATTATGACTCGGACGGTTAGTATTTGATCCTTATTAAATTTCTCGATCGTTACTTGTGCTAAACGCAGATCAAGAAGATGTTGATCCAGACGACATAGACGGAGAAGATATGGACGACGATCGGTGTCTATATCGTATGCCACAACCAGATCCCAACGTCGATACCAGCAAAATCGAAGAAATTCCAGCCAAGGAACCACGATTCAACGCGATGCCATTAAAATCTGCTTTGAAGAAGAAAGGAAGTGGCAGTGGTCCTGGTACACCTCAGAATACTCCGACTCAAGAAAACAGACCACTTACCGTTAAACATGCTCACATAGATACTTCTAGTTTCAAGTAAGTACATTTCACGCAATACTGTAGGTGTTAACATTAACGCTTTGTATTGTATTTTACTTTTAACAAGCAGGAGGCCACAGTTGCGGCCTCGGATTAGAATCTGGTAAATATTTGGCAATTTACGCTAAAAATGTAACTCTTATTTCCGATAATACGTATTAATTATAGCTTTCTTTATAGTACCAAACCGGTTAAGTTTGGAATTGGATTACCGTGTACATTAGAAAACAAAGAAAACGCTAGACCATACGTTATTAGAGAGGACGACGATTCTAACGACGGACCAGTTTTATACCGTGACGATGAAGGGAACATAGCCGACGACAGTCGTTTGGCTTTGAAAATTGCTCGCAAAGAAAGTCTTTCACTGAAGTTATCGCTGAGACCAGATCGACAAGATTTGATCAATCGAAACATACTTCAGATACAAAGCGAGAACGAGAGGCAAGAAAGCAAAGAAGCGATCGGTGCTCGACTTATAAGAAGACTGAGCATGAGACCTACTCAAGAAGAACTCGAAGAACGAAACATTTTAAAGAGTGAGTTGATTTTTTGTTAAAAAATGTGCCGGAAAAAGTTCTTACGGAGGTTTAAATCAAAATTTAAACGCTGTATACTAATTTTTAGTTGTTTTATTTTCCGGTTTTTGCAAGTTTTGTTCGAAATTTTTGATTTGTTTTAAACATTTATATACTAATGAGACATATTCTATTTGTGAGGTTTATAAAACGAGAAAAGAACACCACATGAGTGGTGCTCGATCACAATGATACACAAGCAGAGAGATGAAACAAAAACATATAAATGAATAAGATGTATATTTACTTTAGGTGAAATTATCGTGTAACGCAAAAGAGCAACAATAAATGAAACCGTGGCATCACACTATAAAAAATCGTGTTGTAGTTGATCGAAAATATAAAAAAAAAGTAATGTCGCTTTAGAATAGTCCCAAAGACGGCTGATTTAATTACTCGCTGCGAATTCCTTTCGGATAGATCTAGTCTATGAAGTTCAGGCAACACTTGACGCAACAATTAGAACAATAAAATTTGATCACAAATAGACTAAAATAAAAATGATGCATATATAAATGATTTAATTGTAATAAACATCATTTGCTTCTACGTTTACCTTAAGCATTAAGCGGCTTTACACCAATATGTGTATACGCATTCCCAAATCGATAGCGAATGAAGACAAACTTGAGTAACTAATCTTAAGGATACTAACATGTTAAGTATCACGTGTTCACTAGGAACGTGCTTGAATTTAATAGAGATTAGATTTATATTTGAAAGAGGTGTGTACTCACCCTAACGCGTGATAGCGTGGATAACATGGATTCCGTTATGCAATCAAGGTGTTACTGCTTTCAAATAGGAATGAGAAACGGTAGAATGTAACTCTCTCCACTCTTTATGTGTCATTGCCAACTTAAGTATTGTGTAATATACAGGATGTCGAAAGAATAAAATTATAAACGTTACAGTTATGTAGGGTTTGTTGGTGATGATTTGGTGTGTGGACGCTACTAGAAGGGAAGATTGACTGGATCGGTACATATATCCAAAAACTTTATAGTAACGGTTTTACTCTCTCAACATTATTCGACTCAGCGAACATTGCTGAGAGGTTACCATCAGATACGAGTTTCGAGGGTCAAAAAGTTCAGCAATATTCTTTAGTTTGGAGTCTATTTACCGAGCAGGAATATCTTGAATTAAAAAGCAAACTGTGCAAACCTTCATTAAAATAATATAAATCTGGAAAATCATGAATTGCTCACGACTGTATTTTTTGCAACGACAAGCGCACAACTTACAGCTAACATCTTTCGTTAAAAAAAACTGAAGCTAGTAATTAAACACAATATCTGCCAAATGTCGGTCTCGGCTCTTCTTACAAAAAGACATTCTTTTGATGAAATTTTTCGTCACGTTTTCGCATAATAGCCGCCTGTGAATGTTAAAGCATTGGCATAGACTTTGGTCTTAACGTAGCCCCAAAAGAAAAAAGTCTAATGGTGTTAAATCTCGCAAAGTCGACGGCCAATTGAAGTCTCTATTAGTAAAAATCACACGTCCATGAAAGTTTTCACGAGCGCAAGTGGTGCCGTCCTGCTGAAAACATACGTCGTTCACATCCATACTATTCATTTGAGACCAAACAAAGTCGGTCAACATCGTACGATCCATTTACTGTATCGATTGAATCATTTTCGAAAAACTATGGCCCTATTACACCGAAACCCTAAAACCGCAACAAACTTGTGGTTGGAGAGGTTGTTCGACTATTTCTCTTAGGTTTTCGTAGCTTCAGATAAGACAGTTTAGCTTGGTTACGTACCCAGACAGATGAAAATGAACCTCATCGCTCTAGATTCGGTGAATGGATTTCCAGCACTCAATCAGCAAATGTGGGTGATTTGATATCTTCAATTCTTGTGTCAACATCTTTATGGAAAATGCACTACAAACAATTTATTATTATTATCATTTATTCCTGTGATCGTCTCGAAGTGGACAAATTTCCGTTTTTAGTCACACTCTTAGTTTACTTTCAGTTGAGTTGATGTGCAATCTATCGCAAAAACTAAAGCTATTCCTAGTTTTTAGTTCTAGCACCTAGGATTCCCGTTACAACGGTATTCGTACTATCCTGTACTCTCCTTATCTGCGGGTTTTACGACCTATGTATTTGGCAGTTCATTGCTTAACTCAGAGTGGCCTCTCTTTTCTAACTCTTTGTTTCTGGACAATCTTCGCTGGCCAATTCAGCACTTTACCGGCGTGGGACCAAATCGGACGACGATGACGCAGCCGTGCTTTTAGATTCTATCCAAGACGCTTGTTGGAATTGGGTCAAGTGACTATTTCTCTAATGACAGCAACCACATGGCAAACCGTAGACGTACACAATGGGCAACAACACCACATGGTGGAGTGTAGGCTCGCGTCGGTCATTTAGTTTACGACTGCAATAGAATCTAGCACAGACGCTATCTCTTATTGAAGAACCCTTCATAAACAAATAATGAAATAGCTAATAATAATGCAATGTATTCGAATGACATCCACTAAAACAAATACGAGCAAGTTTTACTACGATTTCAAGACGTTGAGGCTTGTCTAAACCTGCCGGGCCACACGCGTTTACTTTAACTATTCAATCTACCGGACTGACAAATATATCACCAAGAATTGTGAAACCGTACGAGATAATTACGTGCAGAGATTTTTGATTATTTGTACCGTACGTCGAAACTAATGAATGGTCGAGACCATAAGTGAGAAACATGAACTCTGTAACTTTGTGAAGTTCGTATAATAGATTTCGCAAGGTTTCTTTAAAAACTAAGGTTTGTCGAATGAGTTTTCGATTGACTCAATGCATAACTTTGACTGACGCGAACTGCATCAGCATGTACTTGCTAACGATAAGAGTTTGAAATATTGAAGGCTTCATAATGTCTGAAAATGAAAATTATGTCATCCGGTTGTACTATAGCCGTGAATCTATGAATGGCGTTAGTCGTCGTTTTACCGCAAACACGGACGGAGAAATAATTCAGTAGGAATTTTGTAATGTATTTTTCTTAGAAGTATGCGTATACGAAGTTTTCTTATTATGATAAAAATAATAATACAGTTATTGGGTGGTAGGACTCAAATTTTATGAGATCTCTTCTACGATGATTAAGGGTGTGACTAGTTTAGTAATAAGCATTGAATGCACGACTGTAAAACAATACGCATGCAGAAGAGAGGGATTTGTCATTTGCGCTTAGCATTTATGCGACCAATATATTATGGGGTTTTGCCTATCGTTAGCATTATGCAACTACCGTTAGGTATAACCTCTACGGATTTCTTCAACTTCGGACCGGGATACACCCGATCAAGGCGTTAGCCCTCCGTAGTCACCGGGTGCCTAACTTCTGATTTAACTTTTAATCTAGGCTTCTATCTTAGTTTTACCAATTAAGCAGATTTTTTCCCAATAAGGGTCGGGTTTTCGCAACCTACTCAGCATTTGATTACTACCAATTAATGTTCAAAATGACCGGGCGGAAGCAAGGCTTCCTGAGTCACCTGTAGTTATGGTGAGACTATCGACTTGAAACATCGGTGAGGAGACCCCTTGGACTTATTCCAGATCATGTTACCGGAATCATAGATGAAGCCCTTTTAGAGTTCATGCACTAGCTGTTAGATCAGTCTGGTCTTCTACGTTTTACGTGAAGGACACACTGCTTTTAGATCGTCGGATGTGCAAGTTGCCGCTGCCTTGCTAGCGCTCAACAGAAAGCCGCCCGTTAACACAGATACTCGTACGAATCCGGAATTGGGTGGAGCCGATGTTGATTAAAGAATGTCGAGCGCATGGTAAAATCGACATCCTTTCGACATCCAACTCTGGCTACGGCCTCGGGATTTATGGACGGTATAACGACGCGGGGGGTACTCCGAAGAGCCTACTACTACGTTAGGATGCGGTACGCCTTTTCCGTTACCAACATATTTACCTTTTGGACACAAACCACACAGCTTAGATTCTTACCTCGAAGACATAGACTGCGCCATATTTACTGACACACTTGCAATTAAGAATACTGACAACAACGATGAAGCGAACGCTGAGTATCAACCCTAAACAAAACCTGATGAAATCTCATTATTTTAAAAGATTTGGGAAACTCACGCTAGAGCGAAACACTTACTATACCGTCTGCGGAACAGGAAGCATTACTAGTAGGCTATTGCTGGCTGGTTGACATTTTTGTCGCCAACTTAAATCAAGAAGATTGAAACCTAAACTTTCAACAAATCTTGCGATACGGAAGTAGAAACAATCGTAAAACGTTGCAGGTCGCTTTATATTTTGACTGCACCGCATATACTTTTACACCACAATTTTTTTAGATTAGTTTCATAAAAATTTTATCTTTGTCGCGTAATCAATTTTTACGTAGTTCTAATTAAATTAAAATACCGATTTATTCCTAAAGAGAACATCGTATGAACTTTTTCCAGTGTCTAGTATTTTTACTACTTGTTCAACATTGCTTAAATTTCTATTAATTATTAGGACAAAGTCCAGCGGAAGAAAAGAAACAAAAAGAAGAAAAGAAAAGATTCTTGTTGCGAAAATTAAGTTTCAGACCAACGGTTGAAGAATTAAAAGAGAAGAAGATTATACGCTTCAACGATTATATCGAAGTCACTCAGGCGCACGATTACGATAGACGAGCAGATAAACCATGGACTAGACTCACCCCTAAAGATAAAGCGGCAATTCGAAAAGAACTCAATGAATTCAAAAGCTCAGAAATGGCTGTTCACGAAGACAGTCGTCACTTAACAAGGTAGGTTGATCGAAGTAATTGCGTAAAGCTTGATCACTGTTAATTTTCGTTGCAGATTTCATAGGCCTTGACAGTTGCAAGGAAAATTAGAAAAAGAAAAGCTACATACTGTGATGGGCTTAGTCGTAGAATTCAACTTTTCCATTTTAATTTGGGTTCAGGTTGTCACGCCTGAAAAGTTTATACACAGATCGTATACTCTTGTAGCTCTGTAATTGTTTTGTACATATGTGATTTTTTTATTATAGAAAAGCTATGAAAATTATATTTAACTGTAAATCTTTTATGTTAAAAGCACTTGAACAAATGAAATGTATATATATAGATACGTAGATAGTTCTAAAAGTTCTTTTTATTTAATTTTACGTTCGTGTTTGAAAATACATCACTGACTGTGTGTTCATACAGTTCTCGTGATATAAAAATATTGTAGCGAGTTCTCTTTTTTAATATATTTTTTCTATCTACCATCCATCGATGGTGCAGTACTATTTAATTAAAGAAAAACCTTCGCTTTAAGTTAGTAAAAACGAGAATCGTCTACTTATGTATTGTAACATATTTTATAATCAAAAAACGTATTAGTGTACTTGTTTTATGTATCTTTGACTATGAAACTGATTTTACAATGTAAATCGATCCATATTTGGAATAATAGATTCATTCGTTTACGAAAAGTAACTTTTCTGTCGATCCTCTTCTGTTTAAAAGTTTGTAAGTTGTAGGCACTGTTTGTATATAAAAAAAAACCTAATGCAACGATCGATTCTGCTTGTAATATAGAATTGCCCCCGCTTTTTCAATTTTGAAATATACTCTATGTACACTTCCTGTAACAAAGCAATTGTATTCATATTCAATGCAATTTATACTGATTTAATAACAAGTAATGTCTTCCAAATAAACAAGACATTGAAATAATTTTTGTATTCGTTGTTTACACAAATCCATCCTTCATTCTTATTCTAATCCTGAAACTTATCATCACCAAGCGCGCATAAAGATAAGAATCTGGAAAGTATTTAGCAGTTTAAGAATTCAATTTCTTTTAATGTTTTAACTAATATTCAATTATGGAGTTTGGGTCAAAATGTCGTTTATATTTTGTTTTATCCTATTGAAGTAAAACAAAAAATCTGAATTGCAAAGTACACCAAAGAAAACTAATTAATTTTCAAGGCCATTTATAAATTGGGGCAGTCAAAAAATTTTCAATAACATATAGACATTTTTGAAAATTTTTACTTGGGACCTTAAATAATATCGAAACAATTTTAAATTTATAAAATCAACTTTGCTACAGCTCTTAGAAAAATAAATTGTAAATTTATATTTTTGTAAAAAACATGAACAAATTGAGAATAAAATGAGAAAGATTCACTGAAATCTATTACGGTTGAGATCTGCTAAAATCGATCACTTGAAAGGTGTATCAATATTCGTAACAACATAATATAAACAATAATTAGGGCGACACTCCAGAGAATCGTTAAAAAAAGTATACAAAATGAAGATGAAAAGGCGAGTGTATTTTTTGTATATTTTGCAAATCTATTTATACCGCAAAAACCAATGAAAAAACTCAAATTACAATGATGAATACAGTATTCATCTGATGACGATTGCAGATACCACAGCAATCGAAACGTTGTGTATATTCATTTCAAAATAATAAACAATGAAAGTTCAGCAGAATGTTATTACTTCACATCAACATTCAAACAAACGATGAATAAATATATTATAATTATTTTTTTAGACTACACTGAAAAATTAGGGCAAAACGGACTGATTCATCTCTAATTACTTCTATTTTTTGTTTTATCTTATTACCAGTAGATATTAAAAAATAGATTCATTTTCCACAACTTTTGTCTAAGAAAACTAACAAATTCTGAATATTTAGTTTTACATTAAGGGTGGGCCAAAAGTGTGTCAAAGCAAAATTTTTTCTTTATCAAAACATAAAAAAAAATATTTACAAAAATTGTAGGGTGTTTAAAGTTTTACATTTTAAAATTATTTTCTACTGCAAGGTATTTTATATCAGGAAAACAAAAAATTAAATTTTTTTTAATGGTACACCTTGTATATTTATGTTATTGGAATTCTCTTAAGGCCTACTTTACCAAGGATACTACTTAGTTTATATTTATTTGCTCACTTGTTTGTTGAAAAGGTGATTCATGTGTCTCATATTTATAATTTTACCCCTTTTTACTTTCCTATAAGGAAAGTATAGCGGCGATGGCAATTTTTTTTCAAAAAATTTTTATTGCATAATTTTACGTTTCAAGGTCTCCTGAATCAGAAAAATATATTTTTGACAATAAAAAATTTGGGTGTTTGTGCGTGTGCGTCTCAGTGTAACGATGTACCCACCATAACTCTCGAACAAAAAGTCTTAGTAATTTGAAGTTTGGTATGAAGCTGACTTTTCATATTCTCTCGGTTCTATATAGTAGGTCTGATAAAGAAACCGGAAGTGACTGTATCTGCCATTTTTAAGAGTTTTTCTTATATAATTTGGTACGTATGTAAATTATTCGAATTATTTTTACAGTTTCTTATAGAGTTAATTCTTCCTAACAATTTATTCAAATAATTTTGTTTTCTAACATTAACCATTTATTAGATAATTGATTTATAATATAAAGTGAATTCCAAATATAATCTTAGGTTCGAATCCTGCCTACGACGTTTTTTTTTCTTGAAATCTTGAAAGGCTATTTTTAACAGTTTTTCTGATATAATTTTGTACGTATGTAAATTATTCGAATTATTTTTACAGTTTCTAATAGAGATAATTCTTCCTAACAATTTATTCAATTGAAAAAATTTTTAACGTTAACAGTTTATCAGATATTTAATTTGTAATTTAAAATGAATTCACAAATGTAATATAGTTTTGAATCCTGCCTGGACGATTTTTTTTAACTGATTTACTAAAGGGGTAACTAATATAGAGGCGCACATATACAGTGTTGTAAATTATCTATATAAATTTATATAGATAAATTAATCTAGATTAATATTTTTTATCTATTTATATGTATCTAGATACAATCAAAAATATATAAGTTATATGTATCTGTATATATATATAATTTTTTATTTAAATTATTTAAATAAAATTTATAAAAAATCCAGTGTCTCGTAAAATTCAAGTTGCAATATGTATGTTTTTCTTCAGTAATTTCCCACATTCTATAGTAGTTCTTCAAATGAACTCTATCTATCGTTATTACTACCTAGATTATTTCATCTATTATCTGTTATCTATATAAGGTTTGAATATTTTATCTATTATCTAATACTAGATAATTTTTTAAACAAAAAAAATATATCTGTATCTATATAATTTGAAATTTATCTATTTACAACACTGCACATATATAAGGGTTAGTTGATATCATCTTAATGAAATCGAGGAGAAAAGTTTCAAAAAAATTATAGCATTCTAGGAAAATCAATACATATCACTTCAAAATGGTTTTATGACAACATAACCAAATATGTAGACATTCCTTATAGAAAATTCGTGTGGTAACCACACCAGTTTTTTTGACATTTACAATATTTTGACATTTATTTACAGTTTTCCGTTGCCATTTCTCTTTTCATTTTTCTTCCTCTCCTCTTAGCTGTTTCCTCCTCTATATTTTTTCCATCCGCTCCGCTCTTTTCCCGTTTTCTTCTACTTTCTTAACCTCTTCTCTTAACTTCCTGCATTAATTAGGTCCTTCGTCTCGTCTCTACATAGTCTGCACCTCCTTTATTCCTCTTTTTTCCAGCATTTATTTCCTAACTCTTCGTTCCCACATCTGAACCTTCCTATTATTTTTTTCTTCTTACTTTTGTCCCCTCGCCCTTCAGATATTCTGGAATTCCTTCTCCCTTGATATTCTTTAGTTCACAGTATATATGGCTTCTTTTATCTTTGTCCATCTTTCCTGCTTTTCTATTACGCTATCTCTCATTATTATTTCCGCACTTACCCCTACTCCCTTTCTACTTCTTCTCTCGCGTACCCGTTTCTATTATAATACTCTTCTCTGCCATCCTGCTTGTACTTCACTCTTTCTGCCTGTATTTCCTTCCAACATTCCTCTAGTATTTTACATTCGGTTCTTTCCTCAGTTCTTTCTCGTGTATAGCCCTTTTTTTTTTGTTTCTACTAATATTTTTTTCTGCCTGCACTTTCTCTCTTATAATATACCCCGGTGTTTCTCTAGTCCTAATACCCACTTCCAGTATTTTTGTTGTCTTTTCTTTATACTGTTTCCACCACCATATTTCCGTCCCATATATCAGCACACTTTTTATTAGCTTCTCAAACAGCAATCTTCTTTATTCTATGTTCACTCCAAACAACTTTTCCCCCACACTCCACACTTGTCCTAATAACCTGTTTTCTTTCTTCACTATTATCTTTATGTGTTCCCCCTCCTTATTATTCTGCTTTATCGCGTAACCCAGGTATGTAAATTCCTTCACCTAATGCACTTCATCCTCCTTCCATTTCCACTGTTTTCTTTTTCTTTTCTCCCTTCCTTTTCTAAATACCATTATTTTTGTTTTCTCCGTATTTACTTCTAACTCTTTTTTTTCATGTATTTTTCCAGCGTCTTTATTATCTCCTTCATTTCCCCTTCCTCTTTAACCACCAACACTATGTCATCCGCATACGCCAACTACATATTCACTCTACTGCTATCTCTCTTATCTTTTGTCCTCTCACTATCACTCTTCTTCCCTTTCTGAAGCAAGCGTGTCCGTCTAGTACCAAACTCCTTTCCTCTATTTTCTTCTGTAGTCTTCCTTGTAGCACTGTTGCATATAATTTGTATGCCGTGCTTAATAATGTCACCCCTCTGTAATTCTTCACTTCCTTTCTGTCTCCTTTTTTGTGTATCGGGCACATTATTCTCTCTCTCCATCTCTCAGCGAATCCTTTTCCTTTCAATATTTTATTTACTATTCCATTCCGCCTTCCCTTTTTTTACCTTCTTTGTTGCCTGTATTATTTCGTCTTCGTGTATTTATCTCCTTGTTCCAATCTTACTACTGCTTTTCTTTGCTTTTCTTCTCCTTTCTGATATTTTTTTTCCTCTCTCCCCCCAGCAGGTTCCTAAAACATCTCTCCAATTATTTTATTTGTATTTTCTATGTCGTCCATTTCCTCTTCCTTTCTTTTTTTAGGTATTTCCATATATGTTCCGTTTTTCTTCCGTTGATCTGATCCTCTTGTTTTTTTTGTTTTATGTCTTAATGCTCTTCTTGCCTTTTTTTGCCTCCTTGCATTTTTTATCTTACCATTTCTTCCATCCTGTTTTCTTCCTTTTCCGTTTTCCCTATTCTCTCTTTGTATCTCTTTATACCCTCTTCTGTCCACTTTTTTTCCGTTATGTTCTCATCTTTTTCTTTCTCTTCCCCTTCTTTTCCTTCCATTGTTAATTCCAGTGGTTGGTGGTTTGACTTCACCCTTTCTTCAGCCTCTTCATTTGTCATTACAAAATCCATTATTGATTCTCCCCTTCCTCCTATGTACGTATTCTCCTCCATTTCTTTTTCTTTTCTGTTTCTATTCATTATCTCCGACCCCCTTTCGTTGCAAACTTCCAACAGTTCTTCGCCCTCTTTATTGATCACTTTGTTCTTTGTTTGTCTCTTTCCCGCCCATTTCCTTTCTTGTATTCCTCTCACTTCCCTTATTCTCGCGTTAAAGTCTCCTCCTACTATTATCGATCTCTCCACCCTCTCTTCTATGTTCTTTTTTGTCTCTTTTATTCTTCTGCTATAAACCGTCACTATTTTTATTTTTGTTTTCCCCAATGTATGTATCTTTCTACAATTCCTCTTCTCTGTTGCACTTTCTCTTTCTTTTCCTGACTCAACCATTTTCTTCTTATTTGTGTTATTATACCCCCCATTAGATCTTCTCTCTTTCTGCATGTTGCACCACCCACTTAAATTCCTTAGACAACTCTTTTTCTCACCACTCCCATTCTTTTTCTTCCATCCATGTCTCCTGTAATGCCACTACATCCTGTTCCCTGATGTACTACCAAAAATCCTGTTCCTTGTTCTTTATTACCGCTACGTTCCAAAACAATACTCTCGGCTCATTCATTTCAACTTGTGCTTCTTCCTAACTTTCTTTTATTCTTCTTTCATGGTCTTTTCCCTTTCCATTACTCATTAATCCTTTTCTTTGCCATTTCGTCATCATTCTTTCCTTTTTAGCCACCCCCTTTACCCTTTAGTGTTAGTTTCTGACTCCTTTCTGTGCTCAGCTTCCTGTCTCCCTATTTATTACAATATTATTCTTCCTTTTTCATCTCTCTTTATCTTCCACTTTTTTCTCCAGTTTTTCTATTCTTTTGACCAGTAGCCTTTTTCATTCTTTCACTTCTTTTCCCTTTCTTCCATTTCTTCTTGTATTTCTTGCCTTATTCTTTGCACGTTTTCGTCCATCTGTTTCATCATCTCTCTCATTAATTCCTTTAGTTCCTCCATTAGTTTCAGTTCTTTTCTCTTTCTATTATTGAGCTGTTTCCTCCGTTATCTTTTTAATGTCCGGTGATCTTATTGTTTCCTTCCCTTTTACTCTCTCTTTTATTCATTCCTTTCTCGTTTTTGTTCCTTCGTACTTTATTTTCTTTTCGTGTTTAAAACATCCCACTTTTAGTGGTTTCGCTTTAATTTCGTATTAAATGCAATAATTCTGTAGGGGATTATCGTTTATCACGGACCTTATCGATTGTACTGTTTATTTCCCTTTGACGTTGCCTTAAACGTAAAATACGACCTTCTACGTCCAAAGGTACCGCACGAATTCACCAAGGATACTTTACAATGGTATAAGGCTATAAACACTTTAACATGTAGACGTTTTTATAGATCTTTCATCTCAGCCGTAACAGATTTTGGCAGTTTTGGTGTAATGTACCACTTGTGGGAGGACAACATATACCACCCGTGGTACAAGTCGGCGCGAACGTGTTAAGTTAGTTTTTACAAAATTATTTTTAAAGTTTTCTTCCAAATTGAATTTGGTATGACACGTAATTGTGTAACACAGGGCGTTCTGTATTAAAGTTCAAAGATGCTGTTGAGGCTATTATCTTAAAGCGCATGCGATAGCGTTTTATCGTTGCAGCAAAAAGAGAAAGCTGCAGTGACTTGCAATATAAGGGTTGGTGCATGACGGCATGGCATTAAAGCAATGTTACAATTAAATTAGTTAGTGCAAACTACTGTGTTTCTTTTAATTAAGTTACAGTCCACTTATGTATACATAACTGGACGGAAAAGTTATATTCAACCTCAGGTATCCAAAACAGATGCAGATCTTCAAAGAGTCGAAACTCGGTTTGTTTAAATAGATCGACTTAATATGAAAACCACATCTTACGGGTAATTAAATTCTCTATCAAAATTATATAGCATGTAGAAGAATACGATACACTATCAACCAAAGCCCTTGGTTGTATTAACAACATTTCTTATGCGATTGTAACCTGGGGACACCCATATAACAGGCATACTATTTTTCGACTACAAAGAAAATCTATTCGCATAATAGCAAGTTTGTGATAGAGAGAGGATCACTCACATGCAACGCTCGGCCATGCGGCCTCACGTCGCATTAACGTTCGTCATGCTATTCCTTACTTTCGACTCTTGTTACGTAAACTACTATTATTGTGTGTTTTATTGAAACTACTAGAGCTTTCCTACTTATCGAGAGTAAGCAGTGTATAACGAACTTAATACAACGCAGAAGGGGGGGGGCAGCGACAACGAGATGTCGCTGTTTCTTTTTGTTCGCGGGTTTTAATTTTTAAACGTGACTGGGTTACATCACAAGACTTTTGTCCACAAAAAGTGACCCAGGAAGAAAATTGTCAAAATATGATTTATGTTTTGATCTAACACGCTAGTGGTACGGACAAGATTGAGCTGTTTGTGATGGAAAAATCCAAAAATCCTACGGCGTTTAAAAATTTAACAAAAATACCAGTTAAATATAATGGGTACTTTCGACTTAGACGCGATCTAAGCTGCAAGTCGCTTATAATCATAAAGCTTGGTCGATTTTAGTCAACTGTCTTGAACATTCTGATGAATTGAAATCGGAAGACGGCTTAATAAAAGAATAAGATAAAAGAAACGAACGTTAGAGACGTTGTTATTAGTCAAGTATAAAAAAACATTAAAAGAAGGTGACGTGATGGAAGAAAATGTTGATCCTATTGGCAACTAATAGCGTTTTTCACTGCCCATTCTAGTGCGCACTTTTACGCACTGAGTGTTCCTGTTATTTTTTACTGGTATTTTTAATGCGTACTGATTCAGTTTTATTATTTTTCACTGGTCTGATAAATGCACTTGATTCTGTACTAGTGCAGATTTTGTTGCACTGACAACAGATGCAAGTGCAACAGATCCAGTGCAAACATGGCGAATTTAAATAATTTGAATGTTGTCTATATCCTTAACATGTAAAAAATTGTTTGATACTTAATTCATTTACGTAATTTACTGTATATACATACATTATCAGCTAAAAACACATTTGATATATGCAAATTCTAGATAAATGCATTTTAACTTTACTCATTAGCTTAAAGTACGTTGATTGGTCTGGAAGTTGTAAAGTAACAACGTCGTTACTAATTCGAAGGGTAACAATAAAAAGAAGTTCTCCCATTATATATTATATGGTGCACTGTTCAAGCATTTCATTTTTCACTGGAAGTGCAATGTTAATGCACTGCTGGTAACACAATTATAGTGCACAGTAAACTCGCCCGGTGTTAGTGCGCATTCAAATTTGTTCAGCGAAAAACGCTATAACAACCATGCAGCTACGAGATGCAATTGAAATCTGCACAAGATTCTGAAACATTGTCAGCAAAGTAAATAACTGACTTTTTGGAAAGGAAGACTAACCCACCCAGTTAATTGATGAGCGATATTGAATTTTGTCAAGACGTTTTGTCAACATACGATAGTGAAGAACACACGAAAATTGTGCTCAACATTCTTACACTACGACATAGTGATTCTGTAAGCGCGTTTACCACATGTGTAATGTGGGGTGAGAAAAATGAGGTTCTACACAAAAAAAAGGACCAAATACACAAATTTAGTATCATCCTTGTCGTGATTCAGGACAATATAGCCTTGCATTCTATTCTCAGCGACCTAGGCGCTATTCGTATTTGTCGGTTTTTTGTGCTGTGAGGAGATACGAATGTTATTTCCCGCGCCTTTTATTAACTTTAAATTTAAGCTGGATCATCTCAATTCCTCAATAATAGTCATATGGTCATTTTTGGTTGGTTAGCTTATTCTTCGGTTTACTGCAGGGGAGAATGGGGGAATCGCTGTCACCTAAGAGACTTTGGTTACCAATCTCCAAATCTGTAAATTTTAAAGGTTGTATGCGCTAGAAATAATCAGTCATAATTAGGAATTAACCACATGGGATCTGGAAGTCTTAAATTAATTATTTTCCTTACAAAAAAAAGGTAAATGTAGCATTGACTGTTATTACCCCGAGTCGGGTAATGGCGGTCCGGGATAAAAGGTAATAACGGTCACTGAAAATAAAAACAATAAATTGTGAATAAAAAACAAGTACATTTTTGCCAGTATCTGTGACTCAGCAGTTAATTAAATTTAATTTTGCCATATCTAAATTTCTCATGCAGTGTAGGTTTAACCACAATATCTGATCGAGTAACATGACTTATGTCATCTATTACATGGAAAATATAAATATTCCACTGGCCTCTGCAGGAACGCATAAAATTCACTACAATTTCATTAGCACGAATCTCTACAACTTTAGCAACAAACTCTTTCTTGGTCTTATTATTTGAAACAGTTACAAGAACAAAATCGTTTTCTTTCAGCTCCGTTTGCTTTTCTAATGTGAAACCTGTTTTTTTAAGGATAATCGTCTTCATCCTCACCTAGATGTAAAAGTTCATCCATAGACGAATCATCACAAAGGGTCTTAAAAGCAACATCGGAATCTGAAGATGAATCTTCGTAATCTAGACGCTTATTCTTGGAATTACGCAAGACATTCTTATATCTTATGTCGGAGATTTCATATATTCTTCTCTTCGCTCCCCTTTGTGGTTTTAGCTTTTGTTGACGTAACCTTCTTTCTTTTTTATCTTCAAGTGCAGATTTCTCTGATGAATCTGTCAGTATTTTAGAATGCTGCTTCTTTGTAGTCTTCGAAGTGACGACAGTGCTAGGTCCTGGAATGGGGGAGAGATCCTCAAAGGAAACGGAAAATATACCTAAAATATCATCCTCGTTTCTAGTTTGGGAAAAATTATCTTCAACCACAGATAAATAAGGTATACAGATAGCCAACCGCATGCATTAAATTGGACGGTACTTTTCTGGCGGCCAAATGAAATTAGTTTGACGGCAACACACTTGTGAGATTAGCGCTGTAATAGCGCTACCCAAAGAATAGTCAGAAAATGAATTGTAGAGATTTTGTAACTGTGGTACATCTATTTGTTTGCAGATGGCTAAATATTTGTATGTATATCGTTATATTCTAATTATTGTGAGTCTTATCTTATTTTTCGTTATCTTGTAAGTATACCGAATTCAGCATTTGTTTATACAAGGAGCACGTATAATTGCTGGAAAGTGAACACACGATTTTTTTACGCTTCTTATTTTATGATGACAAATACGCATTTTACCTAAGGTGCTTCAAGTTATAAAATTATAATTCTTACATAATTTAACAAGAATGTATATATAAATGATAATCCAATTAAATCTACGAAAGTTACACAAATCTCAAAAAATGTATAATTATATCGGAACAATTTGTTAATTTTTGAAAAAATAATTTATTGTCATTAATTTACTAGTAAAAACATTATAATAAGAAAACACGTATTTAGCACATTTTCTCTTGATTCAATAAAGTTCTTATTTTTTCGATATACAAGATTTCTTGAAATGTTGAGATGGTAATTTCCTGTTCAAATTATTCCACGCTATCACTTTCATTTTCTAAATTTTTTTTTAGAAGTTAATATACTAGATATGCAAATATCCATTACTTGCTTGTTGTTAGCCTCACTTTTTTTGATAAACTAAAAAACTACTATTGTGCTGAATTGTGTTCAGTATGTGCTATCTTGTGCCCTAAAAACAATTTCTTTTTTCCTTATTTATTTTACGGAGACTATCAATCAAAAATTACTAGTGTGCTGAATTGTGCTCAGTATGTGTAAAATAATTGTTATTTCTTTTTATATTTAGATTTTATGAAACAACAAATTGTTTTTTTTAAATTTTAATAGTATATTATATATCAAGGTTGAGAAGTGCATCATTATAACCTAAGCGATAGATTATATCGCGAGACGCGAAGCGTCGAGGGATATAAATCGCGCAGGTTATAATGAACTTCTCAACCGTGTTATATATACAATTTTTTCCATTACTAGAATTATTAAAACCTTTCTACCTGTTACTAAATCAAATTTAAAATTTAAGATATTAATTTTAAATTAAAAATCAAGTCAGTAATTCTGACAGTTGTCATAAGTTTAATAGAATTAATTTTGACGTAAGTCTTAATTGTGATTTAAAACACAAAAATAAACAGATAACGTAAGTTTTTATATCTAAAGTTGTTTAAATTGTTTAAAAACATTATTATTTTAAGCATTGATTATATCTAAAACATATTTAACTCAATAATATTCACATTTAATTAAGCGCGAACTTCAAATAACTTACTTTTTAAAATCAAATTAATTTATTAATTGAGCGATTTGAAAACTTAAATTAGCATTAAATAAAATATCTTGCTCTTGGTACGCAGTTTGGTAAACTTTTTTTCTTTGAAACTGTTGTAGTATTATCAGAAAATGTAAATATGTTCATTATTAACTACTAGTTAATAATGAAATATTATTTACCTGCGCTTAAAAAAGTACAACTTCACGGCTTTCTATTATACGTAATAATGCAAGCGTATACAACTAGTAGTGGAAAAAATATTTTATTTTTAGAATCATCAGAAAAAAATTTGGTTTCATACTTTTGAGTACCACCAAGCACGGTGTCGTGTATCACTAGTGTTACGCGTACCACAGTTTGGGAAATGTAAGATTTGTAGATACAGTAAAAGTTATCCCTCTTGGTGATTCTGTTTACAAAATCCACTTTTCCTTCGTAGCTTTCTTTATGTTGGTGTCTCTGTAACAGTTCCTCCTAAGTGCTTTTTTAAGATGCATATTTTTTCTTTATACTGCAAGTTATAGCTTTCCTTTTGGGATCCCTTCACGTCTAAGAAAAGTAGATTTCCATTTTGCTCTTTTTCTATAGTAAGCTCGATTGCTCTGTGCAGTGCGTTGATGTGGCCCAGAAATTTTTGGTTTCTAATAGATGCCATCATTAGGTAAAAAAAAACATGCAGCTTTGCTTACCATAACTATAAAAAATTTGAACCAATATAGTCTCAGTACCTAGCATTATTGATGTTAAAATTTTTTAAACTAACACGACAAACTAGAATAGAGATTCATAATATTTCAAATTTCTGGCAAAAAAATTGAACAGAACAGATTAAGGCGAGGTTTCAGTCGATCTACAACTCTGGAAAGCGCGTCGATATTATTAATCACATTTTAGCAAGTACTCACAAATATTTACTTACTATTGTAGTAATCTTTCAAGTCATCGATTTTAGAACAATTGACAATAAACGTGTTCTTAGAAGGAATTTTAGTTTTGTATAAAGTTTTTAATAAAGCGAAACTTTTTGGTATATTATTACGTCAATTGGGGGTTTTGAACTTGAACGTTTGTAGTGAAAGTTTCGCTTAGTTTAAAAACTACAGAACAAAATTAAATCTCCTTCTAGGAAAACATTTATTATTAATAATTCAGAGCCGATGACTTAGAAGATGACCGCAATATTTGTGGTCGGAAAAACTATATGACAAAATTTAAATTGTTTTGTTTAGTAGTTCCTGAGATTTGTAAGTAAATGTAACGGAACGACAGCAGAAAGTAAAAAAAATATTGTCATTTTCATGAAATTCGTAAGCGCAAAAAATATATATTAAAACATACATATTTGCGGCGCAAAGTAGCAAGTTTTGACTAGTAATTTTATATTTCATTTCAAATGAAGAGAAAAACATATATTTGTACAAAACAAAGTACACTGAAAAACAGGTTACTATATAAAAATATTAATAAAAAAACGAGGCAAAAAAAATTAGCAATTACAATTTTTACTTAGGTAACTTTACATTTATGATTAAATATTACTGCAGAAAACATGAATAAAGTATTGCAATTATTATTTTTTACTATTATAGACATGTAATCTTAAATGTATACACAGATTGTTTTCAGTGTAGTACAATAAACAGTAAGATGTCATTTTTCATTTTGTATAAAACAAAAAGACAACGTTATCTACTATCATAATAATAATTTTGCCGTCATGAACTCTGCAAATGGTGAAAAGATAGAAATTGTTTCTGCGGCACAAAATAGCACTTACTGAGCACTACTTAGCACAATAGTTACTTTTCATTTTATCGAAAAAGGCAAAGCTATGTATTATCGTAAAAACTTTTTTTTTGTTCATAAAATCTGCAAATAAAAAGAAAGAACAATTGTTTTCACGGCACAAAGTAGTACATAATGAGCACAATTTCAGCACACTAGTTGTTTTTGATTTTATCGAAAAAAACTAAGCTATCTGTTTTCGTAAAAATTGATGGTTTTTTGTGAAAACAGTAAATGGAAAAAAGGAAATTGTTTTTGCGGTGCAAGGTAGCACATACTGCAGAACACAATTCAGCACAATATTTTTTAGTTTATCAAAAAAGGCGGGGCTAACTATACTGACATATTTTCAATGACGCTCTCCAAAATTTTTTCTGTGTTGTTGCATTATACACAAATTCTTGTACACGTTAACTAAATCTTTAAATGCCATATCGTTGATATCTGCTAAAGTTGCATATAAAGCTCAAAATAATTTTAACTGAGTAAGATAGTGGAAGAAAATAATCTTCATCCCAATCAAATTTGACTCATCTTTCTTGAAAATCATGTTTCACAATGTCTGCTTTTTGAAAATAATTTATAATGGTTTGCTGTTTTACATTGATATTCCATATTTTGCTGCTCTAATGGCGTCCAGTAAACTTATACTAGTGGTGTGCATGCCAACTATTTTTTTGGTAAACAATAAACATTTAAAGAAAAGTTTTGTGTCTTCTGCATTAAAAATATCGTCTTCAACGTACCCTCCACTTAAATTATGTAAGTTTTAAGAGTCGGATAACAATGTATTTTCCGTATTTTATTTTGCATCGATTGCAGATTATAAGTAGGTACAACAAAAAAAGTAAGCTGAATCCTGCTGTTCAATTAAAATACCGTTCTGCATGTATAGCTTTATGTTTGCATTGCATTTATTCAAGTACATATTTTAACTGACCTACGTAACGTCACCTCATTTAAGCATCTACACGTTATCTTCTAGTTGTTTTTATAGTGTACTCGTGCAGTTCTTAGAATAAAAACATTGTGATAACATTTGTTTTTGGTGTCAGTAAATTACTGAGAAAAAATGTATAGTTTTTAGAACTAAATTAAACATCATAAGTAGGTCTGAGTAGTGGTATCAATATTCAATACACAAAATACTGTATCACTCACCTCTAATCATAACATCATTATAACATCGTTTTTCATTTTTTTTATTTCACAGTGTCAATAAACTTAGGGCAGTAATAAATGTAAGCTGTCCGTAATTTTCGATTTATTTGGGTCTAAATTTAAATATTTAAAATGTTGCATTAGAACAATACTTTTTGCTTGTATTGATGCTATAATTTCACCTTTTAAATTAATCCGATACACGCTGTATGTATTCATGTATGTATTGACTCGTTTCTAATCAATAAAAAAAATCATTTGGTTATTGTTGTCAAAACCCCCGAGTGTGATTCTATTAAGCGGCGTGCATTGTATTTATTTAATATAGTTTAATTTCTTTATTGGTGTTTAATTTATTTCATTATATCTACCATATTGGTTTTTATTTTAATAAAATATTTTTATATGTACACGTTGCCTACATTACAGCTTAATTATCAGTAAAAGAATCAATAAAATAAAATATATAAATTATTCAATCATTGTATTTTTTTGTAAACTTTACATTTTTTATATTTGATTATTGGTAGTCAGCAAAACTTAACAGTTTCAAATTTCTGTTGTTCTGAGTCGACGATTCAGCTGATATATAACCGACATTAAAGTTACCGTACATAAACATTATTAGTCACAAGTCCGTAAAAGTTTTAAGATAATTTCTTCGAATTTTATTACGTCACTACTACAAGTACACCATCTGTCAAAGAAAAGACAATTTATTTCAAAGTTGTGATGATTATTTTATCTGCTACTCAAAACAATTTTTCTTACTTTGCCATCTGTTGTTAATTTTTCGTACGTTACAAATATTATAGTTAACTAACATATTTGTATCCGTACTAACTGCCAAAACCTTCATATACGTTGGTTATCTGTATAGGTACCTTATTTATCTGTGCTTCAACCAATATTCCTTTATTTCCAGCCTCTAAAAAGATGGCTCTAAACTGATGTAGCTACCGTGGTTGTCTAACACAAGAAGAGCTGGTGCTTCTTCGTTTGGACTTATATATTTGTTGAAATGTTTTAGCCAAGTAAGAAAAAGCTCATCATTCGTCCAGCCATTCTTGGAGCAAGTGTGTATAATGATCCAGGTGGTCTATTTACCTCTAGAGTATAGGAGCCATCCTCTGACGCGCATAGATGAACATAGTTCTCCAAATGTTGCAGCACCGACCCTTTTTTGGCCTTTTGGTCCTAATATTTTGCTGGTTTTCTGGACAGTAGTGAAGCGGGTTTTGTCCATGTTGTATATTTTATGTGGTGGGAATTTATATCGATCCATAACTTTTTCTAAATTATTATAAAATAGCTTTACTTCTTGTCTGTTGAACTCCTTCATCCTATTAAGGCTTATGGATTCTGGTTTTCTCACGGACACTGACTCGTTTCCTTTCAGAAAGCCGTAAAACCAATCTTTTCCAGCAAGGCGACTTTCCCTGTTGAATGTGTGATGTAAATTTAACCTCTCAGCATACTCAAAAACCAATTGGCGCAACGGCAAAGAAGTTAGCCCATAATACATATTTGCCAATGTTTTGACATGGGCAGCTATTTCAGCTTCTTAAACTTTGGAGAAAACGGACTTTCTACCCATGCTGAGACCTCCGTGTCCTAGCTTCTTAAGTCTTTGCTAAAATGTGCTAAAAAGAATTCCATACTTCTACGCTGCTTTTGTTTGACTTATACCATTATTGACACCTTTGACTGCATTTGACGTATCTTCTGAAGTCCGTTGTGCCTCTTCAGTTGTTCTTTTCCAAATTCTAGGCATCTGAAAGCGAACAAAGTAGGTAATATAATATTATTAACTGCATTAGTTTTAGGTGACGTGTGTTGACGTAAGTCACTCCTGTCAATTACAAACCATTAGCATAAACTAATAAATGCAGTCTATGTCATTAGTTTTATACACAAAACTTGATCAGAGGCGACTTACGTCAACTCACGTCACATAAAACCCAGTGTTGGGTAATGACGGTCATGTGACGGGTAATCGCGGCCACGTCACCGCCATTACCCGATGTTGCACAAACACGTGAAAAATTTTATGTGGCAAAAAAATAAAAAATTGAAAACGTAACAATAAAATATTCCAAAGAAGGAATGTACATACCTTCAGTAAAAACAATCCTCGACTTCAATTTAACAAATACGGAATTGTTAACACTTAAAATTCACACACAAATTTTAACATCTATGCACATAGAATACACTAACGTTCAATCTGCTACCTTACTATGAACTGAATGGTTTCTAATACAATTTCGGAGTGCTTAACTGAGTGTCCACGAGATGTCGCGACCCTGTTTATTTTTGTCTATTAAGATTCTGTAAAAATCACTCCGAACGTCAATACCCGCTGACCGCGATTCCCCCATTCTTCCCTAACTCTGGTACTTATTTAAATTTTTTCTGAATCAGTGGTTTTTTCCGGCGACGTTTCGTGCAGCTAAGTGCGCAATTCTTCAGGTCTCTGTTTTATAAAAAAATTGTAGATATTACATGGCAGGTAAATTGACAGTTGTTAAAATTAAGTCCGAAATACACCACTGTTCTAAGTCTAAAACTGCAAGTGTAATGCAATGTAGTATTGATAAATTCTATCAACTCTCAATTTACCTGCCATGTAATAAGGTCTGAAGAAGTGTGCACTTAGCTGCATGAAACGTCGCCTTCTATAGACGCATAAAGTGTTTTGATGCTCCTCCTCATAGAAGAACCTTAAAGAAATTGTATTTAAATAATGCTGTTCACTAACTTATCGTTACAATTTGAATCCGATAAAAGCTGATATGTAGTTTAGCAAAGCATAGTGAACGATGTTTTCCAAATTGGTTAAGATGTAAGAGAATTGGATTCTTAGATGAAGAAAGTAAAGTCGATGAAAGTAACGAGGGCTAAGTACTTTGTTGCTCTTTACATACAAGGATACGAAATAGAGCTGCGCAAACCGAAGCAAATGGATATCTTCGCAGTGACGGACAAAAAAGCTAGGATAGCATCCTTATAATACAAAACAATGATAGTATTCAGTGGCGGCTTCTCAGTTAGGTCCTTTGGTCAATGACCAGTGAATGCGCAACACATACGAAACCAACGAACTTGCTCCACCGTCATGTACTAAAGTCACAGCTGTGCTAAAGTAACAATGCGTTTTTAAAGTTTTAATATTGAAATTACCCTCCTGTAGCAGACTACCAGCCGCCATTGATAGTACTACTCCTTTTAGAATTAAATATGAATTATTCTATTAATTCTTTAGTTGCACCATCATTATTGCTTATATTTTTTTCATATTACAAGGCCCTTTGCTAATATTGGGATATATAGGCAACTGACGTTTTGCAATTCTAACTAAACTAAACTTCTACACAAAACACCTCAACCAGACGGTGTAAATTTAAAATGTTATACAAAATTTAAAACAGTACGCAATACCGAATTGATAACAATAAAAGTGTAAATAAGAATCGCAAACCAAAATAATATTTTTTTACTATAAAAAACTAAAAAGTGTACTGCGTTTATTAGTACTCAAAACTCATTGTGCTCTTTATCTTATTGTGACTTATCCCCAGTGGACGGCAGGAGAAGAAGCAGAAAAGGCAAATATCGACGGTGTTAAAAGTAGCCAATGAAGTAAATCAGCACATTTGCAACAACAACGAAGAAAGTAACATGATCAGCACACCAAACTTGTGCCAGAGCGACATTTATCGTCTAAAACAACGTACATACATTCGAGAAACCACAAAGTATTAACATCACAAATTCATTAAAGTAACATCGTAATAAAAAACGATCGCATGTGCGATAAGTTTAGATGTTTGCAGTTAGTGCTTTGTTCATCATGCATTAGAACAAACACTTATTAGAAATTAAAAATAAGTTTTTTTTAGCAATCATTAGAAAAAATAAGCAATGTAAATAAATAATCACGAAACGATGTACAAAACATTAAAATGAAAAATTTTAATTTGTTGAAAAAACAAACGTTTTGCTTCAACTGCTCGAATGACGTAATGTCAAATTATGTTGGACAAAAAATAAGATATTTTGGGACTTCTCTAATCTCTACAACTGTATCAAAAGTGAACAATGTTTTTGTTTACCGAAATATGATTTCAGTTTAACGTTACAATTTTAAATCGCCAAAACACAATCCAATCTTTTTTTCCCTTTTGAACAAATTAGCAGTAACGGCCGACTAAAAACTGTTGATTGGCTTCTTAACGAATTTGTATGAAGTCAAATGTTGGAATACAATGAAATTACAAGTCTTGTAGTATTTTGTTAATAAATCGTACCAAACCAGTATTGATCAAACGTTTTCGGTTGCTATATTGAAACAAGTAGAAAAAAGTTAAAATTTAATTTGTATAATGGAGTATATAGTTTTCATAAAAGTGCAAAGAAATGTACAAAATCAAATAAATTCATATCTGATGTAACTTCAACATTATGAAAAATATCTTTATCGCGTTAATTACTTCTATAAATCGATAAAACTACGAAAATGAAATCTTTCAATGTTTATGTACAAAAACAAATTCAACATATATCACAAATATGTAACTAACTAATAATATTCCTTCTTAATAACATTATAATACAGTAAAGTTTAATAGCGGGGCCTAATTTAATACGCAGGATTTCCACTAGATCACGTTGGCTAAGCATAAGAAGCGCCTCGCCGTCTATTTTGTGTTGTTTAAACAATCCGCTGTGCTTTTCGAGATACGGCAACGAACCTATAAATTGAACTACATCCTCTTCTTCCCAATCTCTAGGATCGAAAGATTTCTTAACGTATTTTCTTAAATATTTGGAATGCTTCTCCCATATGTGTTCTGCGTATTCATTATCGTACCCGTTTGTGAGTGGAAGAATCTTCTTTACAGTTGTTTCGCAAAAACTATTTTTAAACACTTTTTTGTTTTTTCTTTTCAAAATTTTGCTTTCATCTGGCTCAGGCTCATCCATATTCCATTCGGTTTTAACGGGTGGATCCAACCTTGGAATTTTCGGAGGACGTCCTCTAGTTTTTCTACAAGAGCATATTAGTACCCCTGTCAAAAATGTCTTAAAAACACTTACGATTTTTCCTTAGGTTCCCTAGAAATAGGCACAACAGCTTCCGGTTGCCTATCGGGACTTAATAATCGATCGGGCAAAATGTGATCTTTACCTAGATTTTCGTCGGAGTAAGGACAGTCTGCTGTCGTCGAATGGGACGAGTACTTTGACCCTCCAACATGTCCTTGGCCTCGACACCCTACAGTTGGACATTCTAAAAAGTCGTAAACGTCGTCTGGAGCTAAAATCATAATTATTAAAACCGTGACGCACTAATTTAATAAAACATTACTCAATGGAGGTTCTATGGGATGTCCGGTTTTTTGACACCAACCAACAGGATGAATATCAGTACTGTCGTTGTCGACCCAGTAACTATAACGGTCGGGCCATCCGTCAAAACTAATACGTATTATATGCTCTCTAGTATCATCTACGGTGGCGACTCGAATTAATTGAGGAACTCTTTTATCTACACATTCCAGTCTCATGCCTCTCTTAAAACCATATACGGGTCTTTGTTTGAAAGCTCGCACGGGAGCCGGAGTTGCCTTTATTTCTTTTAAATATTTTTCCCAAGTAAACGATTCTGGATTAGGATAATCTGTAAACATGCAGATAATCAAAACATCGATTCAGTTTTGAAGTAGGAAATAGAAAGTGGGAAACTGATCAAGTTTCAGAATAGACAGATCGCTATATCTATTTATGAAACTGAAGAATTGACGATATAAATAAACAAACAAAACTAAATAAATAATAATGTTAAAAAAAAGTACGAATGTTTGGCGAACCTGTGGCAGCTGGCGGTTAATACTGCAGGAGGGTCATTTCAACATAAAAACTTTAAAAACGCATTCTTACTTAATAAAAGATTTATACTTAAGCTCATTGTATCTATCTTTGGAATATCAACAATGTTTATTATCGTTTATAATCTTTTCAATATAAAGCAGCTTAATTTTTGATATTTTTTTGGAAAGTCATTGACCAAATGCCGTAACGGAGTAGTCGCCACTGTCGATTTTGTAACCAAATTTATTACCTAATTCACCGAGCCGAGACTTCAAAGAAACTGTTTTTGAGTACTAATCTTTTGCATATTCAACTCTACTATAAGATATACGTTTTATTTTAGTTTTGTAAAGAAATCTTTTGCGAAGAAGAAGTTGAGAAGGATTCTCAAACGATATACGTTTTATTGTAGTTTTGTAAAGAAATCTTAGGGAAGAAGAAGTAGAGAAGGATCCTCAAACAAAAAAAGTGAAAGAAAGCCATGTTTCAACTTAATCGAGATCATTTGTCTACGGTGACGTTCACAAGTGACTGGAAAAAACTTGGTTTCTAAAGCATATAAATATCATGAAAGTTTGCGGTGTAGTACAAGTTATTTAGAGTTACAGATAAGACAAATCATTACAAAACGCTTGAGGGTACAATTCTGAATGGTACACTCAACTAAACAAAAAACGTGACACCTTGCTTAGTTCGAATGAAATAGTCAGCGGTGTGAACTAGCGAATGCGATCAGCACTGATAATACCAGAAGGTCAAATTGTTTATATGTAAAAACTAAAAAATCAATATACCTATATTTTTGAATAATTTGAAACAGTTAACTGAATTTTATTTTAATATGAAATATTTTCGTATGTAAATAAAAGTTCCATATTGAAACAGTGCATTATACACTTTATTAAGGCTATTTTTTGAACACATTTTATATCACACCCATGTAACATGCGATTAATAACATTGTGAATATAAGATATTGCACTTAGGTTTTAATTACATTTTAAGTAGTTTTTTTATTTTCGCTTTTTAGTCGAAATGTCAAAGAAATGTAATTATAATAAATGTCTTAAATATTTGCCAACGCATTTATAAAGACAAATTAACAGTAGAATAATAAAAAAAATAAATGTTGCATTTTAACTTAATGTGTCATTGCATTTCTATATTATGTTACTTTAGGGCCGGAGGAGACACCATCACTAATATATAAACAAAAACATTGTATTTTCCCTGTCAATGATATCTTGCTTTACTATAATTTTTTCTTATTTTTTAGTTTAACAATCTTTTTAGATAACGTTCATACAATCAATTTTCTTTTTGCGACACTAGTAGAAAAATAAGACATTTATTTGAATGTTGTTAATACGTATGGATTTAAACGCGTATAATCTTCGTAGGAATAAAAAAATTAAACTTAATGTGTCATTGCATTTCCATATTATGTTACTTTAGGGCAGAGGCGATCACTAATATATAAACAAAAAATTTGTATTTTCCCTGTCAATGATATCCTGCTTTACTATAATACGATAAATAATCGTTCCGATTGTATTTTTCAGGAATGTCAATTAAGAACAATGAAGTATTTTATATTTATATTCATTCACTATTTTTGATTTTAAAATCGCTAATTTTATTTATAGAAGAAAATATTTTGTATAAAAATAAAACGCAGCAAATATCTTTTTGTCACAAAATTATTGCTAATAAGTGAGTTAGCAATTATTTAAAACATTTATTATAACTGCCTTTCTTTCACATTTCGACCAAAAAGATATATTAAAAATACTACTGCTTAAACTGCGATTAAAACTTAAGAGCAATAGTCTTATATTCACAAGGTTATTAATAGGATGTTACATGGGTGTAATGTGAAATTATGTTAAAAAAATAGCCCTAATAAAGTTTATAATGAACTGTTTGAATATGGAACTTTTATTTATACACGAAAATATTTCGTATAAAAACAAAATGCCGTATACTGTTCCGAACCATTTAAAAATAAGAATTTAATGATTATTTTGTTTTTGCGGATAAACGATTTGACCTTTTAGTATTGTCACTGTTTATTATTTGACTAATTTGAGTTTCTTGAATAGCAATGCGAACGGCCACGAACTACTGCCGATCGCATTCGCGAACAAGCCTAGTAAGACTATTTCAATCGAACTAACCAAGGTGCCGCGTTTTTTTAGTTGAGTTACGCAACCATTTGTTTGCTAATAGTCTTTGAAATAATAAAGAAAACCAATCGCCAAAGACGGGTTATTTTCAAGATGACAATACGAACTCTTACAAATTGATTCACTTTTTTTGAGCACGTAGTGATTTATGCCCACTTATTTGTTAATTCCCTCACATCAAAAATAAATCGCAAGGTCAACGTTTCTGACACCTGAAGAAGCAGTTGATTCGTTTAAAATTGATGTTTTGGAGATACCTGAATCGGAGTGAAGTGTTTTGAAAATTAGTTCAAATGAATTGCAAGGTGTATTCATCTCCATGCAGAATATTTTGAAAAACAAGAAAATAACTTTTGTTTTTAAATAATTGGTTTTGAACTGAAATTCCAAAATGTAAAAGATACTCCTCGTATACGAAAACCTTACAAGCATCTAATGCCGGTTGACCACACTGGAAGACAAGGATGTACAAGCTCATTACGATTCAGTTTTAGCACTAATAAACAAACGCTAAAAAATACTTTATTAAATCGTAGGAAAACCATACGGTCATAACTTTCATCCAAAATCAAATCAACATTCCGATAACTTAAAGTGACTACCTATAATTGAAATTGCGGAATTGTTCAATAATCCCTTCTTGTGAAATAAAGAAGTACAAATGAGTGTATCTTTTAATTTACTATGACATATAATTTAGACAATACTAAACATTTGCAATAAAAAGTTTGCATGTCTCTGGTAAACTTCGGATCCCAGATACATATGGTTTAAAATTCCTAAAATAAAACGAATGATAAAACGTAATTAAAACCTAAAAACAAACTGGGAGTCGTATCACTAGAACATGATTCGGTGGCAAAAAGGATTTTAATAAAAACAAGCCTGGGTTAGCCCTATAGCAACTAGTAGACATAACTACAAGAAGAAGTTCTCCGGTACGCAACAGAAAAATCCCACGGTAAACTCATGAACTCACGAAAAAAAACAGCATAACAAAGCCATTTGTTACGTGCTCTAAATTCAAATAGCGCTACCCTGTATATTTTTGGTTGACGTGTCTTTCATTTCTCGACGCTATCTAACAAGTATCGTTCTTGTCACTTCCGTTCAAGTCATTTTCCTTCCACGTTGTCGCTACACTTAATACGCCTGGTTGAATTTAAAGAATTATTTCTTAAAGCACCCACGTGTTGTGGCGTTATGCATCTTAAAAAAAGCTTTAAGTAGATAATTTATTAAGCGCAGGCTAAGATTTTTCTATTCTCTTTAGGATTAAGTGTAATTTCCTTGTCGATTTCTTAGCACCACGTGTTACCTCCAAATGTGGGTCACGATCATCACCTATAAGGGTTAAGTACCTCTTTGGTGGGTCAGGAACATTCGGATCGATTGTGAAAAATTTCTAAAGTAAAGCATCGAACCTATAATTTAGTCCTATACGATGTGCATATGAGATTGATACATTTACTACGAGGCATGGACGTTTAATATCACCTTTAAGAAAGTACATATGTAAACAGCATACGATGAACTCCACTTTTTTACTTTTTATAAATGTTATCTTTTACTTTTTTAGTAGATTTCGTTAGTTACTAATTTGACACAATTCCTTTAGTTAGTTTAATTACAGGTGAGCCATTGAGAAAACGTTTTCTTAAGGTTAACACCGGATTTGGGTAAGTCAAATTTTGATTATCATTCCATATCATCACTACGGTGCTTCTCACAATCTTGTTTACTTATAACTTCAGTAATTTTCACAACGATTTGCTTGCTATTACTAATAGTCTAACATAAATTTTTTCGCATGCTGATATGTGACCAGTTAATTGTCATTGTAAATTTAATTAATCTACAAATGAATTTCTATGTCCTCGTCATTCAAATTGACTATACATATGGATTGTGACGTACCGATGCTTCCGGCGTTCTTATAACCAACGTTGTACCTGTAACTAAACTAAACTACTTCTTGTGTGTGGCTACCAAATTTGAGACTTATTATTGATTCTAATTCTATGAATACGTTAATTATAAGCTAATTTGAAGCTTCGAACCTTCTGTCTTGATCGAACAGTACCTGTATCTGCATGACATCTGGGACCCATAAAAAAATTCTTATCACCTGGAGGTCTTCGTTAGGAATTGTAGGAATTGTAGCTTGTAGCATATTCAATAATGCCAACGTATGAAGTAATTGGAACGAATATAAAACATCAAGATGAGATAGAAAATACTGTATGACGGGCTAGACTGCACAGAATACTCTTCAAAGCTCTCAGTGCTCAATAATTGCTTTGAAATGTACTGGATAATATACAAAACTAAAATCGATGTTTCGGATACAGTTTCCAATTACAAAATCAAAAGTTAGGTAACAGCCAGAAAACTAACTATATTTAATAAAATGAAATAAGCAATAAGGTATGGGACCTACAGTTTAATGGCAAATCTAAACGACAAGAACGTGAAATATTTTTTTAACATTAGTAAACCTAAACCAAAAATAAGTTCCACCTATTTAAGACAAACAAAAAATTGTACTATAGATGTAATATCAGGAATGCTAACAGTTTACTACACCAAGACAAAATCGTCTACAGAACCAGCATAGTTAACAAAAAAGAAAAAAAAGAAGTAGTTTTTCTAGAAGAATTTTAAGAGATGGAAGAAGTTTTGACGAACTCGACAAAAAGCTATCATAATATCATTTTCACGTAAACGGTTTTAAGTTTCAAAGCTTAATCTAAACTAGAGTCACAATGTTACGATGAACTCGGTGACCTGACAAACCAGAACTGAGCTCTGATCTTAGGTCTTGGTTATTGTGTAATAGGAGAAACCAAAAAACCGTATAAACTGCTAAAGCATAGATCTTTAATGTAGCAAAAATGTCAAAAAATGCAGTCAGTATTTTTTCCTGGTTACTCGCTCCATTCTATTATAACAATTGACATGTCTATTCGCAAAAAGTAATTTAAAAATTCGAATAAAATTAAACTAATCACCGAGGCACGAATATTTTTTTTAAGTTAGTTAAGACAAAATTAGTAACAAAGTCGTGTTTAATCATAAACTAGTACTTACCGTTAGGTGGTGTGAGACTATGTCCATTTTGATCCGCCCATCCAACAGGATGAATATAAGGTGAAGTTGGATCTGCCCAATAGTCGTATATGTCATCCCAGCTGTCAAAATGTACTAATATTCGATTATCCATCATATCGGCGACGGTAGCTACACAGACTAAAGATGTATTTTTGCGATCAACAGCTTCTAGCTTCATCCCCACGCGAAAACCGTTAGGACAAATTGCCTGTAAACGTTTATTGAGTATACGAAATACGCTTATGAAAAGTACTTACACTTCCCGCTCTATTAGCAAATAAATGCTTAGGAGCGACCGTTCCTTTAGTGTGTTTTAAATAACTAGTCCACGAAAACTCGTCGCTATACCCAGGAGGCGGATGCAGTAGGTGACTATACTTTTCGCACCACCCTGCCGGAAATATGTCCATACTGTCGGCATTAACCCATATATCGTAATTATCCGAATAACCATCGAAGTGCAATCGCATTCTATATCCAATTACTTCCGCAACCGTTAATACACAAAAATAAGATGGATGTTGAGGATCAACCCCCTCCAACTTCATACCAGGACGAAATCCATTTCTGTTGTATGGAAAAGGGTCTTTAAAAAACTTGACCGGAGCGGCCTTCGCTTTAATGTGTTCTAAGTACTTGGCCCAAGAAAATCCTTTCTTTGTACAATTCCAAGGATAATTATATTTATCTTGCGAACAATCATTTGAAGTACTATCTTCTTCACTAACGTATTCTTCCTTATCAGTTTTAATTTCTTTTGTGCTTATTTCGCTAGCTTTGTTTAATAATCTTTTTTTCTTTTTCAGTTTCACGAGGTCTTTTTGTTTAGCAGCCTTTTCCCCAACTTCTTGGCAATCGTAACTGCAATACTTTGGGGTAATGAACTCGGAAGGTAATCCGTAACACCCGCATCCTAGACATCGCATTTCTTCCTGCAAGTCATTTTTCTTTTCTTTAACCTTATTATGTTTCTTTTCTACTATTCGATCGTACTCGTCGCTCTTCAAATATTCGAGGAGACCGAATTCGTTAATTTGAAACCTTATGTTACTACCCGGAAGAGTACCAATACCATCTTCCCATTTTAAAACTTTCTTGGCATCGAATTCCTCGTTCATATTAATATCGGGTTCTTCTTTAACAAGCTTAATTTCTAAATCGTCTTCTACACTCTTCATATTCTTCGAATTACTACCGTTTATAAACTTATCCGTAACTTCTTTATTCTTACTATCATTCCAGTAATTATTCGACGTCACAATAATTTCGTCATAATCTTTTCTACACGTAAAGCTTGATTTCCTACGACGTTCTGCTTTTTGAGGAAGCACTTTCGGTTCGGGTATTATCACAGGAGGTTCCGAGTTAAAATTCGGATTTGTACTAATTTTTATTTCTTTAGTATTAACATCTGAAATTGTTGTAATAGAATTAGGTACAGGACTTATAATTAAACTATTGCTTTTATCCAATTTCGAATCTAAATTATAATTTTTTTTTAATATTGACACACCGTGTTTTTGAAACTTTGGCGGTTCTCTATAAAGTTTTGTTTTATTTTTTTCGTCTGGTATATTTATGGTAAGATTTACGTCGTTTGTTGAATTAGAATCCTCAACGATTGATAGTTCGTAGGATTTTTCTTCAACCGATTCTTTTCCGTCTGTGTTGGGATCTATGTTTACAATTTCATTACACTGTAATTTGTTATAGTGATATTGTAGTTCGGTTTGACCATTTTCACGACTATTATCACACATGACAGTTATTGCTCCCTTATTTTCTGATTGTATTTGTCCGTCAGCAATTTTTAAATTAAACACTTTATGTTTATTTGACTTAGTTTTGTTCATAGTATTGTGTATTGATACCGGCATAAGCGCTATTTTAGGTTTAATACAGTTTGTTGTTACGGTAGCGGGTATGCGTGTATTTGTGAATTTGGGCATGGAAGTGATAACATATTTTTGGTTGGTTGTGGATATAGTAACTTGTTGAGGAGCTTTTATCATAGTAAGATATGTTAAAGAATTTTTTGGGACAGTAGTTGGTGATACAGAAACAGGTACCATGGAGACAGGTTTTTGGATGTACACGTGTTGTGGTTTATTGACGGGATGAGCTAAAATAACGTTTTGATTCGATGGTAATGTTAATGATTGCGATAAGGGTATATTTTTATTGGTATTACTTAAACTGGAAATTTGGATAGGTGAAACGGAATTTAAGAGGATATTGGTCGAAGTTGTTTTGTTTAACGACGGTGCAGACATTGTGATTTTTGGTGGTGTTTGAATGTACACCCATTGTGTTAATTGCGTCGGTATAACCGGTTCGGACGCTGTAGTCGTAATATATTCAGATTGCAACGAATCTGTTGAAGTATTACATTTTTCCATCGAACTTTCGTCGTCATTTTCCGAAAGCGGCGACGACGGTGTGTCTGTTTGGATATACTCGATTGGATCTGTGGTAGTGGCAGAAGACATTTCTGCAAAGTGCCATATGTTAGATATACTGTCCTACCATTTTAAATACAGTTAAGACGTACATGCACCAACAAAACAAACATGCAAGCAAAAAAAAATATTTCCCCCTTTCCCATTAACGAAAAGCTCACACTAAGCAACACAACAAAAAATTGTAAACGAGTACATCGATGAAAGCATGCTAACTATGTCTGTATCTCCACTACTGTCGAACAAATATTGTAAGAATTTGTTCAGAAAATTGTCTATTTGCATAGTTTTGCCAGACTGACACATTGTTCAATTAGCATAAGTGCGAAATACTTTAAAAATCAATGAAAAGTTAATACCGAGACATGCCGTAAAAATATATATGTATATTATGCAAGGAAAAAAATTTCATTTCTTTAAATAGGGAATACTGTATATTATTTCATTAGTTAATTTAAAATTTAATTCTCTTTCGATTTGTGTATGCCTTGATATGCATCTTTTATAAGTTTCATTTTTAATAGTCTACTATTACAATAAAACCAAGCATTTATTTGCTAATGTTGAAAAACTTGGAGGTACAAATTTTTCAATATTACGAGGAATACCTTTCATATTATTTTGGGATTTGAGATCAAAATATTAGTAGTTTCTTTAGAACAATTAATAGTTTGACATTTTATCATTTACTTGCCAAATTGATTTTACAATCACAATGAATGTGCAAGAATTGCTCAAACATGTTGAAAAAATGCACAAAATAGAAAACTTGTTACCATCTAAATATAAAAAAAATATTAAACGAAATATCATTTTTGAGTTCAAAGTCACTTATATGATCCGATTTGTGAGACTTTTGCAAAACAAAAAGTTCCGTAAAGAAACGAATGCAACATGTCAAGTTTTTGTAAAAAACAAGCGACCATTTTCTTCAAAATACTCGTGCATGAGCAATTTTTGTTATATTTAGCTCATCTTGATAGACCTACACAGTCAACTGCTGTTTATTTTAGAGTTCATACACGATCCTATAGACGTTTCGTCGGCCAATCGACACAAGCCTGTTTTTAAGCAATTGTCAAATTATGTGGAAACCAACGCCAACAAATCTTTTTAACGGCCAAATGTTAATAAAATATTGAATGTATGCTGGTCCCATTAATGCCCAAGAATACATCAATACTGTCATAAATTTAATCAAAACCCAAAATAAACTCGCAAATTTTTTTGGTCTCGGTTCCAAAAAACTTTTTGTGGTCAAAGAAAGATTTCAATGTTACATTATTAGTTTTCAATTATTGCTTATTTTTATTGAGTAATTAAAAATGAATTATCGTAGAGGTAAAACTATTCAAAACGAGACGTTTTGCTGACATAACGTTTCCAGAAAAAGAGAATATTTTTAAAGATTGAAGATTTGTGTTTATCTGTTAAAACAATATCATATTATATAAACATTTGCTGACAGTGATAGAGCTATTGTGGATTATTTGATACCTAGAGACAGACGACGTCAAAAGTTCGTTACAAAGGCACACTATGTCATTATAGAATGTAAAAAAAATGAATATCCCCTCCATGATCAATAACAACTACTTTCAGACAGACGCGGAATCAATGGTGGAGGGGTAATGGGCACTAATTCACCAACGAAAATCTTTATTTTGATCCAATTTTAAAAATTGCGTTATTGAAATATAAGTAAAATAACAAAAATTGAACTTCCCTAAACAATATAAGTAAATTTACACAATACCATCGGTCGGATTGCAGCAGGAAGTAACTACTACTACTACTAATAGACAACCCTCCTTCGTATTGTGAAGAGTTACGACAGATTTACGAAGTAAACCTTTTGGGAAAGTGTCGGTGATGAACAAAGATTTAGGACCATAGAAAAAAAAAGAGAACGTTGCAAAACAAGCAGGCTTTGTTATAATATTAAGTGTGCACTTAGACACAACAGAATAGAGGTTAAGTAGACACCACACCGAGGGATGTCAGACATGTAATAAAAGAATATATCAAGTTAGTTATAAAGACGTAATAAACATTAATATGTAATTATTGGACTTTAATTACCTAGAACAGTGGTTCCCAAGGGTCCGTGAAAAATTAAAATTGATTTTGGGATCCTTGAACAACGTCAGGGGGTAAAAAAATTGTGACACATTTTTATTATTATGAAAGTTAAAATAAATAAGAATAAATAAATTATTAGCGATTTTTACGTGTTAAGTAAAATATAAATATAGACAGATGCATAAAACACAAGTAATAACAGGGATCGCGGTGAGTCAGGCCTATCTACATACGTTTATACAGGAACGGAATAGAGCCGACACCTGCACCAACTAGTATGAACTATAAAAGAGTCGTGCATCTAATGAACAATTTAGTGTTGTGGTATGCGTTATGTAAAGTGCATACAACAAATTTTCCTAGTCTTGGACAAAAAGAAGTATAATTTTTTGTATTATTACGCAAACAGCATACTTTCCTTACGTAAGTATATTTTAACAAAATGTATATCTCTTTTTAATTTAAATTTATGTAAGTTATACTCTTGCTTAAGTTGATTAAAAAAATTATATATTACAGTTATCAGTACAGCAATCCCTTTACATTCATTATGGATTCCTTTTTTATGAAAAATTTAAAAAGGGATTGTAAGTTTTTCTAACACAGATGTGTTTCATTTGGTCGTAAGAAACCTTAGTGAAGATTTCCATGAATCACTACATTATGTTAGTCAATAAAATCAAAACGAATGCCTTAAATAAGAGATTATTTGCTCAATTTTGTTTCGAAAATAATGATGACTATAATAGTTTACTACTTAACACAGAAGTACGTTGGTTATCTAAAAGTGCATGTTTGGATCGCTCCTATTCGCTCTTTGATTCGGTGTTGGAATTCCTAGAGAGTAAAGAGAATGATTTGCGGCTCATTTTAATTATCTCAAAAAATGACATCGCTTATATGACTGATTTATTTGCCAGATTTAACGAGAATAATTTGAAACTACATTAAATTTAATCAACGCTGAAAAGGTAATATTTGAGTTTGTTGCAAAATTTTTGCTGTAAAAACAAAACTTGGGAAGACGAGAACGTTTTGTTTCCAAATTTTTCAAAATTGCAAAATAGAAATGAAGATTTGTTTGCTTATTGTCAACACTTAACGGCGCTTCATTCGAACCTTAACCAAAGATTTGAAGACATTCTTAACGTGAATATTCCTGAATGGGTGTTGAACCCTTTTACAAGTAGTCAAACTCAGAGCACAAATAAAGATGAATGCATACTAATACAGGAGCAACTTATTGAATTATCCACAAATGAGACGCTGAAACCAATGTTTAAACAACGGCACGATAACTTCTGGTTACAAGAACAGAATTTTTTTATTATGCAAAAGGGTCCGTAGGCCAAGAGTTTAGGAACCACTGACCTAGAATATAACAAACTATTATAACATGATGCAGTCTTATACTAAACCATAAGCAGACAAGATTATATAAAAAACAGAGGATTATAGGTTAACCACGTGTGCGTAGGATGGGATTCTTATCTCAACCGAAAGATTTAAAACTTGCTGGAAACAGGTTTAAACTGGAAAAATAGAAAGATTGTTTCAATAATTATGTGTTAGCAATAGGCTGTTACAACAAAGAAAAAAAAAGTGAAAGCAGCAGTTTTGCTACATTGTATAGGAGAGAATGATCGTGAAACAATTATAACTATAATGCAAGAAAATGAAATTCAGAACCCTGAAAAAATCATAACAAAGATCTACAAATATTTCATCCCCAAAGTGAATGAAACAATTGACAACTTTTTAGGCGACTTGTGAAAACTAGCTTCCATATGTAAATATGGACAAATAAAGGATATAGTTTTAAATTGTCCTACTCGTTTAAAATATAGTAATACTAGGACAAACGAAAGTATTGTAAATAAAGAAATACCAAATAGGCCATGGAAAAGTCACTGATTTATTTGAATTGCATAACAGACTTTGGTCCGGTTGCATAAAGCATTGTTAACTTTGATCATATACGTGGTCATTATTTCACTGACGACATTCTCAAAGTTTAGTTAACAACGGCGTCAGTTAACAACATACAGTCGGATTTTTTTAAAGTGGCGTTTTTCAGATTAAAAATAGAAGAAAAACGTAGAATTTCCACTGTTTAAGAGGCTTATAAGTAGTATTCAAACAACACAAAAATAAATTTAGCTTTCAATAAATTCTACGTTTTATTGTTCTAGCGCCGTTTACGTAAATATGTAGGCGTTACGAAATTCTCATTTAAATAATAAAACGAAAAGAGAAAGAGAACGTTTGTCTATCTCTGTAGGCGTTTAAACTTTTAATCCGAAAAACGCCACTTTAAAAAAATCCGACTATAGTTAACTTTGCTTTACGCAACCGGGCTATTATCTTTCAATAATTAACTTATACTCCAAATACCCAGAACTTTGTTATTTAGGATGCAACTAGTAAAAACTTAATTTATCGTTTTAAAACAATACTAGCCAGACACGGAAAGCCTAAAATACTGTATTCAGATAATGGACCGCAATTAACAAGCAATCATTTTCAAAATTTTTTATTAGAATAAAACAACAGTCCGAGATATCCACAGTCTAATAGATTCATTGAGACATGTACAAACTATAAAATTATTGATTAAAAAAACTCTTAATCAGTGGCGGCTTCTCTATTAGGTCACTCGGACAATGACCCTCCAAAATGAATTAGAAAATTATTTTATTTACTTTAAAATTACAAGAACTCGCGTTTAAACCAAATTATCAGCGTTTGAATTTCAATTTTCATTGTAAGCGCAACATATGCGAAAACTTACGAATTTACCCGAGGCTGTTGTGTTTTATAGTCCCTGTGTATTATATTGTATTATATAATGCAGCCGAATCCTAAATGATAGTTATTGTAGTCAAGAGTGCAACACGCATAATACAATCTTATGCGAATTAGAAAAAGACAACTAAATGGTTTCTGCGGTTGTCAGCCGAGTCTCATTTCGCGTACTCAATGCAATGCTTACGTCATTTATTATTATCTCCGCAATACGTGTTTGTAAAACAAAAATGCTGGAATGCACATTTTTTATCTCATACGACAAACTGTGCACACGCTTTTTTAGTTGTTTGATAATATTTGTTTGTAACCAATGTCATTGACTTTCACAGGTTAAAAGAAAATAAATTATGTTTAAGTACATATTACCGTTTTTGTTTGATAAAAAAATGAATCGCTAATAATAGTTTAAATTTTGAAAGACGTTTAGAATTTAAAACCAATGGTCGTCCTCGGCCTTTACTTCAAATTCGACAAACAAGTAAACATAAAAATAAAGAAGTACAGTCGAACTCCTATATAGTGATGTTCAAAATTCCCTTCAAAAACATCATTATATAGAAACTTCATTGTATAGAATTTATACTTAAAAAACAAAACACAAATTTAAACGTACATAAGAAATACATATTAATTATAAACAGTTTCGTTTTGTCATTTTTTAACCAACTTTACACTTAAACAACTTGAAACGAAAAAATTGCAAATGAAACGTGTTCAATAACATGACAATGCATTTCAAAACTCGAAGGAAATCCTATAATCCTCTAAACAATTTATGCATTTATGTCATTTACAAATGTACAGAATTTTTAGTACCATTAGCAATAGCCAATAGCAATAGTGTTATAATCCGCTTATCCGTTTAACAATGCGGTATTGTAAAGGTAAAGTAAATTGTACGTGATTCCAAGAAAAATTTAAGTAGTTGGGTAACATTTTCTTTGAAAAAGATCATAATATAGAATTTGAACATCATATTTTAGAGGTGTTTTTACACGCATTTTAACCCGAAGGTCAATATCCTAAAGAAAACATCACTAAATAGAAAAAATCATTAAATAGGAGTTCATTGAATGGAGGTCCGACTGTACACCGTAATTTTAAAGAATCTATGTACGATTTATCAGAATGGATTTGTGGATGTGAAGAAACATGGAAAAATCTTTAATTGAAAACATTGTAAATTGTTATCGATCATTTTGCTAATTCTAAAGATAGACGAATAGATCTTAAATATAAATCGCTTTAATGCAAAATAGTTTTTTTTACTTTTTGTGATAATTGCGTTTTTTTGAATATTTCAGAATGACCCTCTGGTATGATTGGCCACCAGCCGCCACTGCTCTTAATAATAACAAGGATATTTATCTAACCCTATTAGAATACAGAAACACTCCTTTACAACAGAAATGCACAAATCATAAGAAACTTTAAAACAGGAGATAGAGTAATGATACAAAATGTTCAAACAAAACAATGGGAATCAGGTTATATTGTTAAGAAAAATTTTAATTGTTCTAGATCATATTATGTTAAACTCAAACAATTATAATAAAAAATAGAAAACACTTGAAAACAATTCAACAACTATAAATATGTAGACGATCAGCATTAACGAGGTGTTTGAAAAATATTAAGGGGAACAAAAACCACGAACTAAAAGTTGTTATCGTAAGGAAATAGTAAACAGAATATTTCCCTATAATAACTCCAAACCTCACGTTATGAGCTTTTAACACTTTCTAGATCCAATTTACATCAATCAATTTTTCGTAAATACATAACTCTCGTTTTAAGTACCTAGTTGTTACATCAAGTTCTGAACAAAATATACATTGACTCAACAAAGTAGTTACCAAATAAAAAACGTGACATCACTTTCGTTAATTTTCAACTTTTTGAAAGTAGCTTATTCATATAACGAAAGCAAAATCAAAGAGTAATAAAATTTAGAATGATTTTTTTCAGTGATAAAATAAGTGATTTAATACACATGTCCATAATTATTAAAAACTATGTAATAATTTATTTACTGTATGCTATAAAAAGTAAAGAGGTGTGTGTAACTGCGATAGTCCAGACAAAGGTTAGTATTCTTACAATTCTCATATCAACATGCAAATTACTTAAGCAATTGCCGATAAAATTGTATAACCTTTCAATGTTTAAACTTTCACACCATTCATTCTCAAGACATGGTTGAACTCTTATATTAGCTAATTATGTAGATAGCTTAAATTGTATTTAATATTTGTCAATGAACGGGAATTATGTACAGAAGCCCAACATCTTTCTTGAATACTAGAAATGATCGAATTTGAGTAAAAAAGAGACGTATTGGATTCATTTATCGCTAAGAAAAACAAAAATACATAAAATTATGTACATTTATTTATTTTAAGTCTAATATACACTGACGTTTAAACAAATCCACGACATTATAACGAAAAAAGACAAAAAAGTAAGAAACCTCACTAAAAAACTGTAGGTACTTAGTTTGGTTAGCAACCAATGATGATTTTTACAAGTAAAAAAAAAACAAGGATTTTAAGACGTTAATAACGACTTCACAACCACTTGCGATGCCATCTACTTAAAAATTTTCAAATTTACTAACCATTCTCCATCGTAGAAAATTGGCTGTTCAAATTATAATGCATCTATAGTTTACCACCAACTGTCTTAAAACCCATCTCGGTTTTTTTTGCGTGGTGATACTGAATAGTCACGCCTGTGCTTGTTTCCCGCTTCAAAAAGATGAATCAATAAAAGGTGGAAATTTTGAGCGAAAGCGTCTGTATTAAACACTTAATCCCAAAAAGCAAGTGGTAAAGTAAAGAAATTAAAAATACAGTGATTAATAAACAACGAGAATAAGGCACAAGAAAACTTCGATGAAAGCACATAAATAAAGAAATACGATGAGTTCCCATTCATGTTTGAAAACGTTCAGTATACTAGAAACAATGAAGATTAATAATAAAACTTAAATAAAAATACAAAATACTTTATTGATAGATCATAAACAACATTCTAAGTGGAAGATAGTGAGTTTATTTTTAAGCACAACCGTGATATAGTATTATATAACGACTCACATCAATGATATTGTACTGCGTTAATATTTCAAACAACTTTAGGAGATATGTTTATATTCAGAATACAATAAAAAACTAATCTTTAACAATCCTTAACAGTGCATCTTTATCACGCATACTGTAAGCAACTTTAAATCACATGAAGCATATTTCTTAAGATGTATTTATTCGGCGACACATTGTCGTTTTTTAGTAATATTTGATTAAAACCTATTGAAATTTTATCAAATTGGAGTTTTCAATTAACGCCCGATTTTAAGTCTATATATATATATATATGGTGATTTGTAATCTGAAAGAAACAAGATTAACGACAGCTGAAGAATCTCTGAAGATATTAGCTCCTGATTTCGATTGTTTCAATTATAATATTTCAGACACTTCAAGTATTGCATGCAATAGATCTTCAACATATAAAGAACGCTGTGCTTCGTTATGAAGAAATTCTGAAATTCATTCATATGTAAATAGATCAAACGTTTTACCCGTTATATGACACCTTTAAAAGAATCTAATGTTATAAAATTGATGACGACAACACTGATTCACCTAATCATAACAACTGTGTACATGACAAATACAAAAATCGTAAGTCAGTTTTAAAAAAACTGATTTCACATAATTACAGCTACGTTGAAATTAACAGGGAAGGCAACACGCATTGTAGGAAAGCGCAGTATGTAAGCCGCCTCAACTTATCTAAGGTTAAAAATTTAACACGAAGAAAAACTTCCCCACAATATTATAATTTCATATTGCGGGGAAGACTAGAAGTATTTCTTCGTGTTCAATTTTTAACCTACGATCATCCCTACTATAAGATGAACAAAAACCACCCTATCACATTAGATTATGTACGGTTGATAAAGTTGGATTTGTTTTAAGCCCGATAAAAGCATAAAAAAATACGGCATATGAAACAAAAACATAAAACATTTGCAACCAAAAGCTATTATTACAAATAGCTTTTATAGAATTTAGTTTTCTATAGAAATAGAAAGTTTAGATTGTAGTGTGAGGCAGATAAAAAACCCTACTGAAACAAATACCCAAGACGTTAAATTTTTAACAAGGTTGCCATCTTCAGTAAGAGAAGCAAACGCAAAAAACGGTGCGTACTAAAAATTGTGGGAATCTATTATACTGCATGCTATCCCACATTGTTAAGATATATTTCGCAAGAAATATAGAGGCCAGAGGCTACAAAACAAAAACGAACAACGTTACGGTAAGAATGATACTTATAGACCTCTGAGCAGATGAGAAAAGCATAACCACAAAGATAAGTGAAACTGGTAAAAACCGTAACTAGGTAACAAAGGTTGACACGAAACTAACAAAGTGTGTAAACAGAAATCATTAAAGCATAAACCATAAGCTTTGAACTTCCTATGGCTGCTTCCAAAATCTTTACATAAGATCAAAAAGGATGAAATTAGCATTAGGAAAATAATGAAGGCACCAATAGTTCTAAAGTAACATTAGAAGTAGAACATATGATAGGAACAATACCGATAGAAAAAGAAAAGTTAAAAAACACAGAAATACGCAATTATAAAAGCAACGTACTCTAGGAAGAGACTATGCTGCAGAAGTAAGGAAGAAAAAGAGAAAACAGCTTTCTGATTGATAAAAATTCCGCAATAGATAGACCTGCACGCAACTAGCTGTTTTACAAATATTTTCCTTTTCCAACGCAAAAGAATACTTAAGAGTAGTTGGGAACTGCTCGTGGAGATGAGAAATAATGATTACTAACGTTCAATTATAACTGCACTATTAACCACATGCAAATATACAGTAATTATCAAATAAAACTTTTTTAAAATTCATATATGGTTTCAAAGTTTTAAAAAAAAGAGACAACCTATGCCGCAAGTCTTTTATAGCAACGAATATGTTAGTATACTAGACTCTAAACAATCGAAATCTTCGCGTCCAGCCAGAACTGATTTGGAACGTCGCACGACCCTCCTAGAACAAACATTGCTTAAGCAAAAAAAAAAGATCAAGTTCGCGAACTCTCGTCATACTTAAAATGAAGAATGTGTGGGACTTTTGGTTGCACGATGTAATCACTAATTGCTCTGCACACAAGCCACCGATCTAAATATACATAATTAGAAAAAACCTAGTATTCTTCCGTTAGATGATAAGTAAGATTAAGATGCTTTAAGAAGAGAGCCAGCTCTTAAGGTTCAAAATTATAATATTGAAAAAAAAACAAGTTTTTGATACCGCTGGAACTTCAACTGCATCTTTTGAGCACAACTAAATTTTTAAAAACTGTGATTGGATGCTGCGAAGCAAATGTGAATAGATATTTAAAAAAAGAAAAAAAACGGCTGGTAGTGCGCAGGTTACTACTTCTCATAAAGTATTAAAAAAACTCGTAAAAAAAGTAAAAGAAAATTACAATCACAAAACAATAACAAAAATAAAAGAAAGAATAGTTTTAGTAGCTTTAACTCTCAGACTAACAATTATAAAATTTAATGTTAATACTGAAATATTTGAGAAAGAGTAGAAATGACGTTAAAAATTTCTATAGAAAAACGGACCATTGTAAAATACACTTCTAAAAAGAAAGAAAGAGAAAAAAGGAGTAACATTCCTAAAATACAAAAGACAAGATACAGGTACTGTAGTTCAAAAGACAAACAATTGTGTCTGAACAAATTGAAGCCAAGAGAAATTTCAGTTTCAAGTTGCTGGTTTAAAAAACACAAAAATTAGTAAAAGATAACTTTTGCCTCTAATTTGTAAATATGAAAAATATGAACCAGTGTCAGTTCACACATAATTTTTCCCCAGTAATTTGTGTGATAATTTATACTTAGTATGGAAACGTTATCATTTTTTGAGAAGAGGTAATAAAATGAACTACAGTTACACTTAGCAAAGTTTATCTCAGGTTTATCTTAGATAAAAGCTAAAATGATATATTGACAATAGTTATTGTATATGCACTAAATGAAGATAGAACTGAAAAAAAATTCTGCACTGAGTTACCAGAAATAATATAATATTACCAAATCAGATCAATAAGAGATTTTAATGCTGGGGTAAGAAATATGTAATTATCAAAAACACCAAGAAATCATTGGGAAAAACGGAGAACGTACTATCAATAACAATTGAAAAATATTGATTGAACTTTGCAATGACAACGATCTGATACTACATAATACCATAAGAAAGCAGAAGAGAATTTGAAAGTGGACAAAGACAAGACAAAAAAAGCCGTAGTCAGTACGCTAAAAAAGTTTAATTCTAAAGAGGTTGCGACAAAACAAAATGAAGAAAAGATTGAATTGCACTAGAAAGTGACAGTAGTGTTTGTATTGAAGTGGAAAATTACGGACAGTAGAAATAAATTATACTTTCAGGTTGATTTTGCTTATTAAAAAAACACAAAAATTGCTAAATATGTTTTTGTTGTAACTTTTGCACTGGCACAGTAATTTGGATGATCATTATAAGGCATTTAGTATGGAAAATTCAAAAGAATATATTGACCACACACATTTTTTGCAGAGATAAAAATGAACTGCTGTTACACTTAGTTACATCAAAGCTAAAATGATGACAGTTATTGTATATGCACTAAAATAAGTGGTTCCCAAAGTGCTCCCTACAAACCCCCAGAATCATTCAGGAGGTTCGTGAAAATTTTAAATTGATTTGAGGGTCCCTGAACAACGTCAGGAGATCGCGATATCTGCACCAACTAGTCTATAATGTGGACTATAAAAGAGTCGTGCATATAATTAACAATTTAGTTCTGTGTTATGCTTGATGTAAAGTGCATATAACAAATTTTCCTAGTCTTGGACAAAAAAACATATTTTTTTTTGTATTGCTACGCAGATACGTAGTTTCGTTACATTGTAGGATTCCATTGAAAAAAATATTATAATTAATAACAGTGATTTGTTGCAAATAAAAATTTTGTTATATATTATTTCCTATATCTTTTTGGACCCCATTTTTTCAGATCACAGTATGCGTCAGTCGAAGAAAAAATGCAGACAATACAGTGTTGAATACATGAAATATAATTTTATTCAGTCACCAAGAAATAGTACTTTACCTGTGTCTCTTCTATGTATATGTGTATTCTAATAAAAATCCATAGTGACAAGAAAGATAAAGATTCAACGTTATTTCAAACAATCAAAGAAAAATATTAAAACACCGACATTGCAAGAACTCGTAGACATAACATCTAAGAGAGATGACGATGGACTAAGCGCTTCTTGTAATATTTCTTTAATGATTGCGAAGTCCGGAAATCCGCACACTATTGGTGAAGAACTTATTCTACCAGCTGTTGCACAAACCAGCTTTCGATTTTATAAAAAGAATTCCATTAAGTATAAATACTGTACGAAAAAGGGCCGACGATAACTATTTATGTGACTACTTAAAAACATCTGAGTTCTCTATACAGCTTGATGAGTCAACATTACCAGGAAACGAAACTTTTCTTTTAACTTATGTGAGATTTGTAAAAGAAGAAAAATTTTCCCAAGAATCGTTATTTGCTAGATGTTCAGAAACTGATACGAAAGATGAAGTTATTTACTGAATTAAAAAAATATTTTTTAATGTACAAGCTATACCCTTGACTAATACCATCTTCGTTACTACTGACGGTGCTCCGGCAATGGTAGGGCGACACCGAGCTCTTCTGGCATTTCGTTGCCAAAAGCCTTAATGAACTTTTGCATGAATCACTAGATTATGTCATTAGAGCATCTAATAAAATCAAAAGGAATGCCTTAAATGAAAGATTATTTGTTCAACTTTGTTTAGAAAATAATGATGACTATATTCGTTTATTACCACAGAAGTACGTTGGTTATCTAAAAGTGCATATTTGGATCGTTTCTATTCGCAATTTGATTCAGTGTTGGAATTCCTAGAGTAAAGACAATGGTTTGCGACGCAATTTAATGATCTCAAAAAATGACATCGCTTATATGACTGATTTATTTGCCAGATTTAACGAGACTAATTTGAAACTACAAAATATATTAAATTTAATCAAAGCTAAAAGAGTATGTTCGCAGTTTCCAAATCTTTCAAAAATGTAAAATATAGGAGAAGATTTGTTTACTTATTGTCAACAGTTTACGGCGCTTTATTCGGACCTTAACCAAAGATTAGAAGACATTCTTCACTTGGATATTCCCGACTGGGCGTTGAACCCTGTTGCAAGTAGTCAAACTCAGATGAATACACACTAATACAGGAACAACTTATTGAATTATCGACAAATGAAGAGCTGAAACCAATGTTTCAACAAGGATAGAACTTGTGGTTACAAAAACAGATCCTAAATTTATATCTAGCATTATGGGCTATTGTACAGAAGCTGTTGATTGCTTTTCAGTGCCGTTATGAGCCTCAGCACAACAACAAAAAAACCGACTAGAAATTAGTACTCGTGGAGATTTGCGGTTGCTACTCACAAACATTGAGCCGGACATAAATACACCCATAACAACCCAGCAGGTTTATCCAAGTCATTAATTTTTTTTTGTATTTTATAACAAAAGTTATAATTTCAATAAATACTTCAATAAAATGTTTTATTATATTTATTTTTACTTCACCATTTATCAATCAAAACATCAAAGTTAAATTTGTAATTGTTGAATTCTGCAGTTATGTAGTTTTTGCGCTCAAAGGTCCGTGGGCAAGGTTTGACTATGAAAAAAGGTCTGTGGGCCAAAAAAGTTTGGGAACTGCGACTCAATAAAGACTATAGAACTAAAAAAAAATCTGCAATGAGTTACCAGAAATAATACAATATTACCAAAGAAGATTAAAAAGAGATTTGAATGCTGGGATAGGAAACAATTACAAAAAATACCAATGAGTAATTGGGAAGCACCGAGATCGACCTGTCAATAACAATTGAAAAAGATTGATTGGATTTTGCAATAATAACAATATAAGAGAAAACTCATTCGTAACAGACAATGAGAATAGTTAAAATAATTAATCAGACAAACCCCAAATCGGATCTTAAACTTAGTCAACTACGTAATACCACAAGAAAACAGAAGAGAGTTTGAAATTGCACCCGAAAGTGACAGTTGTGTAACTGCATTGAAGTGGCAAGATAAACGTAAAGTACTATGCCTGAGTACAAAAAACACAACAATGACCATAAAAGTTTCCAGAAGAGACGAAGATATTGTCCTTAGTTGCGATTGCAATAGTAGCGAAGTATTCATAAATAGTTTAGGCCAACTAAAGGCATATTCCTCGCTATTACCAAATGGAATCGAATGAAAAGTTGCATTCAACTTGCTATTCGAAACAGCAGTTGTCAACACGTATATTTTATAGTAAAAATTAAGAAATACAAACGATTCATTACATAATTCAGAAAACAGATTGACAGAAAAAAAATTGACTAAATCATTAAACAGAACCTTCTAAGATGAATGAACGGCGTAGTTTGGAAGATGTAGAATCAAAAAAGCATAGCAGATGTGTTCTATATCACGAAAAAATGAGCAATGACGCCAAAGTCGAGGTTCTATTGCAAAAAATGTAAAGTATTGTTCTTTATCATGTTTTTTCATTATTCTTAAATGAGAAAAGCGATGTAATATGTGTATGTTGTTTGATTAGTTGTGGAAGATTCGCTTTTAAATCAATTAAACAATAAATCCATTATTGCAGGATAGAGTCGAAAAATTTGCAAGCTCAAAACATTTTTGAGACCCCCTAACTCATAATGCAAAGCGAGTGAACGGACTTCCATGTAGATGTACATGCTGAACCCATTTGTAGAGTGTTGAGTTAATGGGTTAAGCAGCTTTGAGTAATTTTGGAAAAAAAGAAACAAAAATCAAATTAAAAAAGATACAAAACTTATTTATATCTACGAGAACTAAGCTGATGATGTACAGACCTAAAAATTGGGTGTTAAATGATCAACAAAAAGAAATTTGTATTACACATTCATATGAGACACCTTGAAAAAGTTGAACAAACGTTTTGCTGAGATACTGATGAGATTATGGCCATAGAGAGACAGAAGCAGCGTAACTTTGCAGGCACATAAAAGTCAAATATGAAAAATGATAAAAAGCTTCGAGTATAGATGGAACGGGATCATTCACTTCAACTACATCTATTCTAACAAACTATTAAACATTTTATAGGGATGTTAACCACTTTTGGTACACAGTGTATACATAAAGCACAACAACCTCACAATAATTTAAACATATTTTTGCCTATTGCCGACATACATATTCAATTTTCATACATAAAAGTGCTTTGCACACATGCAGCATAAAAATTGTGTACATACCCATTCACACACATTTGTTTAGCACTTTATTAAATTAATGTTCAAAATTTATTTCGATGCACTAGCCCGATTCTTCCGTACATCCGAAAGCTACCACACAAGCATATATAATAAAAAGCAGGTTTAAAATATAATTACTTGTCTAAGTATTCATCTCTAAAAGTTTATTCAATAAATAACTATAAAAAAATTGATAAAAATTTTATTGTATTAATACTTAAGAGCAATTAATAAATAGAAAATAAATTTACTAACCAACTTAAATACTCATATAAAACATAATAAAACTAAAAACCAATTAACATGAAATTAAAATTGTTTGAAGTCTCGTTAACTCCTAGTTTGGCATTAAAATAACCTTCATATTCGAGTTACCTTCGCATATTTTTCATAAATTTACTAAGTGAAATAGTAACTAATACGTTGAAGTATAGTTGTGGGTAAATTTAATTGTCGAATTGAGGGATGGAGTTGTCGTCATTCATTGTGGTTGTAAAAGGTAGTACGATTAGTGAATGTATACTAAATATTTTCAGTTTGATTTGGTCTGTCGTTATGTTGTCGATGTTCTAAATGTATTTGTTGTTGATGAAATCGGTTTTCTTTACCATAAGAAATTGTCAAAAAATATTTGCCTTGGACTAAAAAGTTGTTAGTTTGATTGAACCAGTCAAATACAGTGAAAATCAACTATGTTTTTTATATAAACCCAACTTAATTCGCTTCAATTTGGTTGAATGAAAACAGCACGTTTCAAACTGTGTATAAATAAAAGTACGTCTACGTGCCGTTCGAAAAAATTTAATTTTTTGGAAAAGTTTGAAAGTTAGGCGAAACGTAAATAAATTAAAACGCGTAATGAATTTTTTTCAACAAAAACGAATAAATATATCATTAATTGGAGAAAATATATTTATAAAGAAATATACGTAAGTCCTTGTCTTGACGGTTGTGACTAAATCATAATAAACAAAACTTTAGAAATTACAATGCCTAAACAACAGTCTAACTTAAAACAAATAAAAAATTAATAAAAACAAATTGAATTCAGACTAAATTACCTTTTTGGACACTCTTACATTTATGTATTTTTTCATAAAGTTTTATTTTCTAACACCACTAAAGTAGTTATATGCTCTGAAATCGGAATATCTATGGATATGTGACATGCGCGTAAGCACAACCTGGCGGAGGGGCGAGGAAATTGAAAAGAACACCAACGACATGGTTGGCCATGTTGATTTTCGCGCTCCATATGATACTATCGTTAAAATTAATTTAAAGAAAATCGGCACTTTCCGATTTCCCCAAGTTGTTTCTGCGTCCGTAATTGATTTCCCGTTTTTAAAGAGACCACTGGCGATTATTACATCGCGTAAATGCGTTGTGCGTACTTTTCAATTACTAAATAAAATTTGCACCCCTGATTTTGTTACTTATCAGAAGTTTTCTAGTTTGACCTATATTGGTTTTATTAAAAACAGCGTAAAATTAGCTGTCGCTGTCATGGAGATGGCAGTTACCCTGCTTGTTATTGTTAAAAATACGATATTGTACCGCTGCATTCGATTGGCGTTTTATTAATTGTGCTCAACAACGAAAACAACAAAAAAAAAAGAGTAAATTAACGGAATAAGCCTTCGTTAATAATATTTAACACATACAACTCTCATTGTCTCTAAACAACGTTTTATAATAATTATAATTTAAACAAAGGAGAACACCGTTAGGTTATCAGAAACAAATCAAAGTACTTTACCAAATTCCTAGTACAAATCGCCAGAAACTTTAATTAATCAGCAACAATCTTAAATATAGGCTTTGATTGTGAGATATTGTGCAGTGTCAGATTTAAACTTCTTACTTGGCGAAAATTACAAAAAAAATACCGAAATTAATGCGTAATTAAATTAAATAATAAAAAAATTATCGGTTAAGACAGTTCGGAGCTAATACGTTTTGTTAAATAAAGACAATTTTAAAAATAATGCGAAAATTAAAATAATTCCTCTTACCTCATGTTTTTTTCACACTACGCTTGCGCAAACGTACGCACTAAACAGCTGGTTTCCACCTCTCTCTCTGCACGACGAGTTTATGGTTTGACATCTGACTACTTGATTTTTGTTTATCTACTTTCATAACACAAAAGCGTTTGCGTAGTAAAATTTACGTTACATTTGTCTTTGATAATTAACAAGAAATAACAGCGATTCTACATTTGAAGGAGGTAATCAGTTTTGTGATACTTTATTAATTCTTTTTACATTTACAACGCGTTAAAATATGGAAATGCGAGTACATTGGACTTGTTTATTTTGATTTACTTTATCTAATTAAAAATAGCGACATCCCGCTAAGTAGTTTTTTCTTAACGTTATAGAAAATCGCTTAAAATGGGTGGTGCTGTCAGCACTGGACAGAACAACAATGATCTTATAGACAATCTCCTCGAAGCTGATTATATTCGAACACCTTCTGTGGAAAATGTCTTTCGCGCTGTTGACAGAGCAGATTATTTTCTTCCAGCCTCGCGCACAAACGCCTATAAAGACTTGGCATGGAAAAGTGGCAATCTACATCTTTCCGCACCTTGCATATACAGCGAAGTGATGGAAGGATTATGTTTACAATCAGGGTTAAGTTTTCTAAATTTGGGCTCAGGTACCGGCTATTTAAGCACAATGGTAGGGTTAATAATAGGCTCTAATGGTACCAACCACGGTATCGAAATTCACGAGGATGTTATTCAATATGCGAACAGGAAATTAGACGATTTCAAAAAATATTCTGGGGCTGTCGACCAATTTGACTTTTGCGAACCAAAATTTTTAGAAGGTATATTTTTGGGTAACAATGCTATTACATTTTAACTGATTGCGCTTATTAGGAAATTGTTTGTGCCTTAGTAGTGATACACCTCAATATGACCGTGTATATTGCGGAGCAGCCTGTCCATCAGCACACGAAAACTACATGAAGAATCTGCTTAAAATTGGTGGAATATTAGTAATGCCATTAAATGACCAGCTGGTACAAGTTAAACGCACATCTGAAAGCAACTGGGACATTCGTTCGTTACTACCAGTATCGTTCGCCACCCTCATTCAGCCACAGAAAGGAGAACAAGAACTCGTCTCTATGTGTATGTTTTTTTTAAATCTTTATTGATAAATATGGAAATTTATTTAGAATATGAAAAGTACACACAGTTTAATTATCACCAATTTTGGTGTTAAAAGGTTGACATTGCAATAACTTGCTAAACATTTTTTCTTTATTATCGAGAATTTAAGTTTTATTTTGTTTTATTGATTAGTTTAATGGGCCCTTGACAGATTATATTTATCTGGAAACGGAACGTTATTGATTTTTATAAATACGTTTATCTTTTATCGTTTTTAATGAGATATTACAATAGTTCAGTTTATAATGGTTTTTTTGTATTTAATTATCACTATGAAGATGTAACATATCACAGTTTGTATCTATTTTTTAAATAGTTATTGCCTATGTCAGTGTTAAACATTTACTTTAAATAATATTTCTTTTTTTGAATGTTTATCTTGATACTGCAATTATAAGCTTATTGTACGAGGCTGTTACTGATTTTCTTACTTTTACTAGTACGTAGTTTCGAAGTGTGAGTACTGGTACTGTGAACATTATCATAGTATATGAGAGCGGTTTCCTTCTCTTTACACATGTGTACTTCAGGATTGTGTTACATTTTCATAGTGTAAAATTGGTTTATAACCGAATAGTGTCTGATAAATAGCAAGCAGCCCATCTTGATTGATTCTAACTCACAGTATAGAATCCATATATACTTACATAGGACATAACACATAAAGTAAAGAAACCTAGATGGGGGTGCTATAACGTTGCATAGTTTCGTAAAATAATCCAATGGGTGAGGTACATAAAGTTTCAGAAAAAGAACACCATGTGGTGCATATTTTATAAATATTGCGTTTGGGTTTTGCGGTATTTCCTAGGCGTCGATTCTAACTTCATGTTCCATATAAAGTAATCTCAAGGTGCTTTAGACGCGAGTTATATTCAATTAGGCTTTTTTTAAAATAAACTTGAAGTTGTTTGTATGGTGGCGGAAATAGGCTCCTAGAACATAGAAGTCAAATGTTAGTATCAGTTATGTTTTTTCAGTCTGGTGACTTGTTGCTATTATCAGTATTATCCAATCATTTGCATTTCTAAACTTTCAGGTTGCAGTGTTTGTCATATACTACATGATAATATTTTGAATTTTTTACGGTAGACTACGTGTAGATAGCATCATAAGCTGCAAATAAGCTTATAAAAGCAGCTGATGATGGTTGTTTCTTTTGGAAGCATGTTTTTATGTGGGTTTCTTGTGATATGTTTGTACAGTTTCTCTCTGGTCGAAGGCCAGCTTGTTGAACAGAGACGTATTTAGATATTGTGGAGAAGTCTTTAGAGTAGTTACGCTTATACTTCAATTACCCAACAGATGGAAATAAGTCCCTCCTACTAAAAAAGGGATTGAATTATGTTAAGTCAGATTTACATACACGAATAATAAGAATGTACAACGTTTACTCAATTAGCATACGTGTATTGTTGGTTGTCTATACCGTAGTCGGATTGTTCTTTATTAATTACGTATATAAAGGATCATGTATTAAGTATTAAAAAAATCAATATTGTAACTGTAATAACCAACAGCAAGTGATAAATACATTACATTTGATATTTTATATAGGATTATTAAGTATTTGCATAACCCAAATGAAAAAATTGAACAACGAAATAAAGATGTATGCGGAATCGAAGTCTGTTCTAGAAGATTCATTGTCCAATTTAATAACTGGTTCAATTATAACTTCTAATGTAAGGTATGTCTGCCGAATTTCGTATTCTGTTTTAATCACATGATGTATACATTTTTTACAGTTATCTGCAGAAACATTGGCTACTGTTTCAAGAAATAGATTTTTAACATCTTTTATTATAAATGTTGTTTTTTCTCTTTTCATTTGTGCCCATACTAATCTAATAGGATAGGAATTCACAGTCATATGGTGGCAATCCTATCACAAGTCGTTTACTGGTTTTTGGCATTTCATCCACCATATACTTTGCTGAAAGTTCTACTTAAACCATGCCTGCCTCAAATACATTCGGTTTACTTGTCGATCAATTTTGTATATCAGCTTTTTTAGTTGAGGAATTATCTAAGACAGCACATTTTTCTAAGTTACATCGCACCAACTCAAACTAGTTTTTGAATACCCCAGAATTCATTTCTTTATGGCAGACGACTTTCTTATTTCACAAAGGAATTGTCTTCTCCGTTGTTATATCATTTTTTTTTCAAGTAGCATACTGTTGCGATTTCTTTTTCAGTAGCTGTAAAATAACGTATTATAAACACAAGACACTTTTGTTTGTTTAACTAATCTAAACCTAATTTCTTTCCATCATTTTTGTAACGTAGTTACTTTAAAGTTTAGGAAATTCTCATCTTTGGTCATACGCACCATTCGTTTCTGTACTGTTTGTGGTTCGTTACCTACAAATAACTAATGTACAATACGTCTTAGGGCACTTTTTGTTCCATTTGGGCACTTTGTTCCATCAGTAACATTATCTAATATTAACGTTGACCTACGGTACACTTGCGGAGAATGCAGTACGTGATCTGTGTTATATTCAGTTAGTACATTGTATACAGTAGATACAGAAACACCTATATAAATAAGTAAAGGTAATATAAGTATAAAGTAGGTATATAAAAAACGCAAATAAAATAAATGGTTACGTTATGTGCTGCTGTAACTATAAAATTTTATAGACATTTTGAATATTCTCTTTCTCAGATACTGATAAATTATTTGATTTACGTTTTTTATTGGCGAAAGATCTGTAATAATGTATTAGATAACCAGTAAATTTGTTTTGTCAGTTAGTACGTAGGTAGTGCATCAGACATTTGATGTAATTTTTCTGCGTACTTGGAATTAACCAATTACAAAAGCATTTGTGGCAGGTGCTTATTTCTATCTGTTCGTAAATTTAATTATAGTAGTGCGATTGGGCACCAGCTTTATGGATGATCGTTTGACTTTCCTGGCTTTATGATTGCAGTAACCGTTGATCCTTTTATTGCATGCAAAATACTTTTTTCTCCATGATGTCTGTGTAGAGTTGAACTGGCCACGTTTGAGTGTATTTACTACAGTTCAAAAGAAATTCTGTATAAACGTTATCAACCCCGGAGCTTTGCCTGGTTTAAGTTTCTGTTATATCATCTATTGTAAATGGGCGGAAGAATTCGGTTTATTCTTTGTTGGTTGCTGTTGTGTTCCAAGTTCATGTTTGATTCGAGTAGTATGAGCTTTGTTTCTTGGCACTTTTGTTGCGGACACTATGGTTTGAGAGTTTTTTTGGAGGTTAGCGTCTGTTTCCGTCCACTTTCCTTGCTCGCTGTTCTCCATAAAGTTATCATAATTTTATCTCGGTAAGTATTGCTTGCAGTTGCTTCTGAGGATGTTGTTGGCTGTCTCCATTAGGGCACCTAAAACTGTTGATTCTTTTGATGCATAGATAGTTCCAGTGACACCTCTATTGAAATTTTTTCACTCTGGTTTTCTGAAGTTATCTTCATTTCTACTTACGAAGTAAATGTAATATTTTTGATAGTATGATTAAATCTTGGGCGTCGGACACTAGGTGCAGTAAAATCTAATAAAACGGGACTAGATAAATATTCCGCTTGAGACAAGTTTCCACATTGTCAGAGATTTCAGCGTGAATATGCGACTTAACAGAAACCATTCAGTGACAGAAACTGTTAGGGTAGTTTGTTAACAGTTCATTATAGTCACAACGACATAATTATTCGTGCACGCAAAATCAAATTTCCGGAAAACGCTTTTTTTGATAAGTGATGTATTAATAAATCATTAAACCGGACATACTTACCTCTAAAGACTACCAGATTGTGTATGAAATAGACTTAGGTCTATAACACTACCTGTCGCATACTTTGTTTTGCTTTTCTGTAGTTTGGGATCGCGGTTTACTTTTCATTTTAAAGATGTTACGCATTGACAGGTTTCATTGCATATGTTGTCTTGTATCCAGTTCACTAGTGTTTCGTCGTGAGTATTGTTTTTTCTGTTTTTTTCATTGTGTGCAATTAATGTACTGAATTCCAGCTTTATAAGCACTTTGTATATGTTATTTAGGTTGAATGTTTTGTACAATTGGACATTTTTGATAGTGAGTGAACATAACTGGAAATCCATAAGCGTGGTGATATGGAAGCTTCTTGATTCATTGAAAGTTTGTTGATCATTATATACGACAGTCCTAGAAGTACCTGACCTGACGTAAAGTCGGCGGTTCTTTGAAAAAGATGATTATGGCAGAATGTACCTACTTTATGCTAAGTTTAAAGTTTGACGACACTACATTGTTTAGTATTTGTTTGGTAGCCATCAATAGCAAACGCCCTCGGTAAATTTGTAAACATTGAAATCATATGATGCAATGCTTTAATATAAAAGACTGCAGTCCCGGCAATGTCAAACTAGAGCTAGATTATACTTTGGAGGAGATTGCTATTTTGTTTACAACAACAAACGCGGCCCTACGAGCTGTCAACATGAAGTCGATAAAAAAAACGACCACGCCAGAAATGGCGAAAAAAATCCACATAATGATATTGGATGACAGTCAACTCAAAATTCGTCAGCCATCAGACATGGCAGGTATAATGACTGAAAATTTAGACATGAGAAAGCTGTGCGTAATATGGGTGCTCCCATTACTCACAATGGAACAAAAACAACGCCGTAAAATGTTTTAATCTTTATTTGCCAGATTTAGTACCCTCGGATGATTTAAAAAAATGGGTCGGTGGTAAAAGATTTTTTAACAATGAAGAGGTGGAATTTGCGGTTGTTGGCTATTTTGAGGAGGTCGACGATTCTCAATATAAAAAGGGCATTGAAGTTTTAGATAAGACTACTCTCGTATATGGGTTTCTTGTAGAATTATGACATCGATATCATTACTTGATACTATTTTGTGTAAGATTTGGAACTTACCTACTTCTATATTATATTGGGAAATGTTGGGACATGGTTCGATAAAAGGTCTGAGTTTATGTCTTTTTCGATTAATGTTATGCGCATTACTAATTCACGGCCAATGGACGCTTTTCTGTTGATATATTGGGATCTGCTTCTCTGCAACGCAAATCATAGTACACCAACTATTTTTAAAGAAGAAGAAATCACTATCTTTCTTTGCTTCGCCAAGGACTTCTTTAATTGAAATAATTTCAAATGCAGAATATATCTGGATTAGTTTACCACTCGTAGTAACTTTGTTGTTAGGGGTTATGAAAGAAGTCGCGTGTTGGCGAAAGGTTATTGATGTACACGATACTATGTTTTTGAATAAAAATCTTTCATTCAATTGTTAATTGAAAATCAGAGTATATTTATCTCTTCTTTAAAGTAATTGTGTAATTTTGTATCAATCATTTATTTAAAAACCAATGAGATTTTAAAGTTGCTGTACAATCATTTAACTAAATATTTTTGGATATGATTGTTCTTTTTTGATGTGCATGTTTAAATTTGTCACTTCAATTGACTCAAACATAATATTCAAAAAATAATGTTAACAAACAAAATTTAAAAAAAGAACAGTTTTTAGTTTTTTTTATGTCACTAAATATATTATTTTTTCCAGTGCACATTGAACCACTTGCCCTCCAAGCATTGTGCCGAGTTGTGATTCGCAACATACTTCGCAAAAATTTAGAAGAAGAATATCCGAACTTGACTTCGCCACCGACGACAAAGAAAGTTCCTAAAAAGAAACGAGCGTTGAGACGTTTAGTAGTTCCATTTTTTGATTCGTCAGAAGATAGCAGTGACAACGACGAGCAAAATCCCAGAACCCGAGACTTAGGTCGTGTACACCTTGGTAATGAAGATAATGAAAATAATCCAGCTCGAGATGTTAGTACGTTAATCGACATAGTGTTAGGAAGGTTGCGTGATAGAAGAAACGAGGCGACAGGTGTTTCACAGTCTGAAGGAAACGAAGATAGGAAAATCGGCGAATCTGATTTTGGGGAAGAGAGTGCTGAGAATGATGATATTGTGCGTTTCGAAGAAGAAGAAGTTGTAGAAAATAGCGAGTGCAATGTGAAAAATAACAACGAGGAAGTGACTGACAATGTGCTTGGTGATGTAAGTCAAGGAGAAGATTGTAAGAAGCGGGGCAGTGCTTTGATTGGTTGTGATATGTATAATTGTGATGTTCAAGAATCTAGTTCAAAAATGGGAGTAAAAAAAGATTCAGAAGTTCAGAGTCATGAAGTTAAAGCTATAATTGAACATCCCCGAGCTGAACGAGCCACATCGAATTGGAGCGTAATAAATGAAGATGCGATAGGAGATGTTATTGCAGATGTTTTGCACGAAATTCACAAGGAAAGAGATGGAAGCAGGGACGATGGAATTGAAGAAGGTATTGAAATTGATGCAGAACCACGGGAAGAAGCTGTATGTACACAAAACGAAGTTGGAACTGCTGATAAAAGTTCAAGTACTAAAAGTAAAAGGGAAAAGTTTGATAGTGGTTTAGGTGATGAAATGATAGAGAAAGACTCTAGTGTTGAATTGAGTTCAGATGATTTGGAGCACGCAATGGACGTTGATTCTTGTTCAAGTAGTGATGGTAATCAAGAAGAAAAACGTCATAAAAGGTTTTCTGGTCCTCAACGAGTAGTCACTTGTGGTAAAATGCGACGGGTGACTTTGCCTAATCCAATCTTCGACAGTAGCGATTCTGAAGGGGAAAATGCCGAAGAAAATGTGGAATCAAATGAAGTTAGAACCGTGTCGAGTCCTTATACAGCTTTGATGAAGAGTAAAATTAATGATCTGCCCTTGCCGACAGTTTTAAAAAACTATTTAAATTTTTACAGGGAATTTTAAATGTAGGAAAGATTATTGCATATAAAATATTAACCCTTTTTTGTATAATGCAAATTAGAATGTGTGAATATTTGTAGGTAACTTGAAAGTACATATATTTATATTTGATGATTCATTTTGTTATACGGTTTTGGGCAAAAGTTTGGGTATTCGTTCAAATATTTAGAAGACTGTTGGAAATATTACAATTAAGTTTGGATTGAAGCAATTACTGTATGTTCTATTATTCATTTTGAGAATTATGAAACGTTTGATTTATGAATGTAACATGATTTTTTTTTTATCACGTCAGTGAATTAAATATGGAACATACAATAATGCTAAACTTTATGGTAATATGTTCATTATGTTCAAGATGCATCTACTGTGTTGTTTTGTCTATTATCGTATATGTTGCATAGGTATAATGGGCTAACAAAATGTATATTTAATTAACATTAATAAAAATTATTTAACACGAAACTACTTTTTTAAGTTTGCTGTATGGTGGTTGACTGTTCTAATTCTTGATCACCCATTTCAAAACTGATTTTTTTACGCAATATATTTTTAGCAATTGTTTTTTTATTATACGCATCTTTATGTGTTTTTTCATTTGTTCTTAATGCTAATGTAATGAAAGCTTAACATAAAGCGTCTGTGCTCTCGTCTTGTATTCTACTTAGAAATTAAAAAATGGCGGAGTAAATACATGTTTTTGAAATTTATTTTTTTTTCGTGAGCACAATGTAGACAGCAATGAGAATATGTAATCTGCCTATTGCGCGTCACATGATTTAAGCAAAAATTTGTGTGTAACCCCCATTAGTTTGGGGACAACAAGTAGGATGATGGTTTGTGCAGCTTTTAATTACAACTGCAATAGCAGAAGAAAAGTTTGAAACATGGAAAAACGCTTGGAAGCAGCTTCCACGGGTAAGCAAATTTGTCCGATAAGAATGAAACTATTGTAATAAAATTTTTAAAATGCAGCAATTTCGTTTACTTTTCTTCCCAGAGTATCAAATTGCAGCCGCATTTGGGTTCCCTGGACCGTGAAAACACTACCGACCCTAATTTATTACCATTAGGAATGTTTAGTTTTGCCAAAGATCTAATTCTTAATTACGTTGTAACTTTCGTAGAGTGAAGTGTGTTTGTTTTATCGTGGATAATTAAAGGTGAGTTTCACTGAGCTCCTATTATCTTGTAGTTTACTGCTTATATTTTTATTACTATCATTATGTTATTTTTAATTACAAGTTTTCAATGAGCTCTTCTATTATCTATTAATTTAATATTCATTCTTTTGAATGTGAGCATCATTTACTGTTTCTATTTATGAGGTTTTATTGAGCCGTTTTGATTAAATTTATGAATTTGAGACTCAATATTTTAATAGACAGTTATAAATGCTTTTATTGAATATTAAATAATAATTATGAATTTAAAAGTTGCATTGGTGACGTCTTGCGCAATTCGTTCAATGTTTACATTAATTAGACAATGGAGTGCGATGTCAATAAATGTTGGTTGTTATCAATTATGTTTTGAATATTGTCTATGAATCTAAATTTAATAGTTGATAGTTGATTTGCTTAATTCAATGTTTAAATTGTGTCGATAAGGCCGTTTGACGTTTTGCTGGTGTGTGTCGACATGGTCGAATTCGTTTGTTACTAGAACCGAAAGGGTTCTGCAGAGATTCTAGGCGGGTGGAATGTAGTCGTACACCCATTGCACTACCTGGGGTCTGATATTTATTTTATTTGGTAACGCGGTTCGATCATGGTTCATTTGGAACCGGAGCATTGCGCTCATTTGGGTATCTCTAGGCGGGTGGAATGTAGTCGTACACCTATTGCACATCCTAGGCCCGTTTTTTGGACCGGAGCATTTGGCTTGTTATAACGGTCCCGGACGGAAGCACTCTGAGTGGGTGGAATGTAGTCGTACACCCATGTAACACTTGGAGCTGACATTGGGTGGCGTTGTCAGGAACCTAAGCGGTCTGATTCTAATATTTGATTTCAGTAATAATCCAGCATGATTTGATTATCGCTCCATTTAAATTTTAGATATGTGTGATATCTATTTATTGATCATTATTATCAAAAGCAAATAATTAATTGTAGTAAATGAATTGATAACGGGATGCTCAAACGTACTTTCTTGTTTAAGTTTGCAGAAGGTGAGAATTCAGTTCAGCCACGTCACTCCATCTCCAAACCATGTTTGGTTTTATGACCAATTATTAATCATGAAATGACTTACAAGGTAACGTGACCAATTATCGTTATGTTTACTATTACCTGACATTTAGTTAATCACTCATTAGCAATTGTGATTTTGATTAATTGTACGCCCTTAATTACCTTTTTGTGAGGTGCATTTTTATTATCATCTGCATTGTTATTATTTGCATCGATTAAAATATGAAATAAAAAAAAAAAAAACGAATCTTAAATTTGCATCTTACACTATTACAATTAATTTTTATTTTCTTTCTAATTTCTTTAAATATAAGAAAGCTGTTAGTCATCAAATAACTACTGTTAGACTATGTTAATTAATATTTGTATAAAAACAAAAAGGTTTAAAAAAGTAACTAACCATACAAAGCGTCATTGGCGTAGGCAATACATTTTTTATAGATGCTCAAAGCAGTACTATTTTAGCTTTATGTTGTACGCCACTGCGTGTTAGGTACCAATTTTGTTCAGGGCGCAGCTCAATTATAATATACAGAGTGTTTTATTTAAAGTAAACTATAAAAGTTGTACACACACTGTTTCTGATCCTGTATATCCTCATATCAAAAGCTTATGGAAGTTATTCTTTTATGGACCATTTATTTTTGTATTAATGTAACATATATACGTCATTGCTATCAAATAAATAGAAACCGTTCGTACGACAGCGGTTTTAATTCTACACATTTTGCGCCATCCACCATTTGAGCAAGACACAAATATCGCATTGTACGAATGCGATCACTTCTCGTCGAGTCGTCGAAGAGCATTTCTTATTATTGTATAATTGTATCTTAACCACAACCTCTAGCATTAGAAGTGACTCTAACGCAAGACACTAGAAAAACAAGAAACTTGAATACTTATGCAGTATTCACATCATTGCCGAAGTAGCCGTTACAGTGGCTTTACTGCCATTTGAGGTAACAAAGTTGAGCACACGTTTGTAATGACCTAATGACCTAGGAGGAATTTAATCAAACATCTTCAAAAATTACGCGTGCCATGTAATTTGAAAATTGCAGACTAGGGATTATATATTAGTGCTAGTTCGGTAGAAACAACTCTGCACATAAATTTAAAACAAGCAATAATATCTCAAATATCGCTGACCGAGACACATAAGCTAAAACGACTAATTGTAGCCTAGAAATTAAGGAATTACAAACTTTTGCAATAATTGAATCATACGCGACCGACTAGAATAAAGCACTAAAAGAGTTATTTCTACAATAAATGTCTGTGAGACTACGGTCTATATTCTATATTAGTATGCCTTTCGTTAAAATTTAACCTGAGTGTAAAAGTGTCTGATAAAATGATATTACTCGAATGGTGATGCAAGCGCACACCCCAAAACAATCAGCACCGCTTTGACGATGCTAACTGACGACTAACCATCGTCAATTGGTAAAAAGGATTTAAGAGATGAAAAGGAAATTAAAGGAAAAGTAAGAGCAGAAGCATGTCAGGTTTATCTTATCTGAGTACTGCTAGTACCTTTGACGCTTTGGAATTAGATCAAGGCGTAACAGATATTAGGTTTAGACTTTAAATTATTAGAAATTGTTAGACATAGCTAATAGAAAGCTTTCTGACTCTCACACTAACTGTTATGTATCACATTGAAACAAACTGGGTTATTTATAATGTACACTCAACTAAACAAAAAACGGGACACCTTGGTTAGTTCGAATGAAATAGTTAGGGGTGTAAACTAGGCTTGTTAGCGATTGCGATCGGCAATCATTCGTGTTCGTTCGCGATGCAATTCAAGAAATTCAAATTAGACAAATAATAGTAGATCAAATTATTTATCCGCAAAAACTAAAAAATTAATATATTCTTATTTTTGAATGATTTGGAACAGTAAACTGTATTTTATTTCTACACGAAATATTGCCGTATGTAATTAATAGTTCCATATTCAAACAGTGGATTATAAACTTTATTAAGGCTATTTTTTAAACACGTTTTATATTACACTCACGTAACATAACATTGTGAATATAAACTATTGCACTTAAGTTTTAATTACATTGTAAGGAGTTGTTTTTTTTAATTTCTTTTTTTTTGGTCAAAATGTCAAAGAAAGGCAATTATAATAAATGTTTTAAATAACACACTTATATACAGATTTATTAACAGTGGAATAATTTTATGTCAAAAAAGATTTTGCTGCATTTTATTTTTATACAAAATATTTTTGTGTATAAATAAACTCGTATAATCTTCGTAAGAATAAATAAATTAAACTTAATGTAGCATTGAATTTTCACACGCTACGTTCCTTTAAGGGCGGGGGAGGTACTAGTATGATAAAAAAAATTCGTATTTTCCCTGTCACCCATATCCTGCTTTACTATAATACGATAAATAATAGTTCTTATTGTATTTTTCAAGAATGTCAATTATTTACAATGAAGTAAATTACCTTTATATTAATTTACTTTTTTATTTTTTAAGTCGCTGTTATAGTTTCAAAATTTTAATATGTTGGTCTATTATATATTATATGTGAGTTGTGAATATAAATTACTGCTATCCGTAGTTATTGCAATAGTAATTGTAAAATTTAGTTTAGTTATTTGTTGTTGATAATGCCTGCACATACGATTGTTGATTTGAAGGCTTAAACCATCGCGCGGTCTTATGCCCGGTTGCATAAAGCAAAGTTAACTATATGGTTAGCTGATGCTGTTGTTAACTACGTCATTGGTCGTTAAGTACATTGTATTTGTACTTGACGAGCAATGGCGACACTTAGCGATATGACCACGTAGTTAACTAAATCGTCAAAGCTTTATGTAAACGGGTCTTACTGTTGGAGCAATTGCTCGAATGTTGATGATTTCACGGACTACTGTGGGACGTACCCGAGTTAAATCAAAGTATCGCAAGTACACAATAAACAATAAATAGGACCATTAGGAGTGTCTACGGTGACTCAGGACTCAGCGTTAGTAGCATATGTTACTCAAAATCCTTTTACAACTTTCCGAAATGCTCTAGCCGACGTCGAACTTCTGGGATGCCAGTTAACCGCACGGGAAAAGCTAAAAGAGGCTGGACAAAAAGTATCAAGCAACTATAAAAGAAATTCTTAGCGAGGACAATAAAAGAAGGCCTCTGGAATTTGTAAGACGTTACGTCAATGAACCTCTAAATTTTTGAAATCGTTTATAGCGACGAAAAAATTTTTAAAAGTTTAAATGACGCATCTATAAAATTGTTTTGACCTCCAGGAAGTCGTTGTAGAGTTAATTACACAAGTTCCATAAAGTGTAGCGGACGCTTTTCAGTAAATGTATGGGGTTGTTGGGTAAGTTCCCATGGCTCCTATACGTTCATCCAGGTTGGTGCAAAACTGAACATGTTACCGTGGCCAGCAAGCCTTGAATGCAGTTTCTCAATATAATGAACTTTTATTTACATACAAAAATATTTCATAAAAAGATAAAATGTAATTTACTCTTCCAAATCATTCAAAACTAAGAAAATATTTATTTTTTAGTTTTTGCGGATAAACGATTTGACCTTCTGGTATTGTCAATGTTTATTTGTCTAATTTGAATTTAGCGAGGTGTCACTTGAAAAATAGTAGCCCATCAAGAGTTTGAATAAATAAAATCTTGAATAATAAACAACGATCATTCTTTTAGTGTTCACTTTATTTCGTGTAAAAAAATTTGAAAAATCGAGGGTATGCCGAAGTTTTATGACATTAAATGCAAGAATAGTCTTTAATCGAAAATCTACTATCACCTTATCCAAAATTTAAACGGCAAATTTTTAAAAATTTTTCTTTATTACATACTATGTAAAGCGGCATTTGAGTTACTGCTTTTTTGACATGCTGGCTCAAGCTCTGGTTCAATATTTTATCATTCATATAAAAAAGTTGTTTATACATTTTTACTGCACAAATTAGTCTTAGATTGCTTAAACTTATCAGTCTTGAGACTTACCTTTTACTACCAAGTCGTTTCGGCAGTTGGAAGTAGCTATAAAGTCGGCTTTATATATTGCATAATATTATACATACCTATATACAGAACATGTAACGATATTAAAACTTAATTTATTTAACTATTTACATGATTACTGACTATTATAAATCTAACTAATTTTACTAAACTAAAACACAATACAATCGAATAAATACAGTAACTAATAAAATTCATAGCTAACTAAATTTAACAAAAACAACTTACTAGTGATTTATGTATCACTGCAGCTTTACACGTTCGCGATAAGTTCTGCAGTCGCTTTTATTTATCTACATTAGCGCATACGTAAAAACACCGAATACGCACTTATCCATTTACCATCCTATTTGCTTTTTTTTAAGATTGATTCCTACAATATTCTCTGTGTTTACTAGACAGACCGCAACCAAAACTTAATATATTGAAACGCATCGAAGCTTCGAGATTATTCAAAGCGATTACCGAAAGGTATTCGCTTAAAGTTGCAAGGCTAGTCAGAAGTATTAAATTATAAGAAAAATTAGTCGGTATAACTAAATAAGTTAACGCGTGTGCCGGTATAAATAAATAGTGTAGATAAATAAAAGTAAAAGTTATCCGCAGATAGTGCTTGCAAATATCCAATAATATCCATAAATAAATTACTTGTAAGTTGTTTATCTTAAATATCGTTAGTTATACGTTTTATTTCTATGGGCAAACTTGCACGAATATTGTCGTACCTTTGCCAGAGCAAGGTTTAAAACTTGTAAAAAAATTGTATAAATGCTATTGAAATTTGCAATTCTTATTAAGTTTGCTTGTCATGACAATACTTGCAGAAATCTCACTGTACTTTGAATAAAGGTACAGAAAAAAACAAAAAATTATTTTGCTTATTGGTGTTCTAATTAAGTAAAGACTTGTTTCTAAAAACTAGTTACAACTTTACTCAGGTATTGTTTATTGTTGTTTGTTTTACGTCTGTTCCTATGTCCTAGCTGTTGGTTGCTTGGTTTGACCTGAAGCATAAAACACAAATTAAAGAACAACTTTAACATTTGGTGCAATTTTAATATCGATTTGTTCAACAAGAACCTTATCTATTAACAAAGTATTATCAAATGGGAAATTTGTTTTAGTTACCGATGCAAGCAACCTAACCATAGGTGCAGTTTTTTCACAGGTGCAAAATGAACAAGAAAAAATAATTGCTTATTTTAACAAGATTTTGTTTAGACCAGAAAAGAATTATTGCGTGACTAGAAGACAGCTGTTATTCGTCAAATTCATAGAAATTTTTTACAGGGGTCTGTATGAATAAAAATGGTTACTAAGAACCATGTCGTATTAAAATGGCTATTGTAGTATCGTAATCCGAAAGCACTGGTAAGATAAATCGAAAGAATGCAATGCAGTCATTGTTTACGACTACAAGTTAAGATCAAATGTTTTCGAAGAACTTGATGGCTGGGAACCTGAGCAGTTGCGTCGTGAATAAGAAAACGCTCCCGAATCTCGTTCGGGAAACAAATACATCTTGGTGGTGATGGATTATTTCACAAAATCAACGGTGGTCTATGCCATACCGAATGAAGAAGCAGTTATAGCCGCAGAAGTTTTGGTGAAGGCGTTTTTCTGGCGGTTTGAAGTTCTGTTTAAATTGCATTCTAAACAAGGCCGTAACTTTGAGTCTGCTCTGTTTCAAGAAGTTTGTCAATTGTTAGGAATTAAGAAAACTAAAATAACGTCTTATTACCTTCAATCTGATGGCATGGTTGAACGGACGAATAGGACAACGAGAAAGTACTTAGCTAAAGTAGTGTACGAACACCAAAAAACTTGACATCAGTGCTTGCTCCTCTTTCTAATGACATACCAAACATCCGTTTACGAAAGCACCGGCCAAACATCATTCTGTGTCATGCTTGGTCGCAAACTACGACTGCCATGCGACCTCCAATTTGAACAAAGACCGGAAGAAAAAAATTGCTGGAGAAGACTATGTCAGCAAATTGGCTATACGAAGTATATGAAGTGGTTGGTGGGATTATATAATCACAAAAGAAGACGTAGTTTGCGAGGATGCTGCAAAGGCAATGGGAGGCCTCTTACGAATTTCTGCAGCGTATTAATGACGTATACCGCATCTGAAAATTACTCCAGAGCCAAGTTCAAATCGATCGTATAGTCTTCTTTGCTGGCGATAACAAGGTTATTCAAGACCAGGTTTGAACCAGGGTAGTAACAAGCAGAACCAAGAATCAAGTCGATGAAATGGATTTTGATAAATTTATGAGCATGTATGGGGGTTCTGGAATTGCTAGGTTTAGAGTTAAAATCGAGAAACAATAACATCCGTTCCAAACATGAATGGATTACGCCATTGCACATTGTGTGAGTGAAGAACTTGAGATGTCTAGAGGGATTGCTGTAGTATTTAACTCAGACGGCTAGATGAACTATGAAGAGAGCAACCGACGGTTGGGAAGGTATTAAAACTACGTGATGATCAACGTTTTATTTTCTGGTTACTACGTCACCAAGAAGTACTCACGGGCAAAGTCAATATACGAGAATTTATGTTGGGCATTTGAAATCTTAAAAGAGAAATGGTGTTCCAAAACAATAAAAAATTGGCAGTACCCAAGCTTGGTTGCGGCTTGGATCAACTGGATTGGAAGACAGTGCGAAATATGTTAGAGGTTATCTTCGAAGGAACGGGCGTTTAAGTATTGGTTTGCAGTCACTATCCAAGTAGAACATTGGGCAAGCAAAAATTTATTGACCGCTACTTCTATACGCAAAGAGGTTGATTGTCGAAATGGAACGAGCTGCCGTTATTGTCACCACTCACCACCCATTCTACCGATGCCGATCGTTGAAAAATGCTATTTAACTATGTAATATTTAAGTTTTCTTCATCAAATCATGTAACTTTTATATGAAATCTTTTTTATATCTTTTATAATTATGGAGTAATTTGACTTTTTTAAAAATCACGTACTTGTACTGTTATCGACGTAGTTTCAAATAAATTTAGAGCTCTTGGTGAACCTGTAAATTTAGATCGGTTTCAAATTTTTATCTCTTAAAAATGTATCGATATCACTATAATCAATATGGGAAATACTAATTTATAAATCGATACTTAGTGTTAGTAATGCTGTGTAAAGAAACAAAAAATTATATCGGATGTTGTGTTTGAAAAAGTAGACAATTTGCAGTTGCTGTAATTAACACAATTGTTTTCACTGTTTAATGATTGTTTTACTCAATTCTTAGCAACAGTTTTACATACTCTTTGGTTTTACTTAAAACTATTTTGAGCTTAGCAATTTTACAAATTTTTAATTTCTTGAATTTTTCATTCACTATAATGAGACATTTCAAAAGCAACTTGTTTACTAAGACTACAAATTTTTGCAGTGGCATTCTTAACGTAAAGAAAGTGTATACGTTCCTCATCACTTGGTTGGAATTTTGTTGGGATTTCAAAATATCTAGAAATCCATCAAATATGTTCGTCATTTTATAAATTACTAAAATGCACTATCAATCAGAATGTGATATCTAACATTAATTTTAAATGAGCACGCGTAGTGTATCAACTTAATTGAAACGTCTCGAAATCGTTTAAGATCATTCAAAACGATTACCCAAAGCAGTGGCGGCTGGTTCATAAGGGCTCTAGAGCGCGAGCCCCCCAAACGTTTATTAAAACAAAAAAGAACTGTACAAATTATTATGAATTAAAATATTCAAACATATTTATAGGATATAAATATAAATACTTTTTATTACTCCAAAACATAATTTTAATATAGTCGTGATTTAAAGCAACGTATGTTAATTAGGTAATTTCTTTATATTGAGGCTACAATTATTTGAGCCAATGGCTGTATATGTAGCAACCCCCACTACGAGATTTCATATGCAGTTTTAACATACGAAAGGGCTCTCGCGTTTGTAGCTCGTGATGGTTTCAATTCAGTAATCATGAAGCGGTTGGAGTTGCACGACGTATTGCAAGTGAAACGGTATGTTTGTCGTACGTAATTTTCGAAAAATGCAAAAAGTATTGTACGATTTTTTTTATGAATGAAAATAAAAATGAAATTGAATTTGTAAGACTGTCGTTGAAGGTAAAATAATATCTCTCAGAGAACAATAAAATGTTGATCATAACATATCCGTTGAATCATACTAGATTTTTGAACGTCTACATATATATTGAAATAATATTATTTTCGTTTATTGTTAATCAGCAATGAATGTCAGAAAAAATCGTTTAGTAGTTTTATGAATGTCAAATCTCAATTCACACAAAACAAAAATCAGACGTTTCCGATTGAAAGTAATAAATTAAAGAAAAACGCAATTATTATTGCTTTATTAGCAAAATGCAAAATTTTTCAACTATTCGGAAAAAAAATTAAAAATGCTTGTTTGCGGTTTTTAATAGGGCCATTTGTAAAATCACAAAACCGGGACAAACACATTTATAACCCCAAAATTTTTACGGACAATTTTTTAAATTATTACTTTGAAAATTCAATCATGGCAAATTTAAATTATTTAGTACAATGTGTACAGTTTACAATAAGAATAAGTAAACATGTGGATCTGATACGTTAAATGTCTTGTTTTGTTTACCATGTTTATTGTTTTATTTCGATAGAACCGATAAAACTAACGAGGTAAGGATGCAGGTACAAACTTGAAACATTTAAATTAAACTCACAAGCTGCCACTGACCCAAAGAGACATAATGTTTTAGTATCAGATACAATGAGAATATATAAGGTATTCGACTAAAGGTGGAGTTTACTTTAGTCGGAAGTATTAGGAAGAAATTGGCAGTTTAAATAAATAAGTGCGAAGCGTTTAACGCGCGTGTCGGTGTAAATGTGTTGTGTTGATGAATAACAGTAAATCTTATCCGCAGACGGTATACGGTTACAGTGCTATATAAATTAAATATAAATGATGTTTTTATTAAACTATTAATTTGTTATTTTGCTTAACTTGTATTGTAGTTTTAGTTTATAATAATTGCAAAAATAGTAGAAAATTTGTTGCAATACGCTATTATATTTTCAATCACTTTAACAATTAAGTACTTAAAAGATTAAACATTTTGTTTTCTCAATAGAAAAAGTACTTTTTTAGTCTGTGGTAAGTTTGTTTATTATTGATTCAAACATTAATTTATTTGCATCGTAAATGAGAAAGACTAATAAAAACTGAATTTTGATTTTTAAAATACCTGTTGTATGGATAAGGATCAATAACTGTCATCTTAAGATTCAAAAAAATCCGATTACTTACGTAAATCTGAAAACTCAAAAAAAAAAGAATAAATTACTTAAGAGTTGATTTATGCATTATGATTTTTTTAAGTAATAAATGATGATTAACGCAACTATACTTGAATTCTAAATTTTATTAATTTCATTTAGCCACCATTCTAAATGAAAATGAAAAATGTTTATATTTTGTTGAGTACTCATAATTCTAAAAACTTTATTGATTTAAAGAGAAGTGGTTGTTTTACTTTATGCCTTTTTTATACTGTTCGGTTCGAAACTTTATGACATAATGTAACTAGAATGCTTATTTATGTATTATGATCGTACATCAAAACAATCTCAATAATTGGAATTTTGGCTTTTTTAACAAACATTTTTGTTGTGCTTAAAAATTAAATTCATATTTATGTGCACAACAATCTATATTTTAACTAAATGTAGAATAGAAGCATATTATAACAACCAATGTTATGGAAATCAATCTTATGATTTAGTATGTACTTTCAAAATGTTGAATTTGTTCTAAAACGTGTTTATTTATTAAAATATTTTAGTCTTATTAGTATTTTGGATTCAAATCCTGCTTAAAAGTAGTATATATTGCTTCTTAAAAGATTAGTTCTAGTCAATTGAAATCTAACAAACCAGTAAAATAAAAACAATTTAAGTTTTATGCTTATAGAAACGTGACATGCGTTTTGTGAAATAAACATATACTTACATAGTGTTAAGTTTAAGTAAAAAAAACTTTAATATCGCCACATTTCAAGTTGCATTGGTTACGAACAAAACAAATGATTACAAACAGTTTTTGTTTTGTTTAGTTTGTGATAGTTTTTCTGTAATAATGGACAGTTTTAGTAGAATTGAATAGGTTGATATGCATTATGTATTTAGAGAAGCAAAAACAAGGGTAGAGGAGCACAAATAATTTACACAGAAAGGTTCCTAGATACAAGGTTTACAGTACGTTTTTATTAGTACATAATCGTTTCCTTAAAACTAGCAGTATCGAACCACGTTGTGAAAGCAAGTTTTGGATCGTGTAGATGATAATCGATTTATTAGCATTAGATCATTAAGAAGAACCAAGAATTGCGTTCATATGACCATTTGGAGAGTTTTGCACGAGCAACTATTCCATCCGTAGCATTTGCAAAAGTGCTAGAATTATCACTCGATGATTAGTAACTTAGAGTAAACTACTGCTGTTGGTTACTTAGGCGACTTGATTTCCAGCCAGATTTGCACATAACGATACTTTTCACTGAAGTTCGAAAAAAATTCTCACGCAATAGAGGTTTGCAGTTACCAACGTTGATTTTCTATAAATGCTTTAACTGAAATAATAGGTGAATATGTCATAGGTTTTTCCATATTCCCAGATCGATTGAATGGCAAAAACTATAGACCATTTTTAATGAACAGGCTGGTTGAACTGCTTGAAGACCTTCTCTTAGATGTAATGATTAGAATGTGGTTTTAACAAGACGGAGCTCTCTGCCATTTCAGCAGACAAGTTACAGCATGTCTTAATGAAATGTTTCCAAATAAATGTATTGGCAGAGGAGGCTCAGTAAATTGGTCTGCGAGATCCCCAGATTTGAATCTTCTAGATTTCTTTTTCTGGAGACGTATGAAGTTCTTAGTATATGAAACACCAGTTGCTCTGTAAGAAGATCTAGTCGCTCGTGTGGTCGCAGCAGGTCACGAAATAAAATCGAAACCCGATATTCTAACTAAAGTAGCCGAAAAAATGTTGAGCGTTGTCAAATGTGTATTCGGGAAAATGATGCACAATTCCAACATTTATTATTAAAAATAAAAACTAACACAACATAAAAAGAAAATAGGAATTATTTGTAATAATTTGTTTTGTTCTTAACTAACGTGATTGTTTGAAACGAAGGTTATTCGTAGCGACCAATGTTTAAATATTCATAACTTTTAAATTAAAAAGAATTTTGAGATCTGAAATATGGTTTTTGCAATTTTTTTTAAATACAACTTTAATTAATGAATTATTTAAAAAAAAAGTTAATTCAAAGTTGTAAACTAATGTAAAAGTTCCTAAACACTTTTTTGCAAAAAAAAATTAAAAAGAACGTATGAGCGTTGATTGTAGTATTTACTGGAAGATATCTTACTGCGTGCTAGTAAGTCTGAAACATGAGTTTCTTCACCGCGCGCCCTTTTCTATAAATGATCTGCACCGACCAGTGTCGACACAGACGGTCAGCATAATATCTTACAAATGTTTTATCATTTACTGGCACATTTTACAAGCGAAGTAGCCATGATATATCAGGTCTGATGTAAATTTATTCCAATTTTTAATCTAATCGTGTGAACGGTCACTTATCTTTTGCGAGTGCCAAACTTATTTCAAATGTAACTTGATTTTATATTTCTTTGTTTTCATATTGATGTTTTTTCTTTAGCAGTACGAACGTTTTCAAATTTGTGCACCTCTATGACCGTCAGAGATGATATTTACTTCTATCATTATAAACCGAACTTGCTGATGATAAGCTTTTGTTATATTATTTCCATGCCACTAACAAAATAGCCTTAGTGTGCTAATGAACCATAACTGTAAATAGCTATAAAGCGGAAAACGTAAGTTGTGTTAAGCTCGCGTAATTCAAAATAGTTATGAATAAAATTGCGGGATAAAATCACAACGTAAAAGAAGTAGGGGAAGGTAGGGTAACTGTACGCACAAGGTAAGTGTACGCAGGCAATTTTATCAATGTTTAAAAATTTTTCAAATTTCAAACTAGCAGCGCTACCTCTGACCTAACATATTGTACTAACCTAGCTGAGGTCAAATCAAATTCTTTTATATTTACATATCAACACTACATGTGGAAGTTGAATATGCAACTTTATGTAATTTGTGACAGTTAATATATTTAATGAATACTGCATGTATTATATCCTAATGGTATTAGTGGTCGTTACCAATTATAAATTTTTTGAAAAAAGATCACTGCAACTTTTTTTTTTCAATTGTGATTGTTGATGTTAAACGTTGGGACAACTGTACGCAAAATCAAAGGGGTACGCGAGTATACTTCCCCCAAAAATGATTTACCTAAGTAAAACAGGTATCTCCAATAAACCGTATCTATTTCAGATCCCACGAACGTATAAAAGAAAAACGAATTAAGGCAATTGGACTGCTGAACAAATGAAAGCAGCTATTGCGTCTGTAGAGGGCGGTCTGTCAATTCGGGGAGCAGGTAAAGAATATGGTATTCCGGAATGTACTATACGAAAAAAAATTAAGCTTCAAACAATTAATAATAATGCCATTAAAGAACCACATTTAGGCAGATTTCCTATTTTTACCGAAGCTCAAGAAATAGAGTTAACGAATCACGTAATAAATATGGCCAAAATGTTCCATGGTTTAACACCACTTCAGTTTCGAAAATTAGTTTATAGTTAAGCGGAAGCCAACAAAGTTAAAAATAATTTTAATAAAAATACCAAAATGGCCGGAAAAGACTTCTATTATGGGTTTCTTAAACGGCACGGAAATGGTTTCTTACACGGCACGGAAATATATCCCTAAGAAAACCGGAAGGCACTAGTATTAATAGAATAAAAGCTTTCGATGAAATTGATGTTAAACTTTTTTTTGAAAATCTCGGTAATCTTTTCGAAAAGTACAAATTCACAGCAGATGATGTATACAATGTAGATGAGAGCGGCATCACGACTGTACAACGGCCTGCCAATATATTGAGTCCCAAAGGAATTAAACAACTTGGCGCTAAAATTTCAGGAGAGAGAGGGAAAAACGTCACAATAATTTGCTGTATGAGCGCAAGTGGCAAGTGCATTGCGCCACTGTTTAGATTTCCACGAAAGAGAATGGGTCCGGGATTAGACAAGAATGCCCCCCCCCCGGAGCCATTTACACATGTGCACCTTCAGGTTGGAGTAACGAAAATTTATTTTTTGACGGGTTTCAGCATTTTTCCAAAAGTGTTAAACTCACTGCAGATAAACCTATCCTGATTATCTTAGATAATCATGTAAGCCGTATTAGTTTAAAGATATATAATTTTTGCAAAAATACTGGCATAGTTTTGCTAACACTACAGCCTCACACGTCCTACCGCCTACAACCACTCGATTTAACGTTTTTTGGATCTTTGAAGTCGGCATATAATAGGGAGTGTGACCTTTATTTAAGACATCATGAACGAATTACAACTTACGACCTTGCCCAAATTTTTGCAAACGCTTATACTAGAGTAGTTAACATGGATAAAGCTATTTCGGGTTTTAATGCAGCAGGAATTTACCCATATCAGCCAGACAAATTCTCAGCTGAGGATTTTGCACCAGCCGCAAATTTTACTGCTGTCGAATTAGACAAACTAATTCCACTTGGAACGGGAAATGGAGCAGAAACTGTAGAAGAAGAGAATAGGGAGCATTTGCAGCACATATCAGTTGATGTTCTGTGTCCAATTCCCGGCCCAAGTGGAGTAAAAACCAAAAGAACGACTAGACCTAAACAGAAGTCAAAAATCTGGACCCAGACGCCAAACAAAGAAGAACTGATGCTAGTGGAAGAAAAAAGAAATCAAAAAACTAAAATCCATAAAAAAGTCTAGAAAAAACCAATGAATAGGCAAACTACACTGAAAAGAAGGTTGTGTGAGAGCAGCGACGAGTCGGATGATGAAAACATTGATCCAAACACTATTGCGATGATAACGAATTGGATGATTTATCAGATACCGATAAAGAATTATGTTTAATTTGCGGAGATGGACCAATTAAAAGTGAGACTTGGTATAGGTGTACTTTGTGTTCCGGATGGCACATGCGTTATGCAGTGGTTGGGATACCCCCAAGAACTATGTATGTGATTTTTGTTTCAAATAATTATGAATTTTTAGTTTTTCTAACTGCATCTATTCTTATGTAATAAAATACTAACGTATGTAGTGTGTTATTTCTCATAAGTCTAATTACCCCAGCATTGCGTACAATTGCCCCCTATGTATGGGGGCAATACGCAAAGCCTCAACGGATCAAAATAATGATTTTATCGAACTACTTTTTTTAATACTCTTCTATCTTAAGTGTGTTGTAAAGAATACTATAGTATATACAATACCAAAAGCCGAATATGCTAAATAAGAAATTGGCCGAGATAATCAACTTCAAACGTTAATGCGCACAATTACCCCACTCTCCCCTATCTTCATTTAGCGTAACTGAAACGTTTAAAAATGGCAAAAACGTAAAACAAATATTTAGATAAATAGACTTTAAATGACATCGAAAATTGTTAAGCGCGAAAAGATTATGTTGCAAAATAACAAAAGTGTCACCAATGTATCTGTATCAATCAATCAATTTTTTAGCGTTTCCTTTGTTAGCATTAAGAATGACTATAGACTTATCTTGCTTAAACGACAAACAATCATTAAAAGTTGTCGGTACTTCACTTAATTTAAACGTCTTGTTTTTGAATACTGCTCTCTTAGCCTGACTTATACTGGGCTTCCCAAAAGTTGCGAGACGGAACCAAAAAGTACTAGTTACTAAACAGCAATAAAAATTACATTCATAGATAGTTTAGAACTTCCATGCAACGTGGAGTTTTTTTTAAAAGATTACTTAAACCCCGTATTTTAATTATTTCAAGATTTATGAGGGGTTGACTACCAAATGGGAAAATAAAATGTTTTAACATTTTTTCGCACGTTTATTATAACTTTTATAACAAATGCTTAAATTGACCTTCTTCGGTCTCGATTATTTGTAATTTATGTTTGTATTTTTACTTTTGCGTAACTATGGAAATAAATTAAAAATTAATAATATAACATACAGATGTTTTTTGTTACAGTGACACTATTGGATGGCACAAGAGGTGAAATGAAATAGCCACTATGATTTTCTGATCTAAGTCTACTCAATTTATTTTTTAAAAGTAGAATTCATGCAACAAAACCAATAAATGATTTAAAAAATCGTATACTTGAAGAAACCACCTATATAATCGTAAAAAAAGATCCGTCCCGCGCCGTACATAAGAGCAAAGTCGTGTGGTGCAGGACGGCACCCAGGCGCCAAAAAGCCTCAAAACTCAAAAGTAAAAAAAAAGATAAAGCCACAAACAACATTGTCAAAACAAAATTTATAATGATAAAAAAACCAGTAAGGAATTGCTAACTATTACATTGTTTTTTATTTGTTTATTTTTTTATTTTTACTCTTTGAAACGAGGGAACCGAATTACTTCTCGAAAATAATATATTTTCCAAATGAGAGTACGCAATAATAGCATTTATTTGATCGAATACGTAATACGTAACATGATAACATGAATTCTGTGAACTCAAACAAATCTGATTTTATTCATGTTTGAGCTTGAAATTTGGCTTGCAACAAGCCAACGAGCGAACAAGCGTTTCTTCCCTGTCTGAGCTTGCAATGTACAAAACTTTATATATTTAAGCGCTGCATCGGTCGCGATTTCATTTGTTGGCGGATGCCCGATTTTACAGACTTTATAGTAATGTGTTTTGTGTTTGTGAATTAAGGTGAGTTTATCTAAAATTTATTTTTTATTTTAGATTTATTAAAACATTAAAAACCAAAAACTTGCATCTCAAAAATCCTTTTATATTTGATTATACAGGGTGTCCCACGAGGTACTGTACATACTGAAATGGTATGTTCCTTAGGTCAATTTAAGTAGAAAACGTCCTATAAACATAGGTCCAATTCGCCATAGTTACACAGATACAAGCGTTCAAAGTTTATAACTGATCACACATTTTTTGAAAATTAATTATTCTTAGTCAGCTGGGAAACAAAAGCCGAACAATATGTCATTTATTGCTTTCTTTTCTACTAATGTCACAGTCGATTTTATTAAATGAAGTGTAATTTAAATGCAAAATGCCTTCTCATTTTTCTAACGAAGAGTATGCTGATATCATTTACATTTATGGATTTTGTGATGGAAATGCGAGATCTGCCGTTTTCTTCTGTGTTTCAACATGTACGGACTCATGGTTCATTTCCATCAGTTTCAACAAGATCTGACCGTCCTGTGCAGTTAAATGTGAATGAGCAGGAAAACATTCTACAGATGGTTGATCGGAGTCCAGGGTTGAGTACTAGAAGAATTTCTTCTCGAACGGGACTCCCCCGTATGTCAGTACGGCGAACATTACATGATGGGTTTTTGTATCCCTATCACATACAACAGGTTCAGCATCTGGAACCTGGAGAATTTGCTGCCCGGTTGAATTTCTGCCACTGGCTACAGGTAAATCCACAATTAGTTCCATTCATTTTATTTAGCGACGAGGCGCAATTTACTAGAGATGGAGTGAACAATACACGTAATTTTCATTTGTGGTCATATCAAAATCCACAGGGCACAACAGAAACTAAAGATGCTGCACTATAGCCAAAGAAATTACGTCCTAAAAATATTCAAGAATTAGTAGAACGTGGCCCTGCTCATTATCAAAACAAAAAGGATATTTATCCGAGAGATAGTTCGGAGTTGGGACGTAAGCTTTCCAATAGTTACTTCTTTAGATTTTTACCGAACAAAGAAAAAAAATAGCGTTTTTGGTTGTTGTATTCCAAAACAAATAATTCACGTTACTGCTTCTGTTGTAAAATTTTTAATGGCAGCGATGTGAAATCTGTTCGCCTTAATAATGAATCTGGTTACAATGACTAGCAGTATTTAAGTGAATATTTAAACATTCATAAAAAGAGCAAGTTACATATCAAAAATGTTCTCAAATTGCTAGATCTTTTTAACCATTTTAATAAAAATGAAATAATTGATTCTGAAATTCAAAATGTAATAAATAGAGAAACTAAATACTGGCAAGCTGTTATAGAAAGAATTTTCTAAGTAATTTCTCGCTCTCAAATAAAAGATCACAAAAACTATCTCGGGGATAAAATGCAAATTGAAGTAATCAACTTGATCGGTGAAAATATCAAATCCAAAATTTTAGAACTAACTAAAAAAGCAAAATATTATTCCATATTATTAGACTGCACTCCTGACTCTAGTCACCAAGAACAAATTTCAGTTTGTATAGGATTTATTAATTTAAAGAGCACGGGAATTAGTATAGAAGAACAATTTTTATTATTTTGTACTATAGATGATGTGTCGGGTGAAGACTTGACAAAATTTCTTTTGTCGGCGTTGGAGAAAGAAGGCTTCAACGACTTGCGGGGGGGTCAGGGTTACGACAATGGAGCAAATATGCGTGGCTACAAAAAAAGTTTGGATTTGAATTCGCGAGCTTTCTTTGTTCCTTGTTGCAATCATATTGAAACGTCCGAGAAATTACTTGCAAATGCAAGAGCCTTCTAGAACTGTTATCTAGTTTCTAGAAGATATAGCGAAAAGTGAGGAACGATCGAGAAGAATTCGCCGATGTCTATAAAAGCCGAAGATGGAAATCGTAAGTCAGTTATTGTCGAAACGCGAATGCAGCTGTATTAAGAAGATTATCAAGTTGAAATAAATACGTATCGTTAGCACGTGTTTGTCTACATAAATAAATCGAGAATAATCGTGTATGTGATAATTAGTGTAAACAAGTGTGAAATCCGAGAACGTTATCTTATCTTAAGTGATATAAATTATAGTGTAAGTGTTTTTATTAAATATTATTATTAGATTTAATTAGCTCGGTTAATTTAAAAGTATACATATTTCTATAATAAGTAAACGTAGTTTTAATCGTTTAAATAAATTAGTTAATAATAAATAAATACGTAACAATATCTTAAATTTAGTCGTCAATGATGCCGCAAAATCGAATACTTTGAGCATCAATTTTTTTTCTTTAGTTCAAGAACTGTTTGTATTTTTTTCAGCTTCTATTAAACGCTGGTCAATTCTGAAATTTAATTTATCTAATGTAACAAATCTAACTTTAAAACCTTAATCGAATACTCAATGGTCTAGTAGAATATATGCAGTAACTCCTTTAAGGTATCAACTTGGGGAGGTTTATGATGCTCTGCTTGAACTTTGAAAAACAACGTAAAAAATTTGGCTGCAACAATAGCCAAAAAATTGCAAAATTTTGTGTTAATTTGCATTTCTATATTGTGTTATAATATTTTAAGTAAAGTTAACATTGTTAGTAAAATTATCCAAAAACCAAACTTTGATGTTCAGTGTTGTAATCATTTAAATAATTTGAATAAGTTTTTGAAAGCTTATCGCTCCGATAAAGGTTTTAATGATCTATTGATTGATGCTAAAGAAATAGCATCCAGCTTAGACATAGAACCTAAATTCAAAAACAAATAAGTCTAAGACCGCGAAAAATATGATAAAAAAAACGTTTTGATTATGAATGTGACGATGGGTTGATCCACGACGAAACTTTCAAGTTCAAAGTTGATTGTTTTTTTTAATGCTCTAGATGTAATCATAACATCAGTGGATGAGATTCTAATTACTTTTTTTTTACTCTAATAATTTTGCTATTTATTGTATATTGATAAATTTAAACACTACCCAAGCAGCACAATATATTATATAAATGTTATTTACTAATATCAATGAAACATTCAAATGTAACACTTTCATATATTAAAAAAATATTTTAGTTAAATATATAAAAAATATTTGAGATAAATTTTACCAAAATATTTCAAGTAAATATTTTAAAAATATTTTAAGGAAACGTATAAAAAATATTTAGCGTAAATGTTAATATCATATTTTAAGTAAATATATGGAAATCATTTAAATTAATTGTTTGTATAAGGTTTCCCAATAATATTTTCTAAACATTTTAAAGTTATATTTATGCAACATTTGTTGGTCAGATTTTAAAAATAATTTCAAAAATTATTTAAATATGTTTATATTATACTTTTGAATTGTTTTTAAATAAAAGATTGATACGAAATCAATTTACAAAATAAACTTATTGATATTACAAAAGAGAAAAGTTACTTATCAACTAAGATTATGTTTGAAATATTATTATAAACACCCGTTTTACAAGTTTGATAACGTAAAATATAAATATGTATATCTACAAACTAAAAACTAATTTTAGTCGTCATTCAGATTTTCGCTTGCATTTGTTCTTCAGCTGAATCAATTCTGTAAATAAAATGTATTAATTTTGTAATCATAAGAGCATATGAAAAATCTTTCTCAACTCCTTCAGTAAATAATTAATTTGATAATGGGATGCATTTGTTAATTTTTTTACTACAATGTTACAGTGAATCCTTTATGAGAAAAAGTCAAGACATTTTACATCTGTATGTAATAATATTTTCCTAAGTGTTGCTTGTAAAGAAAAACTATTGTGTTTATAGTTAAATTACAAACAAAAAATATTTTTTTACTTATAAATGTAAAATAAATGCAAAGTGCGCATTATTTGTCTTAAAGACAAAATTTGTGATATTTCTATTACCTTTGTTAAAAACTGGTTATACACTGTAAAAATAATTGCAAATTTACCATGAAAATTTACTGAAAATTAAGAATATTACTGCAAACTGAATAGCAAACATATTTTTTTTTATTATAATAAAATTTCTGTAAATGTAAATTTACTATTTAGTTTGCTGTAATATTTTTAACTTTTGGTAATAGTTTCCTTAGTAGGTACAAGAAGTACTTGTTTTGGCTCTCAAGAAGAGACTAGGACCAAGCATAAGTCTGGGTGTTTAACTACGACGCGGTCTAAGCCGAAAGTCGCTTATAATATTAAACATAACAACCGCGAAAGCTTAAGATTTTATATTTATTCCTTTTTTATAATTATTATTGATTTAGTGGTAAAACTTTTTTTGTAGTGTAGTATGTAATTATCATAAAACTGCAAAAATGTTTATAGACAGTTATTTTGTGTTTTGTTATTACGTTTGTCTAAAATAAAGTTCAAAAATTTATTTTCTTAAATAAAAAAAAATGATTTTTTTCAAAAAGTGTGCGTTAAGGTGTTAAAACCATATCTGTACTTGTAATTTTCTTACATAAAATTATAAAATATACATTTAACAAATATTTTTTCTTACATTTTCGTAAATGCTTTAAATAATTATTTACTGAATATTTCTTCAATATATTTGTTTTTCAATAATTTAAAATATAAATATATTATTTTTTAAACGCTGTAGAATAATTATTTAAAAAAAAATATATATAAATATTTATTTTACATTCGTTATAAATATTATAAAACATTGTTATACCAAATATATTTTAAATATGAGTCTACACTTAAAAATATTTAACACAGATTTTCAACAGACAAATATTAGAATTACGTTTATATAATGTTATTGAAATATATGGTGCTGCTTGGGTATTCTGAAAACGAACAATTAGAATTATGTCAAAAAGTTGAAAATTTATTAAACGACTAAACTCGCAATAAACGAGACATAACTGCCGTGGAACTTGTTAAAGAATTTCAATATTGTTGCGTATTTATTTATTAAAACTAATTTATTTAAAACGACTAAAACGATGTTTACTTATTCTAGAAATATGTACACTTTTAAATTAACCGAACTAATAAAATCTAATAATATTTAATAAAAACACTAATTTATAGCACTTACAAGCAGATAAGATAACGTCCTCGGATAGCCTCGCACTTGTTTACACTAATAATCACGTACACGATTATTCTCGGTATATTTATGTAGACACACGCGTGCTAACGATTTATTTCCACTTGATAATCTTCTTAATGCTGCTGCATTCGCATACCAGCAATAACTGACCTACGATCTATCTCGTCGGTATATATACACATACGGAAATCCTTCTGGAGCGTTCCCTATTTTTCGGTATATCTTCTAGAAGATGGATAACAGCTCCTAGAAGGCTCTTGCATTTGCAAATAATTTCTCGAACGTTTCACTATTTACAAAATTTTGAAAAAAAAGTTATTACGTCTCCAGAAGAAACTTTAAATTATATAACAATTAACAACTTAGTGGATTCCTTAATTAATCCACATGTAGGAAACTATGAAATTGTTAGTTAGAAGTAAATATTACAACTGCGAATTTCAAAAAATGTATTTGAATTAAACGCGGCATAATATTTCTAACTGTACTACGCAAGTGCAAAAATTTGTTTATATAATTGCAGAAACCATCTTAGAGACCAGTGGACAGCTGTTTCGTCCTATTTGGACTTCTCAGCACTGGAATACTCTAATGCAGTTTCCACAACTATATAAAACAAATTGCCATAGTTTTATCCCATTCGGGTGTCAAATTGATTAATAAATCTGAGGCTAAACGCACATGTAGGAAACTATGAAGTTGTTAGTTAGAACAACTAACTAACTAATAACTTCATAGTTTCCTACATGTGAATTCTTTTCCTAATACGAGCATAATACTTCGTATTTTATTAACAATGCCGGTTTCTGTTGCTAACGCAGAACGATCTGTTTCATAACTTAAAATAATAAAAAAATATTTAAGATCGACCATGAGACAAAACCGACTAAGTAATCTTGCTATCAGTTCAATAGAAACGGACCAGCTATAAGAATTAGACACCGAAGAATTAATTAAACAATTTGCAAAAATTAAAGCACGGAACACTCAATTCACTTAGCTAAAATATTAATAACAATACCTACTATCTGGATATTAACCTTTAAAAGGTCACATATTGCATTATTAAAATAATATATTGTTTTGTTTTTATTTGTCGATCAGTTTCGCCCTGTGATATATAAACGAGTATTTTTAATGTTTTAAATATTTTTTTTATTTCTTGTGCTTTTGTATCATATATTACATTTGAAACTAAAATATAAAAATTTTGAGTTGTAATACTGTTTCTGTTTTCTATAAGTTTATAATTATGTTATGAACCTCAATGAAAAAATACTTGTATGGCTTATGGCTTGTACTTGTAAAATATAAAAAAGAAAATAAATTTATGAAAATACTTTTTAAAATTATTTTTCAATAGTGGATAATAATACCTAACTTAACCCGTATCTACCTGTACTCACATATGAACGTAATACGAATTTGGGGCGTTATTTTAAATTTGCACAGGGGCGTCAAATGTCGTCTAAAATTTACTAAACATCTAGTGCTGCAAATGCTTATTTCTTTTAATCCAAATACTAACCTACTAAATTACTATATGTTAAAAAACAGTTGTTTTTAATATTTGTTACAATTAAACAAAGAATACGAATTAATCGAATAAATAATTAGGTTTATTACACATACAGTTTAGTTTTGTTCGTAAATTGATTGTAAATAACAAGCTTATGACAAATGTCAACTAATATCAATCATCAATGAAGTCAATTAAGTAATTTATTCATAACACAAAAAATATTGTTTTTGTTGCATTAACAGTTTTCTTTTTTGATTCGAATAATGGAACGTGTTTTCTAAATCGCACGGTGATGACGCAGAGATCTTCTTTCGTGGCAACGACTATATCACTAAGGATGTGCTCCTGATGGTTTAAAATTCCATTTACGAGCGTTTGCGTCAGTGTGAGACCGAAGCAAGTCGACAATTTGAACATTGGTTATAAAAATCGTAATAAACGTGCAATAAACAATAAAACATTTTAAGATATCAAGTTTTTTGTTATGGAGATGTATTTCTTTTTTTATATTTTTTTCTTCACTTGTTCAAACTTCTACCAGAAACGCGTGCAACTTTGACGCGTGTTTTCTGCATTCAGAAACAGATTTAGTCAGATGACCAAGATTGAATGCAGTCTACCAAACGCTTGCTGTTCTACTGCTAGCTGAACCTAACTGTTACGATTTTTCTAAAAAAATATATATAATGCTGACAAAACCTGTACAGGGTGTAACAGGTATAACTAATAATCTCTTAATGGGAGATAGCTGTAATGATTTAAATTATATTTGCATTATAAACATAAGGTCCATTCCTTATAGTTTTCGAGAAAAATTAATATTAAAAGTTAAGACGGTCCTGTTGTCTAGTCTATTGTAAATTCGTAGAAAGAAAAGTCAGTGAGCCAATTCGTAATCGTGCAAAGTGCAAGAATGTGATAAGATTGTTTTGCTTAGTTTTACTGTAGATTGTTGACACGTACAGAAACCATAACCTTGATTAACATAAAATAAGACTATGTAGCTAAAATTTGTTTTTCTGATTATTAGTTATACTTGTTACACCCTCTATAATAATGATAAGAGACTAGATTTAGACTAAAACAATTTAAACAATTGTACTTATAAAACAATTCATAAAAACTAAATTATAAACATTTTAAAATTCATAGAAGTAAACATGAAACTTTTAAAATTAGCATTTAAAAGAACCAATAAAACAAATGAAAAACAATCATAACTGAAAACGTGTTTAAGCAAGAAAGCAATTTTCTGAAGCAGCAGAATTAGCTTTCAATAATTAGAAAACAACGCAAAAAATTATATTTACGTATTCTAAGTTAGCTATAATAAAGGCTGATATTTTTTTGGTTTTATAAAAAAAGTAATACGATATTTAAATGGTTATTTCAAATTTCAATTTAAATAGAATAAAAAGCATACACATTTATAAGAAAATGTTTACAAAGTAATAAATGTTAAGTTTATTTTTTTTGTTTTACTGAAAATGAAAAATGTTAAATATGTATAAATTACAATATTCATAGGTATGTTCCTGGCACTTCAGTTGACGCGCAAGATACATTGAATTTAATTCGATCATCTATACAAAAAATCAAAAGAATTGTTCTTGCGTGTCAATTAGTAGTATTTGTTTTTGAACAATTCTTAAAAATTTATAGAAAAAAAAATCTTTTGTTTTGTATTCTAAAAAGCTCGAATTAAAAATTAACGTAACATGACTAAAGTGTTTTAAACATAAGCAATAAAAAACAATTAATTAAGGTTAGCTTCTGCCTCTCAAAGTAAATTAAAATCTGTAAATTGTTTTATGCACTCAACGATAAGAAAAACTTTTTTCTGAAACGCTTTTTCATTAGATTAGTTCGTTTTTTTATAGAATCTTTTATTTTCAAAATTTACTAACTTGAATACAATTTTACTTTACTTTAACAACAATAAGTAAACAAATAAAACTAAATAACCTGCAGATTTTTTCACCAACTTTACAACCCGCTTAGTTTTATTGCAAATTCCAAACATAGATGGTTTAAGTGAATGCGATATATTTGAATACTTTGCTTCATCTGGTTTTATCGATCGTTTTAGTTTTAAAATGTCGTCACAAAACTTTGAATCATATACCTATAGAGTAATCGATGAAATAAAGTTGCAATTGCGCGAGTACTATAAATAAACTTTGAGAAACATTTTTTGTAAAAATTTTCTATAGTAAAAAACTGTGTTTGTACAAAGTTTGTGCTAATTACGCGAAAGTGTGTTACATTGAAAGTTTAATAAGTTTATGAGGATTTAATTTAAAAATAGTTTCACTAAATGCATGCGCTTTTGAAGTTGTAAAACTCGTATAATCTGAGCTAGTGTGTAAAATAAAATTTATGTGGTAGTCTTTCGTGCTCGAGTTGTAACTAGAGTTTACAACTTTGTAGTGAAATCGCAAAATAAAAAAAAAGTGTGATAGGTAAATTGCAGATATATTCTCAAATTAGTTGACACAATAAACGGGATATAAATACGCTTAATCTATTTATTTTAATCTTGAAGCGCGTGCGCTATCCAAGCACTGAAAGTTTTTACAGCATGACATATCTCACAAACTTCTATACTTTACGTGCACTTTTACAAAAGTTTATCAAGCTTTAAAAAAGTTAACTGGCCCGAAATTGAGCTTTCCTTTAGAAAAAAGGCAGTGGGATTGCTTATTCGTAGTCTAACCTGCACGAAATGCACAAGTAAAAAGTTGCAAACTTTGTTTTTAAAAGTACGGACAGTGTACGAAATGCGAAGTGCGGTAATTGTTTTGGATGCACAAAACGCGTCACTCGAAGGTCGGCAATTTTTTTTTGTAAATCAACGATTAGTTCTTAGATAAGTGATTTGTACCGATAATGCGAACTACGTAAAGTAAGTGTAAAGAACAATATAAGCAGAGGGTTGATTATTGATTTTGTTTTGCAGGCTGCGCAACAGACTATTTTATAACTAAAGTACTTCCATATTGGATCATGCTCGTAAGAGTCCGGGGTCTAAAACTTTTTTATACGCGTTTACAACCCCTTTTCTTTAACCAACTTCTTCAAACTTCTAAAGTACTTTGGCAAGATTTTTTTGAGTGACACGATGCAGTCCAAGAAGTTTTCCATGTGTCAAAAAATTAAGGTCAGTCGTAGATTTGAACTTTATCGTCTTGTTTGAGCTTTGTAACTATGTTGAGCTTTCAAATAGTTAGGTTATGTGTGTAGTCGACGCGTGATTACGTATAGAAAATTTATTGGAATTTTATTGCAGGAAGATGAATCATAAATGTGTTTACAAATTTACTTCGCTTTGTATTTTAGCGTCTATGCCGTTTTTATACTTCTTTCGTGATCTCTTTCTTCTTATAATCGAGCGCTTTTCACTTTACAAGTTGTTTTGAACGTAATTAACATGCGCGTAAATTTCACAAGATTAAACTTTACATCCAACTGGTTTTTTTGACGTTGTTTTTTATCACGACTTTAATTGACCTTTAACAACGTTTTAAACGCTAACAATTTTACTTATTAAAAACAGTATTTGCAACACAAATTTGGCAACAAAATTGTTAATTTAAATCAAATTAAAAAGTGACAACTTCTTCCATCATTGTTTTCTAAGTTATTAGATAAAGAAAAAACAAAAACGGGGTTGATAAAATTGTTTTTTCGTTTTATTGTAGTTTACCGTTCTTTTATTACTTTCCCTTCAGTAAAACTTTGGAAAACTTTGTTGGGAACTTTTTTCCGAGCTTTACAAGTTTTCGGACTATAAGATTGAGTTGATTCTTACCTTTTACAATTAAGTTTGACTATCATCTCCTTTTTCGAAACTGATAATTTTATTAATAGCATTGTAAAATAGTAACTATAGTAACAGGTCTTTGGTAAGTAATTAAATTGTATAGATTTTTTGTGTTCAGTATCGGCACGGGAATAATGTCATAACGCGCTCGAGTGTGAAAAAAGTAATTACTAACAGTGTACATTTTCAAATACATTTTTTGAGTGCTGTAAATAAAGTTTTAATTTTATCTGCAACACACTTGTTGCTTATGGCACTCGAGCCAACCTCCTGAAATACTAGTAGTGTTGTTGTTATGCGAGTTGTTTAGACATTTTGAAGCAGTTTGAGTAGTTACTTCATGTGCTCAATTTAAAGTAATAGGTTGTTCTACACGTTTATTGCTATTAATAAATTACCAAAAGTTACATCTGCTTTAATTAATTATACAGAGTGTTACAGTTTATACTAGCAGAACTTTACCAATCTATAGAATAGCTTATTTTAAGTACAAAGTTTCATACATCATGTGTCATTATCATCATGTTTTTCGGTTGTTACCCAAATAGTATACAAAGCTGTGATTTTTAAATTATCACGTATAAGAAAAATAATATAAAAGATAATGAAATACGAATAGATTTTTGTTTACGTTTAAGTTCTAAAGTAAAAAAAAAATGTTCTAAACCTCGGTGTCTACGCTACTAAACATTTAGACGTACTATGAGTCGGTTTCGTCACAGAGAGTTAAAACTTTTATTTTACTAACCTTGGTTTGATTTTAAAATTCTGTTATATTATTGGCGTCAGTTATAAAAGATTTTTTTAAATTAATTTAAAATTAAATCAATTATTTCTTAATCTATTTAGTTTCATTTATTAGGAATTTCGAATATTTTAAAGATAGCAGTTTATTAGGGTTTGAAAGTTATTTTGTCGATTGTAAAATTTACTTTGTACGAACTGTATGTATATCGAAATTTCCTCATGTCCAATAAACTGAGTTTAGAAAAACTTCGTAAGCAACCTTCATTTCTGAAAACCATGACTGTCTCATAATTAACTCAAGGGTGAATCAATATAATACACTAAATTTCCCTCTGCGAAGAACGAGCGTTGAAACTCTTGTTTACATCAACGACGAGAAGAATTGTAGTTTTCTTATCAAGGAGATTACAACTTTTCATCTGTACGCCTAATACCTTACCAAGTTTAGATCACAAACTAGATCATTGAGTTTAAACTGATTGATTCTATGAGGTTCTAAAACCGTCTTACAAAATTCTGGTCTTTCAATGTCATCAAATCTAAGGAGGCCAAGATTTGACACCCGAAATAAAAGTTCATATATGTTTTTTACTAATTGTTTGGATGGTTTTCACAATTTCACCACAATCAGTTTAGTATAAATTGATACAATGACCTTTTTAACTCAACACTCAGGTCTAAACTTGGTCTGGCGTGTATTTAATATCTTTATTGGAATCTATAGTATCATACATTGGTGGCATCCATCCTTTTTTAAGACAATTTGTTGTCTGTGAAATATTTTTTGAACATATGTAAAATGGTAAAAACATAAGCCCGACGGGTAACTTTTATGATGACATTTGGCTTTACTGCTCTGTCACAATGATGTTAATGTTAATGGTAATGTTAGTTAAAATTCCAGAAAATACTGTCTGTTATGTAAGTATTAACAATGATGTTAATGGTAATGGTAATTTTAGATGAACAAAGTCCTGAATGTTTTTGGATCTTAACATTGTCAGTAATATCTAGCAACATAAATGCGATTTTTCAGACATGCGATCTGTTGACTTAAATTATTGGTTGTAGGAGGGATGCAGCTCTTTCCATATTACACCGCAACACAGTTAAGAGCTTGGTTAACATGATTGTGACCAGTATCAACATTACTATTAATATTAAAATTTTAACACTATCATTAACATTAACATCATTATGACCGGCGCTTTTAGCATAGCAACGAAACAGCTACAGTTATCTATTTAAGAAAGTTCTTATCATTCAGTAGTCATTACAATCTCGATGCTGTTAAGAAGATGAAAAACATCAACAAAAAATGTCAAATAAAGTCAGTTTTATAATGTTCAAAAACATAATACAGTAAACTCTCGATAACGTGAATTAATTCAGATCAAGTGAGTTTACATTATCGAAATGTTTACATTAGCGAGCATAATTTTCTTAATAAACAAATGACTAAAAAACGTAAATAACACAATAAAAAAGCAATGGCATCTGTAAATAAGCAGTAACACAAACTTTTAATGAAAAGTAAAATAAGTTCTTGTTTTAATTCGTGCATATTTGCGTTTAGCATTGTCTTTCGCTGTCTGTTTACGTAATTTACAAAGAACTAAAATATTTATTATAAATAATTCTTTTTCTTCGATCTCATCTAGCTTACACGATGTATCTGTTTATCTTTGTTTCATAAATTAATATCAGCTAGTGTACAAAAAATGTTGGGGTTTACTATTTTCAATAAATTAACGATAATTAACGAAAACGATAATGCTTTAACAAGAGCATCAGCATCGGATCCTATTTTTTTCCTAATTATGCTTAAAGGAACATCGTCTTTATTTTTATCACTGGTGCAAAAAAGCATATTTAATCAATTGTCAATTTTCTGATTAACTATATTTAAAACCATATGCAAATTAGAACTTGTTTCTGTTAATGTTAATTGTTTTAGAGACGCAGATGTGCTTTTCAGAATTTTTGATAAGACAAACAAAATTAGGAAATAGTCTTATTAAGTTATTACGTTTTTATTCATTGGTTGAGTTACTTTATACAAAAAATGACCCATATTTGCTTCTCAATTGTTCCCTTGGAGAAATACTTAGCGCGTTAGCTAACAGTAACAACGCATGCATTGGAAATTTTCTATATTTTTTTTTAAATTCGCGATATTAAATTTATCATTTAATGTCATTCCAGAGGAACAAAGCGGTGAAGTAGAATCATTTCAGAAATAAATTGCTACTACTCGTTTACTTTCATCGGTTTTGTAAATTTATGCCTTCTCATTTTTTAAATTTACTGATTTATTTTTCTTAATCTTATAAATTGTTGGTTTCGATATTCTGTAATTTTTAGAATTATGGTTTTTAGTTTGTCACTGAAACTTTTTTTTTTGAAAAGAAATATAATGTTGGTATCACATTTATTACTAAATTTGTCAAATTTGACATTAACTTTAACATTTTCAGTTTTTTTTCCATTACGTAGTTACACTATGTTGAACAGCACAAAAAAATTATTAATTGCTTTTATCTAACAGAATTTTATTATCAAAAAGTTCTTATACTAATGTAACATTTTGTTAGTGTATCTATTCATATAGGTTTTTTTAAATTTTGTTTTATTAAAATAGGTATATAATTACATACAATTTTCAGTTCACAAAACGTATCCATTAAAAAACTAAAGTAGAGTATCTAAAAAACAGGTTTTAAAAATAGTTCTTTAAAAAACATATCAATTTGCAACATTTTTTTGACAAACTGTATAGCAACAAAAATAACAAATACAAAACAAATTTACTCGTTATTAGTTATATTAAATGCGAATGTACACCCTAAGGCATTATAAAAATTAATTTCTGAAGTAGAAGAGGAAGAAAATGTTTTAGGATTATTATCTATGTTAATAACTTGTAAGTCCTTGATAAAATTAACGATGGTGATAACTATGTTATCAGTTTGACTTTCATCTAAAATAGTCTTTGCGATTTTTGTTTTATTGAGCAAAAATTTCTCAACGTAAGACTCTGCAATCGTGTCGCTTTTCCACCCTCCGTGACGTTTAAAATGTCTCATACTGCCACCTGCGTTGGCAAAGGGAGTGGCAGACATTCGACGAAAACAATTCCCGTATAGAGTATTGGTTCTGGTAAATGGAGACAGTTAGCACTAAACTTCCAAAAGTATGGATTCCTAGTGGTTGGATTGTGCATTTGCCATTTCTGTAAGTTATGAATAATCGGTCGTGTGGCATATGTTTAGAATTCGAAGCAAATAAGCCTATGGATTTTACGTTTTCTTCAAACTCTGAAGTGATTACAAATAATCTAGGCCCGTTTGTTTTGGTTTTAGTTACCTGAACAACCAGAATTGTTTTTTTGTGCTCTATGTCTTTTACTTTTAAATTCAGAAATTTTTCATTACGTAAAGACGCAGCAATGCCAAATACAACACAAATCTAAAATAATTACTGCATTCATATCAAATTAATTCTAAAAAGTTTGCATAAATTACTTTTATCAAGTAGATTTCATTCGGTGCGTTCGATAAAAACTTAAGTGCTTCTTGTGAAGAAGGTTTTGACTTTTTTGGAGTATGAGTTCTTCCTCCTTGTTCTAAAAAAGTTTTTTATATTTGCTAATGTCAACGTCATTTCGTATTGAGAGGGTTGCTATTTCAACATAGAATAATATGACCACATCGAAGAAGGAGAATATTTTTTCGATAGATCGGAAAAATAAGTCAGTAAAAGTTTTTCACTATATTTTTTAATTCCATGTTTTTCGCACCAAAAAATAGTATTAGGATTAAAAGTGGCATTTTTTTGTCAAGCAAATTTTGCATTTGCGAGGAGAAGCGAATGCAAAACTGCGAGACAAAAAAAACACTTTTAATCCGAATGAAACATGCTATTTTTTCTCTAACCGAAATCACTCATTTAACTATTAATTTGTGCTTTGACTTTATTTTAATAAAATAATATAATTGGGGCAATAAAACAAAGTAGGTAAGTATCGATGTAGTCATGGACACTTTGTCAAACATTAGTCGCCATATTAGTAATTGAGTTTATTTGTGATTTCTTGTGGTGCAATTTGTTGAAAACTTTGTAAAAATGGAATCTAACGAAGATTTAGGTGTACCTAAGGAGATACAGGACTGCAAAATAAATTTGTCAAATTAAAAGTACCAAGTTTTAATTTAAATAATTACTTTAAGCTAGTACTTCATTTTTATCGACCTGGCAACATCGGAAACCTTTCCGTTGTTGCCAGGTCGATGTTGATTTTACAGTAAGATAAAGTGTTTGTTTACTTCGGAAAATTGCTACAGTAATGCATGGCTCTATTGACAGTTGACAATAAAAGTATTTAACTGAGATTTTTTTCTTAAATCTATCTAATATTAATTTGCTTCGGGTTTTAATAAATGATATTAATTATTTCTTCTGTATTTACCCAATTATATTAACAAGATTGTTAGTAACATATATATAGGTAATAAATGCTTAACATTAAGATGTGTCATTTTGAAAATTTTTATTTACTGATCGCTTTATAAAAGTAATTAATTCAAGTTTGTAATAATACATACATACTACAAATAAAAATCGCACGTAACTGATCTTGATGCTGAGTCTACACAAAAATTATTGACTAGCAGAGCAGCGTATACAACGTTTTTTCATAGTTAGTAAAGCAGCATTTAGCATGTAATAAATAATTGGTCTACGACAGTGACGTGCGCACTTTTGGGCGCGAATTTTTCGATGCCGTTTTAATTTTTTTAAAAACTAAATATTTACACGATTTAAATTTAACTACGTTTAACTAACACTTATAAAATGCAACAGTGTTTAATAAAAACACTTACATTAATTTATATATTACTATCACCCGAAAAATAATATCCACGGAAAACTTTTGTTTATCTAAACTGATATCTGTTTATATTAAAAACATGTGCATTTACAACGCCGTATTTATTTCAAATTCAAAAACTGACTTTAGCTTCCTTTGAATACTTTTTATACATTTTTGTTAAGTGTGTCGAGAATGTTCCACATTATTTGGTTATTACAATACAATTATTTCGAGAACGTTTCTGCATCTTTTTTAAAACTGATCTGTCCCAGAAAAGAAAACTGGATGCGATATCGGTAGAAAGGATCGTGGCGATAGCTTGACCCGATATTCTACTTGGATGGTAATTGCAGACCAACATTGAACGTCTGTTCCTTGGAAGACAACCTACAACATATTTCAAACTGTCCTTCAAATTCAGTTGATCTAAGCCACAACAAAGCTTGTCAATTTCTTAATGTTGTGGAACTTCATTTCTCTCTTGAGATTTATTATGTTTGCCACAAATTTTCGTATAACGGCTTTTCACACGAGTACTTCTTGGTGACCAGAGAGAAAATGAAGCGTTGGTCATCGCGTAGTTTTGAGGGCCGCCGGTTGCTGTCTTTGCAGTTCATCTAACCGTCCAAACTTCTTAAATACGATTGCAACCCCTCTGGATATTTTAAGATCCTCGCTCACGCAATGTGCAATTGGCGTAATCTTTTTTTGTTGTTCCTCGGTTGTAACTCTGAACCTAACTTTTCCAGAACCCCCGTCCATGCTCATAAACTTATCGAAGTCTATTTCCATTGACGGGCTAGACGATCGATGTGGACCATTTTTGATTTGCTTCTGGGTGGTTTTCGGATGCGATATATGACGTCATTAATACGCTGCACGACTTCATAAATGCACTCCTATTGCCTCTGCAGCTTCGGCAACGAACCACGTCTTCTTTCGGGATTATACAACCACACCAAGTCGCCAGATTCAAACTCACCATTTTGTGCCTAGACATATCTGGTCTTACTTTTGTCGCTGGTAATTTGTGTGTTTTTACGGACCGCTTTATGTACCTTGTTTAGCCTCTTCATCACCTTGCTGACGTAGTCTTATCCAACAACTTTTTCTTTCGATCTTCGTCCAAATTGGAGGTCGCATGGCAGTCGTATCTTGCGACCGAGTAGGATGGTGCTTTCGTGCAGTTCACCCCGTAGAATCATTTTCGAACTTTTCTCAATGTCTTCTTTACGCCAAAGTGTCCTTTAGATATACCATTGTGCAGATGCTTCAACACCTGTGACACTCTGTTCTTTGGCACGACCAACTGCAGTCTGTTTTCCATGTTCTTGACACTCTCTAGAGATTGCTCTACTTTCAAAGAGTTCCACTGCGCCTAGTATGCCTTGATGTTTCTGCTCAAAGTACTTACTTCCGTTCCGACTCCAAATTTATGCTACTCATCATTATAGGGCAGTGTTGTAGACTCTGAAAATATATGCTTGATAAATGTATTGCTCATTCTGATTGTAGTTCACAAATTAATACAAGTTACCATTGCTTAAGCATGAATCTAAGACATATGTTTTTAGTCAAGCAAGTACTTTTTTACTTCTTTTGGCAATTGGACTACTATACAACAATAACTCACTGTAACAAGCGTAATAATAAACGTTAAATGCGAGTGGCGAAAACAACAACGGATAAAAACTTATGTCCCATTTTTATGTTTGACTGCGGTTTGCAATCTGAAACTTAATGTAATGCTATTCTAAGTTCACAAAACTGGACATAGGATACAAATGATCCAAGCGTAAAGATTATGAAAAAGATAAGATAAAATGCATTTATTTGGTATATTTTTTATAAAATCTCTAGAACAGGACATAGGCTGGTTTATTTTATTCTGCAAAGTTTCAGTTTTATTTTAACCTAAGTCATTTCCAGTGAAACTTGAACATTAAGCCGGCAAAATAATACCATGTGCATATTGCGTTCATCGACGAATGAATGAATATAATAGTCTATAATATATTCTGATGCAATCTATATAAGTTTTGTAGTGTTTAAATAATATTCTAGCTGAGTTCCAAGTTTCTTTAATGAATAGGTTGCATGGTAATTTTTAACCAATCACAAACAAGATTTAAATGCGGTAAAATCACGTCACTCAGCGTGCTTTTTTAAATTATCATTGTGTATTACATTGTAAGGAAGCTTCATGAAAACTTAAAACAGGAAAATCAGCTTGAATTTAAAACAGCTGAAAATTTTAATTTGAATAATAAATCAACCAGTATTTGGAATAAAAAACAAAACTTCAATTTTATGAACAAGTTGATGAATAATATCAATCGTAATAAATACTTTTGTTTATTTGATTTATTCGTACTTACAAAGATATAAACTTATTTTACAATTTGCTTAATTTTTTTAGTAATTTCTCTGTTAGGCTCAGTATGAATTAGTTTCCTTTTTCCCAGTTTAGCTTCTTCGTTTTTTAAATTCAAAAATTTTCTTTTTACAAAAACTCGTCTAGAAAATGCTTTTTTATTTTTCTTGGAGATATATGTAAGTGGAATTTTTTTTATAGTTCCGTTACATTGCATAAATTTCTCTTTATGTAGTTTGAAAAAACAATTCTCCATAACATCTACTTGCTCAATTCATCTTTGTGAAACCTGAATTAAACCACCAAAGGATAAACTTTCAACCCGTGATGGCATACTGTAACTGTGCAAATTCAGATTTTCTTTGCTTTGGTATGTGTTTTTGTCAAGAAGAAGATATTTTTCTAAAAACTGTTTTGCCAAATAACCGGCTATATAAATTAGTTCATCCTACTCAAAGTCTTTTTTGCCTGATGCAAGGGGTGTAGTGCTACTGCTTCCAGAATCAAGGACATCACCTTCTTGTTGTGTTTGTGGAATACTCACATTTTCAATGTGAGTCTGTTTCAAAGCAGTAGTTAGCAAATAATCTTACTGTTCAATTTTAGGTGAAGATTCAACATTTGAATGAGTCTGCACAATGACAGAGTTTTTACCTAAAAGTATTATCCAAATTCTGTACAGAGCATTCAATGGTGAAACAGTGAAATTTTAATTCTTCAAATACAAAATGATAAAAAAATTCTCTAAGCAGTCTTGGTTAATAAGATGAGTTAATGTATATTTCACATCTAAATGACACTTCAGATCTTTAAACAGACGTTGAAATGACTTGATAGATATTATTATACTTTTTTTTTGGAAAACTTAAGTAGTAAGTAAAGTGTTTCCAACGCATCGCATTCCACTAATTGCGTTTCCCATAAAACACAGAACGTCATGTTGTGACTCTAAGTTCAAACCATAAGGCTTTTTGGTTAAAAATTTAGCAGCTGAAGAATACGAATTTATAGTGTCAAACCATCACACAAAACAAATCCGGTATGTAGAAACCAATGTATTAGTAATTTCAATAAATGAGAGACATTAGCAAAAAAATGATTTTGGTTGGTTCAATATTAATATTTAATTCCTTCCAAACGTCCAGATTACCACTACCACAGTTTGAAGTACAAGCAACTACATTATATCCAATTTCATGCAACCGAGTGATAATAGTCTCTAACATATTTTTGGTCATCTTTGGGTCAAATCCAATGTACACAGATTGTTTTCATTCATTAAACAGGCCTCTAGCCATTATCACTTGACCATATGAATGTGGCCCTAGAACTTAATCTTCCTTTTGGTCATATTCATATAACGAGGCAATTTTTATCTCATCAATGATAAAACTGTGGTGCTACCAATTTTGTTTTTAGTTTTGCCTGCAGTATTCATAATCCGTAACACTTCTTTTAAAACCCCACTTTTCAAATTGATATTGGCAGCCCATTGTTGCAGTGTCGACAACTCAGGAAGGGGATAATGCAATGCTTGTTTTAGGTAAATATCTCGATATAATTCTTTTACTGTTCACCTTGCTTTGGTTTTTTTCTTCAAGGCAATTTCAATTTGGTTGTTAGTTAGAAAATCTTTGAATGTCAAGTTAGCTCTTTTTTTGAAGTTAGATTGTTTAGCTTTTAACTGATTTTCCAATTGTTGTATAATCTTACTAAGTGATTCTTAATTTTCCTTAAGCATTTTTATTTTATTCTTTACAAATTAATTTTTTTGCTGCATGTTTCTTTTCAAAACATAATCTGCTTCTTTATTTAATGACGAGAATTCTAATAAATTTATAGTTGCGGCTTCACTTTAGTTTTCAACAAATTTAAAATTCAATAACTCACACTCTGACTCGCTTGTGAAGTGAATTAATTGTTGAATCAACATTTTTTACTCTTTTTGTTTGGCCCTAATTGTTCTTTTTGGCTTCAGTTTGTCACTTTTCTTTAATAATTGTGATGGAAGCAAATGTAAAGAAGGAATTGCTGTAAATTGAAAAACAAAAATATTAAACTGCTCAGCATTTGCATAATTTTTTAACATACCGTCTTTCCTCAATTTCTTAGGAACTGATGCCATAACTTTAGCTTGAATTTCGTCTTCATAATCTTCGGGTGTAAAATTTTTATTGCATACCCTTTTGTGTTCGGGATTGAGTTTATCCTTACAACATTTCATAATCCATTCCCTTCTAACAGCAGGATTTGGCACGCTGAATGCTAGGCACGCTTGATAAAGCGCAATATTACCGTCTCCCACCTCACTACTCGGTTGCGCAAAGGTTACCAAGCAACCAATTAATTAAAAAAATTTGGCTCGGCCCTAACTCTATCTTTTCAGAACGAACATTTTAAGTACGTCTCTAGGTATGACATATGGACGTGCAGCAAATATTCTTAAATCAAAAATGGTCGTTCTTGGTCTGGTATATTTTAGTTTAAGTCTTGATCTTCCCATTACTAGTATGATGTTGGTTTTAATTTTGCAATCAAAACTAAGAAAATCTAAGATCAATTTTGTTATTCGCTAATTGTTAAAAATAGGTTAAGGTGTTTTTGTTTTGGAAGATATAATTGTGGATATTATTGATGAAAGACCCCGTTTTAGAATCTGTTCGACTGATTTTTTGAAATTACCTTTCATTACTTATAGAAGTTTTTTTCCTTATTTACAAATCTTTGATTAGCGTTTATAATGCGTAATTAGCAACATACTAATTATAAAACTACGATGAAACTGGAAGGAATATGGTGGCACTGTATAAAGGATAAAAAACGGTCCCGATGATGATGATAGTATAGCTATCGAAACGCGTACGGCGCTTTTTAAAGTTAATATTGTGGTTTTTGGTGTTTTTATACTATTTCACTATAAAACTATGATTATCAAAAATTAAAGAATTTATTATGCTTGATATTTTAAAGCGTTTTTGTTATTTTCTTTAACCAAGAAATGAAATAAAAATAGGCAGGTTTTGGCAGTTGCTTTTCAGCAAATTATCAACAATAAACATTTTATAAATCAATTATCTGCCCGAAATTAATCACATCATATTTTTACATTTGATTTTTTCGCATTTTATGCAATTTATCTAGAACTGCTTTAATTACATTTATTATTTATTTATTGTTTCAACTGTTGTTATATTTTTGATTCATCATCATTTATTTTAAAATGTTGAATTTGGTAAAGTTATTACTCATCAATAAAATACCAGTTCTATAATATTTAATATGAGAACGAACAATGATATTCCAATATAACAAATAAAGTATCTAAAAAAACAATAAGAATCTAATATAACAAAACGTCAACTTATATTACATTTAGCCGATATTGAAATTAATGTTATCAATATTTCCATTCTACTGTGGTAAATTCGTCTTACGTTGACGTTTACAATAAACATTTTCATAATATTTTCAAATTGTTTTTTTGCATTATTACGTAAAATTATTATTCCTCTGTAGTAGTACAAAAAAAGTTAGTATTTTATCAATATTATGAGAGTTGAAAATTGGGCATTGTAAACGCAGCAAAAACAATTTACATTTTAACAATTTTAATTATTTAATATTAATGCAGAACAAAGAATGAGTGTTTTTTTTATTTGTTTGTAGGTAACAGTTTTTGTAAAATTTGGTTTAATCTGTTTATATTTTTTCAAAAATAGTAGTTTAACCCAGTTCATTATAGTTATGTTAATTGATGTATTATGTATCTTCAAAATAGTTAGAATTAAAGACACAAATATTGCGAACAATTTTTAAGTACTATCGTCGGGTATTAAACAGCACTCAAAATTGTTATTTTTAAAGAAAATTATTATATTTACATTTAAAACCAGAATCTTCATTAAAAGCACTAATTATATTTATATAATGCAAATTAAACGCCTACTTTGTTTGTTGCTTTTAAACTCATCGTTAGTGTCTTTATTTATTTTTTTCCGTTAATAATTTAAAAAATACGCATGTTTTTTTATATAATTTAAAGCAAATACTAATGATGTTAAAAACAATCAAAAACGTAAAGTGAAATAAATGCTTTCTAAACGTTAAGAATTTAATTAAGAATAATTGATCTAAACTATATATCAATAACAATTGATTTGAACAAGCTAATAAAGGTGTAATGACGTGACAGCGCCAATAATCTTATTATTAAAAAAAAAGAGATATTTTTTAGAAAAATTTCAGAAAAAAGTTCTTAAGTCAATCAGATTAATGTATAAAACAACGCCGAAGTGATCTAGTAAACATTGTACACAGCTTCAAACAAAGCCATTAGCAACATTGATATAAAATATATAAGTAAATAAAAATTTTTTAACAAAGTCAAAAAAAAGAGATAAATCGGTAATGCTTAGGCAATGAATCTAATAATGTTTGTTTCTAAAAAGCTTATATAATTGGCTTATCTTCTGTAGTAGAAACTATATGAGTTGTAAGTGATAATCTATGTTTTAGTGTCCTAAGAACTATGTTATTTGTCTATTATTAATTCCAGTCTATTCATGTTTAATTTTACTAAGGCAGTTTAGTTGAGTATAGTTGTAAAAACCGCATTCGAGTATTTCGAGTGCTGCCGAGATCTTAAAAATACTAATCTTTGCTAGTGATTTTGGCAATTTGTTAAGTTATTATTATAGTTGAACACTTCTTTTCTATTTCTGGTGACTTGGTAAGTTGCTTGTACTCGCTGAATACTTTTTCTCGTACCAGAAAGTATAAAAAAAGGTTATTTATAAAGTCAGCGTACGTCGATAACGTAAATAAAGCTTTTTTATCAAACATAAACTGCTTTTAAGTCAAAGGATCTTAATATTATATGTTATAACTTATAACTGTTTATAATATTAATTTATTTTTTAGTTTTATTCCGGAATACAAATAGTAGTACAATCATCTACATTCCAAACCTAGCTTTAGACTTAAAAAGTACACAAGATAAGACCGCAGTATATTAATTTTAGATCATCCACTTAATAGCCATGGTGTGTTATTGGGTCAAATCACATATTTGTAACCTACAAAACTTGGATCTCCCACCAACAGAAAAAAAGAATCAGACTTCTTGAAAAAATTAGTGCTAATTATGTACTAATTTATTGCCGTATTCAAAATTTTGTTGCTCAAAAAGAACAGCAGTAAATTAGAAATGAAGTGGGTGGGGCCAGTTTAACGTAAAGCTGGACCCACCTCCTCTCAAAAAAACGAACTAACGTCAGGGGAAAATTTGTTGCTGTAAAATAGCATTAACGAATTTGCGAGATTCGCAAAAAAAGTTATGTCTTTTTTTACATATCAAAATGATGTAAAAGACTAACACCATACACGATTTAAGCTTCATTAAAAACAGATAGCAATACAAAATTACTTATAAAAACATCAAACATTTTAACAAAATCTAAATTAAAACTATTAGACATACCCTCTGCCCACTCATATAAAATAACTACGATGCGTTTGCCACCCTGGCGCAAGTTAGTTTCATAACCTTTATTTATATTTGAATTTACATCTTGCTCAAATAATGATTACGTACAATTCTTCTTTGCACTAGAATTAACAATAATTTATACATAATCGAATTTGTTGCTAATGATAAACAATGAAAAACGACGGAGAATCGATGTGCCCTCATACGGGACTTTTCGTTGTTTTAATTTACGTAAACAATTTGTTGCTTAAATTGTTACAACGTAAAATCGTTCTTCGCACTATAATGAACAGTAATCTATACATAATCGAGCTTGTTTCTAACTATAAACAATAAAAAACGACGGAGAATCGATGTGCTCTCATACGGGACTTTTCATGTTTTAATTTCCATAAACAATTTGTTGCTTAAATTGTTACTACGTAAAATTATTTTTTGCACTATAATCAACAGTAATTTATACATAATCGAATTTGTTGCTAACTATAAACAATACACCTTTCGTGATTACGACTACAGTTCATAGACCAAATTTTTAATTTTTGGTAATTGTTATTTAGATACTATTTTTTTGTCTTTTCGATTATTTTGTTTAGACACATGTCATGTCAGTGAAACATCATATTAAAGTTGTTTACATTATAAATTTATCACTATAGTAAACTGATGAAGTAATGTCAGCATACTTTTTAATGTATTATTTTTCTTTAATATGCATTCCCAGTACTGATAAGTTCTAAAAATATTAAGCAGTCCTAGATTTCTGGTGTGGATTTTTGTAATAATGCTGGCATTAGTTCACCAATTTATTAAAATTAGATTTGTTTTGCCTTTTTTTACAGTTCACTTTTCATTTGCTTTGTGAATATCTCAATATGACTTTTATAAAAAAAAACACGATGTAGCTTTTTGACGACGTTTCGTTTGTTTAAAGAATGTAAATACTTCATCTTAAACTGAGTATAATTTAACACACGTGGTGGATTTATATACAGGAGTTTATCATTACAGACATTGCAAACCACCGTATAACTTTTCTGAAGTTATGTTCTAAAAATATTTTTTATATCATTTTTGACAAACACTGCTATTGACTTGGTTATATTAGAACAGAAAATATATGATTTTAATTCTACATCTAAAAACTTCTTGTTGTAAATGAAGTACCTTGCTTTATTGTAGAATCTGTTTGCTTAAGTTTGTTGCGAGAATTTTCTCGTAACTTAATGGCTAGCGACTTACTTAGTTTGATTCGGTGATTAGATAGTAGGTTTTGACGTGCTAGTTATAAAGCAATTTGAAAAAGCGCTAAAACGGTGGAAGATTAAGATGGGAGATACCGTTAAAATCTATCCAAACTTGAAGAACAAATGACAAACCACAGGTTGTAACAACGAGTATATTTATTTTCCTAATAAACGAGACAGGTTTTAATGTATACCCCAGGAAAATTTTCACAAAGCAGCGCAAATACTACACCAATTTATACCATTGTCTAATAATTAGAATAGTGAATAATTAGGAGTGAAAACTTGGCACTTACATTAGATCATGTATGAGGCGTACCACAAAAAAAATGAATACAGCAAAATGAAAAAAAAAAAAACAAATGGGTCAAAAGAATAGCCAACAGTCGAAACTCCATTTCCAAACAGAAACTAACATTTACGACGTTTGCAACGTTGGTGAAAGAGAAGAGGCTGTTTGAAACAGAAGACGAAGTACAATTAGAAACATCAAAACGAGTTGCTTTAGGTAGGTTGGCAGAAGTTCTTTAAGCTAGACCAGAATGAGTAGACGATAGAAAACCAGCAGTAACACGATCGCATATTTGATCTGAATCAAACGCTTTTGGTGACTGAGAAACCGGACAGTAACGAATGTACTCCGCCACTTAAAAATAGAAATGACGCCGAAGAAGGAGTAACGTCTTAAGATAAGAACGTCTTCCGGGTTTGGACCGTGTCAATGTTGTAACCGAAGTTGCCAACATTGACACGGTCCAAACCCGGAAGACGTTCTTATCTTAGTATAGACTCCGGCCGTGGAAGCCTTCGCTATTACAGAGTAACGTCTTGGCAACACTACGACGATCAGAAGTGAAATAACCTTGATGGTCGTGAATAATAGGTTTACGTTGGTCGTTCGGAATTACTACTTTCCACAGCGGTTTATCGTCAGGAGAAACTCGTATTCACTTGCACAGAACATCTTAGAACACTAACCAACGAGAAAACGGGGAAACGCAGACAGTTTACACATTAACTGGTTATACCACTGGTCGTAAGTAGGGCCGGTAATCTTTAAAACCGAATACAAATCAGTCGACAAAACAGAAAGAGAAGTAACCGAACACATTTGGCACATTTAGAACTACAACAATCAACAGTATTAGAATTAGCAGTAGACACAGAAGAAGAAAATGAAGAAACATCAAGAAAATATGCAACTGAATAAGACGACTCACGATCATGATGTTCACTTGCGATAACCGAAGATGTCCCAAATGAAGTAGCTTGAGAAGGCGTAGGTGGTTTATACTTGTCTATGGAAGCCTTAGATTGAGCGAGGTGTCTTCCATAGGTCATTAATTCTGCAAACGTAGAAATTGGTACTAACGCAAGCGCTGACTGATAAAAAGGAGTGAGATTACGACGCACGATTTTAAACTGTATTTGATCAGAGACCGAATCTAACAGTTGTAAGAAGAGATACCGCATGGTGGTAAAGTACATCTTGATGGATTGGTAAGCTTCCATCGTACGCTTACGAATTGTCTCCATTAAGCAATCATCGTAATTTACAGGAAGAAATTCTGTTCGTCCAAAATACAATGAGAGCTTTGCGCGACAAAATCTCAAAAGCCGAGATACAAAGTTGATGCTGCGAAACATCACGAGACAAACACAATTTGTCCATCCGAGGAAGAACATTCATAAGTAAAGAAGGATATTTCTGTTTCTGTTCGTTTCTGCACCAGAGTCCGAGGAAGTAAAAATGCGTGGTTATTCGTCCTGAGTAATAAATATTTGAAACAATAAAACCTAAAACAAAAAACTAATCAAAGCAGAAATTCACCAACAGGTGTCTGGCTAGAAACCCATTAACCTAAACAACAAAGAAGGAGTCGATAACTAAATTAAGTTAAGCCAACGTACTACTAAAAGACAGCAATAAAATTAGTTAGCCAACTACGAAGCCAGGTCTTTCAACAACACCAAAAGAAACGAAGCACAACTTCGAGTAAGTCGAACCCACTAATAACAATAAAGTAGTAAAAGAATCAATAAAAATAGAAGGAATTATAACTGCACACACAAAATCAAGCTCTAGAGAGTTGGGCGTCAAATTTTGTTACTTTAATTTTTTCGTAACTTAATTGCTAACGACTAACTTAGTTTGATTCGGTTAGTGGATCGTAGGTTTCGGTGTGCTAGTTATAACGCAATTTAAAAAAGCGTCAATATAGTGGAAAATTAGGATGTGAAATACCGTTTAAATCTATCCAAAGCTGAAAGAGAACAAATGACAAAACATAGGTTGTAACAACGAGTATATTTATTTTATCACAGAAAGAGAGGTTAGAACTGTATTCAATTCGCAAAAGTTTGAAGATCCTCAATCAACGTGGCGTGACGTCATCAAATGAATTTTTCCAATAAACGGAACAGGTTTTAATGTTTCCACATTAATGAAATAACGTGTGAGTATCCAGAAACTGCTAATGACAATACGAGAAAATTAAAATAAATTACAAAAGTATGAATCAGGAAAATTTTTACAAAGCAGCAAAAATGCTACACTCATGTATACCATGGATGAGTGTAAATAATTAGAAATAAAAACTTAGAACATGTACCACAATCACCGGAAACGTAAGTTTTTTTCATTCGATAATTTAATCAATCACTTCCAATCCAGCGTGTTACGTTGTTTTCCTTGTAACAAAAAAAAAGAATAGCGCCGACTAACTCAGTTGTTCCAGGAATAGAGTCGTAAGTTTCGTAGTGTTAGATTATAAACTGAATCTAAAAAGGCGCTAACACTATGAAAGACTAAGATGAGAGACACCGTTTAAATTTAACCGCAGTGGAAAAAGAAGAAATGACAAGACATAATATATATTTATTTTATCACAGACAGTAGTTCAAAGAAGACGAAGAAGGTACATAAGTATAGCTATATAAATTTTATTAAACATTATCAAGTAGGTCGGTATCACACTACGTCATCGACTGGGCGCACCGTATTATATGACACAAAAAAACGATTTTATAATTAATTGTGTTAACAATCTAACATGTACGTACGGTCATTCTACAATCGACATACTACAAAATACTAAGAATTTAAAATAGAAAGGGTAATACTTACAATTCGTTTTTCGCAAGTAAGGGACTAGTTACTTCTGTACACCAGTATTACCTAAAACTTAATTGAAACCTAACACAAAAGAAAACGTACATACGTCGTTAACTTCGTTAATTCGGTAATTGTTTCCTCCAATATGATTGTATTCAACCCCTCAAAAGTTGTAGGGGGTATTAACTCCAGTGACGTGACATCATGGATTTTTTTCAATTGTAACATGTGCTTATCAACTCCACAGATAAAGAACACAGGCAGAGGTATGGAAACTCGCCCAAATAGGCTTTCCCTACATCCGTTGTAATCTCCTAATTCATTTCCACATTGTATGTGAAACATTTAACGAGGAAAGCCTTGTTGGGCGTATACAACGCTAGACGAAGTCTGCGTTTTCCAAACTTTACCGGAAGAATAAAATAAATTCTTGTTTGACAATTTGACATATTAGCCTTACTCTAACAACGAAAAGTAGGCGTACCAAGGATACATTTTATACTAGAGAATAGTGGGCGTTCTGCGAATGAATTTTATACGGTACGAACATACCGAAACAATTTTAACATAAAATTCCCCCCCCCCTAACAACATAAAAAATTGGGAAGTGAAAACTAGCTAAAATCAAGAATAGAAATTTAGACATAGGCTAAGGACAGTACCTTAAAATCCAAAGCCAACCTAAATACAATAACATCCAACCCAAGAAGAAACGCAAATGACGCTAAGTATCACCAATCAAATGTGTCCAAAAAGTCGCACAAAGCGGGAAAATACTCCAAAGAACCAAAATCTGTAACCAACAAAAATGAAGTATCAGATAAGATACTCGCTGCAAGTGGACATCAGTCGTTACGCTATAAAAGCAAGAAAGCAACGCAGTCTCATAGACATCTCTGAAGGACAATCGTAAGTAAACCAAGAGAAAAAGATCAAGTATAGGAAAGACAAAAGTTTAGACTACACCCTACACATACAAGTCCCACCCTGAATATAAATCCTTAAAACTTAAGAAGTAAAAGAAAACCAAATATTACTATCTAGCAGACCTTGAATTGTTATAAAAAACTAAGACAGTTGGGTCAAAAAGTCGTCAATGAGACTCCTCCAGAAAACAAAATCTACCAAGAGATCTCCAGCAAAAAAATACTGTTTAAAGTTGACATAATTGCACCATTAAAAACAAAATCTAACACCGCAGCACATAAAACAAAACCGAAAGAAAAAGAAGTAAGAGTAAATAAGAAGTTACACTTGCTAATCGTACATCGTCAAGTCTTGTACGCTGTGTTTGATTGTCATAATGGATAGCAAATATCGAAGAACGGATTGGAATATTCCATGAGCAAAAGAAACCCAAAGAAACGAAATATCTTAGCAGTGACAAACAACATCAAAAATGTCGACTAAGCGGAAACACATAGAGTACAAGAAACGACGTTGCAGTTTGTCCCAAGACCTAGAACAAAAAAAAGCAAAAAGCAAAACAGATAATTGCTTTTAAGAGTGAACCTTAAGAAACAAAAGAGAAAAAAAAATAAAAGTAAGTAAGACAAGCAAGACAGAAAAGAGACAGACAAAATAAGATAAGACAAGATGTAAGTGTCTGATTGGTTCTTCTCTTCGTAGAAAAAACGAAAGGGAGTGACCAACTCTTCAATGCCCAACCAACCGCCCAAAAGGCAAACTATAAATGAACCAAAAAGAAAAAAGTAGGAAAGTTAGATATAGAGAAAGATAAGGGTTGATGTAAATGCTTGATTCTCTCCCCGAAGAAGAACAAAAAAAACACCACTTTACAGTGGCAACTGCTCAAAAGGTAAACCTTCATGAGGAATATGAAGAAATAAAGACATGTGATATGTAGGTCATCAACCAATCAAGAAAAAGAAGAAGAAGAAGAAAAAAATGAAAAGTAAGAAAGACAAGAAAGATGTAGATGTCTGTTTCGTTCTTCTCTTCGTACAAGAAACAAAAGGGAGTGGCCAACCTTTCAATGCCCAACCAACCGCTCAAAATATATATAAAAAAAGAAAAAAAAAAGTAAAGGTATCAGTTAGTTATAGAACGAATGCGTACTAATTGCTGCCCCAAATCGGAAAGTTTACTACAACGACGAGCGAATAGGAAACCCAAAAGACAAGAAAAACTAAACTAAAACCAAAGTGAAAGTTTAACTAGAGACTTGCCAATCTCAAAATGACCAACTAAGCGGATGTAACTTTGTACGCATAGAAAGGTAGCCTGTCCCAAAGTAAGATGGTTAAGAAAAAACTTAAAGAAATTTACTAGAAACTTAAGAAAAAAAAAAGAAATTTTTGTACAGCAAAACGAAAAAAACAAACAATTGGGTATCATCCCAACTATAACCAACAAAATATCGCCAACATAGTCAAAGAACTACTTGACCGACTTCGTTATTACTCGGAGTGAGAGTTTGTGACCTTTCCATGAAGGTTGATTTTTGTCTTAGAGGATGTAATACTGGTAGCCAAGATTTGCTGAGTTTTAAACCGTCTCCCCCTATACTATATGGATGTTTTTCTATTTCCACAGCTTCGCAAATTAGTCTGGGAAAATAGAAAAGTGTTCTAGCCAGCACTTTACTTTGGTCAAAGTTCACCGTGTGTCTTTGGTTCCACACGTGTTTTGCCACTGCTGATTTAGTAACTCTGTGTTTGCAGTCAGCCATATGTTTTTTTACTCTAACTTTATTAGAGCGTCCTGTCTGTCCTATATAACTTCATCCACAGGAACAAGGAATTTTGTAAACTCCGGTATGTTTGAGAGCCCTTTGTTTGTCTTTAGCAGATGTAAACCAGGTGTTCAGGGTATCTTTAGTCGTAAAGACAGTTTTAATATTATGTTTTTTAGCACCCTGCTTATTTTGTCAGTCGAACCCATACAGTATGGTACATAAACGGTGCTAGTAGGAGATGATAAGTCTTCTTTGACTTTTGGATTTATTGCTCTTTTCCATGCGTTTTGGATCTCTTTGTACTCGTATCCATTTTGTTGTAGGGACTCCAACAGTGTTTTCTTTTCCTTTTGTAGATTTTCATTATCTGACACACGTATAGCTCTTTTGGCTAAAGTATGCAAAACAGTATTCTTCTGTACTGGATGGTGGTGAGATTCGGCGTTTAAGTATCTATTAGTGTGCGTTTTCTTTCCATAAACGGAATTCTCCAATTTTCCGTTATGTTCTAACTCTATAGTAAATTTAATGCTATTATGTGCAGAGTTTAGATGTTGAAAGTGGTGTTAAAACCATTAATTCTTTAATTGCAATTTTCTTATTACCTTCTTAGTTCGTAAAGTTTCATTCCTAATAATAGCACCAATTAATTACAAATTGTTTTTAAAAATTTATAAACTTACCTTATTTGCTTTGTAAGTCATATTCACATGTTATTCTGTTGCAGTTTCTAAGATAATAACGTTCTCATACTAACATGGTATTTGTTGGAAGAACTTGATTCAGGCATAAATAGATTTTTTTAATTTACTGATTGTAAAAGCAAAATGTAAATAATTGATATTATTTAAACGGATTTATTTTATTCATATTATTTGATTGAAATCAGTGTATTAACCCTTATAGTACTAAAATAAACTTGGTAACGTAAAATACCAACAGTGGTGACCATTGATGTCCCAATACAGTTTAAAACCTGGAAGTACTTGATACTTTTTTATTCTGTTATAAGTGTGATTTTTAACTTTTATACATTTTATTTAATCATTGTAGCTTTTATTAAAAATGAAAATATGTTACATTTACAAGTTTACTAGTTCGATATGGAAAACATATAAAATAAAGATTTTTGTCTTCTATTCGAGGACGTTTGTAACACCTTCCACGTTTTTTGTAACTTTTATCTTATCTGCTGTAAACGAAATGTTCTTAGGCACGTGTGTTTTGCAGTCTCGTTAAGCTTGTTTTATACTATCTTGTAATTTCTCACCATTAACTGCTCTTTGCTTTATGTGTTCATGCAATAGCTCTTCTCTAGCTTTTTTATAAATAATTATGGACGACGAGATTTTTTTAAAATTTAGTTTGTATGTTTGGAAATAAATAAAATGTACGAGTTTAGAGCACAAATATCTAATATATTTATAAATGTTTGCATTGGCCACCTTGCAGTTCGTCAGGTACATACTATAACCTAAAAAAAGTTTCAATAAACACATACATTAAATTGTAAACAAACTAACAGTAAAATAAAAAAAAATAATAAAAAAATCATGTGCGTGTGCCCACACAGGACTCCTGTTGGTACTCTTAAGGGTTATAAAAATTAAAATAGTAAATGATTAACTAGAATTGCATGTACTAAAAGCGCGTGATTTATACTTACAGTTTTTTTTAATAGAGATGAGTAACTAAAAGTTAATAATAGTTATACTTATAACTTGTAGAATAAACGCTAACAAATTGATATAAAATAAATACAAAGTTTTGATATATACTTTTTAAATTGCCGTTTTAGGTATTACAAACACAACTTTTTAAATTTAGATTGTTTATTTTCCGCGTTATTTGTTCTCGTAAAAAGTAAAATTCGACTTTAATTAATAATTAAACATATTGTCGTAGAAAAAGTGTACTGCATAATTCGTAAATAATGTGTATTGCTAACTCATATGAATTCCCATCCTCGCCTTGGGCTCGGCTGCAAATGTTCATACTCGTTGGCAATAACAACCATTTCTTACTCGTATACAATATAATATTTTTTAAACTATAGACAAAATTGATCAAATATAAATTAAAACTATTCTGAAAACGTTTGCACTAACCTGGTACAATCAGCCGATTATTTTTTTAGAAACTACTTGGTTATAGTCAACGTGTTTAATAAAATCTCATATATTGCGTAGGTAAAATTTCATTTAATGGTTTTAATATTTAAAATTAGAAACTTTGTAGCGCAGCTTTGAAATTGCGTTTGAGCTAATTCGTATTAAATCATTTATTATGTTTATTAGAACAATAAAAAAGCTACGTAAAACTAAAAATCGTTATTTATGTAACATTTTAACAAACTGTACCCTGGCGAACTTACGTGTGTCTGTTTATGAATTAGAGCGTTTAATTACTGAGTGTAATGAGTGAAAATAATGAACGTTACACTTTCAATAGATTAAACAAAACAGTTACGTTGCAGTAATCTAACCAAAATGCTATTGTGTCTATTTCAAATACTAATACTGGTAAGTAGAATTTTATTGGTTACTCAAGCATTTAAAATTTTGCTTTTGAAATAATTCAAGCAAAATATATACCTACGTCTAAAACAAATAAATTTTCTTAAGTTATGTAAAATATAACCCATCTGGTACATGCTTATAATCATAGCTGACGCTTTAAAAATACATCATCCGCAACCCTTAAAATATATAACCTATTTTAGAGATCCATTTACAGAATCTTACTTTTATACCTCTTCCCATTTTCTTAAATAAACGAGCAGGCAAACTTTTCCCGCCTTGTTGGCTCCAACAAACTTTTTCTGCTTGTTCTTTCCGTCTCCCAGTTATGTTTACCTTAATTTCTGAACGAACAAGGTAATTCTATTTGTTTTTTAGACTGATCAAATTTGGTGTAGCTAAATATCGATTTAGTTAATGAGTCGTTATTACTTAAGCTTTTATATAAAGTAAATGCAATAAATTAAAACTTTTATTATACTATTACTATTATACTATCATAATGGAAACAGTTGATAGTTTAATCATAGAAGGTGGATGTAGCAAATATAACTACCCTCTTACCTAAGTTTGTCACGTTTATAGTTTGTCTCTGTTTGCGCTTTTTTTCAATTACTATATAAAGATTGATTTCACATATATATATTCTAGGTAAAGCATAAACGGTTTTTCGATAACAATGTTACAATAAACACGATTTATTGCTAATAATAAATCAGTTAAGATAGAATTCAAATATAGAACAAGTAAACAACAAAAAAATAAATTATAACGTTTACATATGTATTTTGTTTGATAATTATTATTTACAAACTTTTTTAATTAACACGGCTTAGTTATCATTGTAACGAACTTAAAACTTAAATTGATTTAAACTATTTACACGATTATTTATATACTAACTAATTTACTAAACCAAAACTTTTTAAACTTTGAAAAACATCTCAAAGCTTATCAACTTCAATATTTCGAACACTTTCATTGTAGAATTGTTGAATGAATTCAATTGTAGCTCCTAAAAATTGTATGCTTATAAATTAAAAATTGAACTTATGATCAGTTGTAATGTAATGTAATTTTTATTTAAAAAACGATTAGTTAGAAGTTGTTTATGATGTTGTGAAGTATTATAATTAAAGTTTGTTTCTGGGAAATGTTCGATAAATTGATCGATGTATGTATTGATCGATTGGGATTGTGAGTATTATTTTAAAAATGCGTCATTACAATAGTAGTGTCTTGTCCAGGAAGGAAAACTGTGAAATGCTATTAATATAAGTACGAGAATAAGGAAAACGAAAAAAAAATATGATACATGCTGTAAACATCAGAATTTAGATTTTTTGAGAATGTTACTAAATGGTAACACTACCAACCTAAAACAATGTTGATGTAAGCGTCATACGTCACGTGAGAAACGGGTTTTAATGAAGTCTTTGTATTTTGTTTTTTTTCTTTCTCCTGGTTTCCATTCTAGAATTTGTTTGGGTAGTTTTTTTGACATGTCTGCTACCGTCCTTCAAAAATTCACTTGTATAGCTGTTAACGTTTCTACATTGTTCTTTTTTATAGACCATACTTCCGAGCTGTATGTTATGATACTACATTTGTTTTCTTTTGAGATAATTTTATCCCAGAAAACGTTGTTTAGCATAGCAATAGCGTTTCTACCCGGTATGCTACGTTCTTGGATCGCCTCGTCTAGTCTTCCGTTCTGTGATATTTTAAATCTGAGATATTTGTATGCATTGCATTGTTTTATACTTTGTCTGTTGTCTGTTGTTGGGTATATATTCACAAAAACGCAGACGTTTACAAAAAGATACCAGTGATTATAAGGACCCTTAGTTTGTGCAATATATCTTTTGTCATGTTCTCGTTATTATTTTTCAACATTATGGTTGATTAACAAATCTGAGGCTAAACGCCATCTCGTAGGAACGGAGCTAGGTATGAGTTAATCCACATGTAGAAAACTATGAAGTTGTTAGTTAGATAGTAAATATTACAACCGCGAATTTCAAAAAATGTATTTGAATTATACGCGGCATAATATTTCTAACTGTACTACGCAAGTGCAAAAATTTGTTTATATAATTGCAGAAACCATCTTAGAGACCAGTGGACAGCTGTTTCGTCCTATTTGGACTCCTCAGCACTGGAATACTCTAATGCAGTTTCCACAACTATATAAAACAAATTGCCATAGTTTTAATCCCATTCGGGTGTTAATTGATTAACAAATTTGAGGATAAAGTATAAGTAAAGTAAGTATAATTCAAATACATTTTTTGAAATTCGCGGTTGTAATATTTACTATCTAACTAACAACTTCATAGTTTCCTACATGTGGATTATGGTTGATATAGGATTGGTATATATCTTTTTCTGACAGTATTCATTAATTGAAAAAAGTGCATAATAGTATATTAAAACACAAGTTACAGAATAAACGCGCTTCAATCACAACACCGGATTTTATACACCAGCCGAGCGAGTTTACGAAACGGTCGAGTAATTCAAACGTATTCTATGACTTGTGTTTTATACTGTTTTCTCTATTTTGATTCTATTTTAGTAATTCCTGTATAAATTTAAATTTCAAACACTGAAAAACTTTAGTATTTTATTGAAATGGCAACACTTACACTTTGAATATATTGAAATTTTTCTATGTTAACATGAAATCTCATAAGAAATAAGCTTTTTACACCTTTATAGAACGTCTTTATTTTATTTAGACATCAACATTTGAATTTCAATTGTTAAGTTATGATAATTTTGATTTTTGTTTTCATCTAACCTCAGCTTACTATGCAGGAATACCAACTTTGAGAAAACTAACATTACTAAAATTCGTGTAAGAATTTGCTAATTTTTACACCGATTTTAGTGTGACAATCGTTAATTCTTAGTTCGAAATAGAGAACCTCATTAACATTACGGTATCCAATAAACGTTTCCATTTGTGTTGTATATTTTTTTATGTGCACTGTTCAGCGTTAACTGTTTGTTACGTCAACCTAAATAAAAAATGTTGGTGATTTTTGATCATACTTACAATCAAATTTATAATTTCATCATGTACAAACATTTTATAAAAATCATGAGGTTTTATCATAAAATGCATAAAATCGGGTGTGAAAACAAGAATTTGCCTCACTGAATAGAATATCTTGTAAATATTCGACAGTTGCTTCAAACCACTCACAATCTTTAGTTTGGTTTGCAATTTCAATTACTATATCATTAAAACCAATGTTTCCCATATTATTTATTACTTCGTCAGTTAACATTAGAATGTCTTCCGGGTTTGGACCGTGTCATAGTTGCAACCGAAGCTGCCAACGTTTCGCCCACTTTCGTAAGGGGCTTCATCAGGGCGTGAGAGAAATCGAAGAACTCAAACAAGCAATCGAAATCTAACTAAGAACTTCTCAAAAGTTAGGTTATCCACTTGTGAAACAAGCCATAATCTAAACTCTGAAAAGGTAAGAAAGAAAACGATAACCTGAAAAAGCAAACGAAAATCTAACAAAGAACCACTACCGAGTTAGGTTATCAACTTGTGAACCAAGCCAGATTCTAAACTCCGTAGAAGTGACTTAAGAAGAAATAGTCTCCGTATTTAAAGGAAAAGGATCGTCACGGATGGTTAAGCTCGACCCTGATTGGGTTACGGTTGCTAGGGGGCGTGTTTTTGATAAATGACTAATAACCGGGAACCAAAGAGGGGATAGTTCGAAACCATGATCGCGATTGAAGTTATTGGGGTGTTTGATGATTTCTATGCTTTCTCGGAATTTCCTGTTGAAAAAGAAAGGAGATTTGGCAATCAACGAAACATTATCAAAATCTATCTTGTGACCTGTAGTAAAATGATGTTCAGCGACCGCAGACTTGGAAGTATACCTTTTCCTTATACAACGATCATGTTCTGAAATGCGAGTAATGACGGAACGACCGGTTTCACCAATGTAGACTAAACCACAAGAACAGGGAATTTGGTATACACCTTGAGATGAAAGTGTAGGTAATTTGTCTTTGGGAGAAGGAAGAATCTGAGAGATTTTGCCTGTCGAGTTGAATATGGGTTTAATACCATTCCTACGAAGAAGTTTCCCTATTTGATCTGTAACCTTGTGAATGTAGGGTAAAAAGACCAATTTCGGGTTGGATTCGGGAGTAGAAATGTCCTTAGGTAATCGAGTACGTGGATGTAAACGACGATTAATAACTCTATGAATATCTCCCTTTACATAACCATTGTTCACTAAGGTTCTAGTAAGATGACGGAGTTCTGAGTCTAGATTCTCAGGTTGACAAATAGAAAAGGCACGATGGACCAAAGATTCAATAACAGAACGTTTCTGTGCACGATGATGATGAGACGAAGCATGAAGGTATCTGTCCGTATGGGTGGGTTTGCGATAAACAGAATGGCTCAGAAGTCCGTCGGGCTTACGAGTCACAAGAACGTCAAGAAATGGAAGAGAACCATTACTTTCGATTTCCATAGTAAATTTGATATCTAAGTGTTGATTGTTAAATCGTCATATTGAATTGTCTAAGTTTCTTGATCATCTTACCTTTTCAGAGTTTAGGTTATGGCTTGTTTCACAAGTGGATAACCTAACTTTCGAGAAGTTCTGAGTTAGATTTCGATTGCTTGTTTGAGTTTTGCGATGAATCTCACGCCCTGCTGAAGCCCCTTACGAAAGTGGGCGAAACGTTGGCAGCTTCGGTTGCAACTATGACATGGTCCAAACCCGAAAGACATTCGAATGTCAAATGGAGTTTCTAGATGTCTGAAGTTGACGATACGACTTCAAGTACAGGTTTGTTTGCCTTTTTGAGTGGATGTTGGTGAGTATCACTCGTCGATTTGGAATTTTCTGACGAAAGACTACATGTATTTGTCTGATGTTGCATCATTTTTAAATGAATCACATTTCTGGCCAGAAAGGAATTCTGCCGATAGTTTTTGCAAATGTTTTTGACCTGCTTCGTATGACATTTTTATAAGGCACACAGTAAGTTACGACTAAAATCAAATCACAGAAACGTGCTTGTTGCTGCAGGTATGAACTTGTATTTATGTATCAAATTGGAGAATCCTGAATCATCACACGGTAGGTATCCAAAGCCCGCGTGATACCAATGTCGACAGAAAAAACAATAACTTTTTTTTACTTAAATATTGCGTTTCTAACATCATTTCCTAAAACAGTAAAACACAGTGCATAAGAATATACTGGCACTCATTTTTTTTAATACATGGTGGCAGTCAACGTGTTAAATACACCTATCCCTCGATTTACACGGTACTTGTTTTACACGTTTTCGCTTTTACACGGTTTTCCAAATAAGTTTTTTTTTGTTTTTATCGCACTCTACTAAACGCTACTGTGATTGAACACGTGCGCTGCGTACACATCTCAAATAAAAACCAGTGTTTCCGTAATATATTACATATATTAACCTGTCAATGCATTTTATTTTTATTTCTGTGTACACCTAAAAATATTGAAAAAAGTCACAACTGTTAAATAGCAAAATTATGCATTTTCTGCAAGCTTTTCGATTTACACGGTTTTGACTTGAAAATTTTTAATTTTCGATTTACACGTTTTTCTCAGGAACGTATCTACCGTGTAAATCGAGGGATAGGTGTAATTAATTTTATTTAGCATGTCACATGGATGTCAGTGTATTACCAAAATCTTCGAACCAATAAAACAAATTATCTTTGTTATTTTCTTAATTGTAATTCAAAGCGTTTCCGTTTCCTTCACAACTTTTTTTTTATTTTTTTTAGTTTAGTTTAATAATTTATTTTAATACGCAAACATTTTTCCTCTTTATTTTTTGTTACTTTAAATTTATACATAGTTCCTTTAATTCTTTTTTGCCAAAGATACATTTGATGCAGTGGCAGCTGGTGATCAATACTGCAGGAGGGTCATTTCAAAATTAAAACTTTAAAAATGCATTCTTACTTAATAAAATAGTTATATTTTAAGTCAATTTAGTATTTTTTGGAGGGTCATTGACCAATTGACCTAATGGAGAAGCCGCCACTGATTACAGAAAATTATAATAAACGCTTTACAACTAAACGTGCATTTTTGATAGACGTTATAATCTATAAAGCTTTTTTTTTTGACAATTAATTGTTAAACTCATACGTTTATAATAATTATTATAATATAATTATAAACAACTGCTATTGGAAACTATTTGCAAATTTTTTAATTTTAAACTTAAAACTGTTGCTTAATGTAATATATAACGAAGATAAACGTTATCAAAATAAAAAAAATAAATGTTATTAAAGAAGATATTGACGTCTCCAAAGAACTAGTTTTGAACTACGAGATAAATATTGCAAGTTTTATTTAAAAAAAAACTAATTCATTAACGTTATAATAAAGATTCCTGTTATCAATTTTTATTAAGGCGTTTCGTAATACTAAAACTGTTTTAAAATTGTTTCTTGTTAATGACAGTAAGTCAATAGAAACCAACTAACTATAGTCACTTTTTTTTTAACAGCGAGAGCTAAAGTTTGAGCGTTACTTACACTATGCAAATTCGAACCATTTTAAGTATAGGTAATCATTTTTACATGAATAGACGCATATTAACTTACAAAATTTTATTTATAGATGATTTATAGATAAGAAATTTTAAAATGTTTTATAATGAAGTACGCGACTTGTTTAAGATCTAAAATAAATTTAAACGTTTGTAAACAAATTTATTTTGATTTATTTAAATTGTAAAAGTATAAAAATACAGTCTGTAAAAATGAATAAAGGTTTGCTACATATTCAATACAAACCAAAACACACAAACATAACATTATAAAAGCTTAAAACTATCATATACGGTTTTAATGAACTTTTATTGTTTATGACGACTTCATTTTTTATTCGAGTTCCTATTACTTCAAAAAAATTTACCTCACAGTAATAAGGAGGTAAACGTAAAAACTCTGTTTTTTGTTTTTTTATCTGTTGCATACAAATTATAACTAGTTTAGGTTATAATTAAATCTTGCCCGATACTGTCTGCGAATTTTCAAACCAGTAAAAAAACTCTTTAATAAAAGCATTTTTGCGATAAGTTACACAGTAATTAGTTCAAACTTTATTTTTAATATTTTTTCGAAGGAGTAATTAAATTACTAGATCTGTTGATCATTGCTAAACCTTGAATTTGTTTATAAATTAAATTTTTGTAAGTGAAAATGGTTGAGTTTAATACTAATTTAATGGCTATAAAAATTCATTTATTAGTATTGACCTATGTTTTTCTATTTTTTCCAGTTGTGGTTTATAGGATTATATACTAGGTGCTGAGGTATATTAGTATACATGGATACTATGTAAAAAGAACAAATAATATGCTGATTTGGGATCTTTAAATTGTCAATATTGTTTTTAAATATTTTTTTATGCTAAGTTTATTTTGGGCAGACACATTTGAAATGATTTTAGAAAGAAAATTTGACAATTGATGTGTAGGACTGGTCAAGTTGAAACTGTGGGTCGTAGTGAGTTATTGTTTTCATGGAGTTTTGGTAGTCCATAAGTTTTTGAGGCCAAACCATTGTTGGAAATTAATTTTTTATACGTTATATCAATCCAATTATTATTAAGCCAAGATTTAAAAATTTTATTACAGTTATTTTTTTAAATAAATATTTTTGTCGTTAAGAATGTTAGTCATTTTATTGCTATATTTATCTTGATTCATTATTACTGTTTTTTGTGTTTTATCTGCTTTTGTTATGATGATTTCTGGATGTTGTTTTAAAAAAGTTTTTGTTTTATTTAATCGTGATTTTGTAAGGGGATGAAAAGAAATTGAAGACTTGCTATTGAACTATTTGAATTAAAATTTTTTTAAAGGTTTTTTATGTTGTAAAAGTATGTTGCGAGTGTCAGTACAAATCTTATTTTATGTATCAGGTGTTAAGTTTTTTATGTTTGTTTCAATGTTTGCAATTATGTGTTCTGTGGGAAGCTTTTTGGGTGTTAGGGTGATAGGAAGATTAAATTTTGGTCCATATTTTATAACTTCAATTACTTCTGAGGGTAAATTAATATTAGTTAGTTGGTGATCCAATTTTTGTTTTGGTAATTGTTAATTTTTGAGTTCTAAATGACTGCAATATCATTTTTATGTTTAATAGTTTCTAGGTTTTTAATTTTTTTAGTTAAATAATTTTCATGTTAAAAAAATATTTATTAAGCAATGATAGCATGTTTTTACACAATTTATTTTATGTTGATTGAAATGAATAACTCTTTTTTAATTGAAAAAAGATAATATGGTTTAATTTCATTCGTTTAATAAAATTCGGTTAAACATCATATCGCTTAAATCTCAATAGGAAATCTAAGTTAGTGCTCCCCTTTACCAATTAATATGTTTAAAAAAAACAAAGTTTCTGTGCTCTATAATGGAGGTATACGTAGTTTATTTCAAATGTTATTAAACCCAATCATTTTCACTTACAGAAAATTAATTGATAAACAAATTCAACATTTAGCGATCGGTCAACCAATTGCATCAACCATAGCAGATCTAAAAATCGGCAATCCGGATAATATATATAATATAAAAATGAAATTTTAAATTTACTTCAAATGTTTATTAAAATTCACTCATCAAATAGAGAAAAACAATAAAATATTCTTTTTAGATTTAACAATAATGAATAATACCAATGAAACTATTGATACCATTTAGTATAAAAAAGAGATTAAAACAGATAGATACATAAATTATAACTCAATCATACATATTTCTTATAAAAATCAGTAATTTATAGTTTAGTAGAGCGAGCCATAAATTTATCTTCAAAACAATTTTGTCATAATGATATTAGGTAATATATTCTAACATTCTAACTACCCACTTAATTTTATAGACGAAAATATCAGTTGACGTTTAAAAAATATCAAAAATATTAATTACATCAATAAACAATCCATAGAAGCAACAATAAACCTACAACAATTTTACAACTTCATTTAAATACACTAACAATTTAAAAAGAATATTAATTATAAAATTAAAAGATCCGACCTCATTACTTCCTCAATCTAATGTCATTTATAGTATATCATGTTTAACTTGCTCTAACTGTTACATTGAACAAACTAAGCAATTACTAAAAAAAAAACGTATGCAATAACATAAAAATTCTGTAAACAATTATTACATATATCATGCTAACAATAAAACTGCATTAGTAGAACATTCATTTAACGAAAACAGTATCTTCAACTCGGTGCCGCGTCGATAATTAGTGTGCAAACATTTTCATGGCACCCATGAAAATTATAGTTAAAAAATTGTTTGGTATTGTTGAATAAAAAGTTAAGTAAAAACAAACAAATATCTATACAGATGACAATAATACAAGAAATATAAAAATGGTAAAATATACAAATCAAATACACTATATAAGGTATGTTAACACATATGTAAATGCAATGGTGCAACTCTTAAAAATAACAAAAAAAATTCCAATATGCAATTAAAACAAATTCTCCTTACAATCTACTTCTAAAAAATAAAAAGAAATAATAAATTCTTTCTGTCAGAACGGTCAGCTAGACCTACCTTATATTACATAACAAAATAAAATCTATTTTTACAAAATAAAATCTATTTTCACAAAAAATGCACTTTTCGAGCCTTCATGTCAGCAAACTTTTGTATGATATGCTGAATATCTATTTCTCCTAATATAGATGATTCTATTGAGATGATAGACAAATTTGATAACCATTCTTGACTCATGGTCGACCTTAAATAATTTTTTATTAGCTTTAATTTTGAGAAGGATCTGTCTGCAGTAGCAACAGATACTGGTAAAGTGAGTAGAAACTGCAATTAAATCATTATAAAATATAAATTGTAAAATTTTAAATATATCATTTTTTAAATCTTTTAACATAGGCTGGATTTGTACAATCGTCTCTATCTATATCTAAATTATAGTTAAATCTCAGTTATTACTTACTTTTTGTACCAAAGTCTTAGTTGCGATTTTTCAGGAGTTTTGTCTAAATGGTGTAAAAATTGAAAGGCGTCTGTTTGATTTTACAATAAGAAAAATCTTTAATTGACTGAAATTAATGCTTGATAAAAAAGTTTATTTTGTATGTTTTAGTATCTGAAATTGGTTAATCATCATCACGTAGTCGAACTGTTTAGTTTTTTGTCGACGTCGTAAAGGGGCGGCTGTTTAAAAATTCCACATCTAATTTTTTTCAAGTTTCTTTTGCTGCAGTAATAACGCCATTAAGCTTCTCATCTGTACGAAATTCGAGCAAAAATTGTTTTAATTTTAGTAAAGCTTTCAGAGCCAATTGTATATTAATAGTTTTTGATTGTAAAATTTTACTAACAAAATTAATTTGCACTAAAACTTCATACCAGATGTGAACTGAACATATAATCGTAAATGCTGATATTTTACTCTCTAGCTTCATATTTTGATTTCTCTATTTCGACATGAGAATTAGCCATTCTTACACTAAAATCCGTGTAAGAATAAGCAAATTCTTACACGAATTTTAGTAATGTTAGTTTTTTCAAAGTTGGTATTTCTGCATCGTAAGTTGACGTTACATGAAAAAGAAATCAAAATTATTGGAATTGAACAATTGAAATTTCAATTTTGATGCCAAAATAAAATAAACACGTTTTATTACTTTAAATTTATTTACTTATAAAGGTATAAAGAGATAATTTCGTATAATTTTAGGTTAACACATAAATTTCAATATGTCAAAGTGTAAGTGTTGCCAATTCAATAAAATAATAAAGTTTCCCAATGTTGTTTTAAAATTAAAATTATACGAAAAATATTAATTATTGTATCAAAATAGAGAAAATAGTATAAAACACACGTCATAGAATACGTTTCAATCACTCGACCGCTTCATAAACTCACCGCTGCGCGGCTCGTGTATAAAACCCGGTCTCGTGCTTGAAGCGCGTTCATTCTGTAACTTGTGTTTTAATATACTATTCTATAATTCTTGAACTAAACTGAAAACCCCAACTGTTTTGTGATTAACTTTTACAGTATCATTACTATTAAATTTAATGTTTGAGTGGCACAGGGCATATAAAACGCTCGTGGATTCAGATTCAAATGAATTTTCTGCAAATCAAATTTTTTTAACTTTTCTGTTATAAAAGAACTCAAACCAATGCAAGTTGTATCAAAAATAGGGCAAAAAACTAAAAAATGTTCGCGTATTTCTATTTCCTTAGAACAGGTGTTAGAGCGAACAAAACGTACCTATGCTAATATTTATTTGCTCTATATGTGCAATACCCGGTGTCTAGTCCAATATTATTAAAAAATACTTATTCTGCCTGCATAAATTCAAAATTAAAGTTTAGATTTCCTTTGCCAAAGCAGATACGATTTCATTTTTGATTTTGTCACCAAGATACGTGAGCATTTTTGAACTTGTGAAGTAGCACGTTGAATATAATCATTCATTATTGGATCAAATTTACTTAACATTTCAATACACTTCAAAAGTTTTGTTATTATTTTGAAATAACATACTGTCTTGACCACGAAAAGCTAAACTTTGCCGAGCTAAAAACTGAATAACATACTATTATTTTAATTACATTATACCGTCTTAGTTTTTCGATTGCAAAAGTTTTTTGATTGGCACTATCAATTGAAGTTTTATTTTTTAATGCTTGACATAGTTCTGTCCATTTTTGATAGTTATTAAATTGAGATGAATTTTCTTTATGTCTATTTAGATTCATTACTAAATGTAACGAAATCATTTCAACCCCCAGAAAATTTATTATTTTCTTGCACATCGAAAAGTTTGCAACAAAAACAGAAAACCATTCAATTATGATTTATACAAAGTACAGGATAAATCTTTTTTTTTGAAACTGTAGTTCATAATTTATTATTCTTTGTACAGTATAACTTAGTAAACGATATTTAATACAGGGTAGTTTTATTAAAAACTTGAGAATCTGCTGCCATCGTTGTTTTTTTTTTCTTTTTCTTTACTTGTGCCATTGCCTACTTCTAATGTCGATAGGAGTTCTGGGTTGATCCTAGCCTTCTCCGTGGTCGGTTGTTTAACCCAGTGGCGCCTCCCAGAAATTTAATTAATTTTATTTTCTTTAATCGGAAATCGGTACTCACCCTACTTCCGATGTTTGCTAGTCGTGGATAGAGGCCAGGAGACGACATTAGAGTTAGTTGGCCGTTTATAGTTTAGCAATATTGTTACAAATTTATACGCGGCGTTGCCAAACTGAATAAATTTAAATGCAAATTAGTATGTGAATGCAAAATAAAATTTTAAATGTAATGAACTCTTAACGGAACGTTACAAATTAATTTCTATGATAAATTTCTCCGTTTTTTAAATGTATTTCATAATAATTAGAAGAAAATCTTCGACACGACGATTCACGAGGAAAATTAAACCGTGTAATATGTTTTGGGCAATTTTCAACTAAAATTTGTATTGTATTCGTACTTAGAGCCTTTGGTCAATGACCTGGGTCATCGCGAATAGGGTTTACTTTGATGAGGTCTATACAAGTGTTGGTTTCATCAAAATTTGTTAATTGTGGCTCTTCTGTAGCTGTAATCTGCGCCTCAGATTAATGCGCCGCTTGGTTTTCTTTAATATCAGTAGGAATCGTGTTTTCAGAAGCCGAAGAGCATCAAGATCAAGTATTCAAAATTGATGTAGATGGAACAGGTGGTGTTTTTGTCACGCTCCTCGTCTTGTTTATTAAATTTTGGTAACCCGATAATTTTTTTCCTTCATAAGACATCTGAAAAATAATAATTTTTACAAAAACAACTGTCAAAAGTTGAAACCAGTGTTTTTATATTTTACGTATTTTTCTATTGCCGACATGTAATTTGTGGCTGAATTGTGATTTTTTTGTTGGATTTTTTGTCTTTGTCACAACGATATCTCATAACAACAACAATAACTCTAAACACATTTTCCCGAGCTTTCGGAAATCTGTCTCTGTTTTTGAATAAAAGTGTTAATCATAGATAAACAATGTGCTAATTTTTTATTTTAATTAAACGAACTCCATGGTAACCTACTAATTTGTTTATTATTTTATCCTAGCAACCTGTTGCCATGCAGAATATTTTAAAATTTAATTTCATTTCTTATAAGAGAAAAAACCCAGCAAATCCTATTAAAATCACTAAAATTCCTACCACACATATATCACTTAATGTTTGCTAAAATATAAGCTGATTCTTAACTTTTCTCGTATATTCTTGTAGTTTAAAAATGCGGCAAGTAGCAAAAAACCGTACAAAACTTTGGCAAGTATATATTTTATATTCCCAGTAAGCAAGGTGAGTTCATTGCAAATTCTTTGCAAGGCTACAAATAAAAGTACAAACTTAATAGTTTAGTCTCTAAATACTTCCGGAAAATTTCTGCAGTAGTTGAATCTGTCCCCATTTCGATTTCAATTCTAAACTTTTAAGTGATTAGTGAAGATCATCTGCCAAGTAGCAGCAAATTTTAGTCCACTTGACACAAAGAAGCAGTGTATGTATATTTAAAATTACCATGTGAAAATTTATCGCAAGTTTTGGAAATACATACTTTCTTAGTGTTGTAGAGAATTTGCAATACTCCCTTATCTAAAATTATCTACATAGAATACGTCTTAAAATAGGAATATATATTCAATTTTCAAAAATTTTAAATTAACTTCTCACAGGGGTAGGTATGGACACGACAAAAAGTGTAGAATAATAAATTAACAATAAAACAAAAATAATATGCCGAACTATACCTATTATAAATATGCTGGTTGACTTACCTTATGAACAATTACAATATATCACTAAAGCGTCACGTACACGATATGATAGTCTTCTAATGTTGTAAGAAATCGAATCTGCCACTTTCCTTATACAGGACTACGCAAATCGACCAGTTGTGACAGATCGTAACGTAAATGAGGTTGTTGACAAAATTGCAGCCAAGGCGGTGGCGATTATATTTAGTGGCGGCTTCTCTTTTAGATCATTTCATCAATGACCGGAATGAAGGTATTTTATTTTCTTTAAAATTACAGAAAATTCGAGTTTAAATCAAATTATCAGAGTTTGAACTTCATCCGTTTAAATTGAGAATTGAGATACGAAAACCGGAGGGTCACATTTACGTGTGCGCGCATGCATAGTATTGAAGACGAATTGTAATTGATATAGTTATTGTAGTCAATAGTAAGATACACATAAAACAATTTTATGCGAGTTAGAAAAGAAGATAAGTAAACGCTTAAATGTTTGCTTGCGGTCTTGAGCCCGGAGGTCATTTCGCCTACTCAGTGGCAGTGAAATGCTTACGTGACTTAAGTCATTTATCATTATCTTCGCAGCACGTGTGTATAAATCACAGATGCTAGAATGCACATTTCTTATCACATATGACAAACTTTACAGTCGATTTTCTTAGTTAATTTATAATATTAATTTGTAGTAGACGACTTATTGATATTGTTTCATAATGATGGTGGTACAAGACATTAAAAACTAAATAGTTAATATGAATTTAGACCTTTAGAATTTAAATTCCATTTTCATTCTCAGCTTTTACTTCAAATCCGTAAGACGAGTAAACATAAAAATAAAGAAGTTCGTAGTAATTTTAAAGAATCTATGTATGATTCGTCAGGTTGGATTTTTGAATTTGAAGTAAATAATAGATGTTACTGTTTTGTAGGTTCACTGTTTTCACCTGATTCATTACAGTGTAAAAATAATGTTACTGATTTATAGCATTTAAAAGAAAAAGTGAAAAAGCACTCGTTATCGGTGAATCACATTAAAAATTGTATAAATTATGCTATTCTTGTCCGCGGTAATATTCGCTTACAAATACAATTGAACAGCGCTTGCCGAAAGCCAATTAAAGACTACAATGAAAATGTTAAATCATTTCTACGCAATCGGCAATATTATGGAACAAGTCGTGCGTATTTCTATGCTAAGCATTAAAAAATCTTCCATCAAAAGCTGTAAATTTGTATCGATCATTTTGCTAATTGTAAAGATAGACGAATGTATTAAATCTTAATCTTAAATATAAATGATCTTAAATATAAATTGTGTTAATTTAAGAATGTTTTTTAGATTTTGCGGTAATTGTGTTTTTTTAATGACCCTTTTGTATGATTGACCACCAGCTGCCACTGATTAAATTTCCAAATTATCATGGGATATTTGGAATTCTAATTGTTCAATTTCTTCGGACGCGCTGTCCTGCTTCAACTTCAGTAACCCAAAATCGCTACATAATAAAACTAATTTAAACAATATGTTCTTTTTAGAAATGTTTAAAATAAAATTTAAAAAAATTAAAACATAAAAATTAAATTAATTACAGGAATGACATACATAAATCTAAGTAACACCAAAGAGTAACACTTACTGCAAAATCATTAATATGTGAAATAAAAAAATATTTAATTTTCAAAATACAAATTATTAACATCTTAGAATACTGTTACTTTTTTCTTTTAAAAATCAATCATTTTAAACTGGTAATCATTTTTACATATTTAACATTATACTTTTACGTGCCTGTACATAAACATAATTTAAACTATATAATCGTTATTCTTCTAATAAAAGAAGTTAATAAAATTATTATAAAATGTTAAAATCAGCAACGGATGTACAAGTCTCTCTCCATTATGTTTTAATTTTTTAATTTTGATTGTTTGATAAATGTGGTTATGCTTTCTCATGGAGAATCCGGATTGGCATTCATCAAAAAAATTGTTTTAAATTATTGAATTGTATTTAAATTTCATAATTTATCCTAAACGTTAAATATCAACTTAATGATAATTCAATTTGTATATTTTGCAGATTTTGAAAAGGCACTTGTAAGTGCCAAACGTAAATTTTTAACATGTTGTTGTAAACAAATAAATAAACTTAGCCAATTTGTTGTAATCTAATTACTCTTCAAAAAAAAAAAAAAAAAAAATACATAAACCAACAGCATACATTATTTTTAACTAATATATTTTAAATATGTCTTTCTGTAACTCACGTTTCATACAGATAAGTTTTTATTATTACTTTTATACTTTTTAATCGTGCGAAAGTAATGTCTTTTGTACATAATAATGTCATCTTAATGAATCAAAATACTTTTTAAAATTAATTTGTTTTAGAAATTCATACAAAGTTGAAGATTTTGTATTTGACATTTCAGAATTTTGCTTTATGTAGATGTGTTTAATCAATTGCAATTTTGCATTTACACGGGTGAATTTAAACAGCTCTCGTTATTAAAAAAAATTGACTCTAGTAAGAGATCTTGCCGATACATTTAAGACAAAAAAATTAATAACAAACTAAAAGAATGTAGTGTGTTAAGTTTTTCTTTTAATGTTAATATAAGCTTTATCAAACCAACCACAATTTAAAAAAAACATACCTAATTCTTATTAAATCAGCTAAGCACTAAGTCACAGTATATTAAGGCGTATATAGTACATGAAAAAAAATTGTTTTAAATCGCAAACTTTGCTTTTTAAACAGCTATACGCCAGAACAAAATATTTGTAAAAATTTGGAATTGACCAACAAAAACTTATTTTACATTTATAGTTTTTTAGATTCTTTTCACGTATCAAACTAAAGCATCATTCCGTTTAAACCATTTCGAGTGGCTTTGACCTACTTCATTAAACGCAAATTTTAAGAAACTTCAATACAGTTCTATATTAATGGAAATCAAAAGTAATAGTAAAGTGATTAATTTGCATCAAAAAAATATGTTTGAAACAATGAAAAGATTTTAAGCAAAAATAAATATTTGCAACTAATAGTTTACTAAAAAAACGTGTTGGCGTGTTAAGTAATTGTAGCATTTTTAGTTTGTAATTGCTCGTGTTGAACTGCAAATAGATTTTTAACAATTGCCAAATTTTTCATTGGCAATGCAATCGCTGAATAATTGCCAAACAATGAAAATACGTTTAAAAATGCAAATTTTTACAAGTTTATTTTGTCACATTTATACAATACTGTATCAGTATTGCAATAATGCAAATCACACTGCAGTGTTGCACATAAATAGTTATGAAGTGGCGTAGGTTGACTAGTGATTGACTAGAAAATTACTCTATTTGGTTGTAAAATATTCATTTTGTAATTTATGCTGTATATACTATACATTAATGCCACTTAAAATCGATAAATCGGTATTTAATTTAATTCAATTACAAAGGTTGTTTTTGAAAATTTATATTAAGATATTAAACAGTTCAAGTCTGTCATTGATACAATTTTGAATCTCAATTTTTTTAAATAAACGTTTTTGTAAATCTAAGACGGTTGTTATGTTTGTTTTTTCCAACAATTATTGATTAAAACAACGTATTTGCTTGTTACTTTAAATAGTACTGTCTTTCTTAATTTTTACTTAATGATAGAACAAAAAGAGTTTTGTGCATCTTTAGTGCTTTGTTTTGCTAAATAAATTTATTTTTTATTATCTATAATATGGTAGAAAAATAGTTTTTAATTCTTACACTGAATACGTAAAATACAGGAAACGTATCTAAACATTTATTATACGTCGAGTAATAACTGTTTTGACTTCAAGTGATTTAGGTTAAGACCCAAGGACTAAAAATTTAAGAAACTCTTAAAATTGAATAAAACAATAACCAAAGATAAAATTAAGTCAAACAGAACAGCACGAAAAGCTATTTTTATCAACAAACAAATCCCAAATAACTGTTTGAGATTTTATAAAAAATTCAATTTTTATAAGAAAGTATTGAAAAATTAATAAAAGCGTAAACAATTTTCTTAGATAAATAAGTTAAGGCGTTTAATTTTTATAAGTTTAATTGATTTATGCAAATACATTGATAAGTTACTTAAGTACACGATTTTAATATTGTTTATTAAATATTTATAATTTTTTACGGCATAATTAAAGTTTAAAATTTTTCTACACATTTTGTATCTACCAATTAGTTCCCAGATTCGTTTTTCCCGATGTTTGTGGAATTTCAATATTGTTTAAATTACTGTTAGAATTTATAAAAAAAATTCAATTTTTGCAACTAGGTTTTTTCGATCTTTTAAGATATTATATATGTAACGCTAGGAACTACTGGGAGCAAAACAAACGTACATACATATATATTGAAAAATAAAGAGTTTTATTGACAATCGTACAAAAAATAAAAAACCAGGTATTTAACATTCTGTTTAAACTTTATTTGTGTGGTAGAAAACAAAACAATCAATGCACTTTTTTTTTTCTGAAGAAGACAGCGACATGACTGTCGAAACGTCAAATATTGTAAATTTTTCCAAGTTTGTATGCTTTCTAAGTTTTATGAATTTTGTGAAAAGTGTAAACATGGAACGCGGTTCAAAACCCGAAAATATTTATTTGTTAAAAGATTATGCTCTAGTTCAGCGTTTCTCAAACTTTTTTAAGCGTGGAGCAAATTGAAGTTAGTTTAGCGGAACTATACTGGGTATATTTATTCAAATAATTAATTAACTAAATAACTATTATTAAAACTTTTAATTTTAAGAAAATAGATAAATTTTATGTAAAATTAATAAAAATTTTCAAAAACGATCTTTATTGTTAATTATTACAAAAGTGTTAGTATATTAGTGCGATGTGTGATATTGAGACTTATTTGCGCCAATTTCTTTAATGTTCGGTTTTATAGAAGAAAGTTGGAGTCTCATATCAGGCTCTGTATCTACACGATTTCGATACTTCGATTTAGTGGCGACGTACGAAGAAAACCCAGTTTCGCAAAGGTATGTGCTGACAAATGAAAGAAGAACAAAAATATCATTTCTTGACGGTTCTGGATACTTGTGTTCGGTTCTCAAATGCCATTTTTAATGCAGAGTCTGAAACCATATCTACAAATTTTTATTTTTTATTCCTGTGATGAAAAACCATGGGGTTTTTCTTAAACAGCAAAAGGATGTTTTACCTAAAAATAGTAGTATTGCGTAAAGTATTACTCCATTCATTTGCAAAGTACTGTGTTACTACATGTGTGTGTGTGTGTTTTAAATAGGTAAGTCTAAATAACCACATTTTATCATTTAACCGAGTTTCCAAATTAAACTGATGCTCCAAGAAAAAAGAACGCACTTCATCTCGCAACTCAAACAATCTAAGCAAAATTTTACCATGAGATAACCATCGTATTTCCGTGTGAAGTAGTAAAGATGTATGTAGGCTACCCATACTATCACACAATATCTTAAATAACCGCATATGTAAAGGCCAAGACATTATAAAGTTTATTATTTTCAATGAGTCGTCAAGAACAGTTTTTAGAGGAAACGTTAATTTTTTGTCAGCTTAGCGGTGAATTATACAGTGACTACTACAGTTTCTAGCAATTTCTTTGATTCTTGCAACAGCTCCTTCAGTTTTTCCCACCATCAATTTTGCTCCATCAATGCAAACATCGATGCAATAATCCCATGGTAATTCATTTTCGCAAAAATAGTATTAAAAATTTCAGCTCCTGTGATATTACTTTCTAACAGCTTGCAAATAAGTAGATCTTCTTCTATAGCATGCTCGTATTGATACCGTACAAATACTAACAATACTGCTAGTCCTGCTACATCAATGGATTCGTCGATTTGTAGATAAAACTCAAAAGACTTTAGACAAGAAGATAGCTAAAATTTTAGTTATCTGAGAGATTTTTTATGCGTCGAGATACTGTATCATTCGAAAGAGGTTTCATGTACAGTTGTTTAGCCGACTTTTCGTTCAACATACATTTTACCATGTCAATTGCACACGGTTTTATGAGCTTTTCTGCTATTGTGTGAGCCTCTCTAGCCACGAAAAAATGTAGGAAGCTTCGGTAGCATTTTTGTTAACAGTCTGTGATGCTTGAGGTATAAAGTTGTTTGTTTTTAGAAACTCTCTCGTTTTGGGAAAAAAATTTTGCCGTCATATTTTTATATTCTGGATGCAAAGATTAAAAATGACGTAGCATTTTTGCAGGAAACTGTTCGGGAAAATTTTGTTACACAAAACACACTGATGACAATAATTATCGGCATTCATAAATCCAAAAGCTATGTAAGTTTTGTCATACTTTTTTTTTTTGTGGCTTTTGAGTTTTATTTAAAGATGATTGGCGTCTAAAGAACGCTTATTACTTCTTTCTAGCATAATTAAGGTCTGAACACTCTAAAAATTACCTGAACTAGAAGGCACAGGCTTTGATTCCGTACTTTGTGAACTTGATGTTAACGTACGTGGTTTACTAAAGATTCCTGTCTTAAGTCAACGCTCCATTGCAAACAATTAATAACACACCGCTCATAAAACATAAATAACTATGACGCACTGCCATTTATTAACGCAGACAAGTGTTGACTAGGAACCCTGAGAACAGTCATTGTTGCCAGAAAAAATTTGTTCACGTCGGTAGATTACTTTGATAAATTTCACTAGATTCAAAAAATATTTAGTAAATTCAATTTTTTAAGGTTTTTAACGGAAAAAAGTTGAATGCGTAAACTTTTTCTTGAAATTTTAAGTGCTGTAATTTTTAATGTATTACTGTTTATTAGTGTTTATATACAATAAAAGAAGAATTTGCTAATTCTTACACGGATTTTAGTGTGCTAATTGCTAATTTTTAGCCTGGAGTACAATGAATGCCAAACTAACGCGCTTTTGGCACCGATTAATGTCAAAAATACTCGCTAGTAGAAAGAACTAATCTAGACCAGAATAACTGCGTATTGTTACGTAAATGCGTTCTAAACCGTAACTTAAAGATTGGTGAAATTTTCTTCTATTTTTATTTGCTCTATCAACTATAATCACACATTTTTTATCAGGCAAGACTAGCACAAACCGCAATCTGAGGTTATATGTTCTTGCGTTGAGCCTTCAACGCGCGTAAATTTTAACTTTTGTTCGCGGCAAGAGCGCATTAGTTTAGCGTTCTTTGTGCTTTAGACTTTATGTCAACATAGAGAAAATATTTACCCTCTTGAATAAGAAAAATTATTGTCTGTTCATTATTAAACAATATCTATACTTATTAACAAATTTTTGACTTAACGTATAAAAAACTTTATGGCGTGAGTAGGATCTGTTCTGGATGTAATTTTTCCGCGCTTTTTTCAAAATTTGGTTCATATAAGTTCGGGTACGCGCGCAACTTTTTAAATTTGAATTTTGTGTAACTTTGTATTCGGTCGTAAAAGCGAGTTAGTTACTAAATACAAACTTTCACGACCATCACTGGCTGACCTACCTCCGAACGCAACCAGATCATACCCGATATGATTTGTTTTGTGTAAATTTATTTTGTTAATTTTTGTATATATTTGTTTAATGTATTTAAATTAAAATTAGTAAAATGTCTCGTGTTATTAATGCCACAACTATTATAAAAGCGTATTACAAGAATAGATTATAAAACTGATACGAAACACGTTTAATATCAAATTTATTAAAATATTTTGCTTTCATTGAAAAAAATATGCTAATACTATTTTTAAATGCTATAAAAATGTAGCAAATAAATTGATGATTTCTCCATTGAAGAAATTAATGTTTAATTGTTTTATGATGCCATTTTAATTTATTAGAGTAATATTTTGATTAACTTAAATATAAAATATAAAATTCCTGAATAAGTTAAATACTCGTATAAATGTTGCACAAAAACGATAAAACTACAGAGAACAGTATATTAACAATTAAATATTAAGTAATAATAGTGTTGCGTCTTTATTTATTATAAACTAATTTATTTAAAACGACTAAAAATACGTTTACTTAATCTAGAAATATGTACACTTTTAAATTAACCGAACTAATTAAATTTAAATATCTAAGGATAAAAACTTAGAGAAATTTATATAAAACAATAATATGCTATCACTTACGCGACGATAAGATAAAGCCACTAACTTGTTTGTTTACACTATAAGTCACGTTCACTCGATTCGGTGTACACTGTTATTTATTTAAAACTTCGCACGTGCTAATCACTTATTTATCTTTACTTGAATAATCTTCTTAATACAGTTGCATTCGCGTTACGACAATAACTCACCTACGATCTGTCTCGTCGCTATATATAGACATACGGAAATCCTTCTCGAGCGTTCCCTACTTTTCGCTATATCTTCTAGAAAATAGATAACAGCTTCTAGAAGGCTCTTGCATTTGCAAGTAATTTCTCGAACGTTTCAATAGTTTTTTTCTATATGTTGTATAAAGAGGCACATTTTCTAGTTTTTTATCATTTATTTTTAACTAGGATTATTGCATCAGTAAGAAACATTTCCAGTGACGTGGAATTAAAATTTCTGAATTCGGAAAACAGACCACTTTAATATATATTATACAGTGAGCTTGTAAAGTATAGATAAATTCATTATTTTCTAAATAAGGAAGAAAGTTTGTAGGGCACGTCGATTTTGTGTGTTTAAATGTTCTTTTTTCCGCCATGGTCATTTTTTGCTCGTGTTTTGTTTCCCAGTTATGACGTTATCGAAATTTTTTGAGTAACGCATTTTTTTAACGGATTTCGATATTTTTTTGAGCACAAAAATGTCAAAACAGTGTGACCTTAAAGATAAACGTTTTCGAGACATTTGGTTCAAAGTTTCAAAAATGTAAGTAAAAGTTGTATGGTGGAACAAGCATTTTAGGGTTTTATTTTAGTTCACTGGATGTTTTTCTGCTTAAGGGGAGGTTTACTTGGAATTTTTCGAAAAAATCGATTTCTTTTTTTTTTCATAATATGTAAGCTACATATGTCTAGAATTTTTGTGTGAAAGGATTTTTCGATCCGAAACATATTTATGTAACTAAAGCGTCTTGAACGCACCTACTGCACGCGCGCTGAATGACGCTCAAGTCAGTTCACCGCGCGGACCAAATTGAAGGCAGCGTATTTATTTAAAACGTGCAGTTTATATATAAATGAACGAATATGATTTGGTAATAGTAAAAGAAATTTACGATAACGATAAACAATAGATTTTTAAAAACTTTTAATTTATTGATTTAAATAGTTATTCTTTGTTTTACAACAACTGAACCAATTATTACTTGTATAGAAACGTAATTAATGTCATATAACTCTCAAATAAATATAATAGAAATAACCGCCTTTATTAGACCCCTGTCTATGAATATGTCTAAGAATAACATTTGGAAAACAATATATTTTATTCTTAAAAAAAACTAATTTTATAGTTTACGAGACTGATGTAAATAATAGATAACAATAAAACCTTTTTTTTTTCTCTGTTTTATATGGTTATTTTCTTAATCGAGCGTGCACATTTTTATTACAATTAAACAAAGTAAAACCGACAAGAACCTGCGTTGCCAACATTTTTCGGCGTCATATTTTCTCATTTCAATAAAATGCTGAAAACGAGACCAGCACTTTCTCAGGGTTGGAAAAAACATTTCGAAAGAATTAAATTTACGGCTAAAAAAGACCAATAAGTTGAAAATCTGTTTTAAATTACGTGAACAAAAATTTTTTGGTTGGCCATATTGGATCCGCCATTTTGAATTTTGCAAAATTGATTTAAGATTTGTATTCAGCAACCCCGAAAACGTATAGCAACTAAGACTTGTCATGCAAACGAGAATATAATCCCAAGCTAAACTTTACCACAACTTTAAACGTGTTTTTCTCGAAACTACTTTTTTACAACAACTTCGAGCATAGGGCTTGAACAATTCATTTGATTTACATTCTGCAAAGTATGCCTTAAAAGATATACTTTTTTGTATGACTTATACCTAAAATGAAGAAAAAAAGTGTTCATCAATATTTTTTAAGTGAGTTTAAAGTTAAAAAAAGAGGTAAAAAATTAACTTTTATGTTCTAGTGTCCATATTTTTGTTAATTTTGGTACAACTTCATTCTAGTTAGGTATAAGTCATAAGGAATTTTATAAAATTTAATACCAAAAAATATTTTTGATTTCGGTTCACCACCAGCGGGCGAAGACTCGAAGTTGTGGATCAATTTTGTGTCAATAGCAGTCCATGCAAACCGCCATTCTAAACCACCATTTTGTTTTTAAATTTTCAAAAAAATATCACTAATTGCTAAATTCTTGACTTATATAATGATCAAAATCAGAAGTTTGTAAGTATTTTTACTCTGGCACAAATAAACGTCAAAGTTTGCTTACTTTTCAGTCAAATACAAGTAAACCTCCCCTTAATATTGAGCATTCTAGAAATATTTAGGGGCAAATTATTTATTCAAAATTTATTAAAATTAATCAACAATCAACGACTATTCTACAAGAACGGAAATAACGAACAATACAAGCATACATCTACAATAAAAAATCAATCATGATCTTTAAGCATTTTTTGACAATATCCCATTCGCCACTGAAACTCCTAAAGAAGCTTACCAAAAGTATCGCCTGGAATTTCAGTTCTCTAGTTTGTCGATGGTATTTGGTCCATTGCTTTTTAAATACCCCCATAAAAAGTAAGTAAAAGTCGGGGGGTGAGATTAGAAGATATATGATCTTCTTCATTTGGGCAAAGTACTGCAAGTGCAGGGATTAATTCGTCTCTTAAAAATTCAAGGTATCTTTTACTTGTTTCCATTTTTTAGTGTTGATTTCTAGGGGAAAATCGATATTCCGTAAGATTTCTTTGTCATCATTCAGGCGTTGAAATATGGTTTTGCAAAACTTTAACCTGCGGTCAAAATCATCTTCGTTCAGTTCTTCGATCAACGCCACAAACTTCAACTTGTGTGCGAACTCTGTCTCCGTAACCGATCATCATTTTCAAATAGTCGAGGAAAGAAAAATGAATTTGAACTACTATTAAGAAATGGTTAATTAGCAAAACATGACATAAACATTTTTAAAGTAGTACAACAACAAAAAACAGAAATATGATAGATCTTTACAAAAAAGTTGCTTACAAAAACTTACAGTTGTTAAACAAAAAAAAAATAAAAGATGTTGCGGATATTGCATATATTTAAACACGATTAAAATTGAGTACAATTTGTATGTATGTGTGTGGGTGTGCGTGTACGTGCGCGTGCCCGTGTGCGTGTGTATGTGTGTGTAGAGCTGGTTTTTCATATTCTCTCAGTTCTATCAATTTTTACAGTTTCTTATAGAGATAATTATTCCTAACAATTTATTCAAATAACATTTTCTAAAATTAACAGTTTATTAGATCTTTTAGTTATTTAAAAATTTAAAATGAATTCGAAATATTATCTAGGTTTGAATCCTGCCTGCGACGCTTTTTTTTAGAAAAAAAATTGATTTACTAAAGGAGAAAGCAATATCGAGGTACACAAATATAAGGGTTAGTCGATATGACAACATAATCTCAATTTACCATATTTCGATTATATCTTAATGAAATCGAAGAGAAAAATTTCAAAAAAATTATAGCATGCTAGGAAATCAATACAAACGTGTATATATATACTAATGTGTAATACTTAGTACTTTTACTATTATTTCTTTTAAGCAAATAAAATTATAAATCTAGGTTTTTTAATTCTCTGTATTCTTTTGACTTGGATGTTTTTCTTCAATTTGAAAATAAAAAATATGTAGAACTTCCTTATAGGAAAGTCGTGTGGTGACCACATCAGTTTTTTCTATTGTATTTATTTTAAAATTCTAGATAAATAAAGCAAATAAATGTTGTGTCAATGACAAAATTTAATAATAAACAGTTAAACTAGTTGTCGATTTTGATTGGGAAACGCATCTATGCATTTATTCTTTGCAATGCAATAATTACGGAACAATAGTTATTGAGCGAATATTTTATTTACAACGTATGCATGTTAATGAACGAGTTTGTAACCATAGCAATAAAATGAAAGCTATAAAATAATCATGAAAGGCATCAGATAAAAGTTTATTCTAATCAGTATTCAGTTGTTTACTACAATATCAGTTTGAAAGTTTGCATTGTTTAGAAAAGTTTCTAAAGTTTACAAAAGTTTTATAATAAGGTATTGATTTTCTACTCAAAGTAAAACTTCCATTTAGATTCAGTCTTAAATATGTTTTATTGTTGTTATAGTGAAGAAATGGCAGCCAGGCAGAAAAGACAAAGTCACTCAATTCAAAATCTATTAGAAATGCCGTCAACTTCCAGGACGAAGAGATCGTCTCCGGTTTCAATTAATGAAGTCGAGCAAAACGTTGTGGCGACTCCAAAAAAGGTAAGATTGTTTTTAACGTTTCAATCACTGTAATTTAATTGACATTGCTTTTTTTAAGTAACCTGTTATTACATGTACGAATTTTTTTATATTATTATTTATTTGCAACACCCAGAAACTTTTCTTTTCATTCATTGTAATAAAACACAATTGTAATAACAACAGAAAACAAAATTAATTTATTGCTTTGGAATTACTGTAATCAAATTGATTATAGTTATACTAATACACGCTAATACCCAGTGGCTTTCCACAATATATGTAATTTTTATGTAATTCTATACCTCTAAAGATGTTTTATCAACTCTCAAAATAAACTGTGTGTGAGCCCAGATTAAAAGGCTATTTGAAACGAATTTTTAACAACCATAAAAACACACAATTTATTAAATAACATTTTCGACACGTTAGTCTTTAAAAAGATTGCTACAAATGTTTTATAATTTTCTAAAATTGTTTAATTTGTAACAGTTTTGGTATATACTTTAAGCAAACTAAAGCAGCATTTTTTTTAGATTAAGATTCATTTGCGTTTGAAAATAAAAGATAGGTATACTAACTAACACTAAGATAACTGTTGCTTTTGCGTAAACTCTGGGGGAAACTGACGCCGAGGAGGATTATGACAAATGCAAGAATACTTAACCGAAACATAATACTCAAATGTGTTAAACAGCGTTTCCCAAACTGTGGTAGTTTTTCTTGTTACAATATAGGTACGATCTGGATTTAGATGGTGGTACGCTACGTTCTTTAGATTTTGTTTATTGTTACAAAAATTTAGTTTGGGAAACGTTGTATTAGAGCAGGCAAACGACGTCGACGGGATATAAATCGACCATTGAAATCTAGGTTAAGAAAAAAAAAGTAAACTTAGTCAAGACGTTACTAGCACTAGTGGCACAAATTTTAATTACATACATAAACTAGTGGTTAAAGAGAAATCACCACATCAAATAACACAACAACTTAACATAACCAGTGACAAGAATAAAGTTATTGTTCCACATTTCTTGACATTGTCTTCCGTAAATTAGTGAGCATTGAGAAATGGTTCTTGTAAAACCAAAATTTTACAGGCCATGTATTTCTGCAGCTCAAGAAAACAATGTTGACCGTTATTTCGTTATTTCTTTTATTCACAACTGCAGCTTTTTTGTAAACGCCGTAGGGTATTCAAAAGTTTCAGTAAAAGTCGGATTCTGCAATGTATCTGGAGCTTTGTTTAATGTTTTCTAGTAGAATTACTTAACGTCATTTAAGTGCACTGGATAAAAGGCTGCTACTTAAAAGTCATCGTGTTTCACGATTCATTTGAGAGCTCATCGATTTTGTTCCAAGTTTGTTCCTATAGATGAGGCAATGGGACCAAGTATTGTGAACATCATCAGTGCTTATACCAATTCACTTTTCCAGTTTCAACATTTTCGGTTAACTTGTCAAGCATCTCAAGGAAATCTTGAGTTTTTGAATTTCCAATTATGCTTTTGCAGAACAAAAAGTCTTCGGCAATAACATATAAACATTCTCAAACTTGCAAATGTTTTGACGGGATTTAAGAAACGAGAGAAGATTGCGCCGGTGTGAAATAAATAAGTGCAAATATGGTCTTTTTATACGCGTGTATAAATAAATGTGAGTGGTTGTTTTATCCGGTATACGGCTACAGTGATATATAAATTATAGTAAGTTTATTTTATTTTTTTTAATTGTGAGTTTATTATTTTGCTTAATTCGTTGTGTTGCGTTTTATTTTAGTAAGATTCAGTTTAATTTCGTAAAATAGTTACCATCTAAGAAACTCACACAACATATAAAGTGTGCGTCTTTGTTACTGTCACTAGCCTCATCAAGTTCCAAACTAAGTTTGTTACGTTTATTTTTCTCTACTCGGTGAGTATTGAGATCTTGATTTTTTGGGTAATGGTGTTGTTTAATAAAGGTATTTTTAAAGTTAGCTTTGTTGATTTACCTTGCATAGTGTTAACCATGTCAAAATCAGCCGGTAGAATAAACTTTTCTGCGATTGTGTGAAATTTTTACACTACGCCTTTCAAAAACGCTAGCAGTGCGTTGCTTGGTGCTGAGGTTTGCTTAATAATAACATTTTTTTGCTTTTGTGAGCTTTTCAATATTCTACTAAAAAAGTCGCAAAATTCAACTATGTTAAAGTGATTGATTTTGAGATTTTGCTGTAGCTTACTTGGGAGCGAACATTTCAGTCTTTTTTTTAAACAGAGCACATTCTGTGGTATTTTTTTATAGTTTATTTTTAGTAAAGTAAAGTCAAAACTCAAATAATTATCGTCGTATTTGCGATATTTCCGTTTCTTGATCGTTCTTACTTGAACTGTTGACTTTCTTATTTAATGAAAATATTTTCGGTTTTTTTATGATTTCATGAAAACGCACAGAAACGAAACAAGCTGAACTGAACTGACATGATAGGAATTTTAGTTTTATTATTTGGTTTTTTGTAATAAAGAATTTTGCTCGAGTTTTCTGCTATTGCTAGAACTGTAGTACTCACGTTAAAATAAAAACGTTTCTGGTGTAGAGCACGTAACTAATTTACAAAAAACACTTGTTTTGGTTATAAAAACACCATAAGCATCATACAAAGATAAAATCAAAATAAAAATACACAATTATCAACATATACACTCAATGTTGTTTGTTAAGTCTAGTTTTATAGAAAACCGTAAAATATACTTGCACAAATTGATGTCAAGATCAAAATTTCTTAACAAATAGAGCAACTAATACAAGTAGAAAGTCAGGAATCGTTGTATGTAACAAAAAATTCAATGCTATTTGAAAGACGTCATAACGCAGTAAATTAGATTAAACCAAATTTTAGCTTGCAGCGTGAGCAAAGCCAAAAGGAATACTTGATTTAGTGTTGTATCCAGCTTTTCTATTTTTTTCTGTTCCTAGCTATTGTTTTAATTGCATCCATTATCACTTCTCTTTTTAATTTTATGTCATTCATTTGTTCCATTTATTTTTTTTGGGTTTGCTTTTTGATTTTTTTAATTGGGTTTCTCATTTCTATTGTTTTGTTTGCGGTTTTACTAGGTTTCATTCTTTTTATGTCCGCGTACCAGTTTAGTTAATATTTTTCATTTTATTAGTTTGTTCCACATAGTTTTTTCTACCATTTTCCTAAGAAGTTTTATTTCTTTAGCGTTAATTTTAAATTAGTTTTTTTTCTTATTATTCAGGGCATACGTTATGGATAATATTGTTATCATATTTTCTTTTTAACTTCTTTCTCACTGTTTTTATGGCTTAGTATTGTTTTGTTTATGGTGTAATAAAGTTTTGTCGATGTATTTACTCTATTTGTTAGTTCTGCACATAGTTCTGCATTTACTCTTCCATTTTTCGTTATAATACTTCCTAGAAATTTGTACTGAAGGGCTTCCAAACTATTTGAAACATTCGAGACTATTGTCAAAAGAGATGGGTTGTTCTAGTCTCTAAATAAGGTGAAAATTTGTCGGTCTAACCTCAAAATAAATAAGTTGCAAAGTGTTTAACGCGTATGTCAGTGTAAGAAAATAGTATAGATAAATAAAAGTGAATCTTACCCACGGACAATGTTTATAAATATTCATTGATTGTCATATATAAATTACCTGTAAGTTGTTTGCTTAAATATCGTTAGCTATACGTTTTATCAGTGTTCTATTAAAAATTAGCTACATTTATAATAATTGTATCTATAATAAGTTTAGTTAATAAATTTGTTTCAATTGGTGTCAGATGTGGGGTAATAATATCGTATACATAAGCTAGTAATTTAATATAGCTACCGCGATAAATGCGTGTGTGTTTCTTTTTAACTGTAGCGATATGATAAAAATTCGTTCAAAATTAAAATTTAGTGTTGAATGAAGAAAAATATAACATATGCTTTGCACACTCTTTATTCGTGTTTATTATTTATGCCGGTAACTTGTGACAAGCAGTAAACATGGACGCAAAACTATTTAAATTTTGCGAATCAATAAAAAATAACCAAGCATCGATAAATAAAAATATGGAAGAAAATTCTAGAAAAATGAAAAAAAAATATTACAAAAATTTTTAGTAAATGAAACCAAAATTGTTCTAGAATCAATACAAGTTACCGTGAAAGAAGAAATCTAAAACTATAGGAAAGTATTAAAAAACAAAATAAGCAAAGTAGAAGACAAATTAGAGCAGAAATTAAAAGAAAATACCACACGAGACAAACTAGAGTAAAAATTAGGAGTGATAATGTAAGTGCTTTAAGAAAGAATAAATCAAATTTATTGCTATGGTGAAGGAAGTGTCACGAGCGAAAACTTACTGATGGATCATCGGAAAAAAACCACTCACTCACCTACCGCGAACAGTTTGAAAATGCAACTATAGTTAATGGTTGGAGCAACAAGCAAAAAACGACGTCTTCAATATCAGTGGCGGCTTCTCTATTAGGTCATTTGATCAATGACTCTCCAAAAAAAATTAATAAGAAAATTACAGAAAATTTGCGTTTAAATCAAATTATCAGCGTTTGAATTGAATGCGTTTCAAAAATTGTCAATTTATCGTAACAGATACGAAAGCTTGCGAATTTACCCGAGGCTGACATGTACGTGTGCACCAACGTATAAAATATCCTTGGCCCAAATGTATACTATACTAAAACTGAAAAAACGAACTTAAATAAATCTTTAAATGCTTTCGGGCGGTCTACAGCCAGGCCGTCTACTCAGTGCAACGCTTACGTGACTTATCAGCATCTTCGCAGCACGAGTGTGTAAAACACAGATGCTGAAATGCACATTTCTTATCACATATGACAAACTTTACAGTCGATTTTATTATTTGATCGATAATATTCACTTGTAAGGGACGACTTATAGTTTTTGTTTCATAATGACGGTGAGTACAAGACATAAAAAATTAGTAGCTAATAATAGTTTACAAGTTTAGAATTTAAGTTTAATGCTCGTCAATTCGACAGACCAGTAAACATATAAAAACTCAGAAATCAATAGTAATCTTAAATAATGTATGATTCGTTAGATTGTATTTGTGAATTTGAAACAAATAATAGATTTTACTCTTTTGTATGTTTACTGTTTATACATGATTCATTAATCATTATGGCGTAAAAATAATGTTACGGATTTATAGCATTTAAAAGTAAACGTGAAAAGCACTCATTATCGGCGAATTACATGAAAAATTGTATGAATTATGCTACTCTTGGTAGCGTTATAATTCGCTTACAATTGAACAGCGCTTGCCGAAAGTCAATTAAAGACCACAATGAAAATGTTTGTAAAAATAGATATATTAAATAAAACAATTCATTGACTTTACCTATGACTACAGTAGAAAGAGAACGACGTTTCTCTACGTTAAAAAGAATTAAAACAACTCTGTGCAATCAGCAATACTATGGGCCAAGATAAATTATGCGCATTTCTATGCTAAGTATCGAAAAACTTCTTAAATATATATATAAATGTGTTACTGTAAGAATGCTTTTTTAGACTTTTTGCAATAATTGCGTTTTTTAATGACCCTTTTGTTTGATTGACCACCAGCCGCCACTGTTTAATCTTGGAATTTTGCAAACTGTTTTTGACAACCTCCAAGGAAATTACGCTCTTAATTTTACTCATCTTCAACAGGTATACCAAGCCCAAATGAGAAGTTGGGTTTAGAAAGTTGTGGAAAGTTTACAGTTCATAGCCAAACCTATCGGGTTTTTAAAAAAGTTATTATTAAATTTGAATACTTTTTGAGAAAGATGTATACTATGAGACTTTAAACAAAGAAAAACGGTTTCTTTGTGCTATATAGCTACATTAAGACCAATTAGATTTTAATTAGATTTAAACACTTTTTGACAACAACTTACGTAAACATGTTAACATCAAAAGAAATTATAGTGTGATTTTCTAAAGTACAAACATTGATAGTTCTAAACTTATTCAGAAAAACAAAATCACACTTATCAGACGTATACTTTCCTTTTTAACGAATAAATCTGTACATTCACTTTTAATGAAAATGTTGTTCTAATTCTTTTCATATATAAAGTTTTTTTGCAGCGTTTGTTTTAGTGTACGCCATTTTATTATCAAAAATATTTATGCTAAACTTTTAAATCGGGTTATTACAATATTCTATTCTGGATAATTACTGTGTTGTAGATTTTTTACTAGCTAAGTTTTTGTCTCACGTCGCAATGGACATCTTCAGAGTCTCGAACAGTTCCAGTTTGTGAAACTTATCTCTTGAAATTGAATAGATTGTAGATGATACTTTAGTGTTTGTTATTTAAAAGTAATAATAATGACTTATTAATTGTTTTAATTTTCTAAATTCTAATATTAAATTTATTTTAGAAAAAGAAGATAACTTTTTTTTATTATTCTTAACTTTTTAAGCCAACCATAATTAGACAGATATTAACGGTTATCTTTTACACATATGATTAAAAGTCTTTAAAACTACATTGATATTCTGCTAAAATTAAAAATAAATTTACTTTAACACATTTACTATTCTGTATTCATTTTCAAGATAGAGCAAACGTAAACAAACTGAATTGCATTTAGTCCTAGTCACTCCTTGAGAGCCAAAACTTGGTTTTTGTCGTATTGTCGTTTGTAAACCCAAACAAACTGACGTTTCGCAAGACATTTAACATGTCAGTAACAGTGTAGCAAAGACTTGTTTTTTTAAATTTATTAAGAAATTAATAATGCAGCAGCTGCAGTAGCCTTCGTTAACTTTCTTTTTAAAAAGAAAAAACAATGGAATAACATTAATGGAATTCTTTTGTTCACCAAAGTCATTTTATTGTTTGACACATATGAACCTTTGTAGGCGCTAAAAATTTGACGCATTGTCATCGATAACCTTGCAAATACTTGCAAATTCAATTAACTTGCAAGATACAAAAAACAAATATTGAAGAAGGTTTACAATTACAACAGATGATACCGACTGTGATTTATTTAGAATGTATACGGAATTTAGATTTTCCGGTTTACTTGCTATCGTTTTTTGCTCTACTTCTCTTACTTCTATATAGACCTGTACTTGTTCTTTCTTTGGGACCTCTATATTCTAAGCCTAGATCATCTCTTTCTTTGTTTCTCAATATTTCTTCTGCCTCTTGGTGACTTATCTCTTGCGATTTTTATTGTTCTGCTAATCTTCACTCCACTAATATGCATGTTACATTCGTTTCTCCTCTTTGTTATCCAGCTATTTCTATTTTTGATATTGTTTTTCGTTCGTTTTTACTCCGTTGCAGTGTTTTATATTTATAACAACGTTAATATCTGCTGTTTCTAAGATATGTTTTGTTTATTGCTGTATGTGGCATCGTTTCTACTGGATATGCATGTTGTCGCTTTGTATTATTAGATTTTGGTTCTTATTTTATATACATATATATTGCTAGATTGTGTCATTCAGGCATTCTACAATTCTTGTTGCTTTTTTTTTATAACGCCATCTCTGCTTATTAGAACTTCACGATGGCTGAATTTTATTATCTGCTGATTTTTTTCTTCTTTTTTGAGTTTGCATTTTAGTGTTTTGCAAAAAATTACGATACATTTGGTTTTTTGTGCTGAAATACTCATATTAAATATGTTTTCCGTTTGATTAAATTTATATAGCATTTATACAGTGTGTCCCCGGATAGGTGAAACGACTCTTGTGAAAGATAAAAAATTTTCGATATAAAATTTCATTGTTTGGGGTTCAGCCCTGCTTAGTTAAAGACTAATTTCTAGCATAATTTTAGTTTTCTAAAGTCATGTATGCCTTGGATCTTTTCAAAAATCTGATTTTTGGTTCTAGTAAACTACCTTTGTTAGTGAAGATATTACAAAATTTGATTAACAAAAGTTGTTTAGAATCATGAAAGAGTCCTACTTCTAGAATTTCAAGCACCTAGGCCAACGTTGATGTTTTGGCAATTTACAATAATTTTTATCTGATAGTTTAAAATCCATTATTTTTTTTTGTTTTTTCATATCAATCTTTGTAGAATGAGCGTGACATCTTGACCGGCTAGATCTCCCGACCTTTCGATAATGGATAATGGACTATCAGATAAAAATTATTGTAAATTGCCAAAACATCAACATTGGCCTAGGTGCTTGAAATTCTAGAAGTAGGACTCTTTCATGATTCTAAACAACTTTTGTTAATCAAATTTTGTTATATCTTTACTAACAAAGGTGGTTTACTAGAACCAAAAATCAGATTTTTGAAAAGATCCAAGGCATACATGATTTTAGAAAACTAAAATTATGCCAGAAGTTAGTCTTTAACTAAGCAGGGCTGAACCCCAAACAATGAAATTTTATATCCAAATTTTTTTATCTTTCACAAGAGTCGTTTCACCTATCCGGGGACACACTGTATGTCTTTATTTTTCGACAAAAGTACATCGTTTACTTAACAGATTGTAGTAATCTTCTCGTCGCTCATTCTATAGCTTTCTTTAATTTTGACAAATCATTATTTATTATTTTATGAGGATGGTAAATAAACGAAGACTTAGCCGTTTAACGTCCCATTACGTAATATTACGTTGATCAATGTTGAGTGGGGTTCTATTCGTCTTCCCTCAAGAATGCAATGCAATGCAAGCGTCCACTTAGAACAACGTCACGTAAATCACTTACATAGTTTTGTTTTTATTGTTTTTTTTATAGCGTTGTTTTAAAAAATTAGTTCTAACGAATTAGATAATGATTATACAAACGTATCAGAAAATGAGTGTAATGATGATTCAACTTTCGACGATGAAGATAGTAGTTCATCATCTGACTCAGAAAATGTGGATCTGAGTGCAGTAAGAGATCAGTATGCTATAAGTACAATGAATTTTTCTCCAAACCCCTCCAGATTGGATTTTATTGCTGAAATCACTTTGAATTTTGAGACCAATGAGAATATATGATTTTTTCGAAATTGTTGTGATGGTAACAAACAAGAAACTAATGAAACTTAGTTTCTGACTGGAAATCCGTCAATGACAAAGAAATTACGGTTTTTTTAGCTGTTGATGTTTTGATGGTGCTAGTGAAAAAAAACAAATATTCAACATTACTAGGTCAAACGGTATTTTACCTTGAAAACTATGACAAGAAAACGATACATGCAATTAAAACGAGGTTTACATTTTATTGATCACGAAGATTTTGACAGTAAAACACACTCTGTGCCAAAACTAGATACAGTTAGAAAGTGGTTAAGCTTTTATGAAGAAAAACGAGCGCTGTTTTGCAATATATGTATAGCTTTTTTTAAAGTAGAAAATACTTTTACTGAAGGTATTTCCGACTGGAGACAAAATCATGAACAATATGTTGATGCATATATCATGTGGAGCAATAAAAAAGATGTTTTCATTTAAAAAAACAGCAAATAGAAACAAAGCGTCAAATTCTGAGGCGTATTGTAGATATTGTGAAATTAATTGGCAAAAGAGGTTAAAGCTATAGAAGCAATATTCACGAAACTGCTTATACCCTGGACAATAAAATGTTGGACGACGGCAATTTTTTAGAAATGGTAATTCTATTAGCAAAATATAATGTTTTTCTTAGTGAATATTTAGACAATGTTATTAAAAAAAGTAAACACAAACACGAAAAAAATCGAAAAACATCGGGAAAAATGGTTACCTTGTTATCTAAGCATACAGTGAATATAGTAATTGAAGCAATTTCCAAGTTTTTTAAGTAAAATAACCAAAGAACTAAAAGAAGCACAAATATATGCGGTTTTACTAGACACCACACAGGATATATCGGTAAAACATCAATGTATGTGAGAAATTAATTGCTGTTTTTAATTGTGAAGATTTGTCAAGTAGCGGCATGTTAGATTTATTCAATATTAGTTAAAAATAACTAATCATTGGAAAACTGTATCGTTAATGCTACAGATGTACCAGCAAACATGCAAGGCAGGTACACAGGGTTTTTGACTTTATTACAAGCAGCTACACTAGGACACGTACATGTTTGGTGTTACAGTCAATTGGACTACTTTCAAGATATTTTCAGTCAAGTGGTATCGATTTAATAAAATCGCTAGAAATGGTATCAACTGGTTATGACTCACTTGTGAATATTCAACGTGACATGATAACTGTTAAAAATTCAACTGATAATTTTATTAAGTGGGCAGAAAATCAGTTAGACCGAACCAGGGCGGTTGATGAATTTTTGTCCGGGTCGGATTTAAGTTTGTATCCGGCGCTGTCTATTTTGACGTATTCTGTTGTTCTATTTATACTGTCCTGTTTCTGTGTTGTAAAGTGTCTATTTATCAGCCTTATTAGTTTTTTTTTAGAATTTTTGTTTCTTGTTGCAACTTTTGTCTGTCTACGGAATCAAATGCCGTTTTGAAATCTATAAATGCTATATGTAGTTCGATGTTATAGGCGTATGTTATTTCCAATACTTGTTCCGTAATTTGTATTGCATCAGTTATGACTCTTCCCGGTCTAAATCATTGTTGGTAATCTTGTATTATTTATTTTTGTTTAAGTTTGTAGTGTTTTTTTTAATATGTATGTGAACACCATATACAGAGTTTGCCATTACTCCGGTCTCGGTTTCTAATGCCTTTGTATAAATGTCAGCATAAAATGTTTAGTATTGTACTCAATTCTATTGAAAAGCTGCATGTTTTAAAAATATTTTTGTTTTTCAATAAATAAATAGCAACCTATCAATTTTTATGCTGTTCGATGGAGGCTTAATTTAGATGAAAAATAATACTTTTTTAAATGGAGTCCGGCGTTGCCTAATAAAGAAATGGTCACAAAATTGGTGTTTTCTAAAATTTTGGAATTTGTTTTTGTAAATTCGTAGATGAAAGTCAGAAGCACTTAAATAGTCTAAGATATTTTTTTAATTCGCCATACTTATTTTGTATGAGAGCGTTAATTTTCAAATTTTTCAAATTGCCAAAACTCATTTTTTTTAATGGGACCCTCGATTTCTTTCAACTGCTTCTAATGTAGTTTTTAATTCCATGTTGATTTGCACTAATACTTTTTTCTGCTAACATCTACCGTTATGGAGATTTTTTTAAATTTTCAATTAAATCACAACAAGCATTATTTTAATCAAGCAGGTTTATTCTAGTAGGCTTTGCTTTTATTAAACAAAAAACATGTAGTTAGTAGACGTTACTTATTATGTTTAGTTCTTACATTATTACCTATTACTACTTTCTACTTAATGAACTCTTGTTTAAAATGAATTTGTCACAGAACGAATTAGTGGACATGGTGTTTACTTTCGGTGAATGTGAAGAAAATGTCATTTGGTTTCTCGTGTTTATAAACAGAGATATCCTGATCGTCGTACTCCAAGTATCCGTGGGTTACACAAATTATTGGTTCGATTCGAACAAACAGGATCGGTAACCTTCAAGGCACTTGTTCAAAGGAAAACTGTCAGAACAGAAGAGGCAGAATTTATGGTATTGCAGGCTGTAATTGAAAATCCAAATGCTAGCACTAAACAAATTAGTGAAGAACTTGGTACAGTTAGTGCTACTTCACTAATAAGAGTACTAAAAAGTGATAAATATCATCCTTATCAGATTCAACTGCATCAAAAGTTGACTATAGGGGATTTTAACTCGAGAAGAACTTTCTGTGTGTAGATGTTAAATAAATTTAATGAGGTGCCAGGCTTTATATCCATTGTTTTATTTACCGACGAAGCTACCTTTTATAAAAATGGCCAAATAAATCGTCGTAATTTTCATTACTATGATAATGTAAATCCTCATATTTTAATAGTTTTGGATCATCAACATAGATGGACGTTCAATGTACGGAAACGAATTGTGGATGATCATTTAAATACAGACAGATATTTGGAGTTTTTTTAATAATTCTTTGTTACAGTAATAGAAAATATTCCGGAAAATACAAAACGGACCATGTGGTATTAGCATGAAGGTGCGCCCTGTCATTTTGCTAGAAATGTGAGTAATTATTTAAACGAATGATCGATGGATCGGAGGAGGTCTTGTGCCATGGCCGGCAAGAGTTTCGAATCTTACTGTCATAGATTTCTTTTTATGGGAGTTTGTAAAAGATTACGTATTTTACGAAGATCCTACTACAAAAGACCCAAATAACAAAATTCTCGTAAAAAGATATCTTTTTAATACCATTTCTCGGGTATCAATTAGACATTATTTTGACCACTTTTTTTATACAAAATTTGTGTCAAAAATTCCGCATAAAATCGGTATCTATAAACTGTCACTATCATTATTGAAGCTTCAAAATGATACCATCTATAAGAAAGCTAAATGTCACTGTAATGCCAAAATCATATCACATAACATAATTATTCCATCATTCTGTTATCGAATTTGTATTAATTAAATTATATGCTCCCATGTTGATTAATACAAATATGCACAGTATAAATAATTATTATATTTTTGAACTTTACTATGTTTAGTGAAGATCTAAACTTATAAAAAATAACTCTGTAATTACAAATGAAATATTGGAATACAATATTTTAAACTTTTATATGGTAGTAGACATCGTTTTAACAAGCATTTAAAGTAATAAAAAACTGAGGTTATGCCACATTGTACTTCATCGGACAAAAATGGACATTCTTCGTAAGGCTTCGGTGCGTAGGAGGATCCGGCAAATTATGCTGATTAGTTTATAATACCGCCAAAATAAAATAAAATTATATCTTAATAATTTTTTTTATGTACACCATTTACCATAAAAAAATTATTAATATGTTTTATGGTGAAACTTTTACATCTATTTACCTTTAATAATTATTATGTAACGACGCTAAATTGTTATTGAATTATTTTATTATTATAATGTCTAAAATAATTTATCTTTTTTTACAAATTGTCTTTTGTCTTAAATAGATAAGTACACATATTCGATTTCTGTCTTAGTAGTAAATAAATTGCCATCTTTAGGTTATTAATTGCCAAGAAAATTATTATGCAACGTTTGCAAAATGACCAATATGGAAAAGTATGTCTAACGGTTTCATGAATTTTGTATGAACTAAATTGATGCTTTGAGCGTTTAAATTTTTGCGTTGAATTTATAACAGAATGATAGATACATTGACAACGATAGCAGCGTATACAAACCACCAAGCTATTACCTATAAAAATTGTACCAATAATTTTGTATCAAAATATTTTCATTAAAGTTTGGGGAGGCAATAAAAAACAGAATAAGAACCGCTAACGTCACACACGAGATTTGTGTGAGTCTTTACGGCAAAGACTTGAGACAACAAAATAGACAAAATTTTGAATACCTTATAAATTATTTTTTTAAATTTTTGTTGGTATTTTAATAGTCTGTCTGTTTATGTTTTTTGTTTAATAGAATCAAAGCCTACTAGAATAAACCTACTTAATTAAAATAATGCTTGTTATGATTTAATTGAAAATTTATAAATATATCCATAACTGTAGATCTTAGATTAAAATTTAGACTATTTAAATACTTCCGACTTTTATCTATGAATTTACAAAAACAAATTCCAAAATTTCAAAAAACACTAGTTTTGTGACCATTTTTTTCTGGTGCTGCATTTTTAAAGAAATTGCTCTAAAAAAGCAATTAAAAAAATATTTTTCATTAAATTTATTGGGCAGATAACGGTGACGACTTTCTTACAATAAAACAAATTAGAGACTGGAAATCTCCAACGGTGTCTAAGTAATTATGTCGAAGAATCGATTCGTAACTTTTTACATCACTATCAGAAAACTGAAAAAATTGTTGAAATGCTGATGAAAACTTTGGCTTTTTTAAAAATGCAATTTTTTTTAAATTTTAGCAGCTGTTCACACTTAAAAATAATTTTGTTTAAATATTTTATTACTATTAATAAATAAAAATTGATAAAAAATAGTTATTACGATGATATAATTTTAACAAATATTGCTAATAGACCATAGATGTTAAATTTTAACGGTTGTGGCTTATATCGATGACAACAGTCATCGAAACTTATCTTTGATGGAAACTTCATATACGATAATCGTCTTTAATGAAACAGCAATCGGAAAATAAATTACAAATATTATCACGTAAGAAAAAACACAATTAACTGTGAAGCATAGTCATAAAAAACAGAGCAAATATTTTGGTGTGCAAGAACAAATTTAATCAATAGTTATCTGTACTTTTTTAAACTTCTACAGATCTAAAGAATTTTATTTCAGATCATGTATTTTTAAAAAGTATGTTTAACCTTATTAAATGTTTTACTTTTGTCATCACAACCATTTATTTTATTTAAAAAATTTAAGAACAGAAGCGTTTGGTACAAAACTTTTTGTGATAGTTAAGTAACTTTATTCTAATGTGGATAAAAGCATGTATATACATTTTTTGCAAATTTCTTTTTCAAACGCATTCTAAATAAATGTCTAGTGAAACTAAGGGAATCTGTGAATTGTAAGAGTTTCCTGAATTTCGCTTTAACACTATTTTCGGTTTTTGCTAGCGTCCGTTAGATGACGCCATTAGATTCATTCTGAGATTATTTTTGGTCAATTCATTCAAATTATCTGTACTATAAATTGAAGTGTATTAAACGAATAATTACATAGTTAAAAACCGATATTAATTTATTACAACAATAAATTATTGTAATTAAATTTAGTAAAAGTATTTAATAGTTTTACACGGAGCATTGTGAGCGTTTGGTTAGTAATTTCAAGAAAATTGTCATCTATGTTTCAGTATCCGCGCTTTTAACAAGTTCTTAATTGAATGAACATTAATGTTTAATACGCCTTTTATATGAAGCACTTAATCTCATTTCAAGATTGTTTAATGAATTTAAAATTCTTTTTCAAGTATCTTGAAATACAAGAATCTTTGGGTTGGAAACGAGTGGATTAATTTATAAGGAGTGTAAATTATGATTGTTGTATGCAGAAAGGGGAGTTCTCAAGCAGGTTAAAGTCTCTTTAGTATGAATTCCTGGTTAATTCCCGTTGACTTATTATCCCGGCCCGTGCCTGGCACAGAACAGCACTCGTGTCTTCAGTGAACCTTGCATTTTATACCGCCCTCTAGCCATGTTAACTAACCCTTACTTTAGTGCAGTGTTAACCAGGGTTCCACGACATGGACACTCTAATGAACACTCCGGATAAACCATACGACTGTAGCAAAAGCCAGAATTAAATTAGGTAGTAGCTTGCAGTTCGTGGCGTTTGGCCAAAAGTTCTTAAACGAAACCTCTGACAATGTTCATCTTTGCTATAATATTCTAACCGGTGGAATTGTACCATTACGATGAAACGTCAATCGAAACAAACTATTTAAATAAACATACCAAATACAATAACAACTTGCACTATTAATCACATTTAACACTCGTTCTGTATCAAATAATATAAAAATATTAGAATGTTGAATTCGAATTACTTTGCTTCTTACTAGCACATTTCTCCATATAACAAAAACTACTAAATAACAACAAAATTTGATTTTGTATTGCCGCGGTTTCTTTTTTAAATCAAGCAATATTGAATATAATATCGCGTATTTTTAATACTTTTCTTAATACTTTGACACTCAATGTGTTAAGCAGTCTTAGATTATAAAAGATAAAGGATACGAAATAGAGCTGCTCGAACTAAATTAAATTGGTCTTCAATCTGCAGTGGCGGACAACAAAATGCTAGTATAGGATTACTTCTTTTAGGATCAACTATGAAAAATTTATTGCCCGCGCCAATAACTTTCTGTATGGTTATGTAACATTTTGTATACAAATTATTAGTTAACATAAAGTGAAAAACCGTTGTAGTAGTTATTTTGTGACTAACTGCTTCTTTATATTAATTTTTAAACTTATTCCCAGCCTGTTTCTTCTACTATTACTGCTGCAATTAGGAACTGCACAAACCACCATTCCAACGCAGTGGTGGATTAAGGATCGTCGGGGCCCTAGGCGGCAGAGCCACTCTGGGGCCCCTAGGTAGTCAAACCAAACTAGAAAACTAGTTTTAGAACGTTTTATAATAATAATATTACACATCAAGCAAAATTTCTGTGCTTTTGGCCTCTTTGGGGCCCCCACGAAAATTCGGGGCCCTAGGCGGCCGCCTACTCCGCCTAGCTTTTAAGACGCCACTGAATCCAACGAATGATAAACTACCTTCGCTCAAGGTTTATTTAAAATATATATTTGAATTGAAATCGCGATACGCAACTTGTTGTGAACCAAAGCAATGGCGGTCACATGCAATTTTTGCTTTATATAATATGATGTTCAGTCGATTGCGTATACTCATCTATAATCTAAAATGGCAGCTTTATAAGAGTTTAACGTTTTGTTTTAATGTGCGATGGATCATTCCCTTGATGTTCAGTTTCTACAATTATACATTTTCTTTATAAGTCTGTGCCTGTAATAGCGAAGGCTTCCACGGCCGGAATCTATACTAACATTAGAATGTCTTCCGGGTTTGGACCGTGTCATAGTTGCAACCGAAGCTGCCAACGTTTCGCCCACTTTCGTAAGGGGCTTCATCAAGGCGTGAGATAAATCGCAAAACTCAAACAAGCAATCGAAATCTAACTAAGAACTTCTCAAAAGTTAGGTTATCCACTTGTAAAACAAGCCATAACCTAAACTATGAAAAGGTAAGAAAGAAAACGATAACCTGAAAAAGCAAACGAAAATCTAACAAAGAACCACTACCGAGTTAGGTAATCAACTTGTGAACCAAGCCAGATTCTAAACTCCGTAGAAGTGACTTAAGAAGAAATAGTCTCCGTATTTAAAGGAAAAGGATCGTCACGGATGATTAAGCTCGGCCCTGATTGGGTTACGGTTGTTAGGGGGCGTGTTTTTGATAAATGACTAATAACCGGGAACCAAAGAGGGGATTAGTTCGAAACCATGATCGCGATTGAAGTTATTGGGGTGTTTGTTGATTTCTATGCTTTCTCGGAATTTCCTGTTGAAAAAGAATGGAGATTTGGCAATCAACGAAACATTATCAAAATCTATCTTGTGACCTGTAGTAAAATGATGTTCAGCGACCGCAGACTTGGAAGTATACCTTTTCCTTATACAACGATCATGTTCTGAAATGCGAGTAATGACGGAACGACCGGTTTCACCAATGTAGACTAAACCACAAGAACAGGGAATTTGGTATACACCTTGAGATGAAAGTGTAAGAAATTTGTCTTTGGGAGAAGGAAGAATCTGAGAGATTTTGCCTGTCGAGTTGAATATGGGTTTAATACCATTCTTACGAAGGAGTTTCCTTATTTGATCTGTAACCTTGGTTGGATTCGGGAGTAGAAATGTCCTTAGGTAATCGAGTACGTGGATGTAAACGACGATTAATAACTCTATGAATATCTGTACTTTTCCTCTTTTCTTCTTGTCGTTGTTCATGCATTTGCTTTTTGTGATTGTGTGTTTACAGTTGTTTTTTCTTTTGTCTTTGTTTCGTATTTTTGGTTGCTGGGACCATTTAGCTTACTGTCTATATGTGCTCTTTTTTTCATCGTGTTTAGTTTGGTTCGGTTTCTTGCGAAACAAGTGGAGATAGGCCACCGATTTCTCGTTTTGGTTCAAGAATGTTTATATCGATGATGACGTGTATGGTCGGGTAGATCAGCTGACATTCTGGGTGTTTTTATGTACATTACAGACCCCCTGTTAAAATTTTTGTCAAGTCTGGACTTTCACTTATTTATTGTTATAGTTTGCTTGGTTTTTATTTCTTGGACGTTTACATCGTTAATTTTTATATTAGTGCGCACCAAATGGCAAACTACTTTGGTTTGGTACAGCTTTTGGCGAGTATTGGACTAAACGTTTGGTTTGTTGTTTTCCAAATGTTTGCATCGATCGAACTAACTGATTGGTTTGTATAAGTTCACATCTGGATTTTGGTCAGCGTACCAAACTGATGACGTAAAAAAGGTTTTTCGTATTTAAGTGTAGTTTATGTACATCCGCGTGATGAAGTTTTGGGTTTCGTCGAATCTAAAAAAAACCACCGAGAATATTAATGCTGTTTGCTTGTGATTATTGCAACGTTGTTTTAACTTTAAAATATGTCTGATTTTATTTTGATTGACTTTTTATGAGCATTGTAAGATAGTCACATTTTACTAAGTTCTTTTGGCTCATTAGTTATTTGTTTTGTTTCTTTTATTGCACGATAGAAAAATAGAGTATTACAGTAGTTAATCATTCTTTCTCAAAATCGTATTTAGTTGGTTATTTTTTTTTGCTGCGTTACTTAAGAAAACAATCTACATTTAATTTTTCTTACGACTTTCTCTAGTAGCTATCGATGTTTAGTAAAGGTTCGTTTGGTAATTGATTATTTATACTTTTTAACCAATTCTTTTATTTTTCTTCAGGTTTTGCTTGGTAGTTTTAGATAAATCGACTGTCTTATTGTAACTTATCGGTATTTTTGACATCTACCCAAACGATGGTTTTGAGGTATCTATATTTTAATGACATTTTTATTTAAGAATGATTTTAGTTTTATTCAGAATATTGTAAAATTGTCTTACATATTTTTTTTTATATAAATCTAAGGCTAAACGCCATCGTAGAAACGTAGCTACGTATTAGTTAATCCACATGTAAAAAAATATTAGGTTGTTAGTTAGTTAGTAAATATTACCACCGCGAATTTCAAAAAATGTATTCCAATTATAGTTTCCTACATGTGTATTAACTCGTACGTAGCTCCGTTTCTACTAGATGGCGCTTAGTTTTAGATTTATTAATCAATTTAACACCCGAATGAGATAAAACTATGGCAATTTGTTATAATTATATAAACAAATGTTAGGAATATTATGCCGCGTATAATTCAAATACATTTTTTGAAATTCGCGGTTGTAATATTTATTATCTAACTAACAACTTCATAGTTTCCTACATATGTATTAACTCGTACGTAGCACCATTTCTACGAGATGGCTTCAGATTTATTAATGAATTTAACATCCGAATTTAATTGGTTTATCAGTCATAAATATTTCGTTTTCGTCATAAAGATTTGAATTGTCATTTAAGATGGCTTTAATTCCAGCTAAGTTCTGTTTATGTTATTCATTTAGATTATCAGTTTTTTGCTGACACCGGCGAAAACATTTTTATGTGGGAGTTATTGTGCGTAATGGTTCCTAATTGTATCTTTGTTCAGTTGATTTTGTTTAGTGGGTATCCTTCATGGAAAATTTTACGTAATAGTTTTGGCAATTTAGTACAGGGAACCGATGTATGAAATGGAAAAAAACTTGTTTTAGAACAAAAGTTCTGAATCAAAACTCAAAATAAAAAAATATGGTAGTACCGCGAGTTTTTTTTTAGGGGAAGCAAGTTAAGTGCTTTTGGTTTATAGTGTATTTGTAAAACTTTTAGGTTAAGAAGTTTAGCTTCGATTCATTATATTAACGGTTTTACTCGTTCATGAAATAGTAATCAAGTGTTTTAGTGTTATGTTGTAGAAATTTAGTTTCTTACACATGTAATTTATCTTCGCTTTTGAAGCGGATTCTTCTTCTGCATCATTTTTCTGAACCACGTTGGCTACCTCGTCTAGAGGCTTTGGTCAACCTAGAAGACGTTCTTTAAGCACCACATTTAGAACCAGATATTTATGAGTATTGATTATTGTCATTGTACCAATAGTTTTGTTAATAATGATTACGTGTACCTTTGGATAAACTATTTTAATTAACATGTAGATTTTGATATTTTTTTAAATTAACTACATAGAAATATTTTATTTCATTTTGCGGTCAATACTCTGAATTTTTTAAAATTATAATAATTTCTTTTCGGCATTATTAAATATACGTTTGTTTTGTTTTTTCTTTTGTTTTCATTAGTTTTGTCAGTGCACTAATTTAGTTAATTTATATAACTTATTAAATTTTGTCGTTCAATTATAATATTTAGTAATTTTATTGTTTTGTTTCAAAAATTCTCTTTTTGAATTTAATTTTTTTAAATGTAGTAAATGTATGATTTTTAAATTGTTACGAAGATTTTAATGAATTCATCTGTTTGCGAGTCAGTTATGCTTTGTCTTCAGACTTTAGTAATTAACACACTGAACGGTAGGTTCCAATAGTGTGTACACCATATGGCATGTTCCTTTGGTTGCCGACGGCTAGATGCTTTTGTTAAACTGCTTTGACTTCGTCTGGCGTTCTTTACCGAATTTTGACTTTTGATTTTACGTTTTGAGATTTACAACAAAATTCTATTTTTGATTTTACCAACTCTTTCTCCACTGAGGACCGAGCAAGAACATCGTTTATGTTTTAGTAATTTCAGACATTTATTTATTAACATTATTTGCATGTAACAGGCTATTTTAGTTTTAAGTTCTTAAGCATACTTTTCTAGAATATTGCATTGGCTGTTTAAAGTTGTTTTAGAAATATTTCATATTCAAATATCATAAAACGTGCTAATGCGGGATGCTTAACAAGAAATTTGTGAATTTACCTTAAAGTGTTTACCGTTTGATAAAAAAATATGCAACAGGTAGTGTCATAAACATAAATCTAATCTCTATACAATCTGGTGGAGTCTCTAGTGGTAATTACGACTGGTTTAATGGTTTCATAACACATTATTTATCAAAAAAGCGCGTTTACTTTGTTATGAAAATTATCTCGTAACTTAAACGGCAGCTACTACCTCCGTTTGATTTGGTGATTGGGTCGTTAGTTTCAAGGTGCTAAATTATAAAGCAAGTTAAAAAAGCGCCAAAAAGGTGGTAGATTTGGATGACAAATACCGTTTAAATCGATCCAAAGCTGCAAGAGAACAAATGACAAAAACACAGATTGTAACAACAAGTATATTAATTTTATCACAGACAGAGTTAGAGTTAGAAAAGAGAAACGAGGTAACTTTACATAAATGCGATCAAACGCTAGAACGTAGGTCGATACCACAGACAATAAGTGTTGAAGCAAGCCCCCTTCGATTGGACAACACGTCGCACAAAAAATTAAACTTGTCGACCTAACTTTTACATTCCAAAAGCAAACAAATTTACATTTGCAAAATATTACACGAAAATACAAATCTCAATAATTTGCAGAACTAAAGTGCAATATATTACATACAAAAAAATTTTTTATAGTTAATTGTGGCAACAACCTAATAGGTATGTATAATCGTGCGTGCAAACGACCGACAATGTAGATGACGAAAATTAAATTAAGAAAATAGAATACTTACAGTTCAGTTTTCCTTTCAAGAGTGCGAATGGCTCATTTTCCAAAATTCCTAAAATTTTCTAAAATAAACAAAAACGTACATACGGTGTTATCACAAGTAAATATCTTTTGGTTCATACGATGAATGAAAAACAATCAAATGCGCCGAATTTTCCCGAAATTAACTTTATTATTTCGTTAAGTGAACCGTCTACTACGGTTAGAATTTTATCCAGTACTCGAAGACTTTGATATCTTTAACGAAACTGACGTGACGTCATTACGGACCAGGTTTACTATCTCTACATTAATGTAACACGTGTGAATGTCCAGAAACCGCTAATAACAATTACGGAAGAAATAAATTACATCACAAAAATAGTTAACAAAGCAGTAAAAATACTACGCCCAATACTCGCATGGATGCGTAGGAATAATTAGAAATCAAAACCTTGTTGGGCGCATATAACGTTAGATCCGACTTATTTCACCGTCACCAAATAGATGATTTTTTTTCCTTTTCGAATTGACAGTAACAGTTGCTGTCTTTAGAGAGAAAGCTTCCGACCACAGGTCCTTTACAGACTATGCAAACACTACACATACACATACGCACTCGTAATAGTTTTTGTCTTTTTTGATAAAAAAACTTTAATGCAGTAATCATTAATACTTTTATTTGAAACTTTCCTTATTAAGAAAAAAATGTAACCACTGGAATAAACCATAGTTTTATAAAACAAAGCTAAGAAAAAAATATTGGTGCGCAACAGTAGATCTTAGTTGTTTAATTCATTGGTAATAACTTTTTCTAAGTTTATTAAACTAAATACTTTATCGTTTTTTGAAAAATATCGGCTGTTGAAGTAGTTTGTGCTGCTTTACTACATTTTATCTATGAATTCAATCATTTTTGTTCGTTTCTGGTACCAATTTAGTCCTGCTGTCTTTTTTAACTCGTCGCGTCATCTTTGTTGCTTCTTCTTTCTTCCCAAAGTCTACATCGTTCCGCTCTCGTTTGTCTTATGTCTGGCAAAATGTCTGGCTTTGTTTTTCTTCTTCTAAGGCATTTTTGCTTGGTTGTGATTTGTGATTTGTATAAATTTTTGAAGAATTCTTTTGAAATTTTTCATATCTTTTCTTTGTTATCTACTATATTATCTTGTTTATCTTTTAATTTAATGATTTTTTTGCTGCTGTTTTTTTTTTGAACACTTTTGGGTTTTGGTTTTGTTCTGTTAACATTTAGAAATCAATTTTCGTTACGTTGAGTGAGCTGGTTGTTGATTTTTATACGTCTTTTAAATACTGTGCAACTTGTCTATCAAGGTTTTTAAATGTTTATCAACTACTGAAGTAGATGGGTAAAGAATGATTTTAAGCTTTTGTGTTATATATTGCTGGCTTGTATCTACCGTTGTTTTTAATTTGTTCTCAACTCGTCAGTAATCTTTGATTGATTCCACTCCACCTTTTGTCAACTTCAGCATAAATAAGTAATCCACAAAGTGCATAACATTTATGTTACATCAGTGTACGATTTTGATTTTCCATTGTAAATATGTCTTACATCTAGGTTAGTACACTCTACAATTTTCTGCATAACACCTACAGTTACAAATAACTGAAAAAAGTCAGACGTTCGTACCAAACTAGGTGCACGCCGATATTATGTTGTGGAATTTTATTCTTAGTTGGTGGTTTTATTCTCCACTTGCAGATGTAATATTGGGATTTGAATGATTACGGTTGCTAATATTTTTTGCATTAATTATAACGTATAAATTAATCAAATACAAAATAAAAAATAAAATCAAATAATGCACCAGGCTAGCTGAGATAATTTATTAATATTAACAAATGTAAATATAAAATATACAACAATGATACAATTTATTTACAAATTTATAAATAGGGCCAAAGAAATTCTATCGTACTTTTAAGACTTTGTTTAATTTGAAAACTAATTTAAATTTAAATTTGGCCCCCGCAATAATTTTATGCTATTAAGAGGGTAAATATAAATATCGTAAGACATAAACGTAACATATGATAATCTCCAAATTTGCCACGTACCAAATCAAATTAACTTCAGAACGCAACACAGTGAATAATTGTCAAATTAAATCTCTCAAAAAAATGTAATCGTATAACGCATTGCATAAATCAAAATCGAGAAAACGTAATTTTTTTAGTGGTATGAAGAAAATGTACGACGTAGAAATGTAGTCGTGCGTAAAAAAAGTAAAACTAATACGCAAATTCTAAAGGTTACAGCATACGTAAAGAACAAAGAACAAAACCTACCTCTACAAACTACGGTCTTTTTTTAGATGACGATTAAAGCACTACATTTTAACAACAAAAGTTGCATAACAACAAAAACAGATAGGTAAACCACAGTTCGAATTTAACAAGTGGCCATGTCTGGAGTTTCAGGAAAACCAAGCGTCTGATGGTTTATCATCATCATCTAGTGGATTCAGAAAACTCATCACAATTTGCTTTGAAAGCACGGTTTATGTCATCATTCTGCTTCCAAAACATCACTGGAGAACCTGAAGGTAAACAATCGCACTTATTTTTGAAGTGAAACTTCTTTATCGGCGTTGGAAAAAAATTTACCGTCACATTTTTCGCTTACGCGTCACATGGTTACGCGTCACATTTTTTCTGAATCGCAATAGCGACGTGATAAATAATATATCAATAATAAAGTGATCAACAAAATCAAAGGCTTCATTTTAATTCTAATTCCAGTGGATTTTTAACAAAAGTAAGTAATTATATCTATTTTTCTAATACTTGGGTGGAATTAATTGACATAGAGTATAAATTCTGAAATATGTTATTAATTTAAATTTAAAATATTTAAGGTTAACCTCAGTTTCTGATTGAACGATGACATTTTAAATTTAATATATTTAAGGTTAACATCAGTTTCTGATTGAACGATGACATTTTAAATTTAATATATTTAAGGTTAACCTCAGTTTCTGTTTGAACGATGACAATGATAGTAATAATTCTATTTCAATTAATGAAATGCTGTAATAATCTTAGTAGCAAAAGTTAAAGTGAAATAATTGTATTATTTGTATTCATGTCTATTATAATAAAATCCTTTTGTTTAAAATTTATCTAATTTTAAATTTAAAATATTTAAGGTTAACCTCAGTTTCTGATTGAACGATGACATTTAAAATTTAATATATTTAAGGTTAACATCAGTTTCTGATTGAACGATGACATTTTAAATTTAATATATTTAAGGTTAACCGCAGTTTCTGTTTGAACGATGACAATGATAGTAATAATTCTATTTCAATTAATGAAATGCTGTAATAATCTTAGTAGCAAAAGTTAAAGTGAAATAATTGTATTATTTGTATTCATGTCTATTATAATAAAATCCTTTTGTTTAAAATTTATCTAATTTTAAATTTAAAATATTTAAGGTTAACCTCAGTTTCTTATTGTAACTATCGGTCAATGTATATGATTTCATTAAAATAGTATTTATTAATTAATAAGACTGCTAATTTAATGAACATCAATTAATTGATATACATGCAACTTTTCAGAAATTGGTTAAATAAAGTTAAATTAGATAAAGTTTAAACAAAAGGATTTTATTATCATAGACATGAATACAAATAATACAATTATTTCACTTTAACTTTTTGCTACTAAGATTATTACAGCATTTCATTAATTGTAATAGAATTATTACTATCATTGTCATCGCTATTATATATTTTTGTAATTAATGGCTTATGGTAACTGAAATATGAAATTGAATCTACAAAAATTAGTTAATTGATTTACAAAAATTTGTATTCATGTCTATGATAATAAAATCCTTTTGTTTAAAATTTATCTAATTTAACTTTATTTTTCCATTGCAACAACGTTTCTTCGTACATCTGATCACCAAAATTTACACTTTGTACACACTTTTTTTTATGCCATTATTGCTAAAAAGTTAGTAAATGAAGTTTTTAGTTCGGCTGAATGATGAAATATGCTGCACGGGAATTTATACATCTCGTATAATAACGTAGGTTCTAACTTATGCAAAAATAAATTTGAAATTGTCTAACACACGTCAGCAATAACAAACTTACAGTTGTATACAAACAAATTGCTGTGAGCCTCGCGATCCCGTTTTGTGTAATTCATAAAAAAATATTATAAAAAATATGAATGATTTAATCTGAGAGAAAGTTGAATGAATATCTGTTTGGAGCATACCACAACGCTAAACTAATTTAAGAATATTTAATTTAAAATATGAGCAACTAAGAGGTTAAATAGGATGCATCCTTGGATTATAATACTTATTGTCACTTTCTATAGATTTTTTTTACTGTAGCGTAAAACGTGGTATAAAGTTAATTCGCTTCATTAAATAAATCTGACCTTGAATATTATTGTTAGTGTTTAAATGTAATTGTCGATTTTTCAGAACTTACTTTATAAACTTTTCAATTCTTACCTTCGATAACAACATAAATGAATGCAGTACTTTATTGCATTTGCTTATGGGACAAATAAAGGTATTAACGATGAAAGTTGTGCGTTAAAACTTTATAGTAAAACTGTGTAAAGCACTTTTTAGTAGATAACACAGCAAGATGCTCTTAATGGTGTTATTAATCAAAAAAACTGAAATGAAATTAGTTTGGCAATGGAGTTAGTAATGAACGCTGTGGTCCATAAGCATTCATCATAACTAGAATTCAAGTGACTTTGTGTAGGTATAAATCTTAAGATGTCCGTAACAGGGAGTAAACAATGGAGTTGAAGAACCCGGGCCACCTAGACTATCATAAATATCTAGAATTTGTAATCTGGCACTTTGCTTAGTTCGCCTTCCGCTCGAACGCGTACATTCCTTCTATTATCTTCGTCGAACTTTACACTGATTCAATATGGTGATCATTGGCATCGAAAGGTATGCGCCCTTTCACTAGCTTTAACACTAGTAATATATTATTGTGAGAGATTTCAAATGTATATTGAAACGAGTAAAGGGATGAAAATTTCAGCTTATTATTTGAAACGTTTTTCAATTATACGTTGTTGCAAAAGTTATTCTACAGAATTTACTAAATCTTATAAATAACGGAGTATTGGTAAAAGAGGGTGGTTATAAAGAATATTATGAGTAGTGGTATTTTTACTGAGTGACGGTTGTCACGCGTTTCTACAATATGTAATCAAACGCGAGCGTGAGAATTCAACACTGTGTAAAATGCACGACAACAGCATGACAAAAGACACTACAACTTAAATAGTTTTATTGCGCTGTTTTTCCAAATTAAAATTTGAGTATTTGTTAAATTATCTATTAAAATTGTCGACTTTGAAAATAAAGCATAGTTTGGTTTCTCGTGTCAGACTCAATTTGGAAGGTAAAGATATATATTTGATTTGAAGTTTTTTCGCTACAAAATAACAGCAATCTAAAAAAAAGTTTATTAAAAGCACTATTAATATTTAATTTGATGTCAAGTGCACGTTTATCTGACTTAAAATAAAATTATTATTATATATTAATTTTATTAAAGGCAAATACATTTCTGTACTTGTCTTCGCCAGTTAGTTAATTTTATTTTTTTTAAATATTATTTCTAAAAAATTAAAAAGCAATATTTTTATAAAAAAATCGGTATTATTACAAACATTTTTAATTAAAAAAATTAGGGCGTGTACTAGTGTACACATGTAAGAAGTGAAACTTCTTTATGGCCTTATTTTTCGCAAAATGATCTACATGCAACTTTTCAGAAATTGGTTAAATAAAGTTAAATTAGATAAATTTTAAACAAAAGGATTTTATTATCATAGACATGAATACAAATTTTTGTAAATCAATTAACTAATTTTTGTAGATTCAATTTCATATTTCAGTTACCATAAGCCATTAATTACAAAAATATATAATAACGATGACAATGATAGTAATAATTCTATTACAATTAATGAAATGCTGTAATAATCTTAGTAGCAAAAAGTTAAAGTTAATAAAGTTAAATAATTGTATTATTTGTATTCATGTCTATGATAATAAAATCCTTTTGTTTAAAATTTATCTAATTTAACTTTATTTAACCAATTTCTGAAAAGTTGTATGTATATCAATTAATTGATGCTCATTAAATTAGCAGTCTTATTAATTAATAAATACTATTTTAATGAAATCATATACATTGACCGATAGTTACAATAAGAAACTGAGGTTAACCTTAAATATTTTAAATTTAAAATTAGATAAATTTAAAAAAAAAGGATTTTATTATAATAGATATGAATACAAATAATACAATTATTTCACTTTAACTTTTTGCTACTAAGATTATTACAGCATTTCATTAATTGAAATAGAATTATTACTATCATTGTCATCGTTCAAACAGAAACTGCGGTTAACCTTAAATATATTAAATTTAAAATGTCATCGTTCAATCAGAAACTGAGGTTAACCTTAAATATATTAAATTTAAAATGTCATCGTTCAATCAGAAACTGAGGTTAACCTTAAATATTTTAAATTTAAATTAATAACATATTTCAGAATTTATACTCTATGTCAATTAATTCCACCCAAGTATTAGAAAAATAGATATAATTACTTACTTTTGTTAAAAATCCACTGAAATTAGAATTAAAATAAAGTCTTTGATTTTGTTGACCACTTTAGTATTGATATATTATTTATCACGTCGCTATTGCGTTTCAGAAAAAAAGATGGCGCGTAACGGAAAAAATGTGACGGTAAATTTTTTTCCAACGCCGATAAAGAAGTTTCACTTCAAAAAATTTAGAAAAAGCTATTTATATGATAACGTTTAATCTTATTTATCTGAGAAGAAGACTTATTTACAGCAACTTTTAGATGAGTGTCCTGTTTCGTTCTTTATCTATGTTAAAAAAAAACATTTTGATGTTTTTTTATAATTGGTCTTGCACTTTTCTTTAATTTAAGTTTTATACTTTTTTCTGTGTAGTTGATATTGCTTTACAGTTATTGCCTAATATTCATGTTCTTACAACTGGTCTGGTGTGATAAAACTTTGGTTCCTATTAACCTATTACTATATAACAATAATATATGCATAGCAGTTTCTGGCTTATTATTACAAAATGTACATTTAATGTTTTTATTCATTTTTTTGATTTTTTAGATGTTCTTTAGAAATTCTATAAGTAACTTCAGTTGTACGTGCAATAAATGCTTACAATGCGAGAGGTAATGTGTCTTTAAAGTTCTAACAAGAGTCGTATAACATGTTTCAAAAGTTATACTGCTTTTTTGACACTAGTTTTACCGAGGTATTGGTGAAACACGTCATACAAAGATGTACTTCCAAGACCTATTTCTTATACCACTGAATTATTCGCAATTAGTTAACTTTTTAGAAAATCACGCTGAAGCATTAGATGCAGTTTAAATTGTAAATTTGAGTTTAAGCATGCCTAAATATACTGAACCACATCAACACGCGCGTAGTACTGTTCACGCAAACGTTAGAAAAAACGTTTGCAGTTTTGTCATTAACGCAAACAAATCTTCAAAACCAATTCAGAAACGTAAATTGTGATCTGCCGCAGGCCCGCGCCTAGCACTTTTGGCGCTCTTGTGCAAATTGAATATAACGCCCCAAATTTGTATTACGTTCATATGTGAATACAGGTACGAGTTAGTTATTATTATCCACTATTGAAATAGTAGTTTACGTAACAAGAGTCGAAAGTAAGAAATAGCATAACGAATGTTAATGCAACGTGAGGCCGCACGGCCGAGCGTTGCATGTGAGTGAGTTATGCTATGATTCTTTCGAGTAATGTACATTATTTTTTGTGTTGCTTTTTATAAATTTACATTCTTTTTTGAAAAGATTTAAAAAAATATAATGTTGGTACTACATTTATTACTAAATCTGTCAAATTTGACATTAACTTTAACAACGTTTTTCTTCAATTTTAACTGAATTTCAAGATTTTTAAAATGATTTTTCTACCTGTCGCATGCTTGTTCTAATATATTAATTGACTTTGAACACTTAATTTTATGTGGATTCCTAGTTTTCATTTTGCCACCCTAGAGCTTTTTTCGCTCATTACATAACTACACTAACAAACGAATATTGACGTTTGCGATGTTGGCAACACAAAAAATAATTTTAAAAGGTATTTTCATAAATTTATTTTCATTTTTACAAGTAGAAGCCATAAGCCATACAAGTATTTTTTCATTGAGGTACATAACATAATTATAAACTTATAGAAAACAGAAATATATTCTAACAGTATTACAACTCAAAATTTTTCTATTTTAGTTTCAAATGTAATATAAGATATAAAAGCACAAGAAACAAAAAAATATTTAAAACATTAAAAATACTCGGACGAAACTGATCGACAAATAAAAACAAAACAATATATTATTTTAATAATGCAACATGTCACCTCTGAAAGGTTAATATCCGGGTATTGGGTATTGTTATTAATATTTTAACTAACTGAATTGAGCTTTCCGTAGTTTAAGTTTTGCAAATTGTTTAATTAAATCTTCGGTGTCTAATTCTTTTAGCTGCACGGAGAGAAATCTGCAATCACTAGTTATGAATAGTATGTTCATAAATTACACATTTAATAAAATTTGAATTATATTATGATGTTATGCGTAATACGCATACAACATTCCTAAGAGTGCAATTTCTATGCGTTACGTATATTCATGTATTATGATTATGGTTTATAAATGTAATAAAGTTATGAATTGTTTTCATATTTTACTAGTTATCACTATAGTTATAATTGTATCTTAAGTTATGAACAAACCTTCTTATATTATGATACATCAGCAAAACCAGCAGAACGTTTCACACGCAGATAGTGTGTGCATTGCATCATCTACAAAAGTGATTTTATCAACTGATCAAAAGGTAAGCAAAATGTAATAAAATTGTCATATATATTTCTGTTTTTTGAGTTCTAATGTTTGTATATTAATTATTTTCTACATATATACATAAGATACAAATATTAGTACTTATAACACATTCACATACAAATTTATAATTCTTGCGTAAACTAGTAGGTAACGAAAATATATTACATTATAAAGTATGTATTTGTATGAGATGTACCAAATTAATTTGCCGTTTATCTCAATTTTACATTATATATTATGCGTATTTCCATTTCTTAAAATGAATATTAAAAACGTTAATAAATACTAACAATCCAAAGTAGGTACATATGTTCTGTTTTGTATTTAAAATGATAAGTTTCTCCGGTATCAGCTACTGTCAAAAATGTTTACATAAATTAGAATTTTACAACACGTTCTAGTCATTTATGCACATACGTCTAAGGTAATCAAATCCCTAACGCGAAACGATTCAAGGAATTATATTCCGGTACCCGTATTTATTACCACAAAAACATACAGTTGTCAAAGTAGTCATAGTATCCAAAGTAATCAGAGTAACGAATCACTTTAACTTGAATTAGAATTAGATATACAAGATGTTCAAAGTTATCTGTTTATTATTGCTATTTTGATTAATATTAAAGCTACGAATTAGATTAAATTGAAAGTTGAAACACTTTTGATCACTTTCTGTTTATTTACATTTTCTAATACACATACTTCTTATTTCTAGATTTGCGCCGCTATAATTTAACTAAAGTATTGCAAAGAGTTGTAAAACCTAAAGGCCGTAAGAAAATAGACAATAAGGTATGGAAAGTTAGCATTGGAGATACATGGAAGTTTTTTAGTTCTGAAGTGAGAACAGTGGCAGATATGTGTAGTAAGGATGACGATAATCTAGTTTGCTTTGGTAACAAATAATATTACGCATTTATACAATAATTTTCTATAAACTTTTGATGCCTACTTTAAAATAATGGATTTGATAAACGTTGTAATAGCGGCTTCCACGGCCGGACTCTCTACTAAGCAGAACGTCTTCCTGATTTGGACCGTGTCAATGTTGTAACCAGAAGTTGCAACGTTTTCGCCCACACTTTCGTAAGGGGCGTCATCAGGGCGTCAGAGAAATCGAAGAACTCAAAGAAGCAACCGAAATCTAACTAAACACTTCTCAAAAGTTAGGTAATCAACTTGTGAACTAATCCAGATTCTAAACTAAAAAAAGGTAAGAAAGAAAACGATAAACTTGAAAAAGCAAACGAAAATCTAATAAAGAACCACTACAGAGTTAGGTAATCAACTTGTGAACCAAGCCAGATTCTAGAATCCTAACTCTGTAGTGGTTCTTTGTTAGATTTTCGTTTGCTTTTCCAAGTTTATCGTTTTCTTTCTTACCTTTTCTGAGTTTAGAATCTAGCTGGGTTCACAAGTTGATTACCTAACTTTTAGTTAGATTTCGGTTGCTTGTTTGAGTTCTTCGATTTCTCTCACACCCTGATGGAGCCCCTTATAAAAGTGGGCGAAACGTTGGCAACTTCGGTTACAACATTGACACGGTCCAAACCCGGAAGACGTTCTTATCTTAGTATTGATAAACGTTGCTGCCTATATGATAAGTAAACCTATTACAAAAATTATTTGTGTTCATGTTCTTCAACTTCAATATTAAAAATCGTTTTTGTTAAATTATCTTGACTGCAACAGAAAAAAAAATTTGTAGTTAGCAACTTGTAAAATTATTTTTTTAAATTGTTGCTCAAGTTCTGTTTCAGTTTTGTTTATATTATTTACGTTTTATTTATTTGAATAATGTTTTATTTTTTATAATAATCTGTATTATTATATAATGATATTATGTGTTATTAGTTATGTATTAGTTCTTGTGTTATGTGTTCTATTTAAATTATTTAGTTGTAAAAGTATGGTGGTGTACTTATAGCTGCATTAAAATTGTGTAATCATCGTAAAAAAAATAAACATTTTTTTAAAATTCGAAATATGTTTTACTAATTTATAAAATATATATGAGAAATATCTTGTGATTATAAGAAGAGTAAAATTAACTCCGAAATTATGATTAATATTCATAATTGTTAATACACTATTCTGAATATCATTTAATAAACAATACTTTATTTATCACATATTATGATTGGTTGCTTCAAAAGTTATTCTTTATTTAATTAGAGTTTATGAATATTAATCATAAAAAATATAATCATAAAAAAAATGTGATTATTAAGCATACATAATGAAAATAGTTCGTTACTGGATGTGAATTATAATCATAATAGATGTGACTTAAATCACATATTACAATTACCTGGTTAAAATTTTATTCTTAATATGATCATTGTTTGTGAGTATTATTCATAAAGATATGATTATTACGCATATATAACGAAATCGTTTACTTCATAACTTATGAATTATAATCATCATCGATGCTAACATGACTATTCACAAATTATACCGATGGTTTATAAATTTATGAATAGCTAGTAGTAGTTGTTTTTTATGCTTAAATTACGCATAAGTTGTGCGTCTTACGAATGATATCTGAAAACATTTCTCTCCGTGTGGTCCGTTTCTATTGAAATGATAGCAAGATTACTTAGTCGGTTTTGTCCCATGGTCGATCTTAAATATTTTTTTATTATTTTGAGTTTTGAAAAAGATCGTTCTGCGGTAGCAACAGAAACCGGCATTGTTAATAAAATACGAAGTACTTATTATCCTCGTATTAAAAAAAGAATCCACTAAGTTGTTAATTGTTATATAATTTAAAGTTTCTTCTGGAGACGTAATAACTTTTTGTAAATATTGAAATTTCTTAACAAGTTCCATGGCAGTTATGTCTCGTTCATTGCGAGTTTTGTCGTTTAATAAATTTTCAACTTTTTAACATAATTCTAATTGTTCGTTTTCTGAGTAATTTTTAAATTTATCAATATTCCATAAAAACGCGAAATTATTAGAGTAAGAAGAAAGTAATTGGAATCTCTCATCTACTGATGTTATGATTACATCTAGAGCAGTAAAAAACAATCAACTTTGAACTTTAAAGTTTCGTCGTGGACCCGTTCATCGTCACATTTATAATCAAAATGTCTTTTTTTATTTTTCGCGGTGTTAGACCTCTTTGTTTTTGCATTTAGGTTTTATGTCTAAGCTGGATGCTATCTCTTCAGCATCAATCAATAGATCATTAAAACCTTTATCAGAGCGATAAACTTTAAAAAAATTAATTCAAATTATTTAAATTATTGCAACAATGAGCAACATCAAAGTTCGGTTTTTGAATAATTTTACTAACAATGTTAACTTTACTTAAAATATTATACTACAATATAATAATGCAAATGGACTAAAAATGTTGCAATTTTTTGGCCAACGATGCAGCCAAATTTTGTACGTTATTTTCAAAGTTTTTTTTGCTTATTTCAAGCAGAGTTGATACTTTAAAAGAGTTATTGAATCTATTCTACTAGACCATAGAGTATCCGATAAAAGTTTTAAAGTTAAATTTGTTACATTAGATAAATTTCAGAATTGACCAGCGTTTAGTAGAAGTTGAAAAAAATACAAACAGTTCTTGAACTAAAGAAAAAAAAATTGATGCTCAAAGTATTTGATTTTGCGGCATCATTGACGACTAAATTTAGGATATGATTGCAACAAGGAATAAAAAAAGCTCGCGGATTGAAATCCACATTTTTTTTGTAGACCATTATGCCTACCACGCATATTTGCCCTATTGTCGTAACCCTGACCCAGCAAATCGTTGGTATTTAAGCCTTCTTTCTCTAACGTCAACAAAAGAAATTTTGTCAAGCTTTCACCCGACACATCTATAGGATGTTCTTTTATAGGTACTTTATAATAATATGGAATAATATTTTGCCTTTTTAGTTAGTTATAAAATTTTGGATTTAATATTTTCACCGATCAAGTTTATTACTTCATTTTCTATTTTATCCCCGAGATGGTTTTTGTGATCTTTTATTTGAGAGCGTTTTGTATGTTCTGACATAGTCGGGTCAAATTTGGAAATTACTTTTATGCATCTTAAAAAGTTACTGAATCACGTAGAAAATTCTTTCTATAATAGCTTGCCAGTATTTAGTTTCTCTATTTATTAATTACATTTTGAATTTCAGAATCACTTATTTCATTTTTATTAAAACGGTTAGAAAGATCTACCAATTTTAGAACTATTTCGATATGTAACTTGCTCTTTTCATGAATGTTTAAATGCCAGTCAAATGTAACCAGATTCATCACTAAGGCGAACAGATTTCAAATCGCTGTCATTAAAAATTTTGCAACGGAAGCAGTAAAGTGAATTTTTTGTTTCGGAATACAACAACCAAAAACGCTCAATTTTTTTTTGTTCGGTAAAATTCTAAAGAAGTAACTGTTGGAAAACTCGCCCCGACTCCGAACTATCTCTCGGATAAATATCCTTTTTGTTTTGATAATGAGCAGAGCAACGTTCTACTAATTCTTGAATATTATTAGGACGTAATTTCTTTGGCCATAGTGCAGCCTTCTTCGAAAGTTGGCTCATATTTTCCGTTCTGGTAATTTTTGAAGGTGTAGATTTCTCATTATAAGCGGAACTTGAAATAGTTGATGGATTGCTTTCTAGAAGATCAATTTCTTATCTGCTGCTGATACTTGTTTCAAGTACAGGTTCAGAATATTGGGATTTAGCTGTATTATTGTTGTTATTAATATTTGGCAAAGTAGACTTGGGTTTTGAAAAAACAAAAAGTAATTTTGACAATTTTTTCCAGTTCTTCATCTCTTTTTCTTTTATTTAGCAAATTTTGGTATCCAGACAATTTTTTTTCTGACATCATGTATACTGTAAAGAAATTAATACGTAAATAAACAAATTGACAAATTATTCATGAAAAATGGAAGTTTCGACGTCTCAAACTCAAATTCGAAAGTATTTTCTCAACCTTACTTATTTCAAGTTAATTTAAAATTTATAAATTTTTATAAATAGTAATATTAGTGCTTATTAATTATTTTGTTTGAATTTACTTCAATTAACAATGATGTTTATATAATCAAATATAAAAGGATTTTTGAGATGCAAGTTTTTGGCTTTTAATGTTTTAACACATTTAAAATAAAAAATAAATTTTAGATGAACTTACCTTAATTTACAACACAAAACACATCACTATAAAGTCTGTAAAACTACAAAAAACTAAAGTTTCAAAAGCAGATATCTTTTACCCCATGCTCCTTTTCACTTCGCTAAGTTAATTATCGATTGGGCATCTGGGAACAAATGAAATCGCGACCGATGCAGCGCTTAAATATATAAGGTTTTGTACATTGCAAGCTCAGACAGGAAAAAAACGGTTGTTTGCTCGTTGCTTCGTTGCAAGTCAAATTTCAAGCTCAAACATGAATAAAATCAGATTTGTTTAGGTTCACACAATTCATGTTATCATGTTAGGTATTACGTAATCGATCGAATAAATTCTATTATTGCGTACTCTTATTTGGAAAATATATTATTTTCGAGAAGTATTCAAATAAAAAACAATGTAATAGCTAGCAATTCCTTACTGGTTTTTTTACCACTATAAATTTTGTTTTGACAATGTTGTTTGTAGCTTTATTTTTTTTTCTTTTGAGTTTGGAGGTTTTTTGGCGCCGTCGGCGTTTCGACGCCGTCGTGCACCACACGACTTTACCCTTTTGTACGGCCCGGAACTGGACTATCTGTTCCAATAAACTAACAGTAATTTCTTGATAACACTCCTAACCAAACTCGTTTCATTTCAATGCTGCCTGAAAATTTAATAATTGCTGATATTTTTGTGAAACAGGCTGATAAAGACATTGATTTGTTAATAATACCGACCGTTTCAATAGATTCGTTTGTTATGAGGTAACCGTTTTGACTTCTTTTGCTGATTTATACTTCACATTTGGTAAATCCAGTATTTAGTTTGATAATTTTGTAATTAACAATCTTTTGTTGTAGTACCGGGTTTAAAGTACCTTTTATTTCGTTTTTTATGTATTCTTAGATATGGACAACTGCTGAACTAATTTGCTGGATTTACCTGGTATAAATGTTTTTAAATGTTGCATCTTCTGAACGTTGCCTAGATTGTTATTTTTGTGTATTCTTTATGGAAAAAGTCAGCAAAAACGTTCTATTCTTCATATTTTCTACCAAAATTTGGTATGGTTATTTAAAGATGATGTCACATTTTTTTTTGTATTTTTTACCTCCTCCTATAATGGTTATTGCATTTGATAGTGCTCGTTCCATGGAGTGGTGACCAATGCAATTTGTCCGATCTTCTTTACTTTTTTCCATTTCTCATTAAATCGTTTTACCACTTATAGCATACGTAATAGTATTTGGTTTTTTTAATAATGCGTCGGTTATAACATTAAACACTTTTCTAAGTTTATATATTTTTCCATATATTTTTAATTTTTTCTTGTATTGTTTGCAGTTTATTGCGACATTATTTAGTGTTAATGTTTTTCTAGATTTACTGAAAATACTTTGTTGTAAAAAATTGAATTAATTTGGCGTGGAAACTTGTTTTTTCTATCCATATCAGTATTTTGTAAGTGTATTTCTGTTTTTCCGAATGTTGTTTTTACTTTTAAAATGGTGAGTAATTTACTCAGTTTTATTCCGAAGTGTCTATTTTCTAGAAGTTTGGTTTAGGCCGTCATGTTTTTAAGAAAATTTTATTTAGTTATTAGACAGTTACGATAGTAATAAATGTTAGTTTTAAATGAATCAGTGTTGTAGAACTACTTTGTTTGGTTATTTTGACAAGTAATGAGATTCCTTTGTTTCTTGTTAAGTTTTTGTTTGGTTTCTTCTGTTGTACGTCATTTTTTTTATGTAAGATCGCTAAGCTTCAAATGAACAAGTGTGGTAGGATCACTTTGTTTTTTTTTACTATGAATTTTTTAAATGTAGGACCGCTCAGTTGTAAATGAACTAGTGTTGTAGAACCATTTCTTTCTACCTTTTTTTTGTTTGAAGTACCACCATTCTACCTACACCAAAGTTTATTAATTTGGTATTGGGTTGTAGTTTGTTGGTAATGAGCAAAAGTTAAATAACAACCTGAGACAACTCGATCTTGGTTATTACTATGTTTTACAATTTTGTTATATTCAATAATATTTTTAAATTACGTCTGACAAAGTTATGAAATTGAACTGTACCAGTTATCTGAATAATTTTCTCTCAGTTTTGCGATTTACTTGATAAAGAACATTCATTCGTTTAACTTTTTAACAATTTTGCCTTAACAATCAAAACGGAAAATTCTAAAATTACAAAACACTTGAGCAGCTCTATTTAAAATAAACAAAAATGTTTATTTGTTACAATGTTAATTAATAGTACGGATTTACCAATTGAAGTTTTTTTTAATTTAACAACAAAATTATTATAATAATGCTTTTTCATCTAGATTTGTAAAAAAATTAGAATTACTTGATTTAAAAATTATTCTTAAAAAATAAAATTTTGAATAGAAGTAAAGCACATTGCGTAATTTTACATTTTGAATAACTTGATATTCTTTGCATAGGGTTTATTGTCGTGTCTGTGTTTCTACATTAAAACAAAGGAGATTGTTTGTCATGCTCGTTAATTCTTGATGAACTCATATGCTAACAGTCCGCATGTGGTGTTCCTGAGATTGCCTTGCATAACGCTTGCATTTAATAATAGTGAAACTCGAAATGCCAAAGTAAGTCAAGTAGCCATTGTCAAACCATCACAAAGCCGCTATTTGTCACTAAACCCACGACTGCTCGATGAAGAGGGATGACGGATGAGATTTTGGTAGCTGTTCAACCCTTCTTTGTGCCTGCTTGGCTTGCTCAGGTCCAGATTATAATTATTTTGGGTGGTAATCAATAGCTTGAATATAAATCTTGAGAACACAATATATTGATTTGAAAATCTAATAACTACGTTAAACAAACATTATTTAAACGTAATTCAACACCGGCTCGTCCTACGCAAATAATTACATCAAAATCTTAACGCGTATTACTCCTTACTATTTATTTAATTACCGAGAACCCAGAAATGCATTTTATCATTATATAGAATAATTTAGAAAACGAAATTTACGCAATATTAGGCTCATTAAAACTTCTCGTAGTGAGAGAAGAGAATTTGATATTTTGCTTGTAAATTCTATTATGAGTTCTGCCTCGAACAATCTTAAAACTATTTAGCGTGCTTTCTTCTATTTTTTAACAATGAATTTGTTTGTAGTATCTATCATAAATGCATTTCAAATTACAGTAACCGTGGAATTAATTGTACAAAGGGCGTGCTAACCTTTACCTACAGGTTAAATGTTATAGAAGCGTTTATTATGTTCATGAAGGGCGGCCCGGTTGGGGTTAAATAGACATTGAAAACCGACAGGTATTTAATTAACAATTGTTGTATGACTGTGCAATTAAAAATGGGTATTTTTGGACTAGTTGCGTTAGACCTATTTTGAGCATTTTTTTAAATTATAAACAAAGTTATATTCATTATGCTTTAAAAGAGCTCAAATTACACTTAAATGATTATAATTTTATGTGGTAATATCAACAGGTGATAATTTGGTCATTCAGATCACGTTGTTTAAGACTGTCCAATCGATTAATATAACGTCGTTAAATTATGACAAATTATAGGCGTCTGAATAATAAATTAACAGTAATTGTACGTTATTGATGGGTTTATGCAAAAGGTACTAGACCAAAAAATCGAATTTAAAAAAACGTGCTATTTAAAAAAAATGATATTTTGAGTATGTGTATGTGAATATACGTACGTATTTTGTACAGTAAGAAAATATTATAATAGATGATTATTTTTGTGCACAAAATATTATAAAGCAGTTGACCTACAACCCAATTCAAATTATCTTCTAATAAAATTTGTCACACCGAAGTTTTTAATGTAATATACAGATATAGACAGCACAATTTTTTAATTTGATTATTTGGAAAAATTAAAAAAAATGATTGTTTATAAAAAATTATGATTTTTCCATAATAGCATATTTTTATTAAAAAAACCACGAATTAGTTTTTTTGCTACGTTACGTATTCTTCTACTGTGTATCTACATAAATTACATGTATCATTATTAACTAACAGATAAGAATGTTGAATGACATATTGAAGAAATTAGTTGATCTGGAAAAATTAACATTTTTTAATAGTATAAATCGTTGTAACTAAAACATCATATTAAAATATAAAATGTTATTTGTTAGAATATTTACCAAAAAAGGTAATTTGTTGTTACAGTGTAACAAAAAAAACACAGTCAACAAATTTTTCACACTCATGAAATGCACTCTAATTTATATTTATTTTTAAACTTAACAAAAAAGAAATTTATTATTTACAAAAAATTTTTTTTTCTTATTTTGCAACAAAAATGTTAAAAAAAATAGGTTCTATTAAACCCAAAAAAAAACTATTTGCTATAAACTGTTTTTAACAATTTTTTTTGTGCTTCCGTTCGTTTTGATGTATCCCACACAGCCAAAAGTAACCAAAAGTCGTAATAAAGGTAACCGCTTTGGATTGTCAAATGTGATCATAGAGTACCCAAAAGTACACCCAATGGTGAACTATGTCCCACTTAATCCCTCCATAGGATACTCTTATACTGACCTTGCGTGTATGCAACGGTCAACCTTTTAGGATAACCCGAAATTAACCGAAACGGACAACTTATTGTCCACTTTTAAAGCTACTCAAAAGATACTTCTTTTTAGTTATTCATTGGTCAACTTGTTGGGCTAACCTAAAGTTAATCGAAATGCCCGGTGCATAGTTGAATTTTAAAACTACTAAAAAGATACCATTTTTTGTTTGCTCAACGTTCAACCTGTTAGGGTAATCTAAAGTTAATCGAAAGTGATTGTTAATGGTTGGTATTTAAAACTGCCTAAAAGATACTAATTTTTGTTTGCTTAACGTTCAACCCGTTAGGATAACTTAAAGTTAATCTAAATGGGTATTTTACTATTTAATTTTAAAGCTGTTTAAAATATACAATTTTTGCACTTATTCAAGAATCAACCTGAAGTTAACTGTAAAAGATGTATAATTGTTGGATTTTAAAACTGCTTAAAAAATACTATTTTTTCAGTTGCTCAACGATTAATGGCTGCTTAACGGATATCTTATAGTTAACATTTGAAAATAAAACACATTAAAGTAAAGGTGCAAGTCTTGAAAAACAGATTTTATACGATACGATATACATATATATTTATTATTTATTTACAAATTTAAAAATATCTAAAATAAATGTCATCGCCTTTAACCCTTTTTCACACTTTTTCTCGATTTTCTAATCCACACCTTTGTCGGCACTAAAACGTCCATTTCTGTAGTTGTGGAAACTATTCATTTTACGGAAGCTGAAATTAGAAAAAATACTTAACTAAACCACTAATATTTATATTTGATTTAATTTTTTACAGGGTTCCCAGCGATCTAGAAAATTGTAAAAAATCTAGGTATTTTAAAATCAGGGTAAACATGTAAAATTTAGAGAAAGCCTGTTTCTATGTCTTTTTGTATACTGACCGTTCATCTGCAGTTATGAATTATGTGTTCTTTTATGTCTGTTAAAAATATGTATAAAGATATTTTACCTTTATAACTGGAACTTTTAGTATAACACAATTACACGAAGTTAACACTCGACTTGTACAACACGCACATCAACAAAACTTGAACGATTGTCTAGCAGGTAAAAAAACGACGTTCAATTTTAAACTAGTCTTAAAAGAACCCGGTGGTTATTTAAATTACTATACCCATTCTCTCCCACTTCAACAACAGAATTTTAAATTTTACAAACGGTGGGCGTTTGTTCAATGTTAATTCAATGATTCTTGAAATCTATTTTTGTTAAGTTTAAATTAACCCCGTAACGTGCATGCTCGAGTTAATTCTATTACGCTAAATGGGCTAAAATAGGCACGCTCGAATTAATTCGAGCGCTATCGCTATAGGAAACATAAGAAAAAAATGGTCTTTTTGATTTTTTTTATTTACATCTGTCTTGTAAGCTATAAAATGTTAGAGTAATATTACTTTTCGTCCAGTTGTAAAACAAAGAAACGTTTTTTTTGAAAATTATTATTGATTTAGTAGTGAAAGACTTTTTTTGTAATGTAATATGTAAAAATTATAAAACTGCAAAGATAAGTGTTTATAGACAGTTATTTTGTGTTTAGTTATTACTTTTGGCCAAAATAAAGTTCAAAAATGTATTTTCTTAAATTAAAAAAAATTATTCTTTAGTAGTTTTTTTTAAAAAACAAATGCTTTAAGAGGTTAAATAAGAAGTTGAGAATAATCAGTACAAATGTCATATCCTTATTGTTAAGTGCGACATGAAAACTTAAGTTACAATTTTTTTTACGAAATTTAATTTTTTTTTAATGATGGCTACATAATAAAAAACTGTTGAATTAATTCCAGAAAGTTCATTTGAAGCACTAGATCAATTATTGTATTGTCACTTTCGACATTAATAATACTTTTTTACCGTTTATGGTGAATAAACTATCCTTTAATAAGAAACACTAAAATTTGCCTGTATTACGTTTTTAAAATTGGATATTGATGCGCATATAGCTCCTTTATGAGTCACAATATTAAAGAAGCTTAAATACAAAACTTGTTCGGTATGTCTGTTTGGAAAAATTCATTTTTCTTATTTGCTATCAAGAGGCCAAGTTTATATTGTAATTGTTTAACGGATTTGTTAAAGCAGAAATGAATATTAGACTCTGCTCAAAGTAATAACGATTTGTTTTAAAAAAATTTTGTCAGCATCGACAGAATGAGATTCTTTGAATGAAATTTCCGTTAAAACTCCAATATCTAAGAAAAAGACCTTGAATGGTCGAAGAAACCGACACCTTGAAAGGATTAAAATTTCCACAAAGGCTATTGTTTGGTGCCCAGTTGACACACAGCCGCAATGCAAAACAAGTTCTTAAATTAATCATTTACCGTAACGGATGAAACAAAAACGTCAAAAAAAGTTTTTACAATCAACATTAAGATGCCATCGCGTTTATTAATACTTTCTCTTTAACCTGCTTAACGCCTTTGAAGAAAAACTTGATATTTTTTATCGATTTAAGGGCGATAATTTGAACTATTGTCAATACGATTTTGTATCGATCCACATTACAAATTATAAAAAAGTTTGTTTAAAAAAAAATAATTTTTAGGTTGAAATTAAATTTAAAAAATCATTAGGCTACAAACAAAAAAGAACAAGGTTTATGACGATAATCGGATTAAAATAGTACATTCCAGAAAACTGTTGTGCGAGGGTAATGATGGAACTAAAATAAAGTTTACTTCTAAGGATTTTATTGTTAGCCAATTAGATTTTTATTATAAATGTAAGCAGTAACTAAAATTACAAACACTAATTAATAATAATCAATTACACTTACAACTCCACTAAAATGTTTCTTTTCAAATACAAGTTTTTCTAAGATAATTAGTTTCAGCGTATACAACTACGGATCCTATATACTTATAAGAATTACAACAAATAATTAGCGAAACAATGACTGCAGGTTCCATCTGCAGTGCTTTTAAATATTTTTAAAATAAGTGTTTGTCTATTTAAAAAAACATACCCTTGAATTTGTTGTAATTAGAGCTTACGGAGCGACTAACTAACTTCTGACGATTTTGATCAATTCTTTAAAAATTCATAATCTGAAAACTAAGCGGTAATGCACAAAAAACCAAAATAAAGGTACTTTTTTGCCATGAGAATCACCAAAAATCAGAAACGCAATTGGTAAACTCATTTCTTAGTTCCTCCTTGTAAGTCGTAATAATAGTAACTATTAGAATATAGAAAAGTAATTTTGGTTTAGGGTGATTTTTCTTCCGAGGACGTTTTTCCGCGATACAGTCTTATTGTACACAAAAACATTCTACTAAAAAGTTAATTTTTAGGATTAACATAAAATTAACTTTTTAGAATGTCTGTTTCACAATTTTTATAGACATTGATTATAAAACTCACCGAAAATAACAATTATGTGGTTACTAAAAAGACATGTAGTCTCATGCTGTACTATAAGGCTACTAAAAACTTAATTTTTAGGATTAACATTAAATTAATTTTGTAGGATGTCAGTTGTATAACTTTTTCAAGACATTAATTAGAAATCTCTGAAAAGATATCGAAAAGTTAACTTATAGGGTTAGTAAAAAACAAGTAGTCTCATTTTATACTTGAAAGCTCTTAATAGGTTAATTTTTATGGTTACCATCAAGTTAACTTTTTAAAACGGCTTTTGAGTAACAATTAAAGTTGTCTATTGAAAAGTTATCCAAAAGTCAACCTCTGTGGGTAGGAAACGAGATAGGTCGCCATATTTTATACTTTAAGCTTATACAAAAAGTAACCATTACGTTTACAATTTGGCGTATTATTAGGAATAACTATTTGTTGTGAATAAGTTAACCATTAAGGACAGGCGGTAGAACTAACTTTTATGAATGACTAAAAGGCACGATAAAGATACCACATGCTTGTCAACTTTTCAGGTTAAAGTATGATCACTTTTTAGACAATTAAGGTTAACTTTGGTTATGTGGGATTTTACAGGCATCATAATCGGGCGGAAATTTTACTTTTCCGACCAGGTCGGTAAAGTGTAGTAGAATTTTATAACTAGAAGTTGGTACTAATAATCACTAATTAATTGAACGTCATCTGTCAATCTGTCAGACTTATTAACATTATTAACCTTTAATATCATTGTCTTCTGTGCAAGAGGTAAGGCTTAAATAGTGATTGTAATTAACTATTTATTTCCTACGGCGTGTAGCTAATGCTTTGGGGATTTCTGTTACTACTATTAAACGAATCAAAACAAGAAGTACACCTAATCCGGTACTATAGAGTCCTGATAAAAAAAGACCACGGAATAAAACAAAAACTGAAAATATACCTGATACTTCAAAAATGATTATAAGAAACACATTGCACAACATGTATTATCAAACTAAGTCAGTGTTTAAAAAAAAATTCGGTTATTCAAACTTTATCGTATTACAGAAAAAAATGTTACAATTAAAACTTTAAATGCTGAAGATCGAGACAATAATATTCTGTTGAGTGATATCAGTTTGAATCGTACACTACATGGAATGGGCTTCAAGTTTAAGAATGAATCTAACCGTAGAGTTTTAGTTGAAAAAACCAGCGTAGCACAACCTTGTCTAAAAGTTTTCAAAAGGCTACTACATAAATAATTTAAAATCACCATCACAACTAGAAGTTGTTTTCATGAACAAAACTTGAATTTATTCAAAAGGAAATCCTAGAAAATCATGGCAAGATAATAACGTACAAAGTGTAAGAAAACCTGAGAAATATGATGATAAAAAATGTATCGTCATAGATGCAGCTTCGAAAAAGGGGTTTATAAATAATGCTTCATTAGTATTTGCTTCTAAATCGCAAAAAGAAGATTATCACGGTGAAATGAATGCCGAATTATTTAAGAAATGGCTTGTTGAACATTTATTGTGTAATTTCAAGAGCGATCGTTAATTATTATGGACAATGTTCCATATCAAAATACATTAACTGAAAAATTTTTAACAACAGTCTGGAAGAAGAGTGATACTGCTTCTTGGCTTACAAATCATAATATAAAATATGATTCAAAATTATTTAAACCAGAATTACTTGCCTTAACAAAAAACATCCAGAAAGAGAAACGATATGAAGTAGACGAACTAATTCAAAGAAATAGTCATGAGATATTGAGGTTACCACTATATCATTGTGAATTTATCGTAATAGAATTAATATGGGCACATGCTAAAACATACTATAATAAGCACATAGGAAGATATGGGTATAAAGATCAAAATGTGTTAGCAATGTGAGCAAGCTTTAAGAAACTGTTCCGATGAACTTTGGGCAAATTGTATTCGTCATACAGAAACCGTTACTACAAATTGGTGTGAACGTGAAAAAACTTTGGATATTACAGTGAATGCACTGATTATACAAGTTAAGTGTGATTCCGATTGAGGTACTGACGGTGAAAGTGATTAATTTGTGTCAAATAAGTTTTGGGGAAAAAATTGTATGATCGTTAAAACTGCAACGACATGGTTGCATTCAAAAATTGTAATTCTATTCCTTTCTATAAAGTATCAATAAAATTATGCTTTTTTATTTCATTGTAGCATGTCAAATATCATCTTCGTATAGTTTTGCAATGGTGTGTTTTGTATATAATCATAACTCATAACCATAATAATTTTGAAGAAATTAAAACGAAATTTTGTTAGTTCAAGGTTCAATTTATCAAACGTTTTCAAAAGTACGTTGATAGGTAGATTGTGACTGTTATTGCATTTTATGAATTTCATTGTTATTATTGCAACACTTGATTTGATTGTTTTTCATATTAAACCATACGCATGATTGTTATGACGTAGAGCTCTTCTTTCGTGATTATGAGAGTACATATATTTACTTTCTCTATGTATTATATGAAATAATAATTTATGTCACTAGCGTCGAAACTGAAACATCGCATAATGAACGTTAATGCAGCGTGTATATTGATGTTTCCGATGAGGGTAGCATAAAAAAGTATTTATGAAGATTTTTCATCAATGAAACTAATTTTTTGGGTAAATTATGAGTGTAGTTGCGTAATGACGAAAAAAACTTTAGGGCCGCAAAGTAATAAATCGCAATCTACGTAAAATTGTTTTCAAAGTCAATTATTATTGTACAAATGTTTAGTGGAAAATACACATAAAAATTTCTTTCTTTTTTAATTAAAAAAAAGGTTTTAAAAATTTTACAATTTTAAATATACATACATATATAGTATTATATGTATTTCAGAGTTGGTAGTATTTGCTCTAAGATTTTAAATTAATGACCAAAAAAACAGAACAAAAAATAATGTATGTAAGTGCCGTATTAGACTAGGCTGCCAGCTCAGTCGGCGACACGTGCAGAAACCGGTGGCGCAGCGAACCACTCGTTGCTCAGTCTCAAGGATAGTAAATGTAGAGGATCACTCGATTTATTCGGCCGAGGTCATGTGACCAGCTGACGTCACGTATAGACCTCGCTCTCGATATTTCTATTACAGTCCGTATTACGATGCACATTAAAAGATTTCTAAATATTTTATTTATGTAAATCATCGCCCGACATGTTTCTTTGGTTGACAAAGCCTAGAGGCTATTTGTTACGCTGTTTTCACTTTGTATGGCGCCCTTTACCAAATTTTTATTTTTGATTTTACGTTTTGAGACTTTCACCTAGTCACAAATTTTTATTTTTGACTTAACCTTCTATCTCCATTGTACACCGAGCAATAATATTGTTTATGTTACACTTATTTTAGGCATTTCTCTATTAACATCTTCTGCATGTAATAACGCAAAAGTCTTCTGAAGTTCTACCTGACAATTTATCACTTGAAATGTTAGGCACAAATGGTAAATTATTTGATTCGAGAATATTGCTGGATCTAGGTAGTATATGAAATTTGATTACTAATCTTCTATAAATATAATTCTAGGATAAAGCTACACTGTTTTTAACATTTAAAAAAGCTGTACTGTAAATGTTTAGTCAAAGTATTCAGATCTTTTTTTTTGTTTTTTTTGGTTTCTAAGCTAGAAATAAATGTTAAGTAATTAAGTTATGAATTCAAAAAATTCTTATTTACTACTGAATATAAGCGCATGTTAGATGTTAGTTCTCAGATGTTACCTCCAAATACTTTTTTGGATCGAATTTTAATTGAATTTAATTTATAAACTAGTGTATGACTGTCTTAGATGTTTTAAAAAATGTATTTTCAGGTTACAGTCAATATGCAATTTAATTTAGTTTCCTGTTGATATTCTTTCTTTTTACTATTTACGGAACGGATTGTGCAGATCTATTGTTTTTAAAAACTAGAAAGGAACGAGGTTGTAGCTTTACAAAAGCTTGCATTTGATTTATATACTTTTCTACTAAGGTCATTCACATAGACCAGTAACACAAGAATTAAACGTTTATTTTGGTATGTAAGAGATTTGCTACTTGAGAGAAAAACTTAACTGTATATATTTAGGTAATAGTAAAAGCTGTTGCTTTTAGAAAACAATATGCAAGCATTTCCGAATTAGCAGCATATTGTAAAATACTTTAAAAATTTATGGTACGCAGTTTACCTCGCTTTAAAGAAATCTGAGAATGTAGTGTAAAATAAACAAAGCATGACTTTTGTAAACTCTGTAAAATTGAGTACTTTCTTATAAGGACTGATGAAAGAATATCTAATTATTTTTATAACTTATGTTGTCATAAAACTACTTTGAAGTGATATGTACACGTTTGTATTGACTTCCTAGCATGCTATAATTTTTTTGAAATTTTTCTTTTCGATTTTATTGAGATATAACCGAAATATGGCAAATTGAGCTTAAGTTGTCATATCGAATAACCCCTATATTTGTGCGCCTCAATGTTACTTTCTCTTCAGTAAAAATTATTATTTTAACATTAAAAAATCGTCGCAGACAGGATTCGAACTTATATTTGTAAATTCATTTTAAATTATAAATAAAATATCTAATACTATTAATGTTAGAAATTTTTTTATTTAAATAAATTGTTAGAAGGAATTATCTCTATAAGAAACTGTAAAAATAATTCGAATTGTTTACATACGTACAAATTTATATAAGAAAAACTGTTAGAAATGGCGGGTACACGCACTTCCGGTTTTTTTATTCAACCCATCTTTGGGTTATCATTTGATAAAATCGAGAGAATATGAAAATCAAGCTCCATACCAAATTTCAAGGACTTATGGTTCGAGAGTTATCGTGGGTACATCCAAAGATAATGTAAAGAAGATGCAGCATTCCGTGTACAAACAAGTCAAAAGAATATAGAAAAAAATTGTTATTTTTAACGCATCTTGGTTTCTTTTTAAGATTACGTAATTTAAAAAAAATTGTCGCAGGCAGGAATCGAACCTAGATTATATATGGAATTTACTTTAGATTATAAATCAAATATTTAATAAACTGTTAATGTTAGAAAATTTTTTTATTTAGAGGAATTGTTAGAAAGGATTGTCTCTATAAGAAACTGTAAAAATAATTCGAATTATTTGCATACGTACAAAATTGTATAAGAAGAACTGTTAAAAATGGAGGATACACCAAGTTCCAGTTCTTTTATCAGACCCTTTTTTTGATAGAACCGAGAGAAAATGAAATCCAGCTTGATACCAAATTTGAAGTTACTAGGACTTTTGGTTCGAGAGTTATCGTGAGTACATCGTTACACACAGACACATACACACACACACACTTTCATCGTAAACAAAACAAAAAAAAATTAATTCACAAATCATAATTCAAGGTTAGTTCACATACAATTATTTATATAAAAAAACAAAGGTATAAACATATTTACAAATTTATAATTAGAATCGTAGGAATTCTATGGTACTCTAGAATTACAAAAAAATTAATTTAAACTAAAAGTTGGATGTTTTAATACTTTTGTACTATAAAATTGAGACTATTAAAATTCAAAAAATACATAAACATAAGCATCATAATAAAATATAATTGAAAACTATCTAATTAAGAAACGCGTTTACAAGGTTAAAAGTACACACAGCATTGAAGTTTACTATATCTTAGCTCGAGTTGCGCGATTGAACTTTGGGTACGGTTCATGGGCGTGTTTAAAATCTGATTCATACGATGATGCAATATTGAGTAATTTTTGTAATATGTGTTAGAATTTCCAAATTTTTCTGAACTGTACTCTGATTGATTTTGTAATTGTCGGTTTATAACCAAAATATCGTAGAACGTAACGTATGATAATTTTCAAATTTGCCACGATCAAATTAAATTACTTCAAAACATAACAGATTAAATAGGTAATTATCAATTTTTAAACCATATAAAATCGTAAACTTTAGCCAAAATTTTTCGTAAATGTGACGTGCAGACTAACATGTAACGTTCATAACTCAAATTTATCGCATTTTAAAAATCAAAAATCGAAGAAATGAATAAACGTAATTGTACGTGTGTATCCAAAACAAATTTTTGTATTCAAAAACAAAACTACATTCATAGAAATAAGCATCGTATAAATCAAAAACGTAGTCGCAACAAAGAAAAATTGTACGAAAAAAAAACGTGTACACCACAACTTCAAATTTAACATGTGGACATTTTTCTGCAATTGCACAATGAAAGACGTCAGGTTGCACTGGAGTGTGACTTAATAACTTAATAAGATGGCTACAAACGCATGTGCAATGCTTAAAAACGTTGTGCAAAATGGTTTGCATATACAGTAAATAAAAAAATGTTAATTAAAATCAAAGGTAGTCAATGAAAAAATGTGCACGTTACAATATAGTAAGTGTATAACATTATTAATATTTACGTGCCCTTGTGTTTTTTTTAAATAAAGCCGGGTTTATCAACTATTTTGTTTACTCAGCTAAATATGTTTGGAAATGACAGAGTTTAAATATTATTTGGTTTCTAAAATTTATGCAAATTGTTTACATGTTCATTTGCGTCCGTTCCCTTTAGTGTGGGTTTTGTTTGTTTATCAACAGCTGGTATATGCGCGTCATTAAATTTTTATCAGTCATATTTAAAGTGTTTTGGTTTTTTATTTGAAACAAAAAACAAGTAGTGGGTACCCAAAGTTGTGTTGTCAATTACAATAACTGTTATTTTTGTGCGCACCGTCTAATAATATGTTAAACACAGCAAAAGAATTGTATAGTTAATTGTGATAACCTGCTATGTACGTTCAGTCGTTTGTGCAATCGACTGACCACGAAAATACAAATAATTAAAATAGGAAGTATAATACTTATAGTTTAGTTTTCCTTTGAATAATGCGACTAGCTAGTGGCACCTCTCCGGGAATTTCTAAAATTCTAAAAGCCGTACATACGGCGTTACTACAAGTAACTTTTTCTTGGTTCATACGACCAGTGAACACAAAGCAAATACGCCGAGTTTTTCTCAAATTAATTTAGATTATTGCACTAAGTGAGTTCCAAATCAGTTAGAAATTTTCTTATACTCAATATCTTCAACGCAAGTGACTTGACGTTATCATGAAAAAATACCCAATAAATACTAGTTTTACGATCTCTACAATGGATGATATACTTGTGGGTCCAGGACCCCGCTAATGACAATTACGTAAGAATTAAATTAAATCACAAAAACAGGAAACAACGCTTATCCCAAGAAAGACTACAAAAGTAGTAAAAATACTACGCCCAATACTCGCATGGATGCGTGTAAATAATCAGAAATAAAAGCTTCGTTGAACGCACATAACGTTAGATGATGTCCGATCTATTTCGCCGTCACCCGATAGATGTCAAAACTTTTCGACGTCATAGCAATGTAGTGGAAAGTGGGCGTTCCAAGAATAAATCTTATACGGTGCAAACATCATACCAAAACACGTTGAACATAACGTTTAAATTAAATGGTATCAAAAAGAATTTTTACGAAATGTCACCGTACGAAACTGGCTTGTTAATCATGTAATAAAAAAAGGAACAAAAATAATTATCAATAATACTGACAACTAAGTGAAATTTAATATTGATTTTGTAGATTTAAAATACTGAATAAAAATTGTGAATAGAATTTTTTTTTATATTTTATTATGAAAAGTGCCAATATTAGGTCTACATAAAATTCTTTTCATAACCTAAAAAATGCCTCTTAGATAAATAGACTTATGATAAAACAAGTCATTGTTCAGAAGCTTAATAACGAATTCAGTATTTTATAAAACTTTAAAGTTCAAAAGAATTTTGAGTAGAGTAATTAGTAAATTAACCGATTCAATTAATTAAAATTCAGCAAAGAGAACAAAAGAAACTGACATTGATAATAGTGTCAAGTTTAAAGACGATGCAATTACAACAGCAATTAAAATCGTTTATTTCAACTACCAAAAGGGGTTAAAGTGTATTGTTACAACAAAGTAATAACAGAAAAAGAATTCTTCTCACGCTTTAAACTTATTAACCCAGTATATATTTGAAGAACAAAAAGGGAATCAAATCTCTTTTAGAGGCAAAAACAAATCCCTGAATTTAATTAATGACGTTTTGAGAAGGAATGCTTTGTACCGCCTCGGACCGAGTGGCCATAGCTTTCAGCCTTTGAAACCGTTTGTCTAAGCAATCAATTCAATTACTCTGTAGAATGATTGCGGAGTTCTCCGTTTGACATGCCACATACCTTCTTAACGAATCTACGTTTCTCGAACGTGTTTATGTTGAGTGCAGTTTCTCTTTATTTTCTATAGCACAAACGAGTATTTATTTGTGTTTAAAGGATGTGAATGTGTGCCGTTACAAAAAACGCTTATTGCATTAAAGTAGTACGTAAATAGCAATATTCTTTCAGATCAGGTGTAAAAAACAATCGACGTGTCACCTGTGAAACACGGCCGGGTTATAACTTTGAACCGATCGCCAAATAGTCTCATATATCTCTTTTGTTTCTCCATAAATTCACAGAATGATCGCATTCTTACAAACTGCAAAGTGAAACTTGGAACAATTTGTGGAGATGTTTTCATTGCTACGTCTCAAGAGGGCCGAGAATTACGTGCGTCCTGGCTTTTGGAAGAGATTGCGACAAAATACGTCGCTAGAGAACAAACCTAACTTACGGCTTGAAATATGATGAGTTTTGTGAGAGCCAATTATTTTGTTCAGTGTTCTGTTTGCATGCGAATGTTCTACAATGAGGTTTAGGTGCGTTACCAATGTTACCATCGTTACACAACACGCTAGAGAATAGCTTTTGGATTCTCATGCTTCAGTCAGATTATAAATTTCAATAAGATGAATCGCTTTCTACAAAACCTACGGACCATATAATTACAATAGTTTTTATTAGAATAACTACAAAATGGCTACAGTTTCGTAAGTGTAGTGCTTTAGGTAACATTCCTTAAATAAGTTGCGCCTTATTAAAAGTTGATGCAGCTGCTCATCTCTTTTTTAAAATTTATTATTTATTAGTAGGCTAGTATTATTAAGTTTAAAAAAAAATTAATGTTAATGTTTATTTAAAAAAAAAACAATTTATGTTAATTTAGCAGCAGTTTTAAAAATGCATTATTTGTAATTAAGACACATATAATTTACTTGAATGTTTTAGAAAATAATCTTCTTGACACTGTGACTAAAAAAATATATTTTTTTTCTGTCTTTTTCTGCAACTAATAGTTTCTTACTTGTTTTTTTTAAGTTTTGCTTGTTCATTTTTTTGTAATAATTTTTTATAGCTTAATTTTATTTACAAGTTTTCTTAAGCGTGCCAGCTAAAATAAAAGTTTTACTTTTATTACATTTTGATGTTGACTTTGAGTACTTTAAGAAGTGTTTGTATTATTTGTTGTTGATGGTAGAGTACTGTTTTAATAAGCATTATTAAACATTTTTATATTAGTAACTTAAAAATAAATTTAATTATTATTCAACTAATTTATTTGATTAATATTTAGTGATTGATAAAAGTAGTGTAACGAATTTTATTATTATTAAAACTAATTTATTTATACTACAAATATATACACGTTTAAACTAACCGAGCTAATTAAATCTAAAGATATTTAATAAAAACACTTACACTATAATTTATGTATAGCACTATCACTTACACGAAGATAAAGTCCGCGGATAACTTCTATTTATTTAAATACCAACGTTTGTTTACATTAAAGCCACGTACAAGGTTATACACCGTAGATTTATCTATCGTACACGCGTTAACCACTTATTTACTTAGACTTGTTTGTACCGTATTTATACGTTTCTGCAAACATTCGAGAAGCCTCTACATACTTTCGTGAACGTTCTAGACGTGTACTAAGATAAAAATGTCTTCCGGGTTTGGACCGTGTCAATGTTGTAACCGAAATTGCCAACGTTTCGCCCACTTTCGTTAGGAGCTTCATCAGGGCGTGTGAGAAATCAAAGAACTCAAACAAGCAACCGAAATCTAACTAAACACTTCTCAAAAGTTAGGTAATCAACTTGTGAACCAGGCCAGATTCTAAACTCAGAAAAGGTAAGAAAGAAAACGATAAACTTGAAAAAGCAAACGAAAATCTAACAAAGAACCACTACAGAGTTAGGTAATCAACTTGTGAACCAAGCCAGATTCTAAACTCCATAGAAGTGACTTAAAAAGAAATAGTCTCCGTATATAAAGAAGAAGTATTGTCACCGCTAGTTAAGCTCGACTCTGATTGGGTTACGGTTGAACGAGGGCGTGTTTTCGATAAACGACTAATGACTGGGAACCAAAGAGGAGACAGCTCGAAACCATGATCACGATTGAAGTTATTGGAGTGTTTGATGATTTCTATGCTCTCTAGAAATTTCCTGTTAAAAAAATGGAGATTTGGCAACTTCCTTGACCATATAAGTAACAATCAATGGACTTTTCCTGACCCGATATTCTTCTTAGTTGGTAACTACAGACTAACACTTGAACGCCTGTTCCTTGGAAGACGACCTCCAACATGTTTTGAACTGTCCTCCAATTCAGTTGATCTAAGCCACAACCAAGCTTGGGTACTGCCAATTTCTTAACATGGTGGAACTCCATTACTTGAGTATTTCTTGGTGACCAGATAGAAAACGAAGCGTCTGTCACCGCGTAGTCTTAAAACAGGTCCTGTTGTTCCTCGGTGATAACTCCGAACTTAGGTTTTCCAGAACCTCCGTATAAGCTCATAAACTTGTCGAACTCTATTGCTTCGATTTGATTCCTGGTTCTAATGCTTATTACTCTGGTTCGGACTTGAACTTGTGTATTGTAATTATCGCCACGGGGCTAGACGATCCACGTGGACCACTTTTGGCTTGCCTCTGGGTGGTTTTCGGATGCGATATATGACGTCATTAATACGCTGCGCGACTTCATAAAGACTCTCCCGTTGCCTTTGCAGTTTCGGCGACAAACCACGTTTCCTTTGGGGATTATACAACCAGACCAATTCGCCAGGTTGAAACCCACCATTTTGTGCCTTGACGTCATAGCTAGTCTTCATCCTGTCGCTGGCAATTTGTGTGTTTTTACGGAACTCTTTATGTACTTCGTCTAGCCTCTTGGTCAGTTTGCTGAAGTAATCTTCTCCAGCAACTTTTTCTTCCGGTTTTCGTCCAAATTGGAGGTCGCATGGCAGTCGTATTTCGCGACCGAGCATCACACAGGATGGTGTTTGGTCTGTGCTTTCGTTAACGAATGATCGGTATGCCATTAGGAAAAGGTGCAAGTCCTGATCCCAGAGTCTTTGGTGTTCGGACACTACTTTGGCTAAGTACTTGCCCAGTGCTTGATTCATCCGCCCAACTATGCCATCAGATTGAGGATGGAGAGCCGTCGTCCTAATTTTCTTAATTCCCAACAGTCGGCAAATTTCTTGAAACAGCCCAGACTCAAAATTGCGGCCTTGATCAGAGTGTAATTCCAACGGAACTCCAAACCAACAGAAAAACTCTTTTACTAATACGTCTGCGACTGTAACTGCTTATTGATTGGGTATGGCGTAAGCCTCCGTCCATTTCGCGAAAAAATTCATCGCCACCAGAATGAATTTATTTCCCGAATCGGATTGTGGGAACGGTCCTGCGATGTCAATCGCTACTCTTTCCAAGAGGCTTCCTACGTTGTATTGCTTGATGGGTGCTTTGCGCTTTCTCGTTGCACCATTTTCTGATGCACAGACCGTGCATTTACGGCACCATTTTATAACGTCCTCTTTGCAATTCACCCAGTAGAATCGTTCTCAAACTTTTCCCAATGTCTTCTTAATGTCAAAGTGTCTTCCTGATGTACCATCGTGGAGATGCTTCAAGACTTCTGACACCCGGCTCTTTGGCACTACCAAGTGTAGTCTATTTCTCGTGCTTTTTGAGGTTTGCTTAAAAAGACTGTCTTCTACTATCAAAAAGTTCTACTGCGCCCGGTACGCTTTGATGTTTTTGCTCAAACACTCACTTTCTCCCAGGTTTGTCGTCGGCCGTTTTTTTTTCAGTTCACGAGTAGTCTTATTTCAGGGTCGTTTTCTTGTTCGCGACGCAAGTGCTCGGGTTCTCACTTGTCATTAACTATAGTAGTTCTCCGGAAGCATTTAACTTTTTTTTTCAGTCGCGAACAATGGCTGCAGTCCGCCGGACATGGTCTTCTGGACAAGGCATCAGCGTTCCGATGATTGCTTCCGGCACAGTGTACTGTGTCATAGTCATACTCTTGCAGTCTCTCGATCCATCTTGCCACTTGTCCTTCCGGGTTACGAAACTGCAGTAGCCGTTTTAAAGCAGCGTGGTCAGTTCTCAGTAAAAATTTTCGTCCATAAAAATATTTGTAGAAATGTTCGATGGACTTGACGACTGCTAACAGCTCCCTTCTAGTCACGCAATAATTTCTTTCTGGCCTGGACAAAACCTTGCTAAAATACGCGATAACTTTTTCTTGTCCATCTTGAACCTGCGAAAGGACCGCGCCTATGGCCAGATTGCTTGCGTCGGTATCCAAAACAAATTTTCCATCTTCTCTTGGATAACTCAAAATCGGCGAAGTGACTAGGGCCTGTTTTAGTTCCGTAATTATTTGTTTGGCTTCTTCTCTTTTTGCCAAAGGAAGTCTGCGTAGATGTTGTCGTATCGGCCGAGCGTCTCCGGTATTAATTTTATGTTTCACTACGTTAGTTTTTTCTTTGGAACCACTCTCCAGCGCAAACACATCTTGATATTGTTGGATCAACACTTTAACTTTAGTCAGCTGGTCTTGACTGAGGTTTTGGCATTTGGTGGTAAGAATGTTCAATAGATGTTGTGGACACTTCTCCGGTGACGTATCTTCGTTAGACTTCACGCTTCTGACGCGGTCTTCTTTTTCAATGTTACATGATCTGAGTTGAAGTTTAAGATCCTTAATGACATCGTGTTTTTCACTCGTACTAAAGTTCTGCTAACGAGTAGTCCCTTTTCAACTAAGCCACCTTCCATTGGTTCAATCGCGCGTATGTAGCCTTCCCGCAGATTTTCATCCAGGCGTGCCATTACTACACTTTCAGTCCTTGCAGGCAGAGTCACGTCTTCAATTAATAAGATTCGCACGGCTGCTTTCTCTGATAAATGAAAAAGAATTTCTTCATTGTCGATCTTCAGGACATCGTTCTTAATATCCAAATGAACCCTTACTTCTTTATCACGTTTATTCCCAGGATAACTTCTTCCGTGATGTCGGCTACCAGTACTTGATGGTCGAGTACTCCATTTCCCAAACCAATGGTTACTTTGACTTGTCCGTGAATAGGTATTTCTTCGCCTGTCGCCGTTCAAAGTCGCACTGTTACTGGGATGTCCTTTCGTTTTCCGATAATATGTCAAGACAAATGATGGTCTTTGTCGCTCCCGTGTCAACCAGTAACTGAACACTTCTTCCATTGATCTTGCCATCGAGATAAATGCTATGCAATTACTCCCTAGGCGATGCCATTTGAATGGTAAACTCCGGAGCCTGACTAGACGAAATTACCTTTTGTCTTTTTTGGTCACCTCGTTCCAAATTTTCGAGCGTTCTTTTTGTCCTTTTCTTAGGCTTAGTACGATGCCCTCGTAAATAGCCTATTTCACTGCAGTTCAAAGTCGTCACTCTTATTTCTGAAGTATTCGTCGCGCTATCTCCTCGATGCTTTTCAGTTTCTGCGCGGGTACTTCTGCAGCACAGCAAAGTTTATGACCGTCTCGTTGCGATACCTGTTTTGCTGTTTTAAACTCCAAAGCATGCACCAAAGCGTCATCCAATGTCTTCGATCGAGCTAACCGGAGAGTCTGCTGCGTTTCATTGTCTCGGAGGCAGTCTACAAAGGTTTGAATAGCCAACTGCTCCAAAAAGGTATCTGGCGCTGTAGGATACGCAAGTCGTGTTAGTCTGGCGATGTCAGCCTCAAACTCTTGAAGACTTTCGGCAGCTTTCTTTCTTTCTTTTAATTTGAGCCTGGTATACTTGTTGAAGATGAGCTTCTCCATATCTCATTTCTAAACGTGAAATTAAAAGTTCGTAATTTTCTTGTAGGTGGTCAGGAACAGTCTGTAAAACTCCAAGCGCTTCTCCACGTAAGGACACAATTAAAGACGTCGCTTTCTGCTTGTTGCTCCAACCATTGGCTGTAGCTGCGGCTTCAAACTGCTTGTAGTAGGTTGACCATGGAACTTTACCATGAAAATTTGGTGGAACAACTTTAAACTTGTGAGTAGTTTCTTCACGATGGTCCATTATTAAATCTTCACTCGTGACGCTTCGTTCACCGTTACAATTCATTAGGGCCATCCTTTCTTCAAGCAGTTGTATTCTTTCTCTCAATTTGTTTCTAATTTGTCTTGTACTTCTATTTTGTCATTTACAGATTCTTTTAAATTTTACATATCTGTTTGAGTTTTCTCTTAAACAATTTTAATTTGGGTTTTTATACTAACATTAGAATGTCTTCCGGGTTTAGACCGTGTCATAGTTGCAACCGAAGCTGCCAACGTTTCGCCCACTTTCGTAAGGGGCTTCATCAGGGCGTGAGATAAATCGCAAAACTCAAACAAGCAATCGAAATCTAACTAAGAACTTCTCAAAAGTTAGGTTATCCACTTGTAAAACAAGCCATAACCTAAACTATGAAAAGGTAAGAAAGAAAACGATAATCTAAGAAGATATCTAAGAAGATCTTGGGGTTTACTCGTGAGCTTTGATGTTACTTCACTTTTTACTAAAGTTCCTATTAAGGATTCGCTTATTATCATCAAACAGATTCTGTCTCAACATGGCAAGGACTTGAGTTTGGTTCCTCTTATTGAAAAGTGTCTATCCTCTACTTACTTCCAATTTGATAATAAGTTTTACGAACAAGTTTCTGGTGCTGCTATGGGTTCTCCTCTATCACCTGTTGTAGCTAACATTTTTATGGAATCCTTTAAAACGGTTGCTTTGGAATTATCAATATTAAAACCTAAAGTGTGGTTTAGATATGTTGACGACACGTTTATTGTTTGGTCTCATGGTCATCTTGAATTGTCTAAGTTTCTTGATCATCTTAACAATCAACAGTTAGATATCAAATTTACTATGGAAATCGAAAGTAATGGTTCTCTTCCATTTCTTGACGTTCTTGTGACTCGTAAGCCCGACGGACTTCTAGGCCTTTCTGTTTATCGCAAACCCACCCATACGGACAGATACCTTCATGCTTCGTCTCATCATCATCCTGCACAGAAACGTTCTGTCATTGAATCTTTGGTCCATCGTGCCTTTTCTATTTGTCAACCTGAGAATCTAGACTCAGAACTCCGTCATCTTACTAGAACCTTAGTGAACAATGGTTATGTAAAGCGAGATATTCATAGAGTTATAAATCGTCGTTTACATCCACGTACTCGATTACCTAAGCACATTTCTACTCCCGAATCCAACCCGAAATTGGCCTTTTTATCCTACATTCACAAGGTTACAGATCAAATAGGGAAACTCCTTCGTAAGAATGGTATTAAACCCATATTCAACTCGACAGGCAAAATCTCTCAGATTCTTCCTTCTCCCAAAGACAAATTTCCTACACTTTCATCTCAAGGTGTATACCAAATTCCCTGTTCTTGTGGTTTAGTCTACATTGGTGAAACCGGTCGTTCCGTCATTACTCGCATTTCAGAACATGATCGTTGTATAAGGAAAAGGTATATTTCCAAGTCTGCAGTCGCTGAACATCATTTTACTACAGGTCACAAGATAGATTTTGATAATGTTTCGTTGATTGCCAAATCTCCATTCTTTTTCAACAAGAAATTCCGAGAAAGCATAGAAATCATCAAACATTCCAATAACTTCAATCGCGATCATGGTTTCGAACTATCCCCTTTTTGGTTCCCGGTTATTAGTCATTTAACAAAAACACGTCTCCTAGCAACCGTAACCCAATCAGGGTCGAGCTTAATCATCCGTGACGATCCTGTTCCTTTAAATACGGAGACTATTTCTTCTTAAGTCACTTCTACCTAGTTTAGAATCTGGCTTGGTTCACAAGTTGATTACTTAACTCGGTAGTGGTTCTTTGTTAGATTTTCGTTTGCTTTTTCAGGTTATCGTTTTCTTTCTTACCTTTTCATAGTTTAGGTTATGGCTTGTTTTACAAGTGGATAACCTAACTTTTGAGAAGTTCTTAGTTAGATTTCGATTGCTTGTTTGAGTTTTGCGATTTATCTCACGCTCTGATGAAGCCCCTTACGAAAGTGGGCGAAACGTTGGCAGCTTCGGTTGCAACTATGACACGGTCTAAACCCGGAAGACATTCTAATGTTAGTATAGATTCCGGCCGTGGAAGCCTTCGCTATTACATTGGGTTTTTATGCTCGTTCGTATTACTTCTTTTAAACTTCTAGAATTTTCTTCCATTTTCTGCGAATTTTTGTGAAACTTTTCTTCTATTTTTCTGAGAATTTTCGCCCACTTTTCTATTATTTTCTTCCATATTTTTATTCATCGATTCGAGAATTTCAAATATTTTTGAATCCATTTTAACTGCTAGCAAACGTGTCACCGGCATAAATTTAACCAGGAATAATAATTAAAAAAAAAGTTTAATAATACTAAATTTTAATAATGCCCGACGCTAGTTTAACGAAATAGAACAGCTACGATTAAACGCGAACTAAAGTTTTATTTATTTACGCAATTAATGTTTTTATTACTGGAGCGATATTATATAATGATATTTACACTAAAACCGCAGACTAACCAATTGTTTATTTATTCGATACCACGCACCTGTCACCAAATGTAACAAATTTTATTATTATTAAAACTAATTTATTTATACTACAAATATATACACGTTTAAACTAACCGAACTAATTAAATCTAAGGAAATTTAATAAAAACACTTACACTATACTTTATGTATAACACTATCACTTACACGAAGATAAGTCCGCGGAGAACTATTTAACATTTATTGTTTGTTTACACTAAAGTCACGTACAAGATTTTACGCCGTAGATGTATTTCACACGCGTTAACTACTTATTTATTTAGACTTGAATAATCTTCTTAACATTGCCGTCTTCGAAATACGTGAAATAACTCACCTACGATTTTTTTGTACCGCATTTGTACGTTTCTGCAAACATTCTAGAAGTCTCTACATTCTTTCCTGAACGTTCTAGACGTGGATAAAAAGCACGGGAACGTTCTCAAAGTTTAAAAAAACTTCGCGAATGTTTCAGTAGTTTTTATAACAAATGAAAAAATTTCACTTTTGCAAGAAACTTAAAACTTATATATGTTGTACTAATTGTTCTATGGCAGCAAGATAATTAATAGTAAACATTGTAATTTTGAATACCAAATTAAAAACGTGAGATGTTGAACTTACAAATCGTTTTCCCTTTTGCATTAAATAGTAAATAGTATGCACGTAGCTGCAGTTAAAAACTTCTACGTCTTATGTTTTAACAATTAAAAAAAAATGTAAAAGAAGTGGCGTAAAATCAATAATAGAATACAACCAATATTATTTACTTGCAAAAAAGATTATATTTGTTAGTGAGACATAACAAAAATTAATGTCCATGAAGCTCAGTGAAGTAGGGTGCGAGTTATATGTAAAATGCAATTCGTAAATTAATAGAAAAAAAACAAAGTCAAAACTTAATGGAGAAGGTAGAGGCGTCTACAACGTATGAATTATCTTTGATCTCTACTCATCGAAGACACGTCAAAAAAGGGCGCGCTTACTTTTAAGAGTGCACTGTCACATAAAGCTAGAATCTGAAATTTGTTACTTGCCGTAAAAATGTTGGCAATAATTGTGTGCAGAACGTAACAACATTCCTTTTGCTCATTTAACTCAGTGGAATGGCGTAGGTAATACAATAATTAAAATTTGTGAATAATTGGAAATCAACACAAAGACCTAAGAGAATGAAATAGAGTGCATTGACACTAAAACCTAAAATTATAATAGTTAATCACGCGCGACTAGTTATACAAAACGTCTTAGGCAGTAAGAAGAATGACAATTACATTGAACACGTTCAAGAGATGTTGTCTCACACAAAGCACACTTCTTGTACAGCCCTTAGATAGTTTTCCTGCAAATCTATATCACTTTAGTGAAGAACAGGGCTAACGATTCCACTAAGATATTTGAACTATGGAGGAACAATTCTAGGGTCACTGGGATGCATGTATGATGGCCGATTTTTGTATAGTATTCAGAGTAGTATTTCATCATCAACAACAATAAAAAATCAGTTTGTAGTCTAGATAAATGCACTCTAAAGAATTTACTTTTCCGAGTGCACGTAATCGCGCGCGAGCAGGTGTAAGTTCAAAAGCTCCGCTAAAAATTTAAAAATTGACGAAAGGAATCAAATCATTGGGAAAAGCGTTTTAGACTTCCTATTGCTTGATTATAATAATTTACTAAAATCATTAGCGCTGCTGGTCTTACTAAGAAGCTGATTTTTATTTTAACAACATCGGGCCTTAAAATAGCAACTTATAATATCAATACCATTTACAACATTATTTATTCCAACATTAAAGATAAGACCAAGTTATTAGACAAACATAACTTTGTATATAAAATCGATTGTATTGGTTGCAATAAATGTTATATTGGACAAACTATTAACAGAATTAAGAATCACCAATATGATTGTAAAAATAAAAAGGCAGAATTAGCTCTTGCTCTCCACCATATTAATATACATCATAACTTTGATTTTAGTAATCCTTCGACATTAGATGTAGAACCCAAATTGTATAAAATATTAGTTGCGGAAATGATATTTATTACACAACATACGAATAATGAATAACCTTAGTACAGTTTACAATAACCTTATCTCAAAAATTTCCTAGACTTTAGGTATGTTTTGGGTTATCTCTTCATTGCTCATATTTTATATCACACGACCATAAAATTATACTGTTAGTGATTTAGTTTCGTACTGGTTTTTCGTGTATTTTTACATTAATTATTTTTTGTTATTTATTATTTTTTTTAATAATGACGTTATTTGCGAACCGTTCTACTTTGTTTTTGTTTTCCGTAAGTAATCGTAATATAATTATTAAACAGTATTTTATAATAAGTAGAAGATAAGTTTGTAGTTCTCACCAAATTGTAACTGCCTTTTTTACTTATGTTGTTTTCTTTTTAATAAATTCAGTTGGCCTGAAGAAGTGGACACAACAGTTCCACGAAACGTCGCACTAAGAAAACATATAAAGTAGTTTTCATAGCCTCTCCTACAGAATAAAGGGTTTACCGATCTTATTAAAAATTGACATTTATTATAAAGTAAAACTAACGCATAAAAAATATAAAACAAAGCAAAATAAATATTTTAATTTTATTTTGTTAGAATGTATAGAATTAAAAAGGGTTTTATGGCCAGAGTCTATGCTAAGATAAGAACGTCTTCTGGCTTAAGATTGTGTCAATGTTTTAACGTTTCGAAACGTAATCCATTATTGCATTAACAATCTTTACGGAGAGCATTCTAAAATTACCGTGTTTTTTAAACTGTCATAAATTTGTCAAATTTTGGTGTACTTTATCTTTTCTTAGCATTTGTCGTAACAACATCATCATCCCTGCATTCTTAAAAATTAAATACTACATTAAAACACGTTCTTCTAAAAATATTTTGTATCGTGCTAGTCTATCGTTAATACGCGAACCGATTAAGTAAACCAGAAGTGAGTTAGACACTGTTTCTATGTTACCAACCTTTTAATTTAGCGAGTCCTGTTGGTATCAACCACGTTTCCACGGCTAGTTGAGATGCCGGTGAGTGAACGTGATTGAGAATGCTATAATATATCAACAAAAGAACAAATGGGCGTTACTCTGCGCGTACTGGTAGAATCCTTGGCTCGGAGGCACCAAGAGTACTTATGAACCCACTGTCAAAGAAGTTAAGAGAAAAGCAAAAAACTATCAACGAGAAAACGCAACAAATTGGTTATATATTTTGAAATCCATCACAAAATACTACCTTTGTTTTCTTGTTACAAGAATTGACCCGTAACTTAAAGGCACGCGGCTACCTCAACACAATTTGGAGAGTGGGTCGTAGATCGTCGGTGTGTTAATTATAAAGTAATTAAAAAGACGCCACAACGGTCGGAAATTAGTACTTGCAAATACTGTTTAAATCTGTCGAATACTGAAAGAGAACAAAAGACAAAACACAGATTATAACAACGAATATATTTATTTTAACAAAGGAAGAGGTTAAAAAAGAAGCGAGGGAAAATTAATAGAGGCTATCAGTTTGTCGATAAATATCACTGCTAAAAATGATGATGCAGGCCTTTTAGACTGGACAACACTCCGTACATCTAATTATTGTACTACAATCCAAAAGTATGGCTTAATAGGTAAACGTAGAATAAAACGTGAATCAATGCAAATCTAGTCATTTTTCCAATTAGAAGAAGTACGAATTTGTGATAAATTTATTCCGTAATGGCACAAATAAATCTGCATGCATTAGTCGGAATCACACATATATGTATCTAAGTCGTACGTATTTACATTCGACAATTACATAACTTTAAAGATAATAAAGGAATTGTACTCACGATTGTCCAGTGATGCCAATAACTATTGGCATACTCGAATCGTTTCCAAAAATTGTTAAAAGTGAAGAAAAGAGAACAATTAGATATAGATTGATATGACAACTAATTCGTCGAATTTTAATCAATGAACTTTATAACCTCGAATTCGTGAGGCTTCCAACTCATAGCTTTGCAGGTTTGTCTTCAAGGTAATCGTCCATCACCCAAATACTTTGATTTGACCCCAAATTACACCTGGCAAGTGATGTAGGTAACGAATGTCCCCAATCGTTTCAAATTATCGATTCGATGTACTTAATAGACACAAATTACAAAAAGGCTAGACACGTGGCGGTAATTGAAGTCGCGTTGTAAAAAATAAGTTAAAGACGACAAATGCAGTAAAATCGATGCATCTATTAATAACGTTGATGAAGGCAAATATTTAAAAATGAAGGCCTGGACTGGACTGACGCGAACGTTAAGTTTCATGTACTGTCCTTCTTGCATCAAAGGACGAAACTTATACAGTACGCAATCTATATCAAAAAATTTTTAACCTAACAAACCCGATTTAACGTTAACAATTATGCTACTACTTTTGTTTTCCAACGAGATAAAATAGTTTAGTAAATTTTAACCACGAACTCTTAATAACAAAATCCTAAATATAAAGGAAAATTGATTAAGCATTAACAACTACATGCAGTCACGAAAATTTAGTTCTCGACTAGCAAAAGTGAACGTATAAATTAGAATAAAACGCAAGACTTGTCCTTAACCTAAGTTTTTTAACGTGATAGCTAACAGTAATAACTTTAGTTATAATACTTTTAACACTTACGAGAAGTGCAAGCTTGCAATCGTCGACTGAAATTTTCTTGAATACGATTAATACTTAAGGATACTTGATCGGATCAAGTTAACTCAAACTCTAATTCTCAATTACGAAATAGGTTGAAAGATGTATACAGAACTCGACTGGTAAAAAATATTAAGTAATGATCTTTGATAAAATTAAAGAATAGCTGAAGGTATAATATAAGTAATAACGCTAAAAACTTAACATGATTAGATATAGTTGAAGGCTTGACTAAAAAAAATACAAATACGTAGGTACCTAACACAAATTATAAAATATTAAATACAATTAATTACGTTGAAGACATATAAGAAATAACACCACATCAAAGAAAACGTTTTCTAGTTAGCGACATCTGGTCGAGGTCAAGGTCTACTTTTTACTGTAAGCCACTGATGAGGTCATCTAACTAAACCATTAATACGGGATTAGAAATTGATCCACCAAGGGTTAGACAGGTGTGAAGTGCGTCATGTTTTTACTTTATTAGAATTGTAGGGGAACAATTAAAAGCCTATCTTGCTGTAATAGCGTTAAATTTTAGCAAAAAGAACTATGGCGTCAAACGCCATTTTGTTATTATGTTTGTACGCTGTAGAACCACGTGCAGCAACTGTTCAAACAAAAAATCAAATGGGACGGATCATTCTTACTGTGAATATCTAACTAGACAGCTCGTGGCGCGTTCGATACTAGTGTGGAACCAAAAACTTTGCAAACATACCAATGGCGAAAGCTTAATAACTAACGACACGTAACATCTAAACAACTCTTTTATCTTTATCTTGAGTTGGCCAGTATCCTATCTCCGGATGATTGGAAACTCTTTGACAACATTACTGATCAACACTCTGATACCACATTACGGCTATCCACTAAAATTCTTCTCAAGAAGCTTCACTTTTTAGAATCGAAGAACCAGAAGTCTTTTTCTACATCTCATTTGTTGAAAACGGTCTGCAATGTATCTAGTTTTTGGTACTATCTAAGGGTTTAAATTTTGCTGTTGCTCTCAAGCACATTCCTACAGAAGACATTTTATGTGTTGTTGAGTCTTCTATAAGACATTTTTTTGCCACATCTCAGATCTGATTCACATTTACACTTGTCTTGAACTGAACTGATTACACTGAGAAAATCTATTATTTATGTCAAGTTTATACATGATGTCAGCTACATCATCAAATTTTCTCATCTACTTCCTAAAATGAAACGTTGACTTTCCGAGGTTTTTGTGACTCGTAAACCGGACGGACTTTTGTGCCATTCTGTTTTATTATCCCGCACAAAAACGTTTTGTTATGAAATCTGTAGTTCATTGCGTTTTTTTTTATTTGCAAACTCAAGAATTTAGACTCGGAACTTCCTCATTTAACTAGAACCTTGTTGAACAATAATGAAATGGAATATTCAGTTAGTTATTAATTGTCGTTTACATTTACGTGCTCGACCACCTAACAATATTTCTACTTTCTAATTCCTTCTCCTAATGACGTTTCTACACTTCCATCTCAAGGTGTATACAAAATTTGTTGTCCATGTGGTTTAGTTTCCATTGGTGAAACTGGTTGTTTTGTTAGTTATCACACGCATTTCAGAACATGATCGTTGAATAAAAAGAGTCATATTTTTAAATCTGCTGTTGCTGAACATCATTTTCCCACAGGTCACAATATAGATTTTGATAATTTTTAAATAAATAGAATACTTCTATTTATTTGTTACAGATGTTAAATTGTGGTATGTTTGCTATTTATACAGGGTGTAACAAGTATAATTAATAAATATGGTAATTTCCAACACATTTTGTTCATCAACATGTGGTTTAGCTTTTCATCAATTTTTCTTAATTTTTTTTAAATAATTCCATGTAATTACGGCCCTGGTTGTTCGTTATAAGAAAATGTCATATAAAATGATTGAAACTGTTTACTATTAAATTTTTGGTGACAAAATAAACAACTTTTAATAGATATGGTGCTAAAATCAAGGTTATTTTTAATTTACTTTAAGGTTCTTAATAACAACAGAAAAAAGTAAAGTAACAAGGTCAATCGGTTATTTTGAAATCATAAATGTAGAAATTAAAAAGTTGAATTAGTAAATTATACAAAAAACTATGAAACTGAATTGAACAAATAAAATTAAATACCGAGAACTTAACTACAAAAACAATTTAATGTATTTAAAATATCTAGATAAATGAATATCGAATGAACAGTAATGCACAACCGAAATAGACACAATGACCCCCGAATGGCCAGAAAAAAAATTTTTAGCTACATAGTCTTATTTTATGTTAACCAAGGTTATGCTTTCTGTACGTGTTCAACAATCTACAGTAAAACTAAGCAAAACAATCTTATCGCATTCTTGCACTTTGTACGTGTTGTTTACTAATAAACGATCCTGAATTGGGTCATTGGCTTTTCTTCCTACGAATTTACAATAGACTATAACAGGGCCGTCTTAAATTTTAATATTAATTTTTCTCCAAAACCATAAGGAATCGCCTTATGTTTATAATGCAAATATGATCTAAATCATTACAGCTATCTCCTATTAAGAGATAATTAGTTATACTTGTTACACCCTGTATACAAGAAACAATTGGGAACATTCTAATAATCAAAAGTTTTTTTTAACTTTCTTTGATTTGTTTTTTGCCATATATGTACAACAAATAAAATTTATCTTACTACCAGTAAACATTTTTATAAGTTACGTAATACATTAATTCTTAAAAGTAACAACGTACTAAATAACTTTTTGTTTTATTAAATTTTTTAAATATTTTTATTTATCTTGTGTTTTTTCAAAACTTATTGCAATCTATTTAAAAATTGTACTAATGGTAAACTTTCAAATTAAATATGTTTAAAATTTGAGAAACAGAATTATTTTAAAGAATATGTGTGTTAGGAATATATTTTAAAACTTGCGATTAAATTTTAATTAAAAATGTTTGATTTTAATTTTGGCAAATATCATTTGTTCAACTTATTGATTATTAGATAAAATTTTCAATTTTTACTTTCGTTTATAAGAATTCAATTTTGGATTACTCGGACTCGATGACTAAGAAAACAAATTGCTCATAATGTCTCTAATGGCCCAGTTTATTTAATTTGCTTTTTAATGTGTTCTTTAATGGTTCTAAAAAATTACAGTTATACAGAGTGTATATGAAATACGACTACAAATTCAAGGGGTAGTTTTCTTGTGGCGTTAAATGAAAATTTTTCCTTTAAAGATTTGGTGTAAAGTGGCCCATTCTTGAGATATTTGCCATTCAAGTTTTTAGGCCGGCCTATTTAATCAAATGGAAATTGATTATTGATTGCAACTATACGGTTAATGGTGGATAAATGCTGTAAAATAATAAAAGCAGATACTAATGTTTATTTCTTAGCATTATTACTGATCTAGCTTAACCAAATGTACTTTGTATACACGATCACGTGTATCTTCGGTTGTAACCAAAACAATACTTTAGATAAATAAATGCAAAATTCAGCTTTCTTAAAACTGGCTTCGACAACCTGCTTTATTTTCGCTTAGATTTTTTTACGGATTTTTTCAGTTGATGCAAAGTGATTCCCGTAAATGTACGTACTTCATAATATTTGATTTAGATTTTCTCATTATTAAGTACAACTGCAGAATACAGTGATATTGTTTTAATGTGAGGTGGGTATAATTATAACTTTCACACCACACATGGATTGTGTTTTGAGCGATATTCTAATAGAAAATTGCCAAAATATTATTTTTAGATGATTGTTATTTTACAGAAAATAGAGTGTTGAATTTTTACAACACGTATGTTTGGAATGAAGAAAACCCTCATTTAACAAAATAAGTTTAAGTGGTGGTTTTTTATTAATGTTTGAGGGTGTATTTTAAGAAATAGTTTAATTGGTCCGTTCAGTTTCTAAAAATTACAGAAAAACTTGGTTTGCATATTTATTTCATTTTCACAGTATTTTTTATTACATAATTGAAGTATAACTGAATTACGGTACATTACGTTATCTTTTACGTATTATCTAGTTAATATGAGGACTATATCTAGTGTACTTCAAAAGAATGTGCAGAATACCAACTTGATTTAACCACAGTAGTTTAACTACATTATTTTGTATTTCCTTTTATTTTTGTTATCAGCAAATGGCTAAGAAAAAATTTGCATTTTTTAGAACAGTTTATTTATATTGGTGGTGTCAACAACTTTAAGAGACTTAATTAATGCAACAGGTCTGTAATTTAGGATTTATTTTGCTAAAAATTTTGATTTGTTTAAGTATATTAATGAAACTTTTCTTTTAAATTTTTTTTGTATTACTGCTTCTATTTCACCTGCTTAAATAACAACCCGTTAATCAGATACACCCTGATACAGATTTACTCTATCAATTTTGTTAAAATTTATTTTGCTTTAAAAGCATAATGGTTTTCAAAAACAAAGTCATTTGCAAGGAAATGAAATTGTATGTTATATCTGGCGTCGACATTTTGGTGGTCTATAGAAAGCTGGTAAGTTGTAAATAAAATAAATTGCGTTTTGACTTGTATTTTCTGTAGCAACAATAAAAATAATATATTTTTATTAATTAGTTGCTTTTACTTAAGAAAATATAGTTCAAACGTTAAATTCTGAAAATCAAATTTCATTAATTAAAATTGGTGGTTTTAATATTGAAATTGTGTTATTACAATATAAATAATAAAAATCTTATCGGACATAAAAAAAACGATTATTATCTTAAAATTTTTTTTAAACAGAGCTTTAAGTTAATACTTATATTCAGCATTAAAAACAAGCTTACTGAACACAGGTTATTAAACAATTAATACGCAGCATGCTAAAGAAGTTTTTAACTTAAGTTATCGATAAATTGGTAGCCAAAGAGGCACGTATGTTATTATAAAGCGAAATCACCTATCCAGTTCCTTAGTTTGTTATTGGCAATTTACGTTTTAGTTGGTCACTTGCTTTGATTAATTACTTTAATAAAAGTTTTGTTGTAATAATTTGCTCAGGTCTTAAAAAATGAAAGTAAATTGTTTAGTTCATAAACAATAGTAATAATATGACATCGTTTTTACCGCTAATATGACATTTCAAATTTTCTAAATAGATGCAATTTAAAGTAGATACTTTAGTTCTTTAAAGTTATTAAAATTGAAGTTACAGTGTGTTGCAGCTGCATTAAATGTAAGTTTAGGCATTATACACTATATTGCTGAACAAAACAAAAATCAAATGTGTTTCTATTGAGGAAATTTAAAATTCATATTGGTATATAAGGCTTTTAGATTGTTTTGGTCTATATTAAACTCTCAGCTGTGTAGTGAAGATTGAACTTGTCTTGCAAATCAAAATCCGCCGTGTTATACATATATTATACATAGTGATACAAAATAAGAATCACTACTTAAACAACAGATAACTTAGATATTGGTTATAAAGACGGAGAACGTTGTAAGCTGATTTTAAATGCGCGTAATTTAAAATAGTTTACTACAACGTAAAAGACATTAAGGGGTAAAGAAATGGCCGTTTCATCCTTCTGAAACGCATCAGCAGTAGCAGACACTCTAATGTATTCCCACAATTACTTAGAAAAATATTATAGTTTTATATAAAACCGTTCAGTAGTTTACTCGGATGGCATTGACATTGCTTTACATTCAATGTCTTTTACGTTGTAGGGTTTAAACGGCAGTTTTATATAAAATCATTTTGTATGACGCTGGTTTAAAATCAACTTACAATTTTCTCCGCTTTTATAACTACTTACAGTTATTTTTAATACATCATGTCATCAAACTTTGTTAAACATTAATTACAACAATGCTAAAACTGAGGTACCTATGGATTACTTTCCGATTGCAACAAATTTTGTGACATTGTAAATTCATTACATTTTTTGTCCCCCAGAATTGTTCACATAATGCTTTATTCAGCTTACCGATTAAAGTTTTACTATTTTCAATTCTCTCCTTTTATCGAATATTTTTTTTTAATTGTGCCATGTAAGAAGGCTGACATCACATTAATTTGCTGTGTGTATATATTGTTATAGTTTATGATTGAAACCAAGGTCCTGGTTGTTAGTCGAGTTATATGCACGTATAATTTTCCATAATTATGATCTCTTTGCAAAACCTTTTCGCAAATAGGCGTGCTTTATAAGTATTTCGTAATTTTTTCTTCAGAATTTTTCTTTATTTGAAAAACCCATGTGTTTTCTAATAGTTTTACGTTTTGTAGTATCTGGACCAAATTTTACATGTGATTCTTATTTATAGACTCAAATCCATCTTTAACTCTGTGTTTTCAAAAACTATAATCAGATCTTTCTTTAACATCATTTTCACTTCATTTCATTTCATCAAATTCGTTTAATCAAGCAGGTGGATGGTGTTTTTGTTCATTTTCTATTGCAACATTGTGTTCACTTTTCTTCAATTCTTCATTTATAGGAGCTGATATAATTCTTTTAGATTATGGCGTAATTTTTATTTAAGTATAATTTTCATTTTTTTCTGAAGTTTGTTAAGACTCGGTTTTCTGCTATAGTACATTTCCGAGGGTGTTGTACTTTTTAAGCATTTTGTAGGACTGCGATTAGTTAAATACGTGGCACATATGTTCTTGTTGTTCTTCAAATAGCGTTTTATCCAGCCTTTCAACCTTGTCATTCAATTCAGGGGAGTAAAAATTTTTTTGTACCGTTATCACAACACAGCAAAAATATTGAGTTCAAAATATAGACGTAACAGTAGCTTTATATTCTTTAACATATTCAACTTTCTGTTAAAGTACTCAGGAGATGAACGACTCCAAAGTTCGTATAATCGTCAAGAAAAGTTAGAAAATAACGTTTTCCATCATGAGTCGATGACGTGACAAGCCCACGTATATTTCAATAAATTAGTTCAAGTAGTTTTATCCTTCTCTCAGTACATTTAAAAAAAAACAGTTTTGCGATTATACTCTTTACACAAGGTACACATAGTTTACAGTTTTCAAATTTACACCTGCAAATCTGCAGATTACTTGATACAACACATACATTTAATTCAATATTATGAAGTCTAAAATTATTTTTGCAAATACAGTAGAATGTTTTTTTTAATAATACACTTTCTTCATTAAATGCAACTTAAAGACCTATCCTTTCAATTTTTTTCGACAGAAAATAAATTTGATTTTGATTTTCCGGTTTCTTGACACGACAATCGGCACGCTTATAAACTAACTTTCCACAATTGTCACATGCAAACTTAGAACTTGCTTTCTGGTTGTGATGTGGAACATTCTAATTTTCCTTATAGGTGTTCTTTGTATTAATGGAAAATAATGTGACCTGCGTTTGAGATTCAGCAGTTTTCTTTTAGGACAGATCCCATAAATAGATACAGCTGGCTGAATTTGCGTTTTCTTTTCTTTTACATTTTTTTTTCTCGATTTGTTAGCTCGGTGTAACCATCGTTTAAAGTCGATTGATTGTTTAAGTAATCTTTGGTAATGGACACAGTATTCTGAATTTGTTTTAATGTAATATAATGAGTTTAATAAGTTATTTTACATTTTTAGATTCAAAGTTACAATTTAAATTGTTGATACAGTTTTGTATTTTGTTACGCCGTGAACCATCTGATTTCGCGATTTTGTTTATTGAGTATTTCACTTGGTTTGTTGAGAATTCCAGTTGTAATTTATGTTTGCTTTCTGAGATATAATCGTAATTAAATATATTTTCGCCGTTTGTTTATTTTAAGTTGGTTCAAAAGTTCTTTGTTCAAGTGCATTCTCAGTACAGTCGTACTTTGATTTCTTTGTGTCAATCGTTTAGATTACGTGGAAAAATTAAGTCATTATCTTAATTTATTAGGCAGTTTAAATTCTTGTAATATAATATTTTGTCAATTTGACATTTTCACGTATAAGCGAAATGCCGTGTCCAAATGCTATGAATATGACGTAATGGGGACTGATTGCCTCTTTATTGCACTTCTTAATTAGAGTGTTTTCGTTCTTGAAGTTTCGAACACAACCTTTGTGGAAAAGGTAGTCGGAAAAAATTGATATATAGATGTGATTTTGGAAAATGCGGGGAGTCCGAAGTTAGTTGGTTGACAGTCGTCAGAATGTAGTTATCGCGGGTGATAATTCACCTTTTCTAGCAGTTACCGCGGAAGTAAATGAAAATGGTTCAGTGATTCTTTAAGTGGAAAATAAAACTTTCCTTTTCGTAATTACGGTTCATTGAGATCACTGTTTTTCCTAATTAATATCGCATGTATCGTTAAGTGAACTTGTGCGTGAGTTTGTTTCGCAATCTCATATCTTTCGCCTTGGGGGCGGATCAATAATAAATCTTCCGTTGGTAAATTATTCATCTGGATTTGGTACCCTATCGAGGTTCCGGACGTCTGCTGGCCTACGCTAACCATAAGCCCGGCTACAAATAATTCAAGGTATTTATTTTGCACCATCTATTGATATGTGAAATTTTTGTTTACGCGATTAAGTGTTAAAAGCTTTGAATTTTAAGAAAAAGTATTACAAGTGTCTCGTAGTTAACGTTAATGTAACTAATTAATGTCCGTATTTGGCGGAACTGTGTTATAATCCCGAGTTAAAAATTTATTAAACGGGACCGAATTATCGATTCAAATTATATATATATTAGTTTATAAGTTTATTCCATTTTGTTTTTGAGTTATTTCGATGCGCACACGGCCGTGATTTTAGATGAATTAAGATGTATTAAATTGTGCTGTTTTATTTCTTTAAATTCTGTATTTTGTATTTTATTATTTTGTTTGTTTATTTATCCCATTAACTTTAAATTTGTTTTGATCAAACGTGCATGCACGTATCTATTGTTACTGATTTTTGTAATTAATTTTGATACTTTCAATTCAATTATTTTATTCAGTTTGTTTTATTCAATCAATAAATGTTAAATTTGTTAAATGTAAAGAGCTTTTAATTCCGTCGGCCTCCGCGTGTGCAACTTTGTTAGCTTATTTTAGATTTTAGCGAAATACACTCTATAAGGTAAGTCCGTTTAGGGTGTATTCTACAGAAGCGGACTTGTGGTTGGCAAGGGTCAGAAGTCCATTAAGCTTTACTCCTTCCTGGCGCCCTTTGATTTCGACATTATTACTTTACGATTTTGTGTTTTCGTCAAGTTAATCCATTTCGATCACGAAACTTTTAAATACAACCCACCCCATCTCCATTGAGCTAGTGGCACAATTCCGTTTATGTTACCTCATTTCAGGCAGTGACTTTGTGTTAACTTTGGCATGTAACAATAATGAATACTCAACTAACTTTGGCTTAAGTTTTTTATTTTCTGACTCAACAGCTTTTCTTTAACACTCTCAAAACTGAGCTTTATCTGGTTCAAAGATTTCCAGTGCTGTCACAAGTGAATCAAACGATGAGGGTAATGTTGAAAGTAGATGACATAATATCAGCTTTAACCCACAGTAACTAATTCTTTAAAATTTAAGAAATATGTTTCAAATGACTTACTACCAAATAACTTCATCGCGAATAATTTCTTTTTTAAAAATATTTGACTTGGAATACTTTTTCCCTAAAAAACACTTTCCAACGCTTTTCACATTTGAAATGCTGCTTTCTTTTCTTTCACATATTACAAATGTAAATTTGTTATGCATTGTAACAAGAGGGATTTGCATTTTTTGTCGCACTTTAGAAATCTCTCATCAGGTTCATATACATTTTCATTTTTTGTTGGTCTATAGATAGAGGATCTTTTAAACAAATTCACAACATGAGACAAATTATTGAGAAATGCAGAAAGTTTAATGTTTTAATTTACATATACTTTATTGACTACACCAAAATATGTTACTGTGATGTATAGTAAAATAAATTATAGAAGATACTATTAAATAATCCAACCTCAGGAAGCATTGCTTTGTAAAAAACAAAACTGTATCTATCTCCTTTGTCGTTTAGCATATACAACAAATAGAGGAATTGCTGTTGGCGGTCTCAAACTAACAAATCTGAGATAAACTGTTGATACAGCGTGGAAATGCAAATAAAATGCGCATAAATAAAAGAAAATTTAAAATTACAGTCAAATAGAAACAAATCGAGTCCTATCGCTTTATAAGCAGCAGAAACAAACGTACTTAGGAACGTAGATAAGAATAAAATATTAGCATTAGAGATGTGATACTAGAGAAAAATGTTCGGAAAATTTTGAACGGACTATAGAACCAACAAATCTTTAGTTTAAGATGTTGGCATAAAAGATTGACTTCTGACTATTGTTCAAAATAAAATCCGACAACTCTTTAAGTATATATCGCAACGGGTAAAAAGTAACCTAGAAAAACTGAGCCAAGAAAATGGCTAAACGAAACGAATGTTTGACCGGTACCACCTGTGTATTAATATCGTACTGCATGACCAAACATTTTACATGCAGAAATGAGTATTTTTTAGTATACCTCTTTATAAGAGTGTACGACAAAGTATTGTTCTCTTTAACAAACTTCATTTTTTTTCTCGATGTTGAAGTTCAGTAACGTACCATAGTAGCTGTAGACTACGAGCACCGCCATCACATTTTATTTCCAGTAACGCACGTTTCGTTGCTCTGGTTCCTCGGCTCACATTGGTAATTTGAACCTGTAGAGATACTTTGCCAGACCCAAAGTCAGTTGGTAACATTACGCCATTATGATTTTGCACGCCAAAACTTCCGGAAGTGTTTTATTACTTCGGATGTAACAAGGATTAATTAAGAGACAGATTCTAATAAAAATAACTGTTTATTTTACTACTACACGACATATATCAAGATGGCTACATGAGTGTGTCAAATTGTGTATTACACACTCGAGCTATCAATGCCACGTTGTCACGTGCCTTTTCCAGCTTGAGCGTTGTTGTCAGATTCAATATATTACATCTTCTCTGTTTCAGTTTTTTTTACACATAATCTCTAAATCTAACTGGCATCTTAACAATACAACCTGATCTAGTTACATTTGAGAATGACATACGTTTGCTAGATATTTTTTTTTGTATTATTATTAACTTGAATCTGTAGTATCGCATCAGTTTCTTCAAGATCACATTTGGGAATGTGCCAATATATGCGCGTTCGTGAGTAATTTTTTAATTTTTATAAACGATTCGTTTCAAGCATCAGTCCAATTCCACTCTACATCCAGCCTAATTAATTCTCGTAGTGGCGCTGTAACTTTTAAAATAGACGATAAGAAGCGCGTTAGGTATTTGGTCATACCAAGCAATCGACTTAATTCCGCTCGATTTTGTGGTGTTTCAATTTTAAGAGTTGCTTCAAGATAGTCTTTATCTGGTCTTAACCCGTCACGCGTAAACACATGACCCATATACTTAACTTCGGACTTCTTACATTGGACTTTTTTTAGATTGAACTTCGTACCATACCTTCGTGCTGTGTCTTACATGTTAGCCAAATTTTTGTCGTGTACTTTTTCGGTGTCACTCATCACGATTAGATCATCGAAATACACACCTACGCCTTTTAGTCCTCCGAATAATTTATATTTTGCTTTAAAAATACTTTCGGCGCTGAGCAGATGCAAAATGGTAAACGGTAATACTGGTAACGTTCAAATGGCGTTTGAAATGTGAGAATGTCGGAGCTCTCATCGTTAATTGGTATTTGAGAAAAACCGTCTTCCATGTCGAGCGCCGTAAATATATGTATAAGAAATCATCTAACGTAGGTGTTTGGAACAATTTCCCTTTCTATGACGCGGTTCTAGGCATAACCTAATTTTGCCGTTAGCTTTTTTAAGCATGGGTGTAGCCATTCTGTTGGTTTTTCTATTGTTCTCACTATTCCCTTACATTCTAAACTATCTAATTCTGACTCTTACTTATCATGCAAACTAAACGAAATTTGCTTTCGCGGGCAACACTAAGGAACCGCTTCGTTTTTTAGCTTTACCTTACATTTAGTGGGTAATTTACCTAATCCTTCAAAAACATCTCTGTAATCACTTTATATGTCATTAAAATCGCCTATTGAATCAATTCTTTTGATTAATTCTAAATCTACGCAATTTCGTAGCCCTATTAATGGCATTTAATTACCATGTCTTACTACAGTAAAATCTATTGTACATTTTTTTTCTTTTACCTTTCAAGGCACAGCAATTGAGTCTACAAAAGTAACTGTACACCTGTCGGTTTGATCTCTGAGTTACAATTTAAAGATTTTACAATGTGCAAGGGTAATACAGAAGTCATTGCACTGAATCAAGTTTACATATTACAAAAGTATCATTCATATTTACCTTTTCTGTCCGCATGTTTATATTTATACCGCTTTGATCACTTTTCTCAATTGCACTAAGATCGAATATTTCTCCTTGAGCTTCACCCAACTCTTCAGTATCCTGTCTTTCACTGTTGTCGACGTCACTTCACGAACATTTTTTTTCTGTGACTTAATAGTTTTCTTCTTCTAGACCTTGGCAAAGTGATTTTTTCAGAACATTTGGCACACGACTTTTTATAATCTGGACATTGACTTTTCAAAAACATGATTGTTGCATTCCATCTTAACCAATTTATTGTTTATTACCACTCGTTCCTTTGAGGAGGTTAGGGCTATTGACTGTGTTTTAATAGCCTCCGTTATTCTACAGAACTTAATTGCTTTTTTTCAATCTAGTTTTTCTTCTTGTAGTAGCCGCTCTTGTCAACAATCCCTAAAACAATTCTCTCTCTTATCATTTCATTTTTTTTGTACTCGCATTATTTAACTTCTTTTTTAAATTTTTGTTTCATGCTATTAAACGTGTACCTATGGAAAACTACATTCCTTTTCGAACTTCATTTAATAATATACTTATTTTCTTTCTGTCAGTGGCGTTTGCATCACATGTAGCATATACAAATAACTCACATATTTGCTTGAACTTTTCCTAATAATCTGCTAGATTCTTGTCAAGGACTAGCTGACACGGCAACCGGAAACTCAACATCTTCATTCTTGAGAGACCGTTTACTTCTAACTTGCTTAACAGTTGGTGGAATTTGTAAATAATTTCTGTTCTTATGTTTTCAGACTATTTTATTTCATTTAGAACACCTGACACCATGTTTTATTACATGTTATCTCGGATGTAACCGAGGTTAATTAAGAGACGGATTCTAATGAAAATAATTGTTTATTTTACTACTACACAACATATATCAAAATGGCTACATAAGTGTATCAAATTGTGTATCATACACTCGAGCTATCAATGCCATGTTGTCATGTGCTTTTTTCGGTTTGAACGTTGTTGCCAGATTCGATATATTACAAGAAGGACGTTACGCTAAGAGATGGAATCTCTATAGCTATTTATAGACGATTTCGTTTCTTTGTACAATATGGAAGCATGTGAAGATACGCGAATACCAGATGCGTTTGCTTAAATATAAGCTTTAACCTACGTTAAACTATCTCCATTCTGGTGATTGAAGTTATTTCTATGGTTTGCTCAAGTAGAAACACAAGAGTTACAAGATACCGCTGTTGTCGCTACACTTGATACTACAGTATTGCAGCAGGTTTAAGATCTATTTTTTTCGCCACCAGAGAGAAATAAGTATAACGAACTAAAGAAACGTTTGATCGAACAATTCTCAGATTGCAAAGATCAACGCCTCAGAAAGTTTTTGAACATTGTAGAATTAGGAGACCGTATCCCATCTCAACTTTTAGGAGATATGCAAAGCTTAGCAAAAACATTGACACACTGACCAGATGTTGATGATGTTTTGGAAACAATGTCTGTCGGTACATATTCAACTGGCACTTTTAGCAAGTGATGAAGTAAGGCTTGAAAAACTAACAGTTTAGCACCTGAAATACAAATGATGAGTGGCGTTCTTGTGGGATTCGTGCATTCAATGGCTGCACGATTTATGACAATTATTCAGTGGCTCATATAGAACACTTCGGAGACTACTGTATTTTTGACTATTGACTTAGTAAAAGCATTTCACCAAATACCCATACATGCAGCAGCAAGACAGCGATAATCCCTCCGTTTGGCTTAATTGAATTTACCCAAATGAGTTTTGGGTTACGCAATGCTGTCCAAACTTTTCAACGATTTATAGATTTTACGAGGCTTAGGTTTTGCACATGCTTACCTAGACGCTATCCTGGTAGCATCTGAGACACTCAAACAACACGTTCAGCATCTTCTGATATTATTCCAACGACTACGAAAATATGCAATAGTCACCAAAGCATCAAAGTGTGTTCTCGGACAAAAATTAATTAGCATCTTAGGATATATTGTATATCTGAAGGGGTCAACCAACAGTCAAGAAGCTACGTTGCGTCGTATCCTGGGAATGGTGAACTACTATCGTGGTTTCATTAAAGACGCTGCCAGCATTCAAGCACTACTAAACCACTTGCTCACAGGCATAAAAATACGTGACAACAGCACAATTTTATTGACACCCGAGACATAGAAAGCAATTACCATAGTAAAAAAACTTCTTGTTCAATGCTACAATACTATCACATCCTGCATTAACTGCTTTACCTTTTCAACAAAAACTGGATAAGGCACGTTATTTGGGTTTAATTGGACTATTTACAACCATAACCTACCATCAAGCAGTTGATTACACGAAATTGCTTGCAGTTCAACAAAGTGACAATGAACTGCAGACACACCTACAAGAAGAGTCATCGTCTCTTAAGTTAAAACAAATACAGTTTCCACATTTAAGGTGTCGCCTATTTTGTGTTGTTTCTACCTTTTCAGTAAGACCTTTTGTGCCAAAGAAACTAAGCAAAATAATCTTTTATAGCCATGCCAAAGATGTGAAGTTTTGGGACACACTACAACTGCAATTGGTGTCTTCAACAAAACAATTCCAGCATTATCACCCGCGAAAGGATTCGCATATATTTTAACATGCATTGATCTACACAAGATGGATTGAAGCAATCCCCATTTAAGATATAACTGCAGAAACTGTTGCATCTAGATTTGGCATACCCCCAAGGGTTACTACAGATCAAGGGCGCAAGCTTGAAGCACAACTGTTTCAAAGTTTGACAAGCAAGATTGGCATCCAACAAATTCGAACCACCTTTTGCTACCCACAGGCAAACGGAATGTTAGAGAGTCTACACCGTCAACTGAAGGCTGCAATTATGTTCCATAATAAGCAAATTTAAACAGAAATTTTTCTTGTGTTGTTACGGAGTGCACATAAAGAAGACCTGAACACAATGAATCTGCAGAATGAGTATACGGCAAACCTTTATACTTGGCTAGTGAATTTTTCGCTTCAGGTCCTCGAGAAGAACAATCTGAATTTGTGAAACGAATTCAATAACATTTTAATACAATTTTAGATAACCAACCCTACACATGAAGAAACCAGTATTTATACATAAGGACCCATTCACCTAGATGATCATGGTTATGCAAATCCAAATATACCTGACTCTCAGGAGCACATTTACGCAAAAGAGGTTTTGTTTCAGTAGCTAGATTGGAAAGGACTTGTTGTAGGAATACTTCGTCAGACCGAAAGTCAGTTGGTAATATTATGCCATTATGATTTGCGCGCCAAAACTTCCGGAAGGACGTTATGCTAACGCCAAGAAAGGGCATTACGTTTCCGTTCTTTGCCAGGTAAACTTTGCTTTGTTACCTCGTGCAATAGTTTAAGTTACAGTAACCTGTATATATTATGTCTTAAAAATAAATTAGTTTTTTTGACGATAAACAATAACCTGACAGACCAAACTCGAGTCTAACCTATAGACAACAAACTAAACTAAAACTAAAATAATAAAGTTGTAACGTATTTTCAAAATTTATATAATTAAATTAGGGTTGTTTCAATAAAATTTACTTTAAGTTAACATGTAATTTAGTGTAAGTGTAGTTGCCTAAGTTGTTGAATTTTCAAAAATTGAATTGGAATTATTTCCAGTTTAAACGTCACAAAAATTTTATCTGACACCTGTGATATCGCAGAAGTTGTGATAAAAACAGTCTTCTTTGTGAATTTTTCCAAAACGGAAGTTGTGCTTTTTCGAACGCGACTACTTTGAATTTGTGCACATAGTAGTAGATCGTACGGTTATCAAAGTTCTAAGTGCTGAATTCTTAAGCATTCTGCGTATTTATGGTCGCTTAATTCGAATTATCGATAGGGTTCTTTTAGCTTCATTTAGGACACCATCACGCTTCGGAGAATATTAAGCACTCTTCAAAAGCCATTCTACAATTTCTATATTCTTTTTTTTACATTATAGGTATATAATTGAAAAGTATCGTCTTTATCATTACAATGATTTGCTTTTTAAGACATGTGGCAACTTATCGACAAATTATCGTCCATTTTGTAACCAAATGACACTAGGTACTTGGTATAATTCAATAATTAAGCACATCCATAATTATATTTAGTTTTGTCACATTTTTACTACAAGCCTACTAAGATCAAAGTTAATTTTATTGTTTTTAGTATGCATTTGTCACTTCGACTTATATATATTTTAGATTTTTTTTCTTTTGGGCACACGGCTTTTTTCTCTCGTTACTTATTAAGAACAAACAAATTCACGCATAGTCTCCGAATTAAAACAGATGAATTACGGGCTACAAAATAAACTCTTAAGCTACGTCCACACCGAAAGCAACACATAGGAACATTGTGTTTATGTTGCTTGTTTCTGGAATTTGTTTCTGAAAGTTTCTTGATGTTCCTTATTGTTTATGGTTCCAGAAACAGATGTTCCTACAAGTTGCTTGTTTCCATATTTAGTGGTAAATATCAAAAGAAATTTAGAAACATTGATAAACATTTTTGTTTCTCAGACGCAGTGCGGACACGTAACTTGTTGCCGAAACTTTTGTGCCGCGTGTGTTAAATTGTAAAGAAAAGTATTAAGTTTTGTTTAGACTAAAACGGCGCCTTGTCGATGACGAATTCGCAGGCAATAAATGCTAGCAGATACCGTACGGAGTTTTATATGAAAGCAGTAAGCGACGAGTGCAGCGTAAACTGTGTTGTTGGAGTTAATTTTATTATTAATAAAAATAAAGTTAAAACATGCCGTTCAACTGGACAACAGAAAATTCAATAAATTTAATTGAATTAAACAGAAATGCCGAGTGTTTGTGGAATCCACGCGATGGAATATATAAAGATCGCTACCGAAAATCTGGGTAGAAATAAGTAATGCGATGAGAGCTGGTGTCGATGAAGTTAAAAGAAAAATAAAAAACTTACTGGCACAGTACTACAGAGAAAAGAAAAAATATCGTGCCTATAAAAAATCTGGTGCTGGAGCATATTTTATCAGCAAATGGTTTGCCTACAAGTACTTAGAATTTCTCTCAGGCAAAAACTTAGTTCGTCATTGTTCGGAAAAAGGAATAGCCGATACAAATGTAAGTAGTATTTTATTTTTTTTTACTGAAATAACAAAATGTATTGTTTTAATAGTCATTTTGCCATGGAAATAATCCCTGTGGTGACACAAAAAATTCAGCGAACATTTTTAGCTTCAATTGACGAATTACAAGCTTGTTTCTGTAATGACATCATTACTGGCCCATTTACGTCGTTTCTCCATGATCCGGGTATTAATTCACCAGTGTCTTTGTCTTCGGCATCAAATGAACCGGGTGGTGCATACATTTGTCTTGAAAGCTTGCTACGTTTCAAAAAATTATGTAAACATGCAATTGCGCTCACAATGTTCTCTGCATTTTCTGGATTTAGAAGCAGCGGTTTTCTGAGTAATCTAAATATAGCCCACATTATTCCAAATACGTTCTCGGAAATCCTTCTGGCCCTTGAAAGTCGATAGTTAAATATTCTTTTACATGACCCTTTGTCCTGATGTCCGGGAAAAGGTTTCAATAAGTTACGAGATAATAGAAAGGCATCATCACCCAAAAACACATGTGGTACTGACTTTGTTCGTCCAGGAAGAGGATTATCAGCTGGTAAATTAAGCTGACAATTTAGTAACAACTTTTTGAAACGCGTATTGGCAAATACTCCCCCGTCTGATATGCACCCCTGAGAACCAACATTCATGTACGTAACTTCATAGTTTGCATTTGCCACAACAAACAACACAATACTAAAGAATTGCTTATAGTTCAAAAAATCACTGCCACTATTTTTGGGCGCTTGTATCGTGATATGTTTTCCGTCCATTACCCCAACACATTCAGGAAAATTCCAAATTGCGTTAAATGCATTTGCCACTATGGCCCATTGCTCTTTATTTGTAGGCAGCTGCAATTAAAGAAAATTATTAAATAAAAGCTAGATTTGATAATAGTATTTATTATTTTGAATTTAATTTAATCGAGGGCTAAACATATGTATTTTTCTGTAGGAACCTCACTCTTCAAACGGTTCTGAGGATGATGATGATGACGGAGAAAAGGAGTGCGAAATACAAGATATTGCCCAGTCTTTAAGTGAAGATCAGTTTTCAACTCAACAAGAAAATACGCAGCCTGAAACACATCAGGATAATATACCATCAAAAGGTGACAATATGGATAAAAGAGACGATAGTGTAAAGCTTCAAAAGGAAAAACAAACATCTACCGTTACGGAAAAGCCTGAGGGAAAATCGCAAACCATTGAGAAACTAGACGTAGAAGTTAACAGACCAAAAAAAAGGCGAGGTACCCAAAAGCTAAATAAAGAGGCAGATGAAAGCCAAGAAGAAGCCTACATCTTCTTGAAGGAATTGCAACAAAAACAACATTTGAAAGATAATTTCAGCATATTTGGAGAACATGTGGCATGTAAAATTCGACGTTTGAAAACAGAGTATGCACAAAATACAGTAGAACATTTGATTGGGAATATATTGTGGGAGGCCTCAACCGGCAAATATGACCAACCATATATATACCATGGAGCACCTCACTTGTACATGCCAACAGAATCGCCGTCGTCATCATCAGTGACAGTTTCATCTCCAACTGCCTATTTGCCTTCAACTGACACTGGTATAGCACGTGATCTAAGCAACATTCGACCACCAGAAAACCACGATGATGTTATGTACATCGCTTTATCATCTGTTTAGTTTGTATCATTTTTACAAGAATACTAATATAGTTTAAGTAAGTTTTAAATGGCGGTTGAACGGGGTTTTGTATCGTCGCCCTATGCAGTTTCAGATTTAGTCACAACAAGATTAACGCATGGCAAATTTCACGAGTCAGAGCAAGACATGGATATGCGTTATTCTTGTTGTAACTAAATCTGAAACTGCACAGGGCGAGGAAACAAAAACTCGTTCAACCGCCATTTAAAACTTACTTAGACTACATCAGTTACTTTTATTAGTTATGTGAAATGTTTTTCTTACCCAAGTTTTCAGAAGTATCTGTATGTATCTTTTAAGTTGAATACATTTTTATTACTATTTGTTAAGACTGATTATTGAACACTTACCTTAATTTGATCTTCAAGAACTAATATAATAGTATCACAGACTTCTGGTACAATTAACGAAATTGCTTGTTTGGAGATTCAAAATAAGTACATCAGAGAGGTATATGAATCTCCCGTCGCAAGAAATCGAAGTGTTACCAGTAGACGTTCCAATGGAGATATAGCAGCTCTATAGTTCGTGTCTTCCTTGTGAATTAAAGAACTAATTTTGCACAGTAACCATTCCAAATCAGTGCTACTCATACGACAAAAGTTTCCATTATCGATCCTGCATTCTGATGTTAAATCATCTTTCTTTAATGAACTCATCAGATGTACGACACCGTGTGTCTTTCTTTCTAAAAGAGTCTGCCTAGTCCAACATTTACGGGCTCGTTTTTTCTGTTTTTTCAAAATAATAACAATAGCAGCAACTGCTGCTTGTAAATCATCGTCGCACCACATTGTTTACGAATATTAAAATACACACTGCACTGATGTAGACGGGACGTTTCTTGTTGCAGCAACACAATGATACTGTGACTAAAATGAATTTCTTTGGTGTAGACAGAATGTTTACCGTAATTTTGTTTTTGTTTCTGTTTCCATAGACAGGTTACGGAAACCAGCAACAAAATGTTCCTCAGTGTTTCTTTGGTGTGGACATACCTTTAGATCTCAAGCGTTTAGTTTGAGAGTAGACTTAGTAACCAAAATTTAAAAAAAAGTTTTATAAGATTAGTCATGGAACCAATGATTGTACTGCTACACATTATAAGAAAAGCTTCTTAATTGTTGTCAGCGTTTCTTAGTTACCAATCAGAGATATTTGCATTTATTTTAAACATTTAAATCTAAATCTAATCATATAAAATAGTTTAACCTTAAATGTTGACCAAATCAGAAGCGTATTTGAAAGGTCGTGTTATACACAATAATTATTAATTGCGATTAATTAAGATAATGAAAGAAACATATTATATCTGAATATTTTAAATGTTTTATTAATTGTCATCTGTTTTTAATCTTCTGCAGAACGACGTTTATTAAAACTTATGAAAATGTGTAGTAATTTTTTTTTCAAACAAATAGAAGTTAGATTTCTTCATCTTTAATTGAAGGAATTTTTAAAATGGAAGTATTTACTAAATAATTAAAAAAATAAAATTTGTATGTGTAAGAAAATGTAATATGATTTTGTAAAAAAATACTGCTAATAGTTAATCTCAAATCCTATATCACAAAATTGCAATTTCTTTGGTAATCTGTCTTTACTTCCCACATCGACGATTTCATCAAAACGTAAACCTTGTTTTTTACATTAACCATTGCCGATACAAGCTACTAATTCAAATGCAGCTCACGATATCTAAGGATATTAGAAGCCACAGCGAGGGCCCATCTCATAATCTTAACAGGGAGTGCTGTCCACGTATAAGAAATCAGACTGCGCCGAAATACAAACTCGGTTAAGACGGCGTTGCGGTCTTCCTAACTTCCTCAAAGGAGAGTTTTCCGCGAAGCCGTTACCTGATCGTAATGCCAACCGCACTCCTTTGGGTCTGTCTTAGAAGTTAAGACGAAGGTGGCCCAAGACGTGCCTCTACACACTGCATAAATACATGCGGGATGTAAGATGTCCTTTAGATCTCAACCCTTCAAGCCGCAATAGGCATTAACAAGTTACTTGTAAGAAATGCGAAATTACTTATTCACTTTGTATCTTTAAAACTTGTGCTTATTTTCTATAAAAAACTTTTTATTTAGCTACTTAACAAAAATATGATTTTACCTAAACGAAACGCTAATTAGTTTGTTTCGTACACGCACGTGTGCGTATTCTACAAAGATAACGTAATTACTCAAAATTATAAGTTAACCCTAAAAATGTAATGATAATTAAGGCAAAAAATAAAGTTTCAACTTATGTGTTGTGTAATAACGAGAGTTGAAGTAGGATGACGTTTCCTAACAAATAGGGGACGGAAAACATACAGACGAAGTTTTAATCCGACATGCAACTTACAGTTTTCATTCTCAGAAAATAAACAAAAATTACTCTTGCGCTGGTGCCCGTGAATATAAATGATTTTCCATATTTTTAGATATTGATACTTTTCAGAAAATCTATAATTAATTAAATATGCGGACGGAATAAACAAAAAGCCTGAGATTATCTAAGCTAAAAGTTTTAGGGATGTGGTCTGTAATTAGAGGGTAGCGATATAATCCGATTGAAATTTTATAATGTTAAAAATGTTTAAGAATTGCCAAGTTTACCGTAAAAACATAATTTGAAATTTTTAAAACACAATATATTTTTGCGTGTATGAAGACAATATAAGTTTTAAAAACACAGCTTTAACTTAGTTTCTTGATGTATCAACGTTTTATAATTTATTTAACAATGATAACTGGATGTTAGCACCTATATACAAAACAGGTGTCTCTTGTATTCTTTCTTTAAAATTATAAATTTAAACGCACGGGGTAGCCCGCTAACAACGTCCGTCGCCTATATCTCAGGAACTACGTATAGTACAGGTTTAGAACAAAAAATTATACAACAAAAGTGGCCACGGGAAATATCTAGACGCCACAGATCATTAAAAACTTCAATGAATGTTTTTTTTACAAAATTGAGATAATCGAGGACTACCAAAAATGTGAAAATCGAAAGCTTTTATTTTTGATAATTAATTTTAAAAATTTTTTTCTATCTTGGCATATATGTGTTTTTTGCAATAATTTTAAATACAAACATGAAATTTTACTTTTTAAAAGTGTAGTAAATTAATAACAAAATAGCAAAAACCGGATACAAATATCTTTTTACTGTTCTGAAACATCTTAAAAAACGTGTAAATAGTCCGAATCTGTCTTTAAACGTGAAGTAGATTAGTTAAATTAACGGAATTAAACCAATTATATATAAGTAACGTTTCGTTCACTTTCGCAAGAAGCTTTATCAGGGCGAAATCAGGACGAGAAAGAATGGAAAAAAGTGTTTGACAACATTACTCACCAGCAGTCAGATAGCACCCTACGGCTAACCACTGAAGTTCATCTTCAATTATTGGAATGTTAGAATCACAAAGTTTCATCTACTACTGGCTGCTTGAAAACGGTTGTCAATTTATGTATGTAGTTTGATTCTCACTTCACAATAAAAATCGGTGCTATCTAACGGTTTGAATTTTGCTGTTGCTTCCAAACACATTTTTTGTGCTGTTAGGTCTTCTATAAGAAATTTACCACATCGCAGATCTCATTTGCATTCACACTGGCAACATTTCTGACTCATTTAAAGTTCCTAAATCCAACATTTCTAAGTCGTAAAAATTAGATTTGAAAAGTCTTCGTAGAAACATCCGTATCATCGTTCTTTCAACCAACAAAGAAAACGTTACTGTTGTTTTAAACTAAGCTGATTACGCTGCAAAAATCCATTATATTCTGTCAGAGGAAACTTAAACTGTTTTAACTAATAATCCTACGTTGAGGATTGAACGGAAGGTCAGCCAAATCATCAGATCTTATCTTGTTCAACATTATTTGCATTTTACATATTCAACTCTCAGCATTTTATTTCACATATGGAAACTATAAAGTTTGAACATTAATATCTTTTTTGCGAGGTTTGATGTCACTTTACTTTTTTCTGTCTCACAATGACCAAAACTTGATAATAAGTTTTATAAACAAGTATTTGATGCTGCTATGGGTTCTCCTGTATTGTCTGTTATAGCTAACATTTTTATGAAATCTTTTGAAACGGTTGCTTTAGAATCATTGATATGAAAACTTAAAGTCTGGTGTAGGTATGTTGACGACACGTTTTTAGTTTAGTCTCATGATTATGTAGAATTGTTTAGGTTTTTTGGTAATTTAAACAAACAGCATTCCGATATCAATTTTACCATTGAAATCAAACCATTAGGTTCCCTTCCATTTCTCGACGTTTTTGTAATTTGTGACTTCTGAGCCATTCTGTTTATCTCAAACTTAGCCATACGTTCAGATACCTTCATGCTTTGTATCATCATGCGGCACAGAAACGTTCTGTTATTGAATCACACGCATTTTAGAACATGATGGTTGTATAAAGAAAAGGTATATTTTTGAGTCTCCGATTCCTAAACATTATTTTACTACAAGTCTCAATATGGATTTTAATAATGTCTCTGTCTCCATTCTTCTACAATAGGAAAATCCGAGAGAGCATAGAAATCATCAAACACCCCAATAACTTCAATTGTGACCACGGTTTTGAACTATCCCTTTTTTGAATCTCGGTCATTACTCCTATACCGAAGACATACAGTTTTTTGACAGAAACCTAATTAGAGTCGCGTTTTATCAACCGCCACGATACGTTTGCTTTATATGCGGAGACTACTTCTTTTTCAGTCATTTCTTTGGAGTTTAGAATCTGGTTTGATTCACAAGTTGATTGTCTAACTATAGTGGTTGGTTGTTAGATTGCTGTTTGCTTTTTCAAGTTTGTCGTTTTCTTTCTTGCCTTTTTAGAGTTTTGAATTTGGTTTGGTTTACAAGCTGATTACCTAACTCTTTAGAGGTTTTTAGTTAGATTTCGGTTGCTTGTTTTAATTTGTTGATTCTTTTCGCCTTGATGAAGCTTGGGCAAAACGTTGGCCACTTTAGATTGGAAACAGTCAATGTAAAATATAAATTATATTTAAAAAATTTCAGAAATACAGCTGCAGCTGATTATTGTTTATGTAAAGTTCAAAGTTGTTTGCAGTATAGGGCAAGGTTATTCTTACGGAAGATTCTTTGCTAAAATCTGAGCGGTCTCTAATTTAACTCAGAAGTTCTCAAAAGTTCTATTTAACCTACAAAATTATAGATTTTTTTTATAGCGATAGAATCATATGCGTTGATATTTATTGTGTTTTATTTATCAATAATACTTGTTATACATTGCACAATTGATTGAACAAGAAATTATGCAATCTTTAGTTTAGTTTTTTTGCACACTCTTTGTTTTATATTCATATTAATTCTTGAACACTACCTAGTGGAAGATTCTGCAAAGATCTCAAACAGTTTTAGGTTATAGCGTTTTATCTTTGTTTTACTTTAGATTATGGGCGAGTTTACACATGATCAACATAATCTATCACATACTAACAATATGATTTTGCAGTTTTGAGCATCTTCGGGGAACAGTTAAACTTGCCAACGATTACCTAATCCGTTTTCGAGGGTAACAATAGTTAAAGCTTCTGACACCTTTAATATGATAATAAATTATAATTAAAAAAATATGAGTAACCTTAAAATAAAATCAGTAATATGTCAAATGTTCTGAGAGTAAGTAAAGGTGTTGACAATCACTTACTTACAAAAAAAATTTTAATAAAGCCGATGACTGATAAACTTTGCGTGGAGTAATCATCGTACCTACATGTAAAGTGAAATTGAAGCTTATCAGAGACTAATTGGGTATTTAGTCCAACTATTCTGGGTGTAAATTGAGTTATAAGTAATTATCGTGTAAGTACAAAAAACTACTAAATGCAATTTCAAACTTACATACTACACACTAATTTAGAATTACAAATAGTTTCAGGTTCCTAAGAGAGTTATGAATGTGAATACTAAGAAAAGTGTTTTATACCTCCTAATGCGTAGTTCAGCTAAGATTGGTAAATCCTTTATGTTAGGAGTGACTACTTGATGAGTTTTCTTATGGCGACGTTTCGTGAAACGGTTGTGTCCACTTCTTCAGGCCAAGGAAAACAAATACAAAATAGACTGGTCCGCAAACAACGTCATAAATATATAAATATGAAATTAATAAATAACAAAAAACAAAAAACAATTAATGTAAAAATACACGAAACCTCTACAGAGGGTTTACCAATCTTAGTTGAATGTGAATACCTCCGTTTACATAAATTTTATTTTACGAAAAAAAAAATATTTATATATGTCTTGTAAATTTGTAATTGGTCTTGCGCATGGAGTAGTATTTTTTGTTTCTACTATCACTGCTACTAAGAAGTGCAAGTGACTCTTAGATCTGGTTACACAGTAAACATCTGTTTATGGTTTTGTGGCAGTTTACTACGCATGCTTTAAAACAAATTGTACTGCAATTGTGTAAAAAATAGAGCAGGATTTAATTTTTATTACACAATCTAAGAGGAAAGCAATCTTTCGTTTAATTTGCTGCTTGAAATTACTCAATTTAGATTAAACTAAAATCATTGCGCCACCAAAAATTCTAGTCATCGCGCAGATCTGTTAAGGTTTGATTAAGAGCTTCCAATGCGCGTTTGTGCGCCATTGTGCATTCGTTTCAGATGATGATTTTTGAGCCTACTAAAATGTTTGCCATTGCAGAGTGTTTTGCAATGTTACATGTCGGTTGTTCTGTAGTTTGAAGATTTAATGACAATTTTACCGCTGAATGAGCTGTACTGCATTCTTCTAATAACGTGGCCGCTATTCCAGAAAAAGTAACTGGTACCGCAATTACGGATTTCGCACGAGCAGTGGCTAAAATCAATGACATGAGGAATGTCTTTCCAGTTCCACCAGGGCCATCCAGAAAAAATAAGCGACCATTTCCATCATTAATTGCATTAATTAATGTATCATAGACCTCTTTGTGTTTTGGGTTCAACATGGGTACATTCGTTTGAATTGATTGGTCTAATATATGTCGATCATATTCACGTTTACGTTCCAATTCTCTATTAAATGCGTTATTCATTCCGCGATCTGGCGCTGGCATTCCTAACCTACATAAGGTAACACATATCTTCGATCAAGAGCAAAACCTGGTTATCTCCTCATTCACCTCAAGATCAGGATTCCTTGAACTGACGAATTCCATGTAAAATGTCTTCTGACAGCAAATTTCAATGCCCCACAATGCTCGCAAACTACGTCCATTAGACTAATGCAAACGAAAAAATGCGAGCGGTAGTCAATGGTGCAATCGTATAGAAACGCTGCTCGATTCAAATCAACACTTCTTGCACTTCAAAGATTATCTCGTTGTTGATCTGTTCGATAAGCTTTACGATTTATCGTTTTTAATCTATCTGTTTCACGGGTTGCCTCTTTTTGTTCTTGTGTTTGAGAAGTACCAAGTATGGCTTTAGTTCGTGCCATACCAACTCTTCTCGTGCAATTTATTTTTCTTCGTCAGTTAATTGATTCTCAATGTTCCGTAGCCTAATTGCATTACGGGAAAGAATTGCATTGGGAAAGATTAGATCTTTTTGGTCGCGGCATCTTAATTTATAAAACAAGTTAATAATAATCCTCACAAAACAAATCAGACAACTTTCGCGACTTAAAAGTGAGACCAATCGATTTGACAGTTTTTTTGTTAATTAAGTCATTTGTTCATTTATCATTTGTTCTATATTTAAGGAGATCGTTATAAATTACTGAACGCACGCATAAATATTTGATAACCAATAAATATCTTAATCCTTATACGTTCTTTATTTTGAGGGCAAAGTTTACCGTATCGACTGGATGAACATTAAATGTTTGACAGGTACGAAATCCACGAACATTTTGTATAGGAAAATGTTTTTTCTTTTATTTTATGTTTTCGTCAATTTTCCAAGTTTTTTAATAGTTATTCTGCTATTCGGGATAAAGACAAATCCAAGAAATTAAAAACCATAACCGGTTTAACGGTTCTCCAGCTATAAGTGTTCGAACAAACCCGACTTTGTTTTATACATTAAGATGAAATGAAATGTTTTGAAACCGCTGGCATAAGAGGCTGTAGGTAACTACGTGCCAGGTAAAATTTTGCACGTTTACGCAAAAAATCTCTTGGATAACAAAAGCAGGATTCGTTTGTGACTGACTAATAAATATTTATTGAAATTTTCCACAAAAATATGGCGTCACCGGCTTTCATAAGACCATGTACTGCAAACTCACCGTTTCACTATAGATATAGTATTTTAACCTCTAGTATCTTAAATTGTTTCTACGACTTATTAAAGAACTAACGCGTAACGACTTTCTATGAACATATTTTTTTAGCGCAATTATTTAAAAACCGAAAAACTCTCCCAAAGAAGAAACATGTTATAAAATAGTTAGTCTATTACTCAGCTTGTTATCATTGGATAACAGCTGATTGGAAAACAGATACGATTTTGTTTTGGATTTTGTTACCAATATACGTGAGCATTTTTTAGCTTGTGAAGTATCACAGTGAATATGATCACTCACTATAGGATCAAATTTACTTACCATCTCAATACACTTTCCGTTATTGTTTTGAACTAACATACTGTCTTGGCCTCGAAAATCTAAATTGAATAACATATACTATTTGAAATGTTTTTGGAACCCCACCCTGTGGTAAAAATACCACATATGATATATAGAAAACTATAAACTAGTACGGAAGCTAGAAAAGTTGTCATTGGATTAAATGACAGCGAAAGTCAATGATCTATTGACAAGTAACGCCGTCAAAATTCCAATTATAAAATAGGTTAGAAACATTGTCGGTACAATTGTGGAAAACAACATCAAAACTAGCGGACAGCTGTTTCGTTCTTTAGGTACTCACTAGGTCTGATGTTGCTGAAAAATAATGGTTTTTACAAAACCAACTGTCAAAAGTTGAAACCAGTATTTTTATATTTCACGTGTTTTTTTATTGCCTACATGTAATTTGTGCAGTAACGTTGTTCAATTTGAACGCTACCGGATCAATCCTTTAAATTCAAATACACACTGTATATTAAGAGTTTATTGTCAGGATATACCATTGAGTTATAATATAGGGAGGCCGTGTTTTCTATTCTAAAACGACACCACTACCGCCATATTGATGATAGACTTATGTCATTCTAACGTCAAATGTTAGTAGTTGCCTTTTGTCAACATTTATAGTATTTTTTTGTGTTTGTTTATATGTTTTTTTAGTTTTTAATTATAAACATTTAAAACATGATGGTTTTGTGTGTTTTATGTAGCTGTAATAGTGGAAAAGGTATAAATAAGAAAGTATTATTGGGAATTACATTTCACAGGTATGTACGCAATATAAGCAGACCAGTATTAAAGAAATTTATACATTAATACCCCAATTTACTTTTTTTTTAATTTGGTTATTAAGAATCAATTTTAATAAAACTTAAATGTTAGATTAAGTTTTTTAAAATAATCCATTTGATTTGTTGCATATTATTAATAAGTTTTAAATTTTTTTTACTAAATTAGCTATAATCTAAAAAAGTTTTTCTTTACTTTAGACTAATAAAGTTGATAAAAAAAATCAAAGTACATATTGCTTAATTGCGTAGATCCACAAATCTCCAGTTAAATAGTTTTCTTAATAAATTACAGTATTTGAACTTTATAATTATGATTATACATTTGCAACATTGTAATTATGTCAGCTACAGTTTTTTTCTAAGCATAAATTCAAGTAATTTGATAAACGATTTTAATTTTGTATACTAACATATAAACTGATGAAAAATTTACAATGTGCGATTAATGTTAAAACTTGAATTTTTATGTAATCCGGGTCTGGCAAAGTATCCATCTTGATAGTAGACTAAGCCACGCCTAGTGGTTCCACTTTGTACATAGAAACTAGATGCTTTATGCTATCTCCTTTTATAATAACTCAATGGGATATACACAGATGATTCAATACATCTACACTCAAATACAACGGCTCATTCTAAAATGCCGGTAACCGTGTCTCTTTACCCGCCGGAAAGTAAATTACAAAAGCGGGTAACTACGGCGCCAAATTCAAATTTAAAACTTAGATTGCTACATTTGTGAATTTTTTGTTTGATTTTTTTGTCATTGTCACAACAAAATCTCATAACAACAACAATAACTCAAATTACTTAAGAAACATTTTCTTAAGTTTTTGGATGAAAGTGCTAATCATAGATAAACAATGTGCTAATTTTTTATTTGAAATAAACAAACTCCATGGTAACCTACTAATTTGTTTATTTCATCCTAACAAGCTGTTACCATACAGAATGATTTAGAATTTAATTTTATTTATTAATAGAAAAAAACCAGCAACATTTTATTAAAGTTACTGAAATTTTTACCACAGATGTATCACTAATTGTTTGCAAAAATATAAGCTGATTTTTCTGGTATATTCTTGTAGTTTAAAAATGCGGCAAGTTGCGAAAAACCCTACAAAAATTTGGTAAGTATATATTTTTTATACTTAGTAAGCAAGTCCGTCCCTATTTCAATTTCAATTGTAATCGTTTAAGTGATTAGTGAAGATCATCTGCCAAGTAGTAGCAAATATTATTCCACTTGACGCAAAGAAGCAGTGTAAGTATATTTAAAGAGACATCCCAAGTAGCAAAAATCAGTTACAAAACGGTTGTAAAACTCTCTTGCAACTATGGTTTCAGTAAGGTATTTAGTTACAGAATAGTTGCTGAGTCTTTCCTGATACGTTGTCATTACCGGATTTGGTCAGTTGCAAGGCAACTGCAGTAATATTATAACCGTTTTACAACGTGTCTGAAACCGTTGCAATTACTACTTTGTAACTGTTTTGCAGCGTTGCTATAACGGTTTTTTACAAATCATGTTTACCTATTCTGAATCGTTTCTGTAATGGTTTATCATCACGATTTTGTAATTGATTTGTAACATTGTAGTTACCGTTTACAACAACTGCTATGTAACTGTTTTGAAAACATGCTTATTACAGTTATTACCATTATTTGAAACTACTTTATAACCGCTTTTGTTAAGCAACTTATCCAAGATTTTAGTTACTAACTGTATCATAAAGATTAAAACAAAAGTAGAGATAAAAATATATTGATAAAAAGATACAGATATATAAAAAGTTATAATAAATGTACATTATTTAATTTTTTATAGTTTCTTATAGAACTAAATTCAAACAAAAAAGGTATAATAAAAGAATTTTTACATCTGTTGCAAGTAGGTACCAATAAACAGGTTTTTACGACAAATTTTCAAGGAAAGCCGATTATGTCTATTATTTATAAATTTTGTAAATAGTAAATGCATAAATTTTGTTAAGAGAAAGAAGTCTTTGTGTTAAAAGACCATGGCGGATTAAGATATTCCTCACATGTTATAGTTTAATGCGTCTACGTAATTCTTAGTTAAATATTTGTATTAGGCTACAAATGCACATGTGCAATTATAATCGGTTCAATGATCATAATCTCGACTGCTTTTTTAAAGATTATAGGTGTTCGCAATGGCGATCTAATTTACACGTTCTGATCACTGTGTGTAATATTGTAATGTCCTTGCAATCAAATTCTATTTTATCCTAGAAGAAAATAAAATCAATTTAAAATTCGCTTACTTATAACTGGCAACTAATTCATCAACGTTGATTAAATTAGAAACAGTAGTTTAAATGCACGATTAAAATTATAGTAATATAATATACCAATAATTGTACTTACGTAGTTTTGAATTAGAAACACTTTCGGTACTGTTTATTGGATAATGATAATGGACTATGTGTCTTATAAAAATCTCGTAAAATGCACTTCGTCTGTTGCTGTTTGAAAGCATAGATTAACACTGCAGTGTAGTTTTAGAAATTCACACTTGCAACCGTAGTTTCAAGACTGTTACACTCGAAACCGAAATGAAGGTTTTAATGTCACTAAATTGACACTGTAGTTACATAAGGGTTTAAGAAAAACTTACTTATAACCATAGTTGTAAAATGGTTATTTCTGTAATAGATTTGAAACCTCAGTAAATTACGAAAGTTGCTGCTACGTTGCTGCAACGGTTTATTTACCATGGTGCTAATGCTACTAATTTGCAACTGGTTACAATGTAACCACGGTTACAAAATGTTGCTTGGGATACTTCCTTAGTGTAGAGAATTTGCAAAACTCCTTTATCTAAAAGGAACTAAATAGAATACGTCTTAAAATAGGAATATGTATTCAATTTTAAAAAATTTTAAATTAGTTTCATACAGAGCTAGGTAGGGACACGATAAAAAGTGTAAAATGATAAATTAACAATAAAACATAAATAATATGCCTAATTATACCTGTTATACATATGTTGATTGACTTATCTTATAAACAATTACAATACTTCACTAAAGCACTACTAACACAATATGACAGTGTTCTAATGTTGTAAAGAATCGAAACTACCACTTTTCGTATACAGGACTACGACAACCGACCTATTGTGACAGGTCGCGACGTGAATAAGATTTTTTGACAAAATTGCAGTCAAGGAGCTGCTGTTAATTAGGCGGTGTACGGGGCGCCGGTGGCGATGCGTGCTTTCAATTTGTGTTTTGCTTGTTTCTACAGGATTTTTTCTGTTTAAATGCAGTTTATAATTTATTAAAAAACCTTGCAGACAGCATTATATTTATTGGACCTCTATACTTCATTTTATATCTCTAACATGGTTTAAACAAGCCCGCCATTTGCAATTTATTAAATAGAAATTATTAAACTCAGTGGTGGCTTTTCTATTAGGTCATTAGGTCAATGACACTCCGGAAAAATGAATAAAAAAGGTTATAGTGATAGTTTGAATTTCATGCGTTTAAACTGAGATTTGACATACGAAAATTTGCGAATCTACCGGAGGTTTACATTTACGTGTGCTCGTGTGCATAATATTGAAGCCGAATCGTAAATGATATGGTTATTGTAGTGAGACACACATAATACAATTTTATGCGAGTTAGAAAAGAAGATAAGTAAACGCTTAAATGTGTTTGCGGTCTTAAGCCCGGAGGTCATTCCACTCAGTGAAAAATTATTCACTGACAGAGAATGACATATTGAATGAGTCTCGTGATTAATAATTTTTCATGTGTCGAATTTGTTGAAGTTGTTTATCATGACTCGCTCTATGAATGTCGAGATGACCGACATGCACAACATTTATGGACTTGCTGATGGAAATGCATTAGAAGCTAAGCGGTTGTATACTGAAAGTATTACTGACCGTATTGCTCCTTATGAAAAAGGCACATTAAGACGAAGTGGAGGATCAGGAAGACCAAGGATAGCAAGAACGGTAGAGCTGGAAGAGGATGTGCTAGACATGATTAAAGAAGACCGAGGTACTTCTACTCAAAAAATTGCTGACGCTTTGGATGTAAGTAATGGGACTATTTGGCACATTCTGAAGGAAAATTTGTTATATCCATTTTATATACAACGCGTACGAGCACTTCTTCCTGCTGATTGCCCTCCTCTCATTGAATTTTGTCAATGGCTTTTGCACAAAATGGTTCAAATCCCTCAACTCCTGATGTTGATTCTGTTCACCGATGAAGCGAATTTTTCAAGAAATGCAATACGGAATTTCCATAATAACCATGTATGGTGTGGCGAAAATCCACATAAAATTGTTGAAGATCGTTTTCAACATCAGTTTTCTTTGAACGTTTGGCTTGGGATTGTGGGTGACTGCCTAATTGGACCGGGATTTTTACCAGGAAGATTTACCGGAAAGGTGTATCGCAACTTTTTGGAAAACACGCTCCCTGGATTTCTGGAGGACGAACCATTAGCAATTAGAGATGAAATGTGGTATATGCACGATGGCGCACCAGCCCACTTTAGTCAAGTAGCTCGTGATTTCTCAACACAAGCATACAGAACTCGCTAGATTGACCGAGGTGGACCTCACTTAGGGCTTAAACGATCCCCGGATTTAAATCCCCTGGATTTTTTCCTGTGTGTTTGAAATCCTTGGTGTACGCTACTCCATTGGAAAACGTAAAAGACTCAATGAGGAGAAGATTGAATTCTTGCATCCGAGCTCGAGGTGGGCACTTTGAACAGTTTTTGTAATTTTTGGTTGGTAAAATTGTTGGTTTGTAAAATATTTGTTTTTTCCCTTGAATGAAACTACTGTTCTATAAAATTTTTTTTCTGTAATAAATGGACATGCACTAAAATGTTTTTTTACTAAAAAACGGTATGTCGTACGATAAAAAGTTAAGAGAGCTTTTTTCTTCACAATTGAATAAAAAATAAAAACATATTTTTATTTTTAGACAAATCAGCGGCGTACTATTTTTTTTTTTAAATAGTCTGTAACGTGCCAATACGCGCGCAACTGGTACGACTGAAACATCGTGTTGTATTGCAAAGTATGTGTCTCTCACAGCTATTAACACGCCTAAAATTTCATTATGATATCTCAAGCCGTTTTGGAAAAATCTAATTTTTACTCTTTTTTTTAATTAAACTTCAACACGCTGTAGATCGGTAACGAAGCGTTTGCGGAACTATGTTTATAGGAACTTTTTTATATAAAATGACCTGGGCAATCACCCCCTTTAATATTGCTGCATCTTTTTTAAACACCCTGTATATAAAAAAATAAAATAACTGTTTGACTTTACCTGCGACTACCATGGAAAGTGAGCGATGTTCCTCTACGTAAAAAAATTAAATTATTTCTAGGCAATCAGCAATGCTATGGGAAAGAAAGTGCGTATTTTTATGCTAAGCATTGAAAAATCTTCCATTAAAAACTGTAAATTTGTATCGATCATTTCGGTAATTGTAAAAATAAACAAATTCGTAAATATTAATATTAAATATAATTGTTCTTAAATATAAATCGTGTAAGAATGTTTTTTAGACTTTTCGATAATTGTGTTTTTTTAAATGACCCTCTTGTATGATTGTCTACCATCCGCCGCTGATTGAATTTCTAAATTATCATGGGAGATTTGGAATTTTGATTGTCCAATTCTTTCAGCGCCCTTTTAGACCTTGTGCGCGCCACACAGATTGCACACATGGACGGCCCTGTTCAAGACAGTGAACTACCCGGATTCAAAACAATCTATTGCAGCTTGGTGGCCCTGTCTAAATGCATAACAACCTATGACAGCATGTAACGTGTGATTGTAATAAACGTATATTCAGTTTATTTTTAATAATCAATAACAACAACCTGTTATTACATGGCGTTTGAAGAACGAAAATTACAATAAATTTATACAACTCAGATACTATTTAATCGCAAGTGAAATTGATACACAGAACAGGACATAACTAAAATTACAGTACATATACAATTATGGTCTAATAATTATAACAATAAATAAACAAATTTAAGTTAACGTATAAATAAAATTTCAATGTTATAATTTATCTTAAAAAGCAGTATTTTTACTTTTACAAAATATTCAATTGATAACAATTTACCTATGCATTGAAAAATTTTTACAGTTACACGTTTAATGTATTATTGCAATTTTATAAATAATGATGTATGATTAAATTAGTTCATAAATTTAAATTTTATATTTTAAATATGTTAACGAAAAATTAATATAATCAATGGTTAGTTTGAGGATGTTTTATCTTTTCACATTCCTATAATTTAATGTAATTTAAAATCGTATTTTAGAAATAGTAACGGGTGATAATCGAATACAGAATTATGTTTTTATTTTGGCAAAACGATGGTAAGGTTATATGTGATTTTAAAATAAATGCAATTGGTTTTATCACTGTATTTATAATTTTCCGCCACTTTACTAATAAGTCTAACAGCTAATAAAAATGTTTTTAAAAATTTTTTTTTAGATGTTTTGTAAAGCCTGGAATTTAGTGCTCATTTTATCGTACTGTAGAGAATTTTCCAATATTGGCATATAACAATGTGCGTAAGAATTATAAAATACGGTTTACTCTTAAGGAGACTAAAAAGCTTAAAAACAAACAAAAAATATTGTTCAGAATACTACAAATTTGACAAAAAAAATTATTTGTAGAGTAGCGTCCCATGGTATTTAACGGATTTGTTAAAAACTAACAGTATAGTTTTATATTATAAAAATTCAAAAGATTCTAAAATAGCAAGCATTATTGGTTTTGATTTGATAAGTTTTTGTGTCTTTGTGTTACAAAATAACAATCTCATGCATAACGCATAGAAATTTACTCATAAATTTCATAATGTTAGCCAATATAAGGAATATGCGTCTTAAAATACTCCACACTGATAGTATATTACTTATTTTTCTTTCGAGTTATAACCGACTTACCCGATAGATTATATCGTTTGCATTTTTATGACGTTAAAAAAGAGACAGTCAACGTGCATTTTGTCATAACAAGTCTCTTTAAACGCAGTCATGAATATGATTGTGTTAATAATCACTCTATAAAGATCAAGTCAGTGTAATAACGACAAATGGGGCAAAAACAATAGCATCCGCTCCTTTTACGACGAAAACATCTTAAGGGTGAATTTTGAATGTCTACCATACAAGCGTTATGCTTTACGCTAATCTACTAGACTATTAAATTACTTTCCTTTATAATCGATGTAAACATAATTTGTTTAACCAGAAACTTTTTATGCAGTGTCTTGAATAATCAACAGAATACAAATTTGTTCGCCAATAAAGACAGTTTCTCAGAATTTTAGGTGAAACAAGTTACAAAAAGGTTTCCCAGTTCTCAGTACTAAAATAAAAATATATTTCAAAATAATTTACATTTTATAATTGAATTTTTCGTTTAATACAAAAGTAGATTTCTGAAAAACATGTTACTCTATGATTTGCAAAACTTTAATTTTTTGTCTCTTGTTTACGGTGAAAAAAATAAAGAATTAAATAAAAGATTACACGTTGAATCGTACACAAAACCAAATTCTAAATGCACTTACATATTAAAATGCACCTACTTATTAAAAGTAATCGACAATCGTGAATTATATTAAATATACAGAATTCACTTTTTTTGCTTAATAATTCTAAGGTTTTTAGTTAGTTAGAAAATTATTTGTATTCATTTATTTTAAAAATAGCATAAAGTACGATTAAAACCAATAATTAAAAATGACAAAAAATATTTAAGCAAAGGAAAGAACGAAAGAAATGAACAATTACCAAAGGCTATAGAAATAAAAGGCTCAAACAAAACCGAAATAATCAATGCTAAAATTTATAAAAAAAACGTTTCGTTGTGCCTCATCTTGTTCAGTCTACGTGTTTCCCACTCAACACTACTTTAGTACTTCAACTTTTGAGTTAACAAATTATGCGATTTTTTCAATTATACCACATTTGTTAATCATTTGATTTAATTAAAAAAATAGACCCAAAAAATTACTTTCAGTAAGGTTTGGAAATAAATCTGAGTTTTAAATTGCGAGAAAATTCGTCACTTAAAGAAATCGACGATCAGCACTTGCAGGAAATGGTTCTAAATTGGTCAGTCAGGAAATTGCACCTAAACCAATTTAGAATAAATATAATCAGTTTGACTCACGAAGTAAAAAGTGACTGGTTTGATAATGTAACAATTGATGAAATCTAAGAATTAGTCACGAATAAATAAAAGACTTGCAGAAATAACCGAAAAATCACCAATTATAATTTTCAAATTGTTTTAACAAAGAAACTAAAAACTATACTTTAAAAAGGTTTAGATGTATCAAAGATTTTTTTAGAAAACGATCTGATGAAGAGAGGCAAAACATTAAAACATACTTATGTTTATGTGTCAAAAAAGGTTTGCAAATTAACGCAAGCAATCTAAAATTAGTAAAACGTTCACAAAAGCATCAATTATATTTAGTGATAAAAATGTAACGTTTTTATCTGTTTATTGTCGTTGGAATTTTTTTTAAACGACGCCTCTGTGTGAGGTAAATTTTTAAGCATTGAATTTGGCCAATACACTGTTATCTTGTTTTCGTTTTTTTTGTATTAAGCTGTTTAATGTTTAAACTCGTTTCGAATCAATGTAAAGTTATAAGTGTAAAGTGTAATTATTATTTAATTTTTGACTTTTAGCTATTCATCTCAATTTTGAAAAATGGTAAGTATAATTTACGCGCTTGAATTACATGCAATTTTAGTTAACCTCAAATCGTTTACTATTATATTTTTTTAATACATTAATTTTAAATAACAGTTAATATGAATGAGCTGGATCAGTTTAAAATTATAAAATTCTTTTCATCTTTTTCTCAAACCCTTAGTGCGCCTAGTGTTGGGAATAGGCTTTCCTCTTCGTTTGCCATTTCTTTCTGTTTTGAGCTGTTGATATCCATTTTATTCAGCAATTTTCTTTGTCATCGACCCATATTCCAAGGTTTCCACTGTATAATTTTTACGTTATATCTGCCGTCTTTTACTAATGCTGTGAAGTCCCATTTTAGTTAAGTGGCTTTTGGTTGTGTCTGTTATTTGCGTTCTTTGCCTGCTTCGCTCGTTCCTCTTTTTTTACCTTAGTTTAATGCCTAGCATTAATATTTTTCTATGCAGTTTCTAGTTTGTCTATTGTTTGTTTCGAAGTGTCCTTGTATGGGTTCCGTACGTCAAGACCGGTAATACACATTTGTCAAATATTTTAGATTTAATACACTGGGGAATTGTTGTTTTTAAGCAGTTTTGATAATTTTTCGAAAACTGCCTATTGTAACGAAGCATGCGTGGAGTGCGCACGAAAACCGTATGTGGAAGAAAGGGGGCATATAGTATGCCCGCCATTACTTTTTTTTACTGTTTTGATTACGGTAGTTAGTTACTTAAGTTAAGATTTAAATTGTGCAACTGACGTGTGTAAAGTAATAAATAAATGAAAAGAAGTCGTTGAAGTGTTTTAATAAAAGAACGTAAAACTATCCCAATCTCCTTCTTCTCTCTATTTTTATATTTTTATTTTCATTGCCAATTCGTATCATTTCGCCTAGATATATAGTTTTTCTATTTGTGCTTTTTTTATTTTTACTTGGATGTTCTGGTGACTCGTAGTTTTTGTTTTACTTTCACTTTTTGCGATTCTCTTTCTAGTTTTTATTGGTATTTTGTTGGTGTCTTCATGTATTTTATTCACTGACAACACTTCTTTATGTATATATATATATTTAATTATGTTTTTGTACTTGAAGTCAATGTGTGCGTTATCTAATTCTAACACAATTGCCCACTGTTCAATTGAGTGAAATGCCTTTTCGTACTCTATAAAGGCTACGTGACGCTGCAGATTGTACTTGATTGTATTTTCGATTAATATCTTGATTGTCAGTAAATGATCATTTGTGATATATCTTTTTCGAAAAGCAGTTTTCTCTACAGGTTAATAGTAGTCTAATTTTATTATTATTCTGTTGGTAATAATTCTTGTTAGAAGTATGTATGTATGTATGTATGTATGTATGTTTGCAATAACAAACTTATTGGTCGATAGTTGTGTTACAGTTTTTGGTCTCCTTTTTTGAATAACCGAATTCTTCTGCTATGTTCCATTGATCGGGTATCCTCTCTTCATTTATACATTTAGTAAATAGTTCTTTTAACTATGGTATTTCTCCCGCTTCTTTGGCCATTTTTATTAATATATTGTCATTTCTTGGTGCTTTACTATTTTTTGTGTGTTGTAGGGCAAGCGCCATTTCTTCTTCATTTATTTCAGAAAAATTTTCAGAACCAACATTTGTTACTTGTATCTCTACTATATTTTATGGTTTTGCTGTTTATTATGCTTATTAGCTGGCTTATTTTATTTGGAGCGTGTTCGATCTGATATAGAGAATTGCTAACTTTTTTTTGTAGGTTTTACAATTTCGATTGAGTAGTTTACGAATCTTTTGTATTGTCGTGTAATTTTATTATTTTTTAGTTTTGTTTTTAAACTTGGTTTTTACGTTACGGCGGTCGCTTCTATTATTGAATGTGTTTAATGTTGTTACGTCTTGGATTAGAATTGTATTGGATGTCAGTATATATGTAGCCGATTTTATTTTTTGTTTGACTGGTGGGTCTGAACCATGTCCATTGTTTTTGGTTTTTTTTGTCAAAGGAGGTGTTTGTTGCAAAAAGTTTTTGAGCTTATGTGTGTTAACGTGTTTCCTCTGTTATTTCTTTCACTAAATCCATATTTTCCAATATACGTTTAAGAGTCATCTAATTGGGGCTCTAGGAAGGCATTGAAATCTTTCATGGCAATGTTTTGGTGGCATTTATCTTCTTTTATAGCGTTATTTATTTCTTCATAGAGACCTTTTACTTATGGGTTGATGTAGGACCGTTTATTTGCATTACTTTTACCTTATCTGTATTCGTTATTTTAATAGTTATTCAAGCCGCTCTGTCCGATATACTTTTTAATGTCTCTCATTTTGCAACTAGACGTTTTTAATCAGAAAACCGACTCTTTTTTGACTTTCATGTCAAATAGTGTATTTCCTGTTTTCAGAGTAACCATACCATACCATACCATATTTGATTATTTTGCACTCATTTTCTAGATCTAAGTATTTTTTACATAATAAGAATTTACAGTAGTGCGTTGCTATGTTTAAGTGAAATAGTTCTGTTTTTAGCCAATTTCTTGCTTCTTTTAAAATCTTTGAGCAGGCTGATTTTAACGTCAGTGTGGGATTCCGAGTTACTACTTCTACCCACCTGGGGTACATTTTCTGTTTTAGAGTTTGGCATTTCATACTTGACATTTAGCGTCACGCTTGTCAGGTCAGGTGGGTCAGACGTAAATAAGAAGCCAGTAAATAAGAAAATTATCTTTTCGCGGAAGCATGAATCATGAACAAGGTCTTCAAGATCTTCCGACAAATACGATGTTGGTATGTTACGCTATTTTCTCAGAACAACATGTGAATACGGCTTACAAAGCAAATAATGTAAATTTGTAGATGTTTAAAGATAATTAGTAATTAATGGATGTTATTTTTAGGAATGTATATTCATGAACTAAGAAAGTAGTAAGAGTTAGTTAAGGAATTAATGGTGTTAATACTATTATTTTGGAGTAAAAACTATTTTAGTCTTTTTATAACAAACATTCACGTTGGAAAATGCAAGATAAAGTTACTTATCCCAATGGATCTAATATGCTACAACAATCTTGACTGCAAAATTTGTTTAAATATATAAGAAATGTTGCGATAAACAGAAATTATCAACAAAGCAAATGTACTGTAGTTTAGCAATCTTGTTACTCAAATAAATAATACCGTAGAAAAAAACAATAATCCAATTACGAAAGTGAAGATAACTGTGATTAAGTGCTTTTGCTTATAATTACTTTTAAATATCTAATTTTTTAATGTATAAATCAGTGATTTGCACTAATCTTGCAACAATTGATCGTTTTTGTAATATTTATTTTGTGTTATTTATTATAACATAAGTACAGTATATACGATTAAAATGTTAACAAGGTAGCGACATTGTGCGAATAGATTGTTTTTATAAGATTATAATGAAATACGAAGTAAAAGCATACATAAATACTTATGAAAATTGCATTAACATAAGCATAAATAATAACGTATAGATATCAGGCACTTTCAGAAAAAAAATATTAGTATCTTGCAACTATAGATGAATGCCCAAAGATTCTTAGTCTGAATGCAGCTCAAAAAACTGATCGATAGTTTAGTAACTATTGTAAAGTTTCTAAACAGCGGATCTTTACAACATCTTTATAACACTAATAAATAACTGTTAATGTTTTTATCATATCAAAAGAAAACCCTGCAAGAAAACAAGTAGTGAAGTTGCAAATTAGATGTTTTGATTTAATCCTAATCACCTTTGTTACGCTGGTTTTCGTGTAACAAAGAAAGGTAAGCGACGGTTAACACAGTTGTTCCCGGAGATTGAGGCTTCGTGACGCTAGATTATAAACTAAATCTAAAAAAAGCGCCAAAACGATTAAAGTCTAAATTAGGGAGACATTGTTTAAATCTACCCGCAGGGAAAAAGAACAAATAACACGACAGAAGTGATAACACTGAATATATATATATTTATTTTATCACAGACAGTAGTTCAAAGAGGACGAAGAAGGTACATAAGTATAATTATATAAATTTTCCAAACACTAATACATGGGTCGGACAAAATATAAGTTACGCTCTATACTGGGCAACACGTCGTACAGTAAAATGACCTAGTCGGTCTAACTTTTACATTCAAAGAAGGAATGACTTTATATTCCTAAACTCCAAATCACTAAAGTATATAAGAAAGAAACTTAAAGAGTCAACGCGCACTGCATAAGACTTTGTGACGCACAAAATGATCTAATAAATAATTGTGTTAATAACATAACATGCACGTACAGTCATTCTAACAATCGACATGCCTAACGAAGGAGTACTCATAAAAATAGAAATAGTAATACTTACAGTTATGTTTTATCCAGTAGGAGATTAGCTAATTCCGTACCTGTACTACCTAAAACGTAGTATGAAATCTAACACAAAACGTACATACGGCGTTATCACAAATAAATTCCGTTTTTAAATCATATAGTCATTTAAGAAAGCGAATGCGCAGCGTTTCCCCTCGACTTGATATAGTTATTGGTGGTAAAAGTTCCTTCCAAAAGAAATTGAAATAGTAAATACCTCCAACCCCTTGACGATGTGAATGGTTTAATTACAGCAACGTGACGTCATGGAAATTTTCCCAAATATGTCATCTGCTTGTTATCTCTACCGATAAAGGAAACGTGTGTGGGAAGAGGGAGGTGTTGGAAATCCGCTTTAGACAAAAATTACAATTACAAAAAATTATAACCACTTACCCCAAATAAGCTTTCTCTCAGATAGACAAAATTCGATTGCATATTCACGTGGAATTGCGTGAAATAACTTATTGATGAAAGCCTTGTTGGGCGTAGAAACCACTAAACGGAGGTCTGTATTGCGTAAACGTTAGCGGAAGAAAAATGAAATCGTGTACTTAAAATTTGACAGTGAATCACGAAAAGTGGGCGCGTCGAAGACAAATTTTATACTCGAAAAATTTTAACATACCAACTTTTTAACATAACACTTTGAACTTAGTTTTTCTAAAATATATTATCATTTATTTACTAGAAAGTGTTTTCTAAATACCAACGTTTACAAACATAACTTTAAATATTTAATTTACAAACCAAACTCTTTTCAATCTATCCTTACCGTTAAAACCGATGCAATAGCATTCACACGGTTCTAAATAATTTTGCTTTCAAATTTTATAATTGTGGTGCACTTCGCAGAAGTCTTCTAGATTATACTTTCATGGTTCATTATTCTGGATGGTAATAGCTTTGACCTGTACCATTATAACCGGATTGAAAAGTTTTCTCATCAGAGAAGATCATGTTCCAAAAATTTTCATGTTGGCCTATATGTTATAAAACAAATTCAAGTCGGTTTTCTTGTCCTACGTTTAATAAAATTTGTGCTACTGCATGACAACGCAGCTCAGTTCGAGTAGACCCAAGAAAATTTGTATCTTAAGCGGTTTAAATCACAGTTGAAAATGGATTCCCTCTTAACACATTCACCAAAGCCAAATCTTGTTTGGCAGTTAAAATTCTTCTACGTTTTGAGCTTGGATATCTGTTTAGATTTCCTTTATTTGCTCATTTTCTTACAATTTTAAACACTGTATTTTGTTAATATTAAGTTGTAGTGCAATCTGCCGAATGCATTTTCTGCATTAGGAATTATTTTTGCTTTATCAACAATATTATGAAAAAATGTCTCATTGACAAATTGATGATACTTCCGAAGTTATGATTACTATATGTTTTATTCAGTAAAATGTCGGCAATAACAACTACCATAAAACAAAATTTTAGGTAAGCGTTTTACAAATTTTCAAACTCTTGTATGGATCTAGTTTTTTTTCTATTGCTTATTTTCTTAATTATTTTGATGTCTTCTATTTTATGATTATTTTCGAACATAGAGCAAAACTGGATTTATCTATTCTCTTATATTTAACATGAGCTAAGTGCTCTTTATAACGGGTTTTCTTAGGTTTTTTAGTTTGCTCTATGTATATTTGGTTACAGCCTTTACAACTAATTTTATACACTCCCGATTGATCGTACATATATCTTAGATTTTTTGGGTTACCTAAAAGGTTGTTTATGTTATTGATACTGTTTTATAATTAAATTCTGAGAAGATTTTTTGCAATCTTCTAGTATATGTGGGATAATACGGAATTTTTACATCCTTATTATAGTTTTTGCTGTTAATATTTTGTAACGTAGTTACATTTTTAATACCTAATTTATGTTTCTGCTTTTTACTGATATTGTTGACTATTAATTTCAAAAATTTATTGTATGTTGCAATATGTTTAATATATTTTAATGCTTTGTTTAAATTATCTTTTCACAATGAGAAATTCAATAATTGTTGAATCAAAAATTGAAAAGCAGCAAGTTTATGTGACAAGCTATGGTTCAAACCATTTGCTATAAATTGCATGGTGGTATCTTTGCGGTAAATGTCAATATCTAATTTATTGCCCTTTCTGGTCACTAAAGTGCTCAGGAATGGCAACTTCCCATAGTTTTCTATTTCATGGCTAAACCTAATAGTTTCAAATTTTTAATTTAAGACAAGTTCTTGCGGAGTGCAAACACTAGTACCAATGACCGCCAAAAAATTAGACATAAATGGAGACAAGCTGTTGCTAATCGTTGTTCCGTTTTTTAGTGTCAAATATTACGGTTCATTTGAAAATATGATTGATCCATACATAATAGCGCGGAGCAATGGTAATAGGGTGCGAAAAATAAACTCATTTTTTTGTTTAGCCTGGGTGCAGAATCGTTGTCTTACAGTTAATTAAGCATACCTGTAAATTTTCTTTGAAAAATATTAAGTTCTTCAGGTTTCTTTTTCATTTTTAAATGGGAGAAAAATGTAAAAAAATTGCAATGTTTGTTGCAGCGCTTCGCTTGTTGTTTTTAATTAAAAAAAAAACAACCCAAAATCCACCACGAGGATGCAAAACGGATTTCACCACCCTCCCCACCTCACTTTATTCTAAATCTAAAAACTTATTTGGTAAAATCTTTCTTTGTCTCTATTTGTGGTGTAGCTTTTCTAGAAGCAATTTTTGCTCGAATAATCCGTCTTTAGCGGTGTTTCCACATACTGACTTAGACGCTTCAGTTACCATTTTGATGTGTCTTTTGACAGCCTAAGTGTTGCATGGAAAATTCAAAACTTCGATGTTATCGGGAATATTAACAACCATTTCTTTAAGATCTGCTTTTGGGATACTTTTTGTCACTGGAGGTTCTTTGACTTCATCTGATTACCAATTAATTAGGTCGGGATTCTGGCACTTTAAAATTTGACGCAAGGCTAACTCTCTAATGTATTTTCTGTCATCGCCTAGAATTGCAAATAAAACATTTTCCGAATAAGCAAAAAAAGCATTTCTTTCGATAACCTTATTTACAATGTCTTTGAATTTGGTCGGTAAATATCGAGAAGCTTGGATTAAATGAAATAAATGTTGGGGTCCATACTTACAAGCTGACTTGTACTTTACAAGAAACCAGGTTGTGGCATATACCTTAATGACATACTCGGTTAATATATTTAATTCATACGATGGTTCTTCTATTGTAACATATAGTCTTAATATTCTGTTGGCTGTTGTTAACCAGCGTGCATGTGACAATTTTCCTGGCTGTTTAGCTGTCAGCTGGGGAAAAACCTTACCTTCTCCTATTGCCAGAACCATTTCGTACAAGTACTTTTGGTCTGTACTTAAATTGCTAATATTTATTGAAGGCAATTCAACGTCAGGTATAATTATCTGAAATGGTACAACAGGCATCTTGTCACAATTACTTAGCTGTTTTCCTATAGGGCCGGTAAAGCCTTTTAGATGGTTAGTTTTTCCATCTTATCAACTAAATGACGAAGAGGAAGTTCATTACAGTGCAACAGGCATATAAACACATGAACCGGTTTTCCTAGAGAAACTTCTAATTATTTTATAACACCATTCTTGAAGCCTGTATTTACTACTGTACCGTCACAACCCCCTGCCACAATTTTGTTTAAGTTTTCACCAAAATAATTTTGAAGTTAAAAAGACTTGTTTTAATACAACTGGCACTTTCGAAACTAGGCGTCACATGACCTAAGTAAGTAGAACAAGAACTATGTGTTCCTCAGTAATTTTTTACTGTGATAAGAAGATCCGATTTTCTCAACTGCCAATGTCTTGTCTTTTCTCCCGTCGAAGTAGGTTCCAGAAACTTCTTTCTGTTGTCCTATTTCCATATTAGTTAGTTTTTCCCCCAGTCTTTTCCTTTTTCTTCTAATTTTACTTCTGTCGATGATTAAAGAAGGATCCTCGTCATTTACTAATTTAAAATCTTTAAGTACAACGTTTACCAGCAGACTTCCGCTTTTAACAGTAGTATCCTGAATATTTGTCTGTAATTTTCTTCTCAAATCTCTTTTTCTCCAACTTCTTTCTTTCTAATGACTCTGCAATTTTCTTGGTAGTTTTAATAATAATTTTGCCGATTATCATCTTTCTTTGGCCCCTCTGGTCTTGTAAAACTTCTCTACTACACGAATCAACTGTAAACAACAAGACTATAACTTGAAGTATTAGTGTTATTTTAGTTATTAATTTATTTAATCTACGTTTGGTTTTAGGGTTTAAACGTAATTTAAAATTAGAGGTTTTTATTAAGATTTTACATCGAAGAAGGAACCTGAAGTTATCTTCACGCAGGACTGATTTTTTTTGGTTTAAATTTGAACTTCAATATGCACCCAGGGATACACAAAATCGAAAAAAAAACGTTAATTTAAAAGTTTCAAAATTAGGGTTTTTTAATAAAATTTTTAAATTTTACATTCAAAAAGGAACTTCAAGATGTCATCGCACAATGCCGTTTCTTTTTAAGTGAAATATAACCTAAAAAAACAACTAATCTACACCCAGGGATATAAAATTTCAAAAATTTTTTTTATCGCTCCGCTCTAATACATAAGTTTGCTAATTTTACAAAATTGTCTACTTCTGAATTGTCAAAATGGTTTTTAGATAATATGTCTTTTAGATGTTCCAAAGTCTTATTAATCGGGACACTCGGAAACAATGCATTAACATCAAATGATAGTAACAATTCATTTTCAGTCAGCTCAACGTTTTTAATTTTTTCAAAAAATTATATACTCTAAACTATTGAATTTATTTGATAACCATTTTGATATCAGATAGGTAGGAACGTTGATACCTGAGACGATTAGACGCAATGCTTTTCCGGGCTCATGTATTTTAGGTAAACCGTACATTGTCGGTAGGACTGGATTGGATACCGCTAGTTGGAATTGGACTTGTTTCGCTATAATGTTTTCACATACCAGCAAAACCCTACGCGTGTCCGCAACAATTTTGGCAAAATGATTGTGTGGATATTTAATTTTTTTTTTGTTTATGCATGTTGGTGTCACTATAGCTCGCATGCAACCATATAACTGCTATAGAAGTTGCTACGCCAAAAAGTAGTTGTGTAGTTTTTTAATTTCTATTTTTTTTGCTTTTAAGTTTAGCATTAACTTTTTCGATGTTTTTCTTTTAGTACGCTTTTTTAGGATTTTTTTACAGTTGATTATTATTACTTGTACATATATTTTGTCTTCTAACACATTTCTTATCAATTACTTTTAGACTATTTTGTTGTTTTTATTACATATTAGTTTATGAAATTTAATTTACATAAGAGAAATTATATGTCAAATTGAGTAGAAAGTAGTACACAGCCTTAGCAAATATTGTTGGTGACACATTGCCAATAGCAGCTTAAGTTCAATTAAAAGTTATAGTTACTAAAAAAGACAGAAATTGTGTCTTTTAAACGATATAGGTATAACATGTACAGCCAATTTCTAATTTTTTTTTCTAAATTTAACATTTCAAATTTAAACTTTGTTGCTTTCAAGTTCCTTAATTATTTTTTATGTTTTCAAATTAATATGTACAATAGCATAATTGAATTTATATATTGTTATACACTTGAAATGACAAAAAAATTAATTAATTTTTTTCTTTAATCAAATATATAGAATTTTTAATTAAATATTTTGTTTTTCTAAAAAAAATTACAATTTGTTTGTTGGGTTTATACATTTGTTTGTAAAAATGTAGTAGGAAAGCAAAAAAAAATTGTAATAAACGTTATAATAAATTACTATCAATTGTGGCGTAGTCAGCTATGCAAAATTATTAGTCTTTTTTTCCTTTCATTTAAAATTTATTAGCTAATTAATAAAACAATTGCTAATTTTGAATTTAAAGCAATTGAAAACATTAGAGTGTACAACGTGTACGAAAGTAGGTCATTCTGGAATGCAAAATTGCGTTACGGACGACATAGCAACCCCTTCTTATAATTAATGAATGACCCCGCTAGGACATCAGAGGGTTTACACTTGCAAAAATTCAGCTGTGTTGCGTAATCATGCTCTTACATAAAATCTCTATCTTTGTTCATCCTAAACTACAAAGCATCGGAGATAGAAACAAGGAATGCGTCTTACGGAATGAAAATGTAAATTTGTATAGCACGTACCCTTTGAATTTAGCTATTGCAATGTCGGCTATGTATATAAGAAAAGCTCCCCACGAAACCCCTTTATGTGTGGGTGCACAATAGAAAATGGCCTGGCAATCTAGGGCACCGTATAAGAAATTACAACCTACTGAATATATAACTTTAAACCGAACTGTAAAATATAAGTTATAAGACCTTCGAACGGTTGTTCAAATATAAATATAAACTGGGAATGAGTTAAAAAATTTGAAAAAGTTAAATGGAAGTTTAGATTCTGAATAGTGAATGGTCCGTAGATATAAACTGCATTCAGTGGGTAAAAGATTTATAGAGATAACATGATTTGGTATCCTACAACCAACCTGTCGAAAACTTTCTTAGAACTTCTAAAATCTCCAAACAAATAAATTTCACCGCAAGTATTTTGCTGCTTAGATTTAACAATGGTCCGACATACACAATACGACGAAAAGAATATGTACATCGTCTATGCGGACTCGCTTAGAAAAATAAACCAAAGCAATTTGCTGAAAATAATTGAAGTCTAAATTTGCAAATCGAAGTAGTCGTCGACTTTCATTACTTGAAATAATTAAACGTTTAAACTGTAGAATTGTGTATTTATCAGTTCCAAGCAGACATTTTCTCTTTAAACCACCTTCTGAACGTCTAGCAAATTAAAATGACTTATTACGAAGAGAATAAAAAACACAACAAAACCACGTCTGAGAAACGAGGGTGGCTGTGTAAAAACGTCCCGTTTAACGCACAATGCTAAATCTAATTTATTAGTACGAAACGTAAACCAGTAGAAGAAGGGTTGTTGAATGTAGGAACTTTAAAGGAACCACATTCGAGTTCTCTACAAAACTTAATATTTTACAACGCTTTTCAATTTTTGCCAACTTTAAATCCCCATGCTGCACAAAAACAAAAACGTAAGAAGTTAGGGTTTCCTCTGCTACTAGCTCGTCGCGGAACTGAGGAGGAAGAATAAAAATGTTTGCTGAATTCTCTGAAACTGAAAATAAATTATCCTATTTGACATTATTCAAATTTTTATTTACTATCATTTAGAATATATATTCAATCAAACCCATCTAACGATTCTATAATCGTTTAAAAATATTTTTAAAAAACAAATAATTCTAATGCATTTTTTTAGTTTAATTTTTGTTCGTAGAAAATAAATATTTTCTACAGTCCATTTAAAGTAAATACATTTGTAATGTAGACAGCTGAGGGCTATTTACTACCCACGTAATGTTTTTGCAATGTATTTATTGAAATATATTCATATTTACGTATAATAAGCCTCGAAGTGTTTTATATGTTAGAGTAGGTAGATAAAGACGTTTTTTTTTCAAAATGTTAATACTAAATAATATATTAGATGCTTTGTTATTTAACATATTCAAAGCATTTTTTTTGGTAATTATGACTACGTTTTAACAAAGACGCTGGTTTATACTATTATAAACGAGCTTTGAAAAAAATTAAAAATTTGTTTGGTTACGTAACTTTGACTTTGAAAAATTCATAGCACTTTTTAGTTTACATCTGTAAGTGGCAATTAGTGTTGTTTGGAATTAACTTTAATATTTGATTAATTTTTTACCTGTTGTCTACCATGTAATAACTGTAATTTTTATTATTAAACAGAGGCCTGAAGAAGTGCGCACTCAACCGTACGAAACGTAGTACTCATTTTCATTGCAGAGTCTTAAAGAAGTAGTGTTAAATTTAAACCAAAGAGGAGAACAAAATACAGCTTATAAGATTAAAAACCTAATAAATTACTAGTAAATACATTAAATTTAAAACGAGAAATTGATTCAAACAAAAAAACTGGAAGCATTTATAGATGAATCTAACTCGAAATAGCTATAACGGTTGAAATAAGACAAAAACAAAAATTTCGATGACAAAGGCGCAAGAATAGAAATAAAATTTAATAACATAAGTGCAGAAATTAAAAAATTAAGAAAATAACATAAAAAAATCAATCAAGCAAATCAACTGCTTAAAAAAACTCACACAAATCTGAATGAGAAAATGAAAACACTTAACGCTAAATACAAACAAAGAACGTAGTGATAGTATATAGTAGTCATTAAAGTGACAACGAATATAATGGAGTAATTCAAAATAAATTACGAGGAGTTTTGAAAAAACTAGGAGTAGGCACAAATAAAAGCAAAAGAAGCAATAAAAAAGTAGAAAGAGTTAGTAAAAGAAAAGATGATAAAATAAGACCAGAAACAATAGTACGGAAAAATGAGTAAGCAAAAAAGTAAAACAGTCAACGAAAGATCGTCAATAACAGATAAACTGAGAAAAAAGATATTACAAATAACACTCCAAAAAGTTACCAAAAAAGTAGCAATTAGTAAAAGGGAAAAAAGTAACGACCAAGGCAAAGTTTTTGGGTATGATCAAAAAGGAAACTATAAAAAACTTCAAAAGCAAAATCAAAAGAAAATGTAACAATAAACGAAGAAAATTTAACATAGAACGTTAATACTCTATTACAACCAAGCATACTACAAGAAAGAACAAATGAGTCAGAAAAATACAATATTGAAAGAGGTGGGCTTCAAGAAACAAATGCTACGGTAAGCGCAAGCTCTGCACGTTGTGGCGTCTAAAACTTGTTACGCGCACTTGGCTGAAGTGCGATCAATTACCTATAAGTTAATCCACGACAAAGATAACCAACGGCAGTTCTAATATTGGAGAGTGATATACATTAAGCAACTGATAGAATTTAGTCTGTATTTAATTTGTCGACTATAATCAGTTAAAAAAGCGCCAGAACAAGAAAAGGACTACAGGTGCTCGTTCTTACCATACAACACTAAAAAAACACATAGAACACAACTAAACTAACAAGAAGTAAATTTATTTTAGCATCGACGTCTAAAAAAACGTAAAGGCAAATAACTATTCTTACACGCACTGTTACAGTAATTAACAAAATTTAATGACAAGTATACTGAACCATTGCAACACCTTGTACGATTAACAATTACAGCAGAAAAATTTATAATATTAAAAATTGAACGTTAACACTTTCAAATTTATATTGATTTAAAAAAAAATGGCGCAACAACCAATCAATTCTCTATCTTAAATAATCTGAACGAAAAATAGGACATAAACTACTTTTGATAACAATCGTATACTTACCGTACATACGGACGACACTAAATTTTATTAAGAGAGTAAAACGGTTTAACGTGTTTCTAGTACTAGTAACAGTATTAACATCCTTAAAAACTAAAAAATAAGTAGTCTATCGCCGTGGTATCACAAATAAGGCCAAGTTGATTGCATTCAATACTGAAACACGACGTGCGCTAAACTTCCAATGTCTATAAATTCGAAATTAATTTTGAGTTTAGGTAAAAACTTTAAAAGCGAGGTCGCGGTATCTTTTCCATTAACATCTTCTGCTTGACATACTAGGTGTCGTAGACGTTTATGAGTCAATAATGTTTCCAATTTACTTAAGATATATAAGTTTAACTTTATTTGTTGCTTAAGCTTACAAATTGGTTCGTGCTTTACAATTACTACCTTACATTCTGTTTTCTTTTTTTTTTTGGAAATTCATTATCCGTCCTCTCTTCTTAACTTTTTCCTCCTTCTCTATACTTTTTCCATCCACTCCGCTCCATTTCCGTTTTCGTCTAAGATTTCCTCTATTTTCATAACCTCTTCTCTTAATTCATTGCATTTCTCTCTCATGTGGTTAAGGTCCTCCGTTTTTTCTACACAGAGTCTGCACATCTTTTCTTTTTCTTTTTTCTAGTATTTGTTACCTAACTCTTCGTTCCCACATCTGAACATATTTCACAACTAATAATATTAAGGCTTCAACTTACAAATTCAGTAGATAACCGTAAACGATCAAATTTAGTAGATAGTAGTACACTTTTGAGTTTAGTAAATAGTGGTAAATACCAAGTGATTTTTCCCACAAGCATCGAGTGGATTTTTATTCGTTTTATTCCATAAAATAAGTGGATAACTTACGATTTTTTTTAAAAGCTTTGTTGCGCACTTAAATTCACACCACAAGAAAGAGAGAGAGAGAGAGTAATTTAAATACTACTAACTGAGTTTCAAATGAGCAAAATATATACAAGGCGTTAAAACACAAAACAACGGATAAATTGTTAAAGATGTATAGGTACGTTATTTGGTACGCAAATAAAGATAGATATGGAAGATCTTCTTTCATAGTAAGAGGAAAAATAAAAAAAAACAATTAATGAATGAATATCAGAGTATGTACGAATTACGATTAAACCGTATAACATATCAATCTAAAATGTGTATGCACCTATGGAAGTTGAAAGTGAAAATGCAAAAATAAATTCTACGAAGAGCTGGAAGACGCATATAAAAAAACGCCAAAACACACTACACATCAGTAAACAAAAAACACAACGATGGACAAATGTTATGCAATCTGGCAACAGTTAACGACATGCTCATACGAGTACTGAATTTAAACACAAAGATTTTAGACAGAAATCACATCTTAGTGAAAATAAAACAATTCAAATGTATTAATAATTTTTAGATTATACAATGATGCAAACATAAACTCTAAGCATTACTTTGTGAGAACTGATGTAAAAATTAAAAAATAATAAACCAAAGACAAGATTTAAACAGAGAAAGGGTAACGCAGACAAATTAAAAAATGAAAAATCATGACAAAAAGTACAAAAAAGAAGTGCAGAACAAGAAATGCTACAGAATATAGAAAAAATTAAGAACTAATTAAAACAGCAGTTATAGAAGGATCAGAAAATACAATTGAATTAAGAGATAACTGTGATAGCCAAATGTTATTTAAGTTAATAAAGGTGGAAACAATCAATTAGAATATTTATTCCATTAAGGAAGAAAAACTCTGTTCTAGTCTGGGTAATAAAAGAAAGGGAAAGACTAGATGGCGTCCAATTTCAACAAAAAAAAATTAATTAAACCCACCCTAAATGTTCTACACGTCAACTACAAGCTGCCGCGCAGTGTGACATAAATAGAAAGAAGAAACACACGGTACACACTATCAAAACAAAAAGGAAAGCAGCAACCCAAAAATGCCAGAAAAAAATTGGATACATACATCACTACAAAAAAATAGAAAAAGAGAATAAAAAAGATAATTAAGATGATCAGATTTCGTAGATGAGACAAAGAAAACAACAAACTAATTGAAAGACTTAGAAAGATTGCCAGAAATTGAAGAAATAGATAAGAAGATATATCAAAGGAGAAAATAAAAACTGACAAGATAACTGCCAAACTGATAAAATATGGAGGGAAAGAATTGTTTTAAAGAATACATAAACTTATAGCACGCTGCTTATTAGAATCACGGATAATGTTATCAGTCGGTTAATGTATTCATTATTAAAGAATGGGCCGGACGTAAGTATGCTACTACGTAAAAACATCGTTTATATGATCACAATTTGGTTTGTTATTAATAAAAAAAAATAATAATTTATTTTGCATGAATTTTAGCTGAATATTCTTGTATTGCATTTATAGGTTTATTTTTGCAGTGTTAATTATTTATTCAAGTATTTTGATTAACCTACGTAACATTACCTATATTTGATTTAAACATCTGTAATTACGTTATCTTTAAAAGTGATTTTGGAAAGAATGTGAAATTCTTAGAATAACAACAACTCAATGTAACTACGTGATTTGTGATAACATTATTTTGTATTTATTTTTAGTGTCAGCAAATTTTTATTTTTCTAAACCGTTTTATTACAATTTTTATTTTGATATTTTTTACTTGTATTGATGTATAATTTCACTACTTTATTTTTATTTTTAAAATTCTTATAACTTCCCATTAACTTGATTTTTTTATTTTAATAAACATTCGAATTTTGGTCATCGGTAGGCGTATACTATAAAATTAATATCTATAAAGTCGAAATCTTATTATGAACTTACTATATTAAAATTCAAAAATCAAACTTCAAATATTAAACTTTAAAAATTAAAAATTCAAAACCCCAAGTCCTAATGTGATTATATTAACCGGCGCTCACTGCATATAGAGAAAGGAAGAAATAACAGAATGGAAGATACCCTGTTTAAATAATATTATACAGGGTTGTTATTTTAGCAGATGAAATTAAAGCATAAATTCAAGCAAAAAATGTCAAAATAAAAGTTCCACTAAAACATTTAAAAAAATCAAAATTTTTATCAAAATCAATATTAAATTACAGACCTGTTGCATTAATTAGGTCTCCTAAGGTTGTTTACACCACAAATAAACTGTTCTAAAAAGTGCATATTTTTTCTCAGCAATTTGCTGACAATAAATATAGAAGTAAATACAACTTAATGTTATTGGATAAAGCGTAGTTAAATTATTATGGTTAAAGTTGCTATTTTGCACATTCTTTTCAGTTACACTAGGATTTGTGCTCAAAGTATATTTTGTTAAGCTAGATCAAGAATGCTAAGAAATAAACATTAATATCTGCTTTCATTATTTTACTAACTATTTATTTTGTAGATGATGGAAAATTAAAGAAAACAATACACTCATCATCGCTTTACAAACAATTCACAAAAAAACTACGAATTTAACATGAATATACATATTATTTTTCTTAATTACAAAGAATTATTTGATAGATTCATTAGAACAAATAAAATAGCAGATTTAAAAAAAATAAGAATTAATGCGACTAATGCAACTAACAACTAGTCAAGATGACAATGTTAAAATCTAAAGTATTGATACTTTTTATCAACCAACTAACAACAGACGTTTTTGAAGTACGTAAAACAGTAAGACAACATTATTAATGGAACAAAACCGAACAGAACAATCCACAATAAATTAATTCAAATAATAGCATGCGCGGACGATATTGCAATAGTAGCAAGAAGTAAAGGTAAACTATATAGATCATTTAACATAAAACAGTAGAAGAGGTAGAAACACTCAACTACTACTTCTTTTTTGAAATTTGATACTGTTTGAAAGCATTCTCAGCAGTATTAAAAACGTTAGAATGTGTTACATAAATAAATAAGTGCATATTCAGGGTTTTTACGCGCGCGCCGTAGAAATAAATAAATATAAGTGCAGTTATCTTATCGCAAACGGTAGTATTTATTTAAATCTACAGTTACACTGATATAGTAATTTATTTAGTAATTGTTTTCATCAGTTAGTTATAATTTATGTTCATATTTTACATCATTTGGTTTATCCGTAAAAAAGTTATTGCTGCTTATAAATTGACGTTGTATATTTGAGCTTCTTGGCAATATTTTATCAACGCTCTCGTGCAACTCAAAAATATTTTTATTTGTAAGATGACTTTTAGACAGTTAGAAAATATCAATTGCTTAGGTAAACGAGTTATTACTACTATGGAAAATTCTTATATGCACATTTAAACGTTCTTTTTAAACGACATAAAATACTACAGTTGTCTGTTGGTATAGTTGTGGAAACACATCAGTGTATCTTGGTGGTGGTTCCAAAAGAACAAAACAGCTGTCCACTAGTTCTGATGTTGTTTTTCACAATTATAACGAAACTGTTTTTAACTTATATTATTGGAATTTTGACGGCGTTACAAGTCAATAGATCATTGACTTTAGCTGTTATTAAATCTAACGTCAAATTTTCTACCATCCGTAATAATTTATAGTTTTCTATTTATCATGGCGTTTTAAAGACATTTTAAATATGTTGTCTGTTGGTATAGTTGTCGAAACACATCGGTGTATCTTAGTGCTGACGAGTTCCAAGAGAACCCTCCAGCTGTCTACTAGTTCTGATGTTGTTATTTACAATTATACTGAAACGGTTCTTAACTTATTTTATACTATAGAATTTTGACCGCGTTACTTGTCAATAGATCGTTGACTTTCGATGTCATTATATCCAATGTCTGCTTTTCTACTTTCCGTACCCATTGATACTGTTCTAATTATCACACGTATTTTTACCACAAGATGGCGTTTCAAAAACATTTCAAATGAAATGATTCATTGCTCTGCGAAACAAGAAAATGCCTAAAAAACAGTTTCATTTACTTGCTTTTTTATTGTTTTATTATTCAAAAATTTGATGCACAACACACTTACTGCAATTTTACTAAAATAACAACTAAATACGGCTGCAAAAGTAGCGGCTGGTAATTTACAATTAATTGGCAAAGCAAAGCAAAGCAAAAGCTTAGGGATTGAAACAAGATTCTAAGATATGTCGATTTTCTGAAAAACCAAATAAAGAATATACTGAAATTTTTAAAATCTTTGTTGGTGTTTTACAAAAAAGTGTATTTGAATCAATTTTTTACTTGCTGTGCACGATATCTTACTGAGCGGTAGAGTAGCAATGCAACATTTATGCTGACTTATTTGGCACTAATAAAAACATCCAGTCAACTACGAACAAACATCATTTAACTGTTAGAGTCATATAAACAAACTGTTAAATGATTATCTACTATATTACCAATAACATGGATCCTTTCTTTAATTTATTAATTAAAGGTAGCTAAATAGGCACAAATGGGGCATTAAGCTAAAGGAAACGAAACCTCAATGACTATATTACGATAACAGTCGACCAGTAAACAATTTTACATTTCAACAAAAAATAGTTAATTATTTAACGAGTTAGTATGTAAATTAGGCGTTTTTCCCAAGAGTGCATTTTTCAAAGTTTTCGAAGGAAAAAACGCCTAATTCAGACAAGAACGAGTTGGATACATTTTACTGCTCGATCAGAGGCTACGAGGCTACCAAAGTCTTAAAATCTCTCAAAAATAGTTTGACGTTTATGTTGACAAATACAAAAATAGTCAAAGACGGTTTACAATAGCCAAAAATAAAAAAATTATGACAGTTAAAAACAATAATAGTATATTATCTATCAAGGTTGAGAAGTGTATGATTATAACCTAAGCGATAGATTATATCGTCAGATGCGAAGCGTCGAAGGATATAAGTCGCGCAGGTTATAATGAACTTCTCAACCGTGGTATATACGTATACAATTTTTTCCACTACTAGAATTATTAAAACTTTTCTGCCTTTTACTAAATCAAATATTAAAATTAAAGATATTAATTTAAAATTAAAAATCAAGTCAGTGATTGTGACAGTTGTCATTAGTTTAATACAATTAATTTTGATGTAATTCTTAATTGCGATTTATAACACAAGAATAAATTGATAACGTAAGTTTTTTTTGCTAAAGTTACTAAAATTGTTTAAAAACATCATTACTTTAAACATTAACTATACCTAAAATACATTTAATTCAGTAACATTCACATTTTTAGAATTAAATTAATTTGTTCAATAAACGATTTAAATTTTTAAAATAGCATTAAATAAAATCTCTTGCCCTTAGTAAACAGTTTTGTAAACTTTTTTTCTTTAAAATCGTTTTAAAATTACCAGAAAATGCAAATATGTTCATTATTAACCAGTGGTTAATAATGACATATTATTTACCTGCGCTTAAAAAAGTACAACTTCACAACCTACTATTATACGTAATAATGAAAGCCTATACAACTAGTATCGGAAAAAAATTTTTTTGCATTACCTTAAATTCCAAACAAACAGAAAACACATGTAAAAAGAAGTGAACAAGTAGGTTTCTAATTTAGAGAGATATTTTGTTTTTTGACTGTAAGTATGTATTGACAATACACGTTAAATTAGTTTTTGTGCTTCCGTCGCTTTTGATGTATTTTATTGTTCTTAACTGTCATAAATTTTGATTTTTTGCTATTGTAAATTGTCTTTGACAGTTTTTGCGGACTTGTCGACATAAACGTCAAATTATTTTTGAGAGATATTGAGACTTTGGGGGCCTCCTAGTCTTTGTTTGAGCAATAAAATGTTGTATTCAACTCGTTCCTGTCTAAATTGGACGTCTTTTTTTCCCTCGAAGACTATTTAAACCCTCGTTCCACTCGGGTTTAAAAATGCCTCTTGGGAAAAAAAGCGTCTAATTTTCACAGGATGTCGTTAAATAAACTACTACTACAAGCATCATAATCGGCAAAAATTTTACTTTTTTGGCCTAGTCTGTAAAGTGTAGCAGAATTTTATAACTAGAAGTTGGTACTAATAATCACTAATTAATTAAACGTCATCTGTCAATTTGTCAGATTTGTTAACATACACCGTTATCTGTGTTAATGTTTAGAATAACACTAAAAAAATTTTTTAAACAAATATAACAAATTTGCTTATATCTTACAATTGCTAAAAACAACAATAGTTTTACTTTCATATAAGTTAAATTGTAATAATACTATATGTAATTGTCAAATTAATTTTAAAAACAATTGAATTTTGTCATTACAGGTTTCAGTTTTAACAACATGTGTTATTAAATTTTATTAAAGATCAATACTTAAATTACTTAGATAACTGCTTTTAGTAAATTTGTACTATAAAAGGCAGCACAAATATTTGTGTGTCACACGTCCTAAAAGTATTTTGCGAGTATTCGCATTTTGCACGCCTCGGCCAACTCATACTCGCAAAATAGCACTTTATGGACTAGTGATACAAATAACTATTTATACAAACAAAGTGTCTGTAGACTAATCTAGGGCATACACATTTAAGTCATTAAAATGTGTTAGAACCAAATACTTTGCAACATCTTTAAGTCGTCGTGGTGCAACCCCAATGAAAACATATATCGCGACCTGAAGATGAGATTGAAAGATATGCAAGCAAACAACAGACGATACTAAGAAACCACAAAAAAGTCAAAGTCAAAAACAACAAACTTGATTTGTTGCTAAAAACACCAAAATTAATGTAGTGTTAATGAAAATTGAAATTTTTGTTTTTAAAAGAATATTTTCACAAGTTTGATCCCATGTTTCATCTCCGTGACACAATAATCAACTTAATTTTTTTATACAACCACCAAGAAAAAGACGTTGTTTAAATAGTTTGTTAGGTACAAAATTTTCTAGGTCATTACACTTCAAGTATTTATTGTAACAAAAAGTTAAATTTATTTATAAACTAAATATTTACACGGTTAGAAGTAAACGTAACTAATTAAATCTAACAACGTACATTAATTTAGATAGTACTATCACCAGATGTTTACTGTCCGCACTTTTTATTTATCTACAACTGGTATTTTGTTACAAGTTTCTAGTAATTTACGAACCCTGCACGGCTAACTCGCTCTAGGATTGAAACAATACCTATCGGAGAGAGGGGAAGTTCAAGTGATAAGTTTATTTTAATGGGCGCCAGATCTCTTTTTGCAGATATAGCTCCTGCTAGATTAGCACAGGAGGCCCGAAACTTGTATAAAATTTTAAGGTTCGTAAATCTGGAGGAATTGAAGAAAGAAACCAAATCGTTAACAACCATTGTACTTTAATTAATGTTAGAAGGATAACTTTAATTAATTATAATTAAAATTGAATTGAATCAATAAGAAGTAGAGATAATTTGGTAGCATCACTGTAAGTAAATTTAGTTCGAGTACAAGTATACGTAGGTACTAAAACACCAGAAGTATCGGCAACTTACAATACACTTAAATTATAAGTGTAACAACCAGGACATACAAAAATCTTTGTAAGTAAATTACATTAATAGTAATAATAATTGACAGTTGTTGTAATCAGCATGCGATAGCAATTTAACTTAAACTAATTGACTAATAGTAATAAGAAGGAAATCATTTTAAACGTTTCGACACGATTAGTAAATATGATTCATGGGCAGCACCATAGTAACAGCGAATAGTTAAAATCAAAAATTGGTCAAGATTTAGGTGTACTTTCAGAAAAAGTTTTTTTACTGGCTTCCTGTAATCAAACTACCTGAAAATAATCTTGTCTACCTGGCCACTGACATCTATAAAAGGTAAAAGAACCGAAATGTATCGTATGCTGCTACATATGCACTTTCGTCCAAGGTGGTATCAGTTATCAATTGCCTCCGAATGAAAATATCAATCGTATCTGGTACATATGCGTCCAAGGTGGTATTATTTAAATTGTCTCCGAATAGAAATATCAATTGTAGATGCCCTTGAATTCTAGAGTTCGTAGTTTCAACGCTGACTTTTAGAACTTTTCCATCGTAGATTTGTACAGACAAGGAAACCCAGATTTGGGAGGTGCCACATGGCGTTTTAATCTTTAATCTAAAAAAAAACGAATAGAAGACACTTACCCTACGTTGAATAAATTAAATCGTGTCACAACACGTGAAGGGACCAACAATGCTGGATAGATGGCGTCGGGAAATGGAAAAGTAACTGTAATTCAAACAATATACATGGTACTGCATTTTTAAATTTATGCACGTAACAATTTGTTTATGTCAACAACACGTCCACAACGTTATATTTATATTAGCACACGCGTTAAACACTTAATTTATTTAAACCGACATAGTCTTCTTCCGATTCAATTTTTTAGCTAACTATTAAAACATTTCATAAACAAAGCAGGTATGGAAATTATACAATTAAATAAAAGTGTAGTAATTTGAAGTGTACTATTACAATAAAAAATAAAACGTGTAATTTATCAAAACTATTTAAACCTGATAATTAAATAAATAAATGATAATGTATTAACTATGAAATGGTGTAATAGCATTTAAGAAATAGTTTATTTAATTTTTCTTGTACCTAACACAATTGATGTTTTTTAAATTTCCTAAAAATAAATAATTGTTTCAAAGTGAAACAAAAATAGATTAAAGCAATTTAAACTGCACGCCACATAAGCACTGTTAACAATCGATTCAATTAAAAGTTTTAAAGCAAATGTGTGGGACTGGTAATAAAATTCTCAGATGATCTTAAACAATTTTCAGTCTCAACAGATATTTTCTTTCAACCTTCGCATGTGTTATATAAATCTTTTTTTATTAAAATTAAATCTTTTGTAGGCGTAGGTTTGGCTTTGGTTGCGATTAAATAGAAAAATTTTGAATTAGCTCAGAGTTTGCGAGTGAAAAGCTTTTTTCTAAAAGCTTCGATTATACGTTTTTACTGTGACTACAAAAACGTGCTATAATAAAATAAAATTTAATTTAAAACATTTATATTAAAAGTCCTAGTAATCCTTTAACAAGTTTTAAAATTCAAAATGGCATGCACTCTAATTGAGAAATAATTAGTATTTGAAAAGCAAAGTGCAGTTGAGTCTGCACGGAAAAGTCGTAATAAAATCAAGGCGAAAACTATAAAGTGCGCTGGAATCTCGGACATATTTGCGAGGGCCCGGCTTCGTTTCTCTTAATAATGTTAGCAAATTGCACCGACTAACCGTAAAGAACAGCAACCCTTCCACTTTTAACTTATTAATTAATTAACAATCATCGTGAGTGAGAAGAAAGCGCTCTCAGAAAATGAAAATTAAAACCCGAAGTAAATTACCTCAATGAATTCTGGAAAATGAGATATATTTATTAACTAATAACCGTGGAAAATTCTTGCGTTTTGTGCACAATCCACTAATTTCGAACATCGATGTTTTTTCAATAATATTTTGTCTCTGGGAATAGAGTTGTTGCCTTACAAATATACTTAAAAATCTGAGTAAGATTTGGGGTGCGTTAAATTTATGAGCGATTTCGAGAAAGTTCGGATAAAGCTCCACACATAAGACGGGATAACGTGAAGGGGAAGGTCAAATGTTTTGCGAAGCACATTATTCTCTTTTAGCTGTAGAACTCGAGATTTATTATTATAATAACTACATAATAATGTCTGTTTCCTCTATTAGATGATAGTTTATATGTTTTATAGCCACTTTTTTTAATTCAAGACTTATTTTATTACAAAGTGAAAGATGTAGGGATTTGTAATTTATATTTGAAAAAGTGGTTCAGATTGTGTCGTATTTGAGCTAATTTTAAATCGAACGCCCAAAAAATTGTATCTAAATTTAACTTTGACGAAAGTGATGTTGAAATAATATTTAGACAATAAGTCACAGACTTATTTCTGACTCATTTTCCAAGCTTTCGAATATCAAACTTTTGAAAAAACATTTAAAATCAATACTGACAATAATCTATTACCAATGCTAATTACGTATTAGGGATAAAACATTTTGTTTAGCATTATTTTAATTAATACTGCTAAAGAGCAGCTGAGCATACGAACTATTTAATTTGATGTTAAATGATTTAAAGTGGATGTATTGTATTATAAATCACTCTAAGAAATAAAAAGGTTGTAAACATTTTTTGGTGCAATTGAGCTCTGATTGTTTATTAACTAGATTTTCAGAACAGCAAATTGTGTTTGCTAATGGCTAACGATAAACTCGAAAGGTAATACTTTAGGATTCTAAAACAGTAAGTAAGTTTATTCAAAATGAATTAATTATTATAATTTTTAAGTAATAATTTATAATTTATTTGTTAACATAAATCACAACTACGAACTGCCAAAAGAAGCTAATTTTGGTAAACAGAAATTGAAATCTTTGCCACTATACCGTCTGAAACCTTTTGTACGATTCGTGAATTATTTTTCTTATGGCTTTTGTAAACTTCTTTTGGCATCAGCATTATCAAAGTTTTTAAACTGTAACGCGCAAAAGTTGACACAATGACACTTGCCTGAAATAAAGTAACATAAATGGTGTTATGCCGGTACTCAGTGAAGACGGGTGGGTTATTTTCAAAATTCCGTGATTGCTTGGAAAAATCGAACGAAAATAAAATCAAAAGTCAAAACCAAAGGCGCCAGGAAGGAGTAAAGCTCAATGGACATCTGGCCCTTAACAACCACAAGCCCGCACCTGAAGGATACACTCTAAATGGACTTACCATAATATAGTATCTTACTAAAATCTGAAATGAACTTAAATATTACATAACGCGGAGGCCGATGGAATTAAAAACTTTAATTAATTTCGTTAACTTGCGTTAATTTCAATATTTTTATTTTGATTTGAGTGTGCAAATAAGTGTTAAATAGTTAAATTGTAAACAAGCTTTTAATTCTGTCGGCCTCCGCGTTATGTAATATTTAAGTTCATTTCAGATTTTAGTGAGATACACTCTATTAAGGTAAGTCCATTTAGAGTGTATCCTTTAGGAGCGGGCTTGTGGTTGGCAAGGGCCAGAAGTCGATTAAACTATACTCCTTCCTGGCGCTGGCGCTGTTTGATTTTGACTTTTTTTTGTTTTCGTTCCAGTCTTTCCAAGCAATCACGGAATTTTGAATATAACCCACCCCGTCTTTACTGAGCACCGGTATAACACCATTTATGTTACTTTATTTCAGGCAAGAGTCATTGTGTCAACTTTTGCACGTAACATAAATATTTGGCGCTCCACGTTGGGGCGTTGGGCCAGAGTTTTTAAGACACTTACACGCGTAAACCAAATTCACAAACTTTAAGTAATCCGTAATAAATAAATACCTTAAATTGTCGTCATAAATCCAGGAAAAAACTTGTGGTTGGATCCTGGATTGCCAAATGTAATCAGAAACGTTGAAGGGTGTCCCCAGAGGACTATGTACCATCAGAAGGTTCTCAATAACCGCTACAAAAGCAAAGATATAACCGCGTCGTACCACTCGACGAACACGGTTCTACACTATGTAAAATTAAAAAAACTGCAAGCGCGTGACATTCTCTTAAAAGCCGTAGATTCTACGAATTAGGACAAAACTCCACTAACTGCACTAAAAATTCACGTTTTCTGCATATTACTTTCGCGGCGTTACTTCTCAAGGGGATGAGTTGACCATTCCAAAACCAACTAACAAACTATCTTATTAAAGCATTACGACGACTGTTAACCGAAAAAAAGTGCAACGAGGATGCAAACAGATCAAATAACGTCACAAACGTAGTGTTGGGCCACTGTGTTTATTTATGTGTAAAAATGTCAAATTGAAAAAATATTATATTACAAGACGGTTATAAAACTTAAACTGCCTAATAAATTAAGATAGCCTTAATTTTCCACGTAATCTAAACGATTAACAGAAAGAAATCAAGTACGTCTGCGCCGAGAATGCACTTAAAAGAAAGAACTTTTAAACCAACTTGAAATAAACAAACTGATAAAAAAATCTTTAATTATAATGATATCTCAGAAAATTACCACTGGAATTTTGATCGAAGAAAGAAATTGTCAAATAAACAATTACAGAATACAGATGATTCACGGCGTAACAAAATACAAAAATTTATCCACAACTTTGAATTATGACTTTGAATTTAAAAACGTAAAATAACTTCTTAATCAATCTAAAATCAACAAAACAAATCCAAAATACAAGAAATGAATAACATCAATTCAAATAACGGGTCTTTCACGAAAATAATCAAACACCTAATCATTTGTTTGAAAACGACGGTTACAATACATTTTTTTTGACTTTTTTGATCACACTCTTTTAAACATTCTTTACTTGCATTAATTTAATTTTTGCCTAAAAGATTAGAATTTATTTAATAGTCAAATGCCAAAAATGGGACGGAGGGGTAATATTGCACATCTACGCAGAAACATTCCAAAAATTTACATGTGACAAAAAAACAATTGACAAATTGGTAAACTCTGCATATATATGTTTGGTTTAAGATTTTATAAGAATTATTTAAAAAGCAAAACGTATCACTTAAATATTATACGTAACATGTGCTTTTAGCGGTATTGTCCCACCCGGTGGGGTAATATCGCTTTGCTAGTGGGGCAATATCGTGCATGTTAGTTCAGCTTGTGAAGTAATAAACGATAACAATAATCAAATAAATTTGTAATAAACTAAAAGACAGTTTAAAGTTTAAATATTGTATTAAAGTAAACGTCGTTTTGACAGTTCCTTTTTAATATTTTCCTTACACCCATCGCATTAATAACCTACAACTGACTTTCAACCACTATAAACTGCATGAGTCAATGTCGCACATCCAACGTAGCAATACTAAAGTTCCTTGTTTTTTTTTCCAATGTTGTCGCATACAGGAGGGACGTGATATTGTGCGATTTTACTGATATCCAAATTTCTCCCTTCTGACAAATCAATTTTTACAGATGATTCAAAATCATCTTCCGACTAATGTTCTTCAATCCTACTGCTTTTTTTTATCGGGGTTCTATTATTCTGTTGTTTTTTGTTAACAATATTAACTTTTCGTTTGCATTTATTTACTTTTATATTACCATTCTGCTCTTTCATCGTTTGCTGATCAGTTTTCGCATCGAGCTTAGCTTGTTTTTTTTGGAGAGTAGCCTTCACTAGTGTAGCAGACTAAATTTCTGATTGTTTTTTTCCTGTCGGTTTTTTGTAGACTTTTTAAATACTTTCTTTAAGATAGGGGCTACATCTGATACTTTAACGCTACCTGAACATAAAGAAAAAGGTCCACGTTTAACTGTGGATGTCGATGGTGTTTGTTCCGCAGTAGCTCTTGATGTTGATAGTGTTGATTCAGAAATAACTATGCATGTTGGCAATACTTGAAGAGATGACATGTTGAAGCTGTTTCCATATTCTCCTTGTTCAGTTTCTAAAATAAGTACTCTAAACTGTTTAGCTCATTTTTTTTCCGTAAACTTAGTACGGTTGAAAGGAAATATTTTGGTAGTTCTGAATTCTGATATTCCTTTGTCCATAGTTGTAGTAGTTTTATGGATGCTGGATTAAACAAGCGAGCCAGATCATACACCGTGATCTTCTCATGTGCAGCCGAAACAATACGAAAATCATAAACAACAGTTTTTTAAGAGGAACAAAAAAGTCAAATCCAGTGGCTGAAGGTGATTTGACGTATGAGGTGGTACTGTAAGACACACAATATAATTCTCTTTGTACAAATTATAAACACCTAGTGATATATGACTGGAATGATTTTGAATAAGAGCAAAACTGGATTGGCTTCAGTTGACTTTACATAGTTCTGGAAATGCTTAAGCCGTTTCAAGAACAACAAATCGTTTGACCACTCTAACAATCTAACTGTGGTGATAACAGCTTCAGCTTCAGCGTTGAATGTTGATATAAGGTTTATGCTAGTGCCTTCTGGCTGACGAAAACTTTAGTTATGCGGTCAGTTATAGCCGGAGTTCGATTTGCAATACTTTTTGACTTTAAATGATCACTTAGTGTTGACTCTGGAATATTAAAATTGACTAGAATTGTTGTTGGGTTTTTTTGTATGTAGATTCTGACCATCTAAAATAACAAGGAAATGTCAGTAAATGTGAGTTTATTTTCCCCACATGTTTTTTTGGGTTTAAAACAAAGAAAAATAGTTAAACCAGGATTATCTATAGTCATTAACACCATACAATTTTTATTTACTTTACCAAAACCCAGGGAAAACATTGAAAAAAAAAGTTGTGATTGAAACAAGTCAGGGGCAATATTGCATCTTATTTAAAAACCAAATGTAGACGAATATCACAGAAGAATTGACGAAAATATTTGTACTTACACATCTTAGTTTTTTTTTTTAAATTACTAGTTATCTTTTGTTATCTTACAATTTGGCGTACCTACCTCTTTTGAAGAAATAATTTGAAAGAGACTAAACCTAGGCGAGTACCTACGTAGGTGCAAATAATAATTTTTAGTCACTAAAATATTTATTCGTTACAACAATTACATATAAATACTTTGAGAAAAAAAATTTGTTAGCGCACTTGGAGTGCGTGTTTTGAACATTTTTGCTTCATTCTGTTCCGTGTAATTGATTCTGCACACAAATCACAAACCTCTTTGCTCAAGAATTAGTTTTTTCGTTTTATATCTGTAAGCATACCTTCGTCACTATCCTCTTCAGGGAATTCGACTTTTCTGGTTTGTCATTTTCATTCTTTCAAATTATTTTTGGTATTTTCATTTTCCACTGGGTTAATTTTAATGTTTTGAAAAAAAATATTACCTTTTTCTTTAGTTGCTTTTGATGTTTTCTTACTCATTTTGTTTTGTTTAATTTGTTTTTGAACCTTTTGTTTTTTTTTCTTGCATTTTCTTTTACATATGGTACATATGGAAATCTTTCTACATTTCTCTTGTTTTTTCTTTTATGACTTTCTGGTCAATGAAGAATACTGCTTAAAGAAGATTTAGTTGAAGTTAAATTCTCAAGATAAATATAAAAGCTTCAAGTTGTTGCTCAGCATTATTAAGGCGTTCTATTAATTTGCTGCAGAAATATTATTCATACTTTGATCATAATTTTCCAATGCGTTACTTTGTCATCGAAATGTTCAGATCCGATCAATTCCATAGGCATATTTTCAATATCATACGTTGGCAATTCTTCGCCTTCTGTCTGATATGAAACCTGAGGTTTATTTAAAAAAATCCAAATACTTGATAGGCAACTTCTGTCAGAATTCTTTATAGCCCATTACCATTTTCAAATGAATAAAAAAAGTTCTTGGTAAGAAAACTTTTAAATGCTCTAAAATCGAAAACAGGTCCTTTTTTTGGTTACATTGTAGTCATTAATGCTAATAACAATTTTTTTTTCTTCTGTTGGATTTTGGATAATTTCATTATTTATCACTTCAAGACATTTAGAATAGTCAATTGCATTACAATACCATGGAAATAGTCGAGTTGCTTTAAAGTTATTGACTGTTTACATATTTTTTGATAACATTAGAAAGCAATGGGATAACATTTTGTTAACGCCTTCATTCCAAAATACCTTTTTGCCAACCACTCAAAATTTTCCTGCTTTATTGTATAACTGACTTATCTTTAATGTGAGATGATTTTTATGTTCATCTACAAACATAATATACTTTTCAACTTTTTGTCTTCTGAATATGGATTGAAAACACTCGTTACATATTCATAAAAGAATGAAGTTTTCATCTAGCCATTATCTGAATAGTCAATGCCCCAATTTTTAATAACTGTTTCAATAATTCATATATTTATTGGCACAAAAAGTGAACATTACCGTAAGCGCTGCTTTTGCTATGGCAATTTGTTTGAAGATTCTGTTTGAATCCTTCAAAATATCTTTGAAGTTTTCCCTTTCTAGTTCATTTTCGATTATTTTAAACGATTTTCTTATATTCATTTTGTTAATACATAAACTGACTTGGGTAATGGTTTTCGTAGTTTTAAGACATAGTTTGGGATGTCTTTTTATGAACGCGCGGTACTATCCTTTACCCGGCAAATCATCAGAAAATTGGGTGCTCCTCTCGCAAGTTTTTATAAAGTTTTGTACGTTTTTTACATTTTTAATTCTTCTTGGAAAGTTTTATCTTTGACATGTTTAATCCATTGAACCAATGTTTTTTCTTCTTCCGTTGTTAAATATGTAACTGGGTCATAACCAAGTATTTGAATTTTGGTCCCATTATAAATTGTATGGCAGTTCTAGGTACACCAAATATTTTAGATGCTTTTTTGGCATGCTATATTAACAGACTGAACTCACCGTGCAAATTCCTCTTCTCTTTAATCTATGTTTTTTTTAATATACATATATAGGTACCTATTATCAATAAAACAAATATTATTCAGGTTTAATCAACATGCCAATCACTGAATCACTCTAAAAAATGCATGACACATTAATTAGCACCACTATGGCAACCTATAGAATTTGAATATTGGCAGTATACAGTGGTTGGTATCTAAGTTTTTACGTAAAATTTTGTAAATAAATTTTTTTTGCAGTGCAGGTGTGTATTAACAATATATAAGTATTGGTGAACACTTACCTATATTATTTTGTCACAAACAACAAATAAACAACATTGTTCTGAGAGTAATCTTGCACAAAAACAAGTCCAACCGGTACGATTTATAGAAAGTTGTGACAGTCCGCCAAAGTTGGTTTTGTAACCAAATCAACAATACCAACTGCTTATAGACCACTAGTGAAAGAAGTACCAATTGACGGAGTAAATCTTAGTGGTAACATACTGATACCAGAAAAATTGCAACACCTAGAAGTTGTTGAACGATTTTATTGAAGCTTTTAGGAAACGTCTATTTTCATAAAACAGAGTGATGATTAAAATTTAAAAACAAAAGAACAAAAGCTTAAAAAGTTTTTTCAATAATGAGTTGCTCCGCCACGATTTGTAATGCACTCATTTAGACGTCTTGGCATGCTATCAATCAAGTGATCTATAGCTTCTTGTGGTATATCGTCCCAAGCTTCTTGAATCCGTAGCTGGAGATCGTGTAAGTTATCTGGAGGGTGTGGTAAATTACCCAGTCGCATAACAATCATATCCCATACATGTTCAACGGGCGACAATTCAGGCGACCGAGCAGGCCATGGGAGAACGGCAATGTTAACTTCTTTCAAAAACCGTGTTGTAGCCCTTGCCGTATGAGGGCGCGCATTATGCTGCTGGAAAATGGAATTTTGCAGCTCCTGAAGATATGGAAGCCCAATTGGTTGTAGCTGTCAATAAAGACCAAGGGTGATCTGCTACCATAACATGTTGCACCCCATATTATAACTCCTTGAGTGAGGGCTGTGTTCCACAAAAAATGGTAGATTTTAACGTTCTCCACGCATTCGTCTGACCCTGCTACGACCATCGTGAGCCTACAAGCAAAATCGGGACTCGTCACTAAACACAATTTAATGCTTTTCTTGCGCCCAATTAACCCTTTCGTTGATTCACTCTAGTCTGCGTAGACGGTGAAGTGGTGTAAGAGGAAGACATAAAAATGGACGATATGAACGCAACCCATAAGATTTTATCCGGCGATAAACACATGACATTGACATTCTGAGTCCTATACCTTTCGTCCAATCATTTGCAATTGATCGAGTTGTTGAAAATCTGTCTCTTGTGGCCAAAACTCTTAAGCGACGTTTCCTAAAAATTTCAATAAAATCGTTCAACAAGTTCTAGGTGTTGCAATTTTTCTGGAAGTCAGTATATTAAAAAGAAAATATAAGTCACGTGCCAATGAATGTCTACCTACCAACCATTGTCATTTTTACCCTATAATCAATGTTTTATTATTTCCATACCTCGAAAACGTAAAGAAATAATTAGTTTATTTAAAAAACCTATATGTATTTTAAACATTTAAATTATATGTATTATATATCAGCATTTGATTAACATTTTCCGGTTACACATAAGATGTTCGGGTCTAAAAAGACCTATATCTACTAAAAATATTGTTATACGGTAAGGATTGAGAAGTTTTAATATAAATAATTAGTAAGCGCCACAATAGCATTTATTATATAAAAAAAACATATTGAATATTTGAAACATTCTCCGCAGACTTGCACCACATGTCTTTTGCAACAGTATTTTTGAGACTTTCTGCGCAAGTTGGACTTTTGTTGCCTGTGCTCGTACATAAATACTATCAAACTAGCTTTTTTGTGTGAATTGACACACGGTGACAATTATCATTTTGTGCGGAGATAATTTCAGTTTTAATTTTTTCTACTATACTTTTTGCTGCCACAGTTCTTGCTACATAAGTTTATCGTTCAATTTGTGGTTTCACCATGGAGATTGCGAGAGTTTCTAAAAAGAATTGCCGTGTTCTAGTGTCTTCTACTGTCCACGTATTATGCATCTGAGTACAATGAACGTAAGCATGACCATTGTTTTGTTTTTCTGTTTGTAGTTTATTATAATCTAAAACAGTTTGAGGTTTTTTAGATGGCCTGTTAGATACTGTTTTATCAGAATAGAATGTACGCTGTAATAAGACACATTTGTTTTAAATAATCTTTTAAATAACTTGCTAAACCATTTATCCCAACTTTCAAGTCAACACATTGTTAACATTGTAATAAACAAAAACGACGATACTGTTTTGTTATCTGGTATCAAATATTGAACAAGTAAAATAAGCATTTAATACCATATAAATGTAAATATGTACGATTTAACAAATCATACTGAGATCATAACAATAGCAAAAAAAAATAAAAAACACGTGTTGTTTTCATGTTAGTTTATTATCTAAATACATCTTTAGGTGTTTTGTAGTAGATTAACTAATTATGTTATTTAAATAAACAGGTAGGTACAAGTCGTTTCACAAGGTAAAATTGACGTCTACGGATTTATCTTTCTTGACTTTGGTTTTCCGTTTGTATTTCTAAGTTAGTATTTCATTTAAATTTATTGCTATATCTGAAATGTACAGTACATATAGTAGGGGCTACAAAACACTATTCGGCGGTACGCCAGACAATGAAGTATAATATAATAACTACTGGAGGCGCCACTCCGTATGCTAGTCTGGTTACGATTTCGGTCCGGGTTTGTTTCCCTACTTCATCCGGGCAAGAAAACCAACTATCGTGTATAGTCAGGTGTTTCGTAGCGTTTGGATTACATTCGATAAGTTTAGTTTTGTCAATTTTAATTGCTTAAAGTGCATTTAATAATAAATTTAATAAACTCAACTTATTTGTAATAAAAGAGTTTATAAACGGGAAGATTAACGTAAAAACTAATCTTGTGGTCACCGTCAAAAAACTTATAATAAATAGAATCCCATTTAAAAATTATATCACACGTTTAAACTGTTTGTCTTTCAAAAAACACGTGTTTAGAACTATGGTATTGTTACCTACCATCAGATGTTTATCGATTTTATTTCGAACAAATTCTAAATTATTGCTATTTTAAATTTTACTTTTTTGTAAATATATTGTGTTTAGATTGTTTAGAATTAAAAAGTATTGTAACAAGTTCTAGCATGTTCACGGCTATTCCGTGAAGAGCGGCGGCAACTATAAAGGATACGATGTCACGCATTTAAAAGAGAAACAGAGAATTCTAATAAATTAGTTATCGCGGAGTATACTAGTTAACAAAGTTTGTTATAATTCAAAAGTATTTGATGGCAGAGCCATCTCATAGTATAATTTTACTATGTGTCTAAAGTTAACTGTAAATAGCTATAAACGACGGTAAACACGTTGAATTAATTTAACCCGCGAAATTCAAAATTGGTTTGAATAATTCTTCGGGATAAAACCACGACGTAAAAGGACATTGGGGGTAAGCAATGTCAATGCAATTCTGCGAACGCCACCAGAGTAAACTACTGGACGGCCGTTTCGCGCTTTTGGGGCTCATCAGCAGTAGGAGATACACTGTAACGTGGTTCCCACAATTGCATTGACGCTCTTATAGCTTATATTTAAGTACGACAAAGTTACAATTCAAAAGTGTTTGATGGCAGAGCCATCTCATAGTATAATTTTACTATGTGTCTAAAGTTAACTGTAAACTGGCGTTCGCATAATTGCATTGAGATTGATTACCCCCAATGTTGTGGTTTTATCCCGACGAATTATTCAAAGCAGATTTTGAATTTCGCGGATGTTAAACTAACTCAACGTGTTTACCGTCGTTTATAGCTATTTACAACTAAAGTTTGTTATGTTTCTGAATTGTATGTTATAACATAGCAAAAAAAAAAAATTTAAGTGAATGAATTCAAAGATGTTATAAACAATATTTTGGATTTAAAATTAAAAATCAAGAGAAAACATGGTACCACATATACTATGCTGTATTTCGCGTTACGTCAAATTGACTCAGCGGAACAAAAACAAAAATTCTGTCATGCCATAAAGGCCAATGATTTGGCGTGAACTAAACATCACATCATAAACCCTTCTGTTTTGTAAAATTGAAGAGTTTTTAAAATGTAATAAACGCAAAGTAACTAAGTAACGTATCCAAGCATTCCATCCGTAAGCAAACCGTTGAAAAGAACTGATTATGAGTTTTCAACTCCAATGCATTCAAATTATTTTGCAAAATCCATGGACGAGGAAGATATAAATAATGGTTTGAATGTGTAATTTTTAAGCGATCTGACATATTTTCTTTCTAACGAACTACAACATTGGGAAACTTCCGTATTTTATTAAATTTGCAACACTTAACACTGACATATTGAAATTTATGTGTTAACCTAAAATCGTACACGAAATGATCTCTTTATACCTTTGTAAGTAAACAAGTTTGAATTTATTAATAAGACGTCTTTATTTCATTTTGTCATCAACATTTGAATTTTAATTGTTAAGTTACAATAATTTTGATTTATTTTTCATGTAACGTTAACTTACGATGCAGAGATACCAACTTTGAAAAAACTAACATTACTAAATTCGTGTAAGAATTTGCTAATTCTTACACGGATTTTAATGTAAGAATTGCTAATTCTTATGTCAAAATAAAGAAATACTATTCCCTTTACAAATTAAATTAGGATTGGTTAAACAGTTTTAAATTCACTAAAAAAAGACAACTGTTTTAAATACTTAAGGAATAAGTTTCCAAAGCTGTCTGATGCAAAAGTAGGCAAAGAAATATTTGTTGGTTCACAAATTGGGAAGATTTTTAAAGATGAAAAGTTTTGAATCTACCATGAATGATTTAGAGTTGGCAGCATGAATTTTTTTTAAATGTTTGCAAACAATTTTAGGAAAATTAAAGAGTGAAAACTACCAAAATACTGTGGTTAATTTACTAGAAAACTGTAAAAAATTGGGGTATCAAATTTCGGTCAACATTTATTTTTAGCAGTCACGTTTGTATTTCTTTTATGCTAATTTAGAAAAGATTATGAACAAGGAAAATGATTCTATCAAATTATTTTAGAAATAGAAAAACTATATTAGGGTAGGTGGGATTCCGTCATCATGGGAGATTTTTGCTGGTTTCTTATTAGAGAAAGCAACATCTAACATAAAAGAAAGAAACAACTTTATTTATGTAAAGTTTTAATATATCAGCAATTTTTTTTGTGTGCAGTTACGGTTGCATAAAGCAAAGTTAACTATGTTGTTAGCTGACGCCGTTGTTAACTAAATCGTAACTATCAATTCGGAGATGTCGTCAATAAAACATTTAAGTTGACATGACTACGTAGTTAACTACATCGTCAAAGTTAGCAATGCTTTATCCACCGGGTCTAAGTGTTTTTATATTTTTAATACTAATTAAACATTCTAGCATTTGTTATGTATTGATTTTTGTACTTATTTATTTTTTTATAACTTTTGTTTAACAATATTTGTAAATACAGTTATTATTTATCTGCTAGACGTAGTGAAATAATTTGGTTTTTTGTTATGTTTTCAGTTAAAGACTGAAAGAACTATACACCCCTTTTTGCAACAGTTTTTTAAAAAAAGGTTCAAATCGACGGTTAGTCTTGTAGTATTGTGACTATAAAATGATTTGGATTGACTTGCATTTATTAGTCATAAATATGCTAACTGCCCATTGTGTTCAATAATTTTAAAAATAACAGCGTGAAAAATGGAACAAAAATAATGTTTATCAACACTTTATTAAAGGGATTAGCAATGTTATCAATAGAAAAAAAAAATAAATGATATCCCAAACGGCACTCATTTATCATTTTTCTGAAGCTAAAGATAGAAGAGTAGAACTTAAATATAATTTTTTTAAAGTAGTGTTGTATATATGTAGTATTTGTACAAAGCCTAAAAACAATAAATATGTAAATGACCCTTCAGTTTAGGACGCTACGAGCAGCCACTGTATAGCACGTATAGAGAAATAGACAATGCGCCATACTTTTGGTATGGTTATTTTCTCGTCATCTTTTTTTCATTTTACAAATTTAATACCACTTTTTAATTTCAGTAATCGTACAAACGGTGTAATAATATAAATGTTACTACAATGTAATAAAAATAATGTCTTTGTTGAAGTGTCAATATATATAACTGAAGTTTGCTTAAATTTTTTTATTGCATTAAGCTCGTACCTTCTGGTCGTGGAGAAATTATGGTTTGTACTTTGTTGGAATGAAAATTTGATGCTCGCGGTTTCGAACTTTCATGTCAACGATAATAGTACTATTTTAAAATTGTTTAATTTCTTAAACTAAATATTCCTGTCAATATACGATGCAATAAAAAAACGGTTTTTTCGATTTTATCACAAAAATTTAGGTTACGCAAATGTTTCTGCTAAAAACTAACTTCTGCAATTAAAATATATTGAGTTTGTACACTATCACAGATTTTGGTTATAATTAATCTGAAAAGGTCATCAAATCTAATGACAAGGGGAGTCGTTTATTGCTCTCTTATATAAATGCTGTAATCAAAGGCAATCTTCCGATAAGAATACTGCTTCTACAATTGCAAGTAATCAATCTATCAGCTTCAATAACTACTTTTTTATGTTTAATCGATTAAAGAAGAGTTTATATTTATTATCTGTGTTTTCCTGTTTTTAAAAGATCTATGTAGCGGTTTAAAATATACCTACAATAGAACAATGTAAATGTCTACTTTGAAAAACGCATTTATCCTACCCTCTTATGTAGAAGTTGATTAAATAGACATCAAAAACACAAATCAACTGACAGAAGCAAGATAGGTGGATCAAAATCTCATTTAATTTAATTTAGGGCATGTCGAGGATATGTTAACAAATGTTAACATGTACTAACGCTGATAACCTGATGATAGGAAGATTTATCCAGCACATAATACACAAGGTAGAATCACTTTAATTGATTAAACTACATTCAGTTTAATATTTTATGAATACACGGGCTTTGTCTGTTGTTAAACCAAAATACTTAATTACATAGTTTAAGGCTTTGTTGTCTAAGGTAAATTTAAAGCTAACATCGTCGTTACAGTTTACGTGCGGTTTAAAACGTCGTTGTAAATGGAAGCGTTTAAAAATGTATTTGTTGATAGTGATATGTAATAATCTAACCCTTCTTGAACATAACGACTTCGGAAAGGATAACGGAATGTAGCCTTTGGGAAGGTTTGACAGCTTGGTCGAACGGAGGAATGAACTGTTGCTGACATTGCTTGGGGTGGAATGCCTTCATTACCCTCCCTAACGGTTATTACTTCAATTGTAGATTAGATAACTGTCTATACTGCGGAAAAACAAATGGTCAATTACTGGCTAAATGCAGAAACACACTGACGATTACAGAAATTTTAATTACAATAAAATAAAAGATTACATAGAACGTTAACTATATAATTAGGTTCGTTAAATTTTTTAATTATCGCGTTACGATAATTTTAGGTACATTAAAATATTGCAAATTCTGCTCTGAACGAAGTTTAACACTTTCAGCCGCACGTAAAAATTAGCTATTATCTTAATAATATAAATTTGTTGATCTGTTTTTTTTATTGTTTATGTTTCACCTTCAGGAAGGTGAAGCAAGTTCATGCTACTTAGTTGTTGTTTCGTGAAGCTATTGAGCGCATTTCATCACGGCCACCATTTTATTGAAAAGAAAAACATGTTACATTTAGACATAGCCCATACATTTCCAAGAAGAGTTTTAGCTAGAACGTGTTCTCAAGAATTAAAATTGCAGTACTTGAATTATTTTGACTATTTTACCATGCATGAAAAAATTGTAACTAATTTTACTAAAATAAAAACACACCATAACAAACTAATTAAAAATTATAGCTAACTAGATAAAAATTAGCATTGACTAAGTTTATATGAGATTGTAATTGTACACCGATCGTGATAATATACTCTGCAATCACTTTTATTTATACACGCGCGTAAAATCACTGAATTTGCACTTATTTATTTAATACCAGCAATTATTTTTTAAGGCTGACTCACGTTTATTGAATTTATAAGTTTGGTTTATCGTCTACTAAAATATTCTGTTAGTTTCCTTAACCGCCGCGAATATTCTCGATGTTTGAGAATGCTGCAATATGTGAAAATAAATAGTTTAGAATTATGTTCTATTAAAAGAAGCAAACTTTGAAACGTATTATGAAATACTTGTTTTGCGATAGTGATTAGCGACTAAAACGTTGGTTATATGGTTAATTTCCTTCTGAAGATTTTGAGGTGGTCTAAGGGAAATAGCTGTGTCCACTAAATAATTAAGTAGTGTTTTTCAAAGTCGCACATGTTCAGAGAAACTAATATTGAGATATGGACAAAAAACTTGTTGCGCAAGAACTATTTAGCGTTTGTGTAGCTTCCAGGTGCTACTGATATAGTCAATTAACTAAAGTACCAAACAGGGTATAACTGCGTAACCCAGAGAATCGCCAAAAAGAGATGGACATGTTATGTTTTGAATGAACCTCTTTTGTATGAACCTTTTCGGCAATGCTATTGAGACCCAAATATTGAACGACATTGAAGTATTGGATATAATATAAAACCACCAACAAAAATATGTAACACAAAGTATGAACTCTTTTTGATAACAGAAAATAGATCAATTACACGAAACATGGACGTCGCCGTTGTCCCCAACAATCGCACATTTCTAATTCTTCTAGTGCAGCTTCATCTCCAACTAACCCATCTTCTGCTGTTTCATCAAAAATAACTTGTTTATAAAATTGTAGGTAACTGGCAACTCTTCCCATTTGGTATTTTTGTGTGTAAATTGTTTTTCAAGTAGGGTTTTTGGAGTTTACTCCTTAAGAATCGATTTGCATATATAAGGGTCCCGGTATGAGAAAAATGTGAGCAGTAAAATCTATCGATGAATGACCTCGTTACGTTTTTGGTGCGCATCCTATGTCGCGCAACTTTCTAGTGTCGACATACTTATATTGCTGTTTTTATTATAAATATCGATAATTAATATTGTTATTGTGAAGTTTTAATCTTTATCATTGTGTTCCGCTAAAGTGAACTGAAAGTATTTTTAAATAACTATGGCAGAAAGAGGTGTAGATGATATTGCCGGAACATCTAACAAACACGTGGCTGCAAAGTACGTTATAATTCATGTATTATATGTATGAGCATGTGCAATTTCTATTTATTAAATATTTTAATAATTATCGATGTAGTTCATATAAATATATATTTGAGAACAACACATAAAATTAGATAATTAACCCAATATGAATTATCGAGCGCATCCACATAAAATAGAAAATTTCTAACCTAACCAAAAATTATTTTTTTTGTCGATGTCTATAAATTCTTCCAGGTTATTATGATTTATTTTATAAATAATTTTTAAATATTAACAATTCTAGTCAAGAATTCGATAATATTATCAGAAAAATCGACAATATTTTTTCATTATAGTAATGACTTCATAAAATTTTCTTACTAAAAGTTATTTTTAGCTTATTTAAATAATTTTCATGTACTATTTATTATTGTACGTAAAAGATTTAGTGACATAATTATCCTTTTATAACCATTTTTGTTAATTATCAAGATAATATTATATTTTAAATAAAAAATTAATTATAATAATTTTAAAAAAATGTTTATAAAAACATTTTTTCATCAATTTTCTTAAAGTTGGTAAATAAACTCTTTTTGCGTCTGGTTAGACTATCGAACTTAAGGAGTAAACTCCAGTCGTGCGTCGGAGCTGACACACACAATTTTTTACACTATGTTTCATTTCATCTGTAATCTGAGATCTCAATGAAAAAGGTTTTAATTTAAAGCTTTTGCGCTTTCTTCTTTTTTGCATATAATAAAACTCCTGTGCATTGGTTTGAAATCGATAAAATTGATGACCGATCACGGTTTTCTGGTTCCCTTTTTCGAACTTTTTAAGGTGAAGCCTTTTTAACTACTTTATTTTCACCAACTTGAAGTATACCATGTCTGAGAGCTGTTTCACATCATAGAGGTTCTACTCTTTACCTAAACGCTTAATTTCGCCTACCTGTCTATAGATTTCATTGTATTCAGAGTCACAAATAACAGCTTCTTTCTTTAGAATCTTTTCCACTCTTCTGAAAACTCTGTTAGCTGGAAGAAAACTATGCGCACAAACTGGAAAGTCTAAAATAATTTCGGACACTGAGTGGTGCTTCATTGCGTAGCTAGTATATGTACTGTATACGAGTTCTTATTCTGACCTGCACAGGCGTCGCAGAGTAGTCTGAATAGTTTACAGTTATCAAAGTTTAAGGAACGTAGGTAAAAAAGTACTGTTGATGAAATTTTAGTGGCCCCTTTGCGAGCTTGCGTTTCTTTCCAAGTAACAAATTTTGGATGTTTTGATCTCTTATCAACACAGTAGAAGGCATAAAAACTGATCTGCTTTAAATAAAAGGTATTTTGTGTTGGATATATTGGTAACTTTTTTAAATTAAAAATTTTTGGATTGCGTCCTATTCGGCAATATTTGTTTTAGTGTTTATTCCCACCTTTTTTTCACTTGGAATATCTCCCTTGTTTAGGCATTTTGCGATTACACGAATCCTTCCATATTTAACACCCACTGCAGCCAAGAAAATATTTTTACATACAGAAACTACTTTTGATTCTATACAAAAATGGTAGTTTACACAGAAGTCCTTTTGCTTTTGCATGTTAGCGTTTTCACGCGGTCCTTGTTTTGAAGGTTTACATACAGAAATAAGATGGGTTAATTTTTGGTTCTGCAAAGTCTTATTTGGTACTTCATGCATTTTTTCCTGAATTGCTTTATATCTGCACAGCTGACAGAATTGTATTTAAAACTACTGCCTTATGAATGACTGCATGGTCTCTTAAATAACGTTACATTAGAATTGATTCTAAGGTATCTATTAGATAAATGATGCAAATAAATGAAATTTCATTTGATGAACATGGTTTTTGTTTATTTTTCAGGCCGTCTGGGCAACCGACTATCTTGATCCGGAATTTATAGTACCGACAACTTCCATTTCCGCGCAATTAAAGGCCTCAATACAAAACAATACATTGCAAATAAAAACTCAAAACTTCGCTAGTATTTCAAGATCTATATAGAGCATTTGCCGACGCTACAATCTCGTACAACTATTTTGTAGGTTAGAATACAATATAAGCTATCAGCTGAGCATGCGGCTAAAGCTTTAGAATTAAAATGAACAAGTGTACCATATCTATTATAAAATACCAGAAGTAGAATATGTGCGGTTTTGAACCATTCTACTTGTTTTGAAGTATTATCTTTTATAGGACTAGAGGAGTTTTGAATGGCCTCAAGCAAGAAAATTATTTCTGGGACACGTGTTACTTTGACTTCAGGTGCACAATGCAATGCAATGTGTGCAATTTTGAATGGATCTGGCATCAGAAATGCGTTAAATTCAGCATGTACACTTTAAAGCATTTATGAAGGCGCATGACTCAGCTACTTTTAATTTGCAGTGTTGACTCAGAAACTGGCCAACTATAACATTAAGGAGTATCTATTATTTATCTTTCTACAAAGGTCAGGTAAGCGATAACAATGCTTGAATGCTCTACACTTAATATATATTTTAGCCAATAAAGTTAATTTTCTTAAATCGAAATCATTTAAACAGTTGACTATTTCTTTTTAAATTCGCAATTTTTGAAAAACGTAAACCATTATAAAACCCCTTAAATTATTTGCTTCTAACTGCATACTTTAATTCGATGTCAATTTCTTATTATGTTAAAATATTTGACTTTGTCGATATTTTGAAAACATATGTATTTTAGACGATATCTCATATACTAGGCCGATTCTAACAAAATTTAAACCACCTAACTGTAGAAAAAATATTAATTCTAAAATGGTGGAGTAATCAAATAACGAAATTAAAACAGGAAAAAATTATAAAACTTGTTTCGTATTATATATCTATTATTATAAATGTATTGTAAATAAAAATAGTAAATACATACGTTTATTAATTTTTGAAATTGATTATAGCGATTTAAAAAATGTAATCACTTAAACAGCTTTTCGATTGTCATTTTATTAAAAATTGGTTTAGTAGTTTTTGAGATATCGAATGTAAACTCACTGATCCACATACCAAAAAATACATTTTTGAGATTCGTGTAGATCCAAAATTTGAAATTGATATCATCAAAAAATGCCGAGATACGATACTCCTCATTTTGAGATAATTGCAATACTTTCCTTATGCTTCGTATTATTATATTTATTAAAATACATAACTATAATTTTACTCTCACACATTGATTGTTTTTTAGTACCAATTGGAAATAATATAAGCACAATATTGTCATATCCAAAGAGATATTTTTTATGATTAATACACACTCGTGAAATAAATACGCATAACACAAAATATTTAAAAATATTCTATAAGCATTTTAACAAACAAATGTAAATTGGATGAAAATTAAAAGTTTTATTACAAGCAAAGCACAAGTTAAAACACTAGTAATATATGATTATCACTAATTAATAATATATAATATAAACACACAGTAACATATTATATTGATAATAATAGTTTCATTTTGATTTAATGAATTTGCTACATTTTCTTTACGAAATCGGTTTTCGTATGATCAACAAATAATTATGAGTTACAATAACTCATTGTCAATTTACAAATACAACAGAAAAATAAATAAAATTACATCAAAGTTTAATACCTCGTCCACAGCCCGTTGTTTGCGATGCAATCAGTTAATGTATTTCTTATAGAGTTAACTATGTTCTCACAAAGATTAATTAATTAATTAATTGTCCCACACTCGGAAAACATGATTATCTAGTGCTTGGATGGTTCGGATGTTGAGATTACCAAGAATATCTCCGTTATCTCACCTGCTAACCATGCGAGCCTAAATATTTTCGATGGGGTTCAAATCAGGAGATTTTAAGGGCTAGTCGAGACAGGTCACTTCATGGTTATTATCAAACCATTGCCGAACTACTCTCGCCGTATGCACTGAGCTATTGTCTTGCACAAACAATATTCGTAGAGGTTTGTGATATATGGCACGGACGGTTAGTTACAACCTGATTAAAACTGAAACTTGTTATGACCTAATTAGGATTTAATTTAGTCTTTTCAGATAGTGTAACCTTGGTATACAACTTAGCCAATCGTTTATGACAGATTATACTAATAAGTTTCAACAAAACTTTGCGTATTTTTCAGTCTCTGCTTTGAACTATTCGTAAACAGTTATTGTATTACTATACCTACTACTAGTTATCTAAGAATGGATAGACGTGGGCATCTCTTGGAAGTTCAAGCACGTGCAGTAGGTTTACATAAAGCCGGAAAATTTTCTAGAGAAATTAGTAGAATAGTTGAAGTGAAGTTCCTCTTCTACTGATAAATTTTGATTAGTGGTAATGTTTAAGAAAGGATTTCTAATCCAGTCGTACTCACTAATATTTAGAGAAGGAAAATAATGCTGAAGTTTTTCTTCTAAGTTAATTAATATTTCAATTATTGTATTTAAAATCCTACTGTCACGTTTAAGTTTTGAAACTAGCGGAAACATATCTAAATTGTTATCTTTTATTCTTCTCTTCCACATACCCAATTTATCATTAAAAGAATTAATTTTATCAGTAGATACTAACAGATTTTCTTGTTTGCCTTGTAAACTTACATTTAGTTTATTTAAGTGATGAAATAAATCTGCCAGAAATGCTACCTTTGAACACCATTCTTCATTACTCAAATAATCACTAAATTTGTTTTGCTCAGTTGTAAAATATACAAGTAATTCTTCTCGTAATTCATAAAATCGTGCTAATACCTTGCCCTTTGATAGCCATCGCACTTCTGTGTGCAGTAATAACACTAAATGTTCTGCTTCCATTGCTTCACATAGTTTCGAAAAAATGCGAACTTTTTGAGGCTTGCTTTTTATAAAACTGACCATTTTTACAACCTGCTGAAGAACATTTGTCAATTAATCGCCGATACATTTTGAAATTAAATTTTCTCGATGTAAAAAGCAGTGGGTTGTAATAATGCAAGGATTGCATTCTTTAACTCTTGTCACAAATCCTTTAATTTTTCCAGTCATTGATTTCGCTCCATCAGTGCATATTCCAACGCAAGATTTCCAACTGAGATTAAAACTTTTCAAATGTTTGTCAGTTGTCATGAATATATCTTCGCCAGTTGTTCTTTCAGGTAATTCTTTACAAAAGAAAAATTGACTAATCATATCTCCGTCAAAAATAATTCTAATAAAAGCAATTGATTGAGCTTTTCCACTTATATTCATCGATTTGCAGGGCAAATATGTTATCACGTTTGAGGTGTTCTATTACTTGAGTTTCTACGTCTTTCGACATATCTTGAATTCGTCTGCTAATAGTGTTATTTGAAAGCAGGATTTTTAAAATTTCTTTTTCTCCTATTAAAGTTTTAACCATTAAACGACAAGCTGGTAAAATTAAATTTTCAGCAATAGTATGAGGTTTCTTTTTTTTGTGCTATAAGCTCGGCAACTAAGAAACTACATTTCTGTGCTTTACTTGAAGTTTTTATGTAATTTGTAAATGACTCGGCTTGTTTGTGAGACGATGTTAATAACGTTTTGAAATAATCAGGAGTCTTTGATTTTAAATTAGGATGTTTTGTATCCAAATGGCGTTGTAATTTATTAGAAACCATAGAAGCATTTGAAAATTTATCGTTACAAACAACGCAAATTGGTATAGGACAGTATTTATCTTATGTCCATGAAAATCCCAATGCTATGTATTTTTCGTCATACGAGTATCGTATCTCGGCATTTTTTGATGATATCAATTTTAAATTTTGGATCTACACGAATCTCAAAAATGTATTTTTTGGTATGTGGATCAGTGAGTTTGCATTCGATATCTCAAAAACTACTGAACCAATTTTTAATAAAATGACAATCGAAAAGCTGTTTAAGTGATAACATTTTTGAAATCGCTATAATCAAATTCAAAAATTAATAAACATATGTATTTACTATTTTTATTTACAATACATTTATAATAATAGATTTATAATAGGAACCAAGTTTTATAATTTTTTCCTGTTTTAATTTCGTTATTTGATTACTCCACCATTTTAGAATTAATATTTTTTCTACAGTTAGGTGGTTTAAATTTTATTAGAATCGGCCTAGTATATGAGATATCGTCTAAAATACATATGTTTTCAAAATATCGACAAAGTCAAATATTTTAACGTAATAAGAAATTGACATCGAATTAAAGTATGCAGTTAGAAGCAAATAATAAGGGGTTTTATAATAGTTTACGTTTTTCAAAAATTGCGAATTTAAAAAGAAATAGTCAACTGTTTAAATGATTTCGATTTAAGAAAATTAACTTTATTGGCTAAAATATATATATTAAGTGTAGAGCATTCAAGCATTGTTATCGCTTACCTGACCTTTGTACAAAGATAAATAATAGATACTCCTTAATGTTATAGTTGACCAGTTTCTGAGTCAACACTACAAATTAAAACTTGCTGAGTCATGCGCCTTCATAAATGCTTTAAAGTGTACAAGTCCCATTCAAAACTTGTATAGTACCTGATATGAACTTGTGCAATATCAAAAAAACGCTCCTTAATTAAATATCTATCTGTGCGGTGAAATTATTAATAAATTTTTAAAGTCTACTAAAGAACCATCTTCAAATTGAGATAGGATAAAAAATTGTTAAACGCGTGAACAAAATTACACAAATATCGTTATACCATGTTGAACGTTAAGAAAACGTTTTTTCAATGGCGCATCTGCAATTAAACTGACCAACAATCATGCCAAAAAGCTTTATTTCCTACACAAGAGTAAGGTAACAATTATAAAAAAAAAACAAATTTTATCGTATGCTGGTATCGTGTGTTATTGTTTATCTTAACGGAAGTGTCAAAACTTCATGATTCGTAGTAATGGAACCAATCACCGAGGTTCTAGGATAACCACCTTGGGTACATCGTAGAAGAGTTTATCGCTTAATCGGTGCCTCGTGGTTGAATATTTCCAAAATAGATAAGATACATATAACAGATAGTGGCACGCATTAAAGGCGACACGTGGTGCTACGAAATCGACATGATAGTTACACGTAATCCAAAAAAGAATAGACAAAACTTATCTTGCACTTTTACACCCACTGAAAATTGCAAGTCAAAATTTGCCTATTTCAAATAATAGAAAGAGTCAATTACAAACGGCTACAAAAAACTACGAGATCATAGCTGAAGTAATAAAGTTTGTTGAAAGTAGTTGGTTAGGTTTTAATAAGAAAAATCAAAACTCAATAAAATTACTACCTTATGGGAAAATAACAGATAAGCTTAATGTATGTGAGAATTTACTGTTAAATAGAGATAAAATAGTTGTTGATTAAGTTGATTAAGTTGACAACTATGTTAGCTAATAACATAGTTAACTTTATTTTATGCAGTCGGGTATCAGTGTGAAGTACAAACACTACATAAGTTTGCTCAATAGCACCAGGAGTAATTTGTCGCACACCATTTTAAACCTTGGCAATTCTTATTAGATTTCACTTTACAACAAGCGAAGAAAGAAAGATAAATAATAAACTTGCCCTAATGAGATCCATATTTGATTTGTTTTTAATATACTGTAAGAAAGCTTACAGTCATAGGGCTCATTTAACTGTTGATAAGCAATTAGTTGGGTTTTGAGGTTGTTTGTTTCGGGTTTATATAAAAAAATATGGAATTAAAATTTAGCTTTTTGTAAATGTTTCAAATGCTTATACGGTCAAGACGCAAGTCTATTTAGGAAACTAAAAACAATCTGAAAAAGCAACGTGAAAACCGGTTATCGTTGATTTAGTGGAACATGGTATAATAACTGATAATTTTTTTACGAGTTTATGACTTCCCCAGAAACCTCAACACAAAATTAAACTATTATGGTTGTAACCTACACATTTTTTTCGTGTCCAATTGATGATGCGTGATTAGTAGCCATTGTTTTAAGGATCTTCCGTTGCATTTCCCTAAGAACCAGACGTATCTGCATACAACTGTAAAAAATTTGAACTTTTAGAGACTGCTTATGTCGTTGTGCTAATATTCCGCTTTCGTTGTGATATGTGATATGCGTTTGTTGTAAATATTTAAAAAAAACGTAATTAGTTTAGGCTGCTTTTTTTTTGTTTTTTTTTACATATGGTAATGCAACATTTGGAAGTTGCGTTTTAGTTTTTTTTTCTACGGACAAACAAATCTTTTGTCTGATACGCATGATTTGGTTTTCTGCGATACGTACAAATACAATGGTTTACTGTATTTTACAGTATAATAACACGACAGTTTCTAATAAATTGCTTATGATTATATTTGATCTCTTAGTTATTGCTGCTATAAATGCATTACTATTGTGGCATATCAAGTACTTAGCAAAAATAGATAAATCTGATGCTTGTAGAAAATTACTTTATTTAAAGGCATGTTACTGGAACAAGGTATCAACGTGCTTATAGCATGTAGTTTTAGAAGCTTAGCAACTGAAGCAAACTAAAACACCCAGTATATTTACTAGTGGTAGGTGCCATTTATATATTAGAATAAGGGACCGGAAATGAAGAATTTTCTTATCGCATTATCCTTATACAGTTCTTGGATTACTACTATCAAGTCAGTATTTACATTGATTTTGATTTGCTTTTCTGTAAAATGCTGTAAATCCGCTTTGGTCTTATGATATTCTGTTTCTAACTTTATTTCTAATTCTGTTCTATAAGACTCTTGTTTGTTTTCTTTTTCAAAAAGAGAAAATAAGTAGCTTGTTTTGGATTCTTTTGGTGTGTTTCTATGATCTAGGCATAGATTGAATAGCTTACAAATTCTTTCTAAAGCGTTCTTTCTCCGACTTTGATTACTTCTAATGTAAACGGAATTGGCATTGTCAATGTTTTGACGTTGATGTCGATAGTCTTAGAATTATCTGCCGGTGCTCATGTTTGAGGATGTAGTGATTCATAGTACACTTTTTGTTTATCTAATTTGATTAACGTTATCCGTTCTTTATGTTTATTTTCATCTTCTTCACAATATATCATGCTTCTGATATTTGCGTTCTACCTATATACAGTGTGGAAAAGTCAAATGAAATCAATTTATTATTTTGGTTACTTTACATATTTATAGAAAATTCCGAAATACATCAAATTTAAACTATAAATTGACATTATTCAACGCAAAAATGTGATCCCTACTTTCAACCTCCTTAGAGTGACAGTTACAACCCCCAACTTTTTAAATGGGAAGTATGGGCTTGTGATACATCGTTTGAAAAGTCTCTTCATTCTTTATTCAGAAATGTTATAGTTTTTTAATTTATTGCAAAAATTAATACAAAAAAAATCATCTGATTACTGAAACTACAACACAGTCAAAATTTTCTTTTCCGTTTAGGTATTCATAATAAGAAAGTAGACAAAAACCATAGCAGTATTCTTTTTAGATGGTATCAATCAAAAAGACATAAATAGTTAGCATGGCAATGTTAGTTTTGTTTAAAACGTCTTAGTAAATTGTGTTTTAATTATTATTGGATGACAGTAGTTGTCAGTGTTATAATTTTTGTTTGAATTTTATTAACTGCAAGATGGTTAGATTAACAGAAATGCATATATCTCAAGAGACAATTAGTAAAATAGAAAAACAGTTTTGCAACTGTGGACATGTAAGGCAGATAAAGAAAGCAATTGCCAATGCACTCAGCGATGATACCAAAATAGATGTAATGCTTGAGTTTGAGGAAAACCCATCGAGTATACAAGTATACGCAACATTGAATGTTAGCCATACGTCAATTCTAAACATATAAAATGAAAATAAAATGCATCCCTATAAAATGATATCAACTCAGGAGCTCATGGAAGACGATTTTGATAAGAGAACTTATTTTTGTGAACGAATAATTAGAAGATATGTTTTCTGATGAGTGCATTTTTACACTTCTACGGTCATGCTAATTGACAAAATACCGCTACTGGTCAATGGAAAATCTACAGTGCATGAGAGAAAAACATACACAATACCACCAGAAGGTTAATGTTTTGGCAGGAATTGTTGGAAACCATATTATTGGTACCTTTTTCATTGTGGTCAATTTGAATGACAATAATTATTAAGCCCTACTTTAAAATAATGCCGTGCCAACTTTAACAAATTTATATCCTGATTCAGCAAACTCTCAAGCTCCAGCGAATACGATATGACGATTTGGTTCCAGTAAGATGCAGCACTGCCACATTACTAACTCAATGTCTGGCAGTACCTTGACGCAATATTTCTATATCGGTTACGTTATTAAAATTTTTTATAGGAAATTGTGAAAAGTACTTTGTACAAAACTAAACATTAGGACGGTCACACATGATATGTTAAATAAAGTTAAAATACATTTTTATTTAAGATTAGGATGTTGCCAAGAAGTTTGCGGTGAGCATTTGAACATCGACTTTATTGAAATTCATGTTTTTGGAGTTTACTCCTTAAGAATCGATTTGCATATATAAGGGACCTGGTACGAGAAAAATGTGAGCAGTAAAATCTATCGATGAATGACCTCGTTACGTTTTTGGTGCGCATCCTATGTCGCGCAACTTTCTAGTGTCGACATACTTATATTGCTGTTTTTATTATAAATATCGATAATTAATATTGTTATTGTGAAGTTTTAATCTTTATCATTGTGTTCCGCTAAAGTGAACTAAAAGTATTTTTAAATAACTATGGCAGAAAGAGGTGTAGATGATATTGCCGGAACATCTAACAAACACGTGGCTGCAAAGTACGTTATAATTCATGTATTATATGTATGAGCATGTGCAATTTGTATTTATTAAATATTTTAATAATTATCGATGTAGTTCATATAAATATATATTTGAGAACAACACATAAAATTAGATAATTAACCCAATATGAATTATCGAGCGCATCCACATAAAATGGAAAATTTCTAACCTAACCAAAAATTATTTTTTTTGTCGATGTCTATAAATTCTTCCAGGTTATTATGATGTATTTTATAAACAATTTTTAAATATTAACAATTCTAGTCAATAATTCGATAATATTATCAGAAAAATCGACAATATTTTTTCATTATAATAATGTTTTCATAAAATTTTCTTTCGAAAAGTTATTTTTTAGCTTATTTAAATAATTTTCATGTACTATTTATTATTGTACGTAAAAGATTTAGTGACATAATTATCCATTTATAACCATTTTTGTTAATTATTAAGATAATATTATATTTTAAATAAAAAATTAATTATTATAATTTTAAAAAAATGTTTATAAAAACATTTTTTCATCAATTTTCTTAAAGTTGGTAAATAAACTCTTTTTGCGTCTGGTTAGACTATCGAACTTAAGGAGTAAACTCCAGTCGTGCGTCGGAGCTGACACACACAATTTTTTTTTGTTTTTTACATTATGAACACATAAGTTTTACATATTAGTTTTTCAGTGTATTGTAGCGAATCTCGGTAATCCGATTTTTTTTTGTGTAAATTCTTGCAATAAGTTCGAAAACTATAACATGAAGAGAAACGATAATGTAAATTTTTAGTTAAAATTAGACGTGTTTTGGAATTTTGTATAAACATGTACAGTAACTGAAATAATTAATTTATTCCATTTGGCTTTGTTATATAGACTTTGATGATTCTTTTTCTATATTTGTCTCTGTTTGTGAATTTTTCTTTATTTCGTCACGAAGTCGTTTGCTTTAAGTATATTTTGTATTGTTATGTTTTTATTCTCTCATTATTTGACTCTTCTATTGTTCCTGAGGTCCTTCACATCTGTTGCCCTGTAAAAAGATATACCAGTTTGGCCATGATCAGGTGGTGTACTGTTCCATTGGCTTATCTTTTCACTCTTGTTTCATTTACCTAGAAGTTTAAATTTGTTCTTACAATAATATAATCTATTATTGACTTTTGGTCGAGTGATGATATTTCCCATGTGAATCGGCGTATGTCTTTGTGATTGAAGAAAGTATTCGTGATTTTAAACAGAAACTAATTACATAACAAACTTTGAAATTCGGTGGAAAGAATTCTTGAATCTTCAAATTTTGTTATGAATGCAATCTTCTTTGAATGTTTTACGGCGATTAAATAAGATAATGTTAAAGTTATTTCTACATTGTCAATTTTTCAACAGTTTTTCAAAAAAACAAAAATTACTTAACACGCAAATTAAAAAATTGGTTAGATATTTATTTTTGGAGTAGTTTTTTATGTTTACTTTAACTACATTCTTGTGACAAAATGTATTTGTATATTCTAATATTAGTAACTTAAACCACATATTTTTTAAATAAGTTTGCGGTACATAAACATAAACGTAATAATAAATCTGAGACGATACTTTTTTTTCTATTTTATACCGTAGAATAATATGCTTGGTTTTACGCCATTAATTAACAATTGTATGTTAGACACTAACGTGCTTTATGATTTTTTTTTATTGGAATATGCTATTAGTTACTTAAAAAAACTTCTAAGATAAGTAGAAGCTTATATTATACCGGCAGTAGCATTGTTTAAATATCTCTCTGTATAGTACATATATTGTGTTAAAGTTCTTAGAAAGGCAATTACGATTATTGATGGCGGGATGGTGCACGACGTCTACGTAAACAATGTGAACGACGTAACAGTCGCTTATTGAAATTGCATAAAAAACAAGCAAATAGAATTTGTCGAGTGCAACTCTATTATTTGCAGTCTTTGTAATATAGCTAGAAATGAAGGCCGCCTTAATATGACGCGGGACACAAATCCAATCAAATTTGTATTTCTCTCGAGAAAATTGCACGACGGCAGACCTGATTACGCGTGTATTTCTGATCACATTTCGTTGTTATTTCCATATGCATGAGTTTTGACAAATACAAACGCCCTAATCACATATGCACGTCACTTCTCGTGGTCATCCGTCTATTTTATCCGATAAAGGAAAGAAAGTTTTCGATCGAGTTGTGCTTTTACGCATACAACGTTAGAAAACGACTAAAAGGAAAAGACATCGTACAGCACTCTTGATGCCTTCGATGTTTAGTAAAATGCCCCTGGTGGGACGATAGATCGCCTCCATGTCCACTTACGTGTTGTTCAAGTTTGAGGGGGCGATTGAACGTGTCCATCCGATACGTGATGCTTGCAAGTTTTTTTGTAAGATATCTTAGTACTTTTCGCTTTAAATTTGATTATAGAAAGTGATGTGGAAATTACGATACACGCTACATATTCGTATCCTCACACCAAACCGAAACACGTACAAGTAAAAAACAAAGTACCTAACGTGTCAATTTTAAAACGAATTTCTTGGTAATGCATTTTATTCAGCACGATCGGTAATACATCCTCTCCTCGTCCTTACAGTTTCAATTTAATCATTTTAAGAGAAAGAAACATACTAAAGAAGGAAAACCTAAAATTACAAATCGAAACGAAACTCTGGTAGTTGTATCAGTGTAATGTGAGTTGAAAACAGTCGTAAAAGTAAAGGGATGTAGGTAAAGCTCGTTAGCAAGGTGTTTAGGGTATTTGCAGGTATAGACGTTAGTAACTGCCTATCAGTCTTGATGGACTTTAGAAATGAATTGAACTGCGTAATTATAATAAAATCTACAAAAATACAACGAGCAACATTTTAAAATGTATACGGTCAATAAATATTTAAGTGCTCAAAATTAAATGAAAACCAAAAGGAAAATATTTTCAGTGTCATGCTGTTTCAAGTATAAAAGGGGAATAAATGCGAGTTTGCGGAAGTATTATAGAAAAGTGGAGGTAATGGTATGTGATAATCGGACACGTCTAGAAAAGTCGGCCTTCGTCTTTTTGTAACATCCGTTGCGTCAAAACTTTAACCCATCATTTGTATTTTCTTCTTATATGTCAAATGCACTTGTCGTTACTAAAGGATTCTTTCACGTTAACTAATTACATAGAACGCGTTTTTTCAAATGTAAAGTTTTCTATAGATATACGTGAATTATGCATTGGTAAACTTGAGAAAAAATGCTTACACTACAGTATTGAAACTTAGTACGAACTTTGTTTCTCGGACATAATTGGCTAACAGCGGTATTTCATATCTGCTCCTGCGAGTTATTGATAGAACTAGTCCTTTCAGCATTGTTCTTTATGTACAAAATCATTATCACACGTTGCTAGAGTGTCTGGATAATTGTAAGTTTTGGTATACTAACTCTTATTTATAAAAAAAATTGAATTACATTAAGTTTAATTATTTAAACTTCATTTTAAACAATTACTTAATTTAAATTTTCTTTTCTAGTACTTTCATTCGTTTCAAACAAGAAAATAAGTATCATTAAACTAAGTTTTTGCTAATTTGACATAAGTTGATAAATTGAATGTAACGTAAAATATGTCTAATACGAAGTTTTAAGCAAATTAAATATTTAAGAAATTGTTGCGAAGAAAAGATTTATCAACTCGCTGCGTATGTATTCAAATTTCCATAGTTGCAAAATAATTCACGTTGTAAACTTTTTATGGAATATATCTTTTATTATTTGTAAGAATAATTTTATTGTTCATGCTGACAAATATTTTTAAACAAAAAAAAATTCTTAAGGTGCAATTGCGAGTTTATTTTTAATCGCTCAAGCAAGTATTTGTAAAGTGACATTAAAAAAAAATCCTTAAAATCAATAAATCGTATTTTAGATATTTAGAAATTATACTTTTACTTTTTTTAAAGCAAAATAATAGTTTTTTGAACCGAACTGAAAAATTTTCAAAAAATTTTATAAGCGTTTTCTATAAAAATGAAAATGAAATTTAAATTTAGAAAAATGATATATAAACCGGCCTGCAAACATTTTCTGAAAAAGATCTTTTTTTGGACGCATTAAAATTAATTTTCCTTCTCAAGCACTCGTAAACATATCAACTCGAGTATATAGAATATGACGTCATTGTTTTCTTTAATTTTCAATTTCTTTTCTAAGAAAACTTTTTAATTTTAGAACTATTGGTATTTTTGAGTGTTGTATTTTAAATATTATTAAAATTTACAGTGAAATTTTGTTTTGTTTGTTGAGAATATCTTATTCTATATAGTATTGATCTAGTAGGTGTACTATTGTTTTGTTTACAGCTTAACCACCCTACCGCTTTGTTTTTTTGCGTTTTGCAATAGTAGATTACGTAACAAGAGTCGAAAGTAAGAAATAGCATAACGAACGTTAATGCGACGCGAGGCCGCACGGCCGAGCGTTGCATGTGAGTGAGTTATGCTATGATTCTTGCGACGAGAGTAATGTACATTATTTTTTGTGTTGCCTTTTATAAAATTACATTCTTTTTTAAAAAAATTTAAAAAAATCAACAGAAATATAATGTTGGTACTACATTTATTACTAAATCTGTCACATTTGACATTAACTTTAACATCGTTTTTCTTCACTTTTAACTGAATTTCAAGATTTTTAAAATGATTTTTCTACCTGTCGCATACTCGTTCTAATAAATTAATTGACTTTGAACACGTACTTTTGTGTGGATTCCTAGTTTTCATTTTGCCACCCTAGAGCTTTTTTCGTTCATTACGTAACTACACTAACGAACGAATATTGACGTTTACGATATTGGCAATACAAAAAAGTATTAGCAGTTTTGACAATTAACACATTGTTGGATACAATTCCTGCAGCCTATCACTTTTGGCGCTCTTGTGCAAATTTAAAATAACGCCTCAAGTTTGTATTACGTTCATATGTGAGTACAGATACGCTTTAAGTTAGGTATTATTATCGACTACTGAAAAATATTTAAAAAAAATATTTTCATAAATTTATTTTCATTTTTATATTTTACAAGTACAAGCCATAAGCCATAGAAGTATTTTTTATTGAGGTACATAACATAATTATAAACTTATACAAAACAGAAATATATTCCTAACAGTATTACTACTCAAAATTTTTGTATTTTAGTTTCAAATGTAATATATGATACAAAAGCACCAGAAAAAAAAGAAATATTTAAAACATTAAACATTAAAAGATCGTTCTGCGGTACCAACAGAAATGGGCACTGTTAATAAAATACGAAGTATTATGCTCGTATTAAGGAAATAATTCACTAAGTTGTTAATTGTTATATAATTTAAAGTTTCTTCTGTAGACGTAATAACTTTTTCATCAAAATTTTGTAAATATTGCAATTCTTTAACAAGTTCCATGGCAGTTATGTTTCGCTCATTGCGAGTTTTGTCGTTTAATAAATTTTCAACTTTTTGACATAATTCTAATTGTTTGTTTTCAGAATAATTTTTAAATTTATCAATATTCCATAAAAACGCGAAATTATTAGAGTAAGAAGAAAGTAATTGGAAACTCTCATCCACTGATGTTATGATTACATCTAGAGCATTAAAAAACCAATAAACTTTGAACTTTAAAGTTTCGTCGTGGATCGGTTCACCGTCACATTCAAAATCAAAATGGTTTTTTTTAATTTTTCGCGGTCTTAGACCTCTTTGTTTTTTGAATTTAGGTTCTATGTCTAAGCTGCATGGTATTTCTTTAGCATCAATCAATAGATCATTAAAACCTTTATCGGAGCGATAAACTTTCAAAAATTATTTAAATGATTACAACACTGAGCAACATCAAAGTTTGGTTTTTGAATCACTTTACTAACAATGTAAACTTTACTTAAAATATTATACCACAATATAAGAAAGCAAATGAACTAAAAATTCTTTGGGAAACGATGCAGCCAAATTTTTTACGTTATTTTTAAAGTTTTCTTCGCTTATTTCAAACAGAACATCATAAACCTCTCCAAGTTGATAGCTTAGAGGAATTATGGCATCTATTCTAATAGACCATCGAGTATCCGATAAAGGTCTTAAAGTTAAATTAGTTATATTAGATAAATTAGATTTCAGAACTGACCAGCGTTTAATAGAAGCTGAAAAAATACAAACAGTTCTTGAACTAAAGAATTTGCGGCATCATTGACGACTAAATTTAAGGTATGATTGCAACAAGGAACAAGGAAATCTCGCTGATTGAAATCCAATTTTTTTTTGTAGACCATTATGCCTACCACGCATATTTGCACCATTGTCGTAATCCTGACCCCGTAAATTGTTGATATTTAAGCCTTCTTTCTCTAACGCCGACAAAAGAAATGTTGTCAAGTCTTCACCCGACACATCATCTATAAGACAAAATAATAAAAAATGTTCTTCTACGCTAATTCCCGTGGAATAATATTTTGCCTTTTTAGTTAGTTCTAAAATTTTGGATTTGATATTTTTACCGATCAAGTTGATTACTTTATTTTATCCCCGAGATAGTTTTGTGATCTTTTATTTGAGAGCGTTTTGTATGTTCTGACTTAATTGGGTCGAATTTGGAAATCATTTCTATGTATTTTAAAAAGTTACCATTGTTTTTCTCAAACAACTTATTAATACTTTCACGAAAAGCTAAATTTTTCTGACCTAAAAACTGAATCACGCAGAAAATTCTTTCTATAACAGCTTGCCAGTATTTAGTTTTTTCTTCTACATTTTGAATTTCAGAATCAATTATTTCATTTTTATTAAAACGGTTAAAAAGATCTTTTAGTTTAGAACATTTTCGATATGTAATTTGCTCTTTTTATGAATGTTTAAATGTTCACTTAAATGCTGGTAGTCATTGTTCTCAGATTCATCACTAAGGCGAACAGTTTTCAAATTGCTGTCATTAAAAATTTTGCAACAGAAGCAGTAAAGTGAATTTTTGGCTTCGGAATACAACAACCAAAAACACTCAATTTTTTCTTTGTTCGGTAAAATTCTAAAGAAGTAACTATTGCAAAACTTACGCTTCGACTCCGAACTATCTCTCGGATAAATATCCATTTTGTTTTGATAATGAGCAGGGCCACGTTCTTGAATATTATTAGGACGTAATTTCTTTGGCCATAGTGCAGCATTTTTCGAAAGTTGACTCATATTTTCCGTTCTGGTAATTTTTGAAGGTGTTGATTTCTTATTATAAGCGGAACTTGATGTTCGATCATGTGAACCACACATTATTATAATGTATGTGTGAACACACCTTATAATAGGGCAACCATTTTCCATGTAAAATAAATAATGTAAGGCATACACAATAAATTATTATTCGTTAAATAAGTCAGAATATTTGTATATTTAACTATAAAGAAATATAACATCTAAACATGGCGCTGCGGCGCATATTGCTGAAATTTAGCAGCAGAGAAAGAAGTAGTTGAAGAAAGTTGAGGTTAGAGCAAAACGTGCACCAAGAATTTTGAAGATATAGAAATCGCACTTCTAAGCTTAGGTCCAGTGAAATTACCGCCACATTTTGACCTACAAAGTAGTCATCCAGCCCTAGAATGGAGATTCTGGAAAATAACATTTGAAGATTGTTTAATAGCAACTGGTCAGCATGAGGCGAATGATAAGGTAAAAATAGCTATCCTTAGAAATATAATAGGGACAAAATCAATTCGAATTATTAATACATTTGACGTGCCGGAGGAGCAACTAAATAAATATCAACGTTATATAGAATTAATTTCAAAATACTTTGAGCGTTATAATTTTTTAAAGCGCACACAAGTGAAAGGTGAGAGGTTTGAACATTTTTTAACTGATTGTAGACACCTACTGAAATCATGTAACTACAACAAAACCGATCGAAACCAATCTACCGAAGATAAAATGCTGCGAGATAAGATCGTTATGGGAATCTGTGACGATACAACCAGGGAAGCATTACTCCGAATAGATGAATTAACGTTAGAAAATTTCATTCAAATATGTAGACCGAGTAAACAAAGTAAAAGCTAAAATCTTCAATTTCAGACAGTAAATAGTATCAGTACAGGGTATCAGAGTGAAGTAAATGTTGTGAAAAGGAACAGGAAAACCGTGAGTAATAGAGATAAATTTAAATCCACAAATTCTTGCATGCAACCAACAGAACAAGCAGATAATAAATTCAAATGCAAAAGATGTCAAAGGATACATGGCCTACGCGAATGTCTTGCATTTGGAAAAAAATGCAATAGGCGTGGCATTTTAAATCATTTTTCGGTATCTTGCAGAGTTAGAAATGTAAAAAATGTCGAGTTGGATAGTGATGCATCGTATGATTATTTTGTTAATAGTGTAAAATTGTATAAAAATAATTTAAATATAGAAAAATGTATTTGTTTATGTAACAAAGTAATATGTAAACATGGTAAAGATATTTGGGAGGAGACAATTGAAATCGAAGGTAAATATATTAAAACGAAGCTTGATACTGGCGCTGATGTTAATGTTATACCATTACGTATTTTTAAGACTGTTAATAAACAATTTTGAGTTAGACCAGCAAATTATGTATTAAAAACCTTTGAAGGATCTGTGTCAAAACCGATAGGAATTGTAAATCTTGAATGTACATTTAAGGGTGTAAATGTTTACAAGGATTTTGTAATTGTTGATAACGCAAATTAGGTTCTTATTGGTAGTCAGGCATGTATACGTTTAAATGTAATAAAAAAATTTATGGTGCTGAAAAATGCCACCTAAATGTTGACAAAGAAATATTTGTTGAACAAAACAAAAAGATTTTTTCAGGGTCAGGTATGTTTCCTGGTAATTGTCAAATTATAAGTTCTGAAAATTTTGAACCAGTAAGCTACCCTCCAACAAAAACACCATTAGTTATACGCAGTGTATTCAAAGATGAATTGGATTAATCTTTTTGGACAAGATAATTGTTTCGAGTAAACTCAGGGTGTCAATGTTAAAACTATTACACAAAGGTCATGTGGGGACGAACAAAACACTACATAAGGCTAGGCAACTATTTTACTGGCTAAAATTATTGCAAGACACTGTAAATTTTGTTAAACGTTGTAGTACTTGTGAAAAATATATGCCAGCAGATTTTAAGGAACCATTAATGCCGCACCCTGTTCCAAGACTTAGATAGAACAAAGTAGGCGCTGACGTTCTAGAATTTGGGTCTAGATCATATCTGGTTGTGATAGACCATTTCTCGCACTGGATTGAAATATTGCCGCTGTCCAGTAAAACTTCAAAAGCTGTAATAAATGCTTCGCAAAATATATTTACAAAGTTCGGGTATCCACAATATATAATTGCCGAGAACTTACTATTTGTTAAATGTAAAAATTACTATACATGTAAAGATATAACAATTTTTACATGTAGCCCACATTATCATCAAAGTAATGGGTTGTCCAAAAAGGCAATAGGAATACGGAGGAGCATGAAAGAAAAAACTGATTACAGAGAATTATTATTAGAATATAACAACACCCCAATTATTAGCTTACAGGCATCTCCTGCTCAAATGTTACACAGTAGAGTTTTAAGAACAGAAATACCTACGACTGAAAACAATTTGGAACCAAAAATTCAAACTCAAGTTTATGAATATCTGTGCACGCAGAAAAACAAATTGAATAAACGATACAACAAAACTAGTAGAAAGAAAAAAAATCAATATAAACGGGGGATATGGTAGTTGTGAAGAGTAGCATAGATAAAGTTTGGCAGAAAGCTACAGTTTTAGGAAATGCACAGGAACCAAGATCTTATTGGATAAGGAAAGATGATAACAATAAAATAGTTAGACGAAATACCAGCCAGATGAAACCATCATTTACTAAATTTAATAATAATAATATAAATTTCCAACCTGAATTATACCCGACGTGCCCACCAATCGGAATCTACGTTCAACAATAAATACCAACAATGATAGAAGTACTAGTAGTAATATTAGAACTAATAATAGAAGTAACGGAAATTTAATATATATTTAATTTTTGCCGGACGAAGAACTTAGACCAAGTTCGAAAGCTAGCAATTATATTAATTCTAAATAAATAACACACCATTTACCCTAAAAATAATTTAAAAATTAAAAAATTTACAAATAAAAAACAATGTAGTAGCTAGCGATACCTTGCTGGTTTTTTTATCATTATAAATTTTGTTTTCACAATGTTGTTTGTTGCTTTATCTTTTTTTTACTTTTGAGTTTTGAAGCTTTTTGGCGCCTTCGGCGCCTCGTCGCCGTCGTGCACCCCACGATTTTGCACTTATGTACGACGCGGGACTGAACATAGTAGATAATTTTGCTGTTATCTTTACATTACAACGATTGATTTTTGTGATCAACAATTATAACTTTTGAATTAATAACAGTATTAAAAATAAACACACGAAGAGTTGCACTAATTTTGAGTAGTACAGCAATGTAAATTCTAGCTTAGTTTTTGTTTGATCGTTGATTCCGAAGACTTTGGAGTACGTCATTAAATTTTGTTAGTAATGACATTAGGAGGCTATTAACTTAAATAATACTAGAAAGTAATTGTTCTACATCAATTTTAAAGATTAATTATTTGGGTGTTCAAAAAATTGTTAACAAGCTAAAAAACAAGTGTTAACAAATCGAGTGCTGTAATAAAAACAGATAATAAGTTGTGGTTTTAATTTAAATATGTAATTTTTAATTAACTTTACTAAAACAATCTTTTTAGTTACGTTACATACAGGACTTCAATAAAGGCTACAGAATAGTAACTTGTTTTAATGTAATATTTTGAAATTTTACACAAAATTTATTTTCTAATCAAAATTGATTTTTTAAAATAAAGCGTTAATGTATGGATGGGAGTTATTGGAAACAATTTAATCGGTTCTCACTTTCTACCTGATAATCTCAACGGCACAGTCTACAAAGGTTTTTTAAACTATCAGTTGTTTGAATTGCTTGAAGATGTGGCTTTAGAAAATGGACGTGAAATTATTTTTCAACACGATTGATCTTTTGCTCACTATCGCCGCATAATAAAAGAGTTGTTGAATCAGAAGTTTCCAAACGAATGGATTGGAAGGAGCTTGGATCTAATTTTCCTAGATTTTTATGTATGGGGACATATAAACGAAGTTTTGTATAGTACTGAAAGCAATACGCGAGAAGCACTAATAGACAGAATCCAAGAAACTGCAGTAATTTTGCGAAATATTTTTTCTGGTAAAATTACGAAAACAAGAGAGGACAGGCTCATAATTGCCAGAAGTAGACTCATTCACCTCGAAAATAATTGTAACAAAAAAATTCAAAGTAGCAAATGTATTTATATATTCAATTTAGGTACTGAAAACAATTACTGCATTATTTATGCAATTAAGAGATATTCCTCAAAAATGTATATTGGCACACTTAACGCACCAGTCACCCGTATTTTTTGACAATTTTTGTTACTAAAGTTGTAATAGTTATTTGTTCTCTACATAAAATCGTAATAAAATAATAATATGGAATATACCAAAGAAGTCGATTATTAGAGCTTAAGCAACGAAATTATATCCTAACAGGCCTGCATTTTGCGGCGAGAATATCGCTTAACACAATGTTGCCTAGGCAATGTCGCCGACCCATAATGTCGCGTAGACACAATGTCGCGTGGATACAAAGTCTACGATTCATTTGTATAAATCCCTAATAAAAGCATGAAATAAATTATTTAAGTTATTTTAAAAATGTAACTTTATTGTATTTTTAAAATAATACAAATAAGTTACTTAATGGTTTTATTAGAGATTTATACAAATTAATGTATCACGCGACATTGTGTTCATGCAACATTATAGGTCGGCGACATTCTCTTCGCGACATTTTTGCCGCGACATTGTGTACCGGAATCAGATTATATAGCGAGATGCAAAGTATCAACCGTGATTTATATACAGTTTTTTTACTGCAATTATTAAAACTTTTTGAATGTTCAAATAAGAGACTAAATTACAGTTTTGTTAAATATTTTTGTAGGCACAAATTTGTAATTCACTATGTTACGGTTTTTAAGTGTAAAATAAGAGTTATTATGAAACAAGAAAATTTAATTTATTGTATATAATGTTAAAAAATTTTTTTTTGAAAAATATAAAACATCTAATTCGTGTATTTTATCAAAAATTGTACAACGGATTAAAATTTTTTGCTGTTAGAATTGAGATATTTAATGGTTTAGATATATTTTTTGGTAAAAGGCATAGGGATTCGCAGGCTGGTCTTGGTTATCAAAAACTTAGACTCAAGCCAAACTTTCAAAAAATCAAGCCAAGCTTAAAAAAGTCAAGCCAAGCTCAAGATTGGCCAAGTCAATCTTTTACAGGTCAAACTTTTACCAAATTTTCAACTCCTTGCAAATAATATTATCTTAATGTAAAATGTATACCTCCAAATAAAGTTTATCAAAAGCAATATACACTAATCACTTCAGCAAACAGCGTCAATTAAAGAAATAAAAACAGAAATTAAGCAAGTTGTTATTGTTCTAACAAAGCTGAATTTATAATTTTACTTCTTACATTGCAACGTTTTTTTGTTTATTTAGCTGAAGTCAGGTTTCGTTATAACCGCAGATAAACGTACACAAAGTACATTTTGTTAAGTTAGGTCAATTCAATACGAAAAAATAAAGATTGGTATCTGCTGTAATTATTTTACTAACAATTTATTTTGTGGATTACGGATAATTCAAGAGAACCAGAATTACCCAATACGTAAAGACGTTTTAAAATACAGATCTCACAGCATTTCTCACAGTTAAAATCAAAAGTCAATCTCCACTTATTTAAATAGATAAAACCAATCTGAAAACAAATTGCAAATATCTCAAAAATGGGACACTTTAGACCAAAGCTTTTTATCATTTTTTATTTAACGCCACAAAAAAACTTTTTTTTAAGTTTGTAGTCGAGAAACGCTGTATACTGTTACCTCATAACTCCGGATCAATCACAAGTCAAACGTGCACGCGTCATAAAGTATACACATTCAAACCTCGCATTGTGAATTGTCGTGAATATTCTGAGGGGACATTATTTTGTGCCTATTACCCTGCCCACCACATGTGAATAGATTTAGTATTGATGTAACCATAAAATGTTTAATGTGTATTTCTCATTATCAAATTATTAATTAATTGTAACTAGAAATTTGAATTTATTTATGAATCTTTTTATTACACCTACGTACAGACGCGTTGTCCCTTCACTTTAGTTTGAAGTTATGAGGTAATCGATGCTAGCAGTTGGGTAATAATTTATATTGTGGCAGTGAGCTGTAACACTTTGCGGGGTACGTGTTCAAAAACAATAGACTACTTTTGCGGAAGGATCAAGAACAAGTTTGAGAAAGCTTTTTTTAAAAAGCTTGATTTTCAAACTCAAGTCCTTTACGTTTTAAGCCAAGTTACTTGGCTTGGTACATCTCTAAAAACGCAATGTATTTTATATTTTTTCAAAATTTATTAGAAGTAGTGTATATTACTCAAAACTGATAATTTCTATATAAAAAATTAGCATTTTTCTTCCCCTACATAGTGGTCCTTATCTCTAGAATTTTAAGAATTTCATGCACATGATGATATTTAATGGCTATAAAAATTAATATTGTTAGATAGTGCTTTTTAATTTTATATACGTTACCGGTTGTAACCTTGAGACTCTTACAAAACTAAAAATAAATATTTCAAAGTCTAAGCAACAACCGATTTTCCAATTTAAATCTGTTTTAGCCTTGCTTGCCAAATGCATAAACATGCCACACTATTCTAAAAAAACAAAACAAAAGGATGTTATTATTAATACAAGCTATGCAAAGTAAACGTTTTGAACAATTCAGTCTTAAAATTTTTTATTGCACACATTACGACGCCGCATAAAACCCACCAACTGAAAGAAACGGTAGACAGCTGTTTTCTCTTTTTTGGACTCTTCAGCACTGTGATAACTCTAATGTGTTTTCACAACTATAACTGAGAGCTACTGCAGTTAACATTCTTGAAAAATCAACCGTATGCTATGTAAACAAATATTTGGTTTTTTATTATCTTTATTTTTATTTTTTCTACATTTTTTGCGCACATATAACTTTTTTGAGCGAGATTGGTAAACGTTTTTTTATTTGTAGACGAGCGATGTACACACTACAACTTTACTAAAGCACATAACACATATTTTGTTGTTTTTAAAAGTAGTAAGTCAAAAATAAAGCTATTAAATCAGGTTTAGTACTGAGATTAATATAAACGTCTATAAATATGTAATAGTAATATTTTTTTACGTAAATTAGCAACAGAAAGTAATTTTTTAATAACATTACATAATCAAAACGTTTTTTATTTTAATCGGAAGTTATGTTTCAGTAAAAAAATGTAAAATTCAGTTTCTGGATACTTTTTTTTTACTATAAAAGAAAATAATTTGTATAATTTTTTTCTTACGGTTAATTCAAAAACCAATTTTTTCATGCTAATATTCATTACCTTTCCTCAGCAGACCTATTTCTATTGTAATGAGGACTAAAAGAAGACTCGGCGAATATGCAAGTCTTTTATAATAAATTCTTATGAGACACTGCATCAATTATAATTCATTAGAATATATTATGGCGTTCATTCCTCGTTTGCTTTCGTAACGTATTTTTTTCTTGAAAAAGAATGACCAAAACAATATTTTCTAGATTTTTGTTTGTAGGTGTTTGAAAATTTATAGTATCTTTAATATGTACGTAATTTTTTTATACAAAGATTAAAAGCAGCCGTTTCGCTTCGTAAAAGACACACCGTGTGTGCCCGGATTTGCGAACCGTAGAGAAGCAGTAGACCCGAGGACAGCTGAATCTCACCCGAGGGTGCCGTTGAAGGCCCTGAGTCTGAGATTTATTTCTGCGGCTCGCATGTCCAGCTACTCTAATGAAATATCGTATTCATAGAACGGACATCCTTCGGGAACACCTGCTTGGTAACTATAGCTCACCTAACCTTTTTTGTCTCAAAAATCACGATGCGTTAAATTTATTTTCTCGCAATCACATTTATATCTTTAAACGTACGTGTTGTTGATTCCGTTGGAAACAGATTTGCTTTTACAGATCTAAGCTAAAGGTAATTATCATCATAAAGTGGACTTTACGAGCTCTCGAGGCTGCCGTAAAGGAATGCTTCATTTCGCCGTCCCCAAAACAAACATACGCCTTCTTGTTGCTCCCTTCAAACCCCTCATCAGCTCTTTCAAACCCCTCGTTCACTCGAAGGACCAAGCATCATTGCTATACTGCCCTACAGAACATAGGCCTTCGAGTATACCCCAAGGAGAGCCGCCGAGCACCTAAAGTAATTATGAATACGATGAATTCGCGTTCCTTTTACAGTCTAATGTAGTTATTCCCGTTCTTATTCTTGTTAATAGTTAACAAACACTGGGAAAAGAAAAAAAAATAAATAACAAATTTAACGAAACGTTGCCGAAAGTAGAACAAAGAATTGAAAGACCGAATGAATTAATGCAACTCCGTCAGTACTTAACAAACTTCCACGTTGATTATTCCTTTAAAGATAATATAAGCTAATCAAATTACGGTTAAATAATTTGAGCCACTTAAGAATGAATTTATGTTTCCTTTTATCCGTAATAAAAAGAGCTACCTCATCTTAGAGACCTCGGTCGAGATAAAACGCATTAGTGAAAACCGAAACAAAGAGATGTCATCAACTTAAGGAAGGAGCAAAGCCACCTTCTTTGGCCGGTAGTCCTTTCTATTCGTGCAACAAAATTTTAAGTGCAAAGTTCGGTTAGGGTAAAAATTTAAGTCATACTTTTTTGGAAAAGTCATCGCGTTTCAGTTTTAGTGCAAATATTTTTTTGTATATAAAAAACAACTCGACGCAACGGCGTTTAAAATATATTCGTTTTATTTGTGTAATAATTAAATCGCGTGTAACTTTATTAAACTGTTTCACATTTTGTGGAATATAAAACGACACTAACTCTTGTATAATATTCGTCATAAATTATTGAACTGGCATTTCGTGAATTTATTATTAAGGTTACTTGGTAGAAGGTGTCGGTTAAGCTCTGGAGTATTTCTCTTCCAGTTTTATCCATATTCAATTTTATCAAGAAAAGTTTTGGCAGTTTTCTCCTTCGGGGCTTCCGTTGGTTCTGGCAGCTTACAAAGCTGATACCTTGAGTTGACACTAAAATTTCTACAAATAAACAGAATGCATTTGATACGTTCTATTAGTAAATTAATAAATTTGGTAAATTGCAATTTATTCTGAAAGTAATTTCTAATTATATTTTCTGTTTTATTTAAGAAAAGATTTTGAGAAAGGAACGGACCTAAGTAAAGCTCTAGTTCGATGCCCGCATGCACATTTCACGTGAATCGAGGCGCAAAGGCAAACACCGGCAACTTTCCTAAGTTTGTAAGTTCTGCCCATATCAGCAGGGCTCACTAGTCCGGTTGAACTTGCAAAGAACACCTTCCGGTCCTTCTAGTCCCCGACGAATACATTTGCTCAATGCTTTATATCCTTTTCTACAATGGCCAAGAAGTTTAAGTTTTGATGTATCTATTTATTGGGTTAATTAAGAACCAAATGATTAAAAATTGAATATTCAATTAGTTTGTAACTTTTTAGTACGTGTTTAAGTTTATTCAACATGGAATTTTCCGGATGTTGGGAGTAAAATAGATAATAAAATAAAGTTTAAAAATTTTAAGATAAAGCCTTTAAAAGCATCTAAGTAGTTTGCAAATGTTTTTAACTAAATTAAAGCAAGAAAATAGAAAGTTCTTTAAAATAACAAAAGTTTGACTTTCTATATGTTACAACTACACATTGAATACTAAAAATACAAGTTTTTCATTTAAAATGAAAATTGCACCAAGTTTATAGCGAAAAAGTAATAAAACGATATTAGCTTTAATTCGTGATAGTGCGTTTTTGTTTTTTTTTAAAAATTGTTTTGACGATATTATGTAAACAACTACAACGGAAAAACGATTTTTAAAAACTCGATTAAAGAGTCCTTTTTTCATAAGATAAATTAAGTTATTTAAAAATTTTTTTTTAGTTTTAATTGATCTGGTGGTTACTGCTTTTAATTAATATTGTTTTATACTTGTCAAACGTTTTTTGTTTTGTAATTTTTTTTCTTGTTTTACACTACCTACATCTTTAAATTTATTAGGTTTTTTTAGTTTTTTTTCTAGTGGACGATTTATTATAGTGTTGAAAAGAGTTTTCGTAAAATTTAAAACGTCGTCAATTTTTTTGTTTAAAATATAATCGATCGCTTAAAGATTTGTGCAAAACTCTGTTTTTTTTGTATTTTTTTAAATTACTTTTACGGTGCTAAATTTTGTAGTAACTCATCTGAGATGTTTATTTATTATTGTTATAGTATTTTTTCTTAATTCGTTTCAAAGTTATTGCACTGAAGCTTTAAAATTATTGTTCCGTATGGATATTTAAACCATAAATTGTGTTAATAAAAAATAAATAATAGTAAGGCTTATGGGGTTGTTAAATGTGTTAATAATGTGTAATAATAAAAGTTTGTTGATACCAATGTACAACTGTTTTTAATTCAAAAATTACTGTTTACTGTAAAATGTGTTTTGTTCAAAAATATGTTTATAATTTTGCTATAGTTAATGCAACCGACAGATAGAGTAATCACGCGTTCATCACTCAATGTGCACGTGAATATTTGTGACATTGGTGATAAAAGCCGTTTTTACACTGCTTACGCTTTTGTTTCAAGCGTAATTGTCAAAATCATATTGACAAAGACTCATTTTTATATCGTACAGTAAATAAATATTAAACAGACTAGAATCTCGGAAATAGCTCACATAAACACTACTGAAAACTAAGACACGCTAATGGCTTGGGGTAGGTAAGCGCAAGTATAGTGTGCACAAAACTTCAACCGAATACGGCCCCAAGTTTTTCAACCAATGGAGTTGTCTGTTACTACTAGCACGTAAACATCACGCGTGTTTATTACTCTATTTGATAGTTGGGCAAACTATAGAAGGTCTATTTATTTAGTCTAGGGTAACTACACCGTGGTTAGTTAGACAGGATAGTAAGTCCACACGGTTTCTATTTAAAGATTTTAGAGATTCTCTTGCCTTGATAAATTTTTGTTTTTTAGGATTGTTGACTGCCGCCATATAATACAAGATCAGAATTTAGAGAAACAAAATATATGTGGAGTTATTTGAGAACCAAAGTACCAGACAATTTTATCAGGGACGGTTATAAAATGAAATAAAAAAATTATAGATGACAACGAAAACGTGAATGCAAAAAAAGGTTAAAGTTTAACGTACTAGAAACTGCCGAAGAGGTCGTAGGTAAGAAAAAAATTAAAATACCATTAAAATGAAGAAATAAAACGACATGGTTTACGGAAAAAAATCAAAGAGATGGCAAAAAATAAAAAAACAACAAGGTCAGTGAAAGATCGATAGTAATACGTACTACAAAAAACATACCATAATAAATAGGAGTAGATAAAAGACGAATATTAAGGAAAATTCTTAAACAATATAGAACGATTCTTAAATATGAAGATATGGAAAATGTCCAGAAATATAGAAGTAAGCAAAACAGTGAAGATTCGTGCCATGGCTATTAACCAAAAAAAATTTTTAGTGATTAAAACTAAAAAGATAAAAATTACGCTGCCATTGTAAACACGAACGACACGAATTATAAAATACATCAAATCTTGGTACTTACCAAAATACAATTTGAAAAACAAAAACCATACCTGCAAATAAGCAAAAACAACAAGGGTTTCCGACGAACGAGTTTACCATAGATGCAGTATTCATACTCCGGTAGATAGCCGAGAAAGCGATTGAATTCGTTTATGAAGAAAGCATTGGATCAAGTCAGACTATCAAACGTAATAAATATATTATAAGCTTAAAGATGTTGGCACACTTAATATAAACTATAAAAGATAAACATAACGACAAAGATACAAGTGGGAAACAAATCAAATATGACGGAGTACGACAGGGATTTTTTTTGAGCACAACTATGTTTAATTTGGTTATGGATTAGATAATACAAAAAGGTAAAATAAAAGGGGAGTACAGGATGAGCAACAACAATCAAGTGGCCCCAAAAGCCCCAATACCTGATTACTTCAGAAACGTAACTTAGAATAATAAATAATAATCAGCTGAAGGAAAAGTTAAAATCTGAAAAACTCTAGTGAGACTTGTTTTGACATACGAAACAGAAATCATATAAAATTCTCCGAACAAAAGAAATTAATACACTGAGAACAATAATAGGCAAAATAAGATACGTGGAGGTAGACAAAGTAAAGGATATACCCGCTAGAAGTCGAAGAGTGGGGGGTTCTAAGTTGGAGAAAATTATTTACAGGCGCCAAGTTACTGTTATTAGCGATAACTGAGCGGAACTAACAGTCAGCAGCAGGTACCTCCCACACACCTGATAAAACTATAAAAACAAACGATAGTTTAGAAAGAAAAACTTAGATAGACACATACAAAGAAATAACAATATAACAATTTTATTATTGCCGAAAATTGTTTAACATGTATCAAAATCATTAAGTAAGTTTATAAACGACAAATAGCATGCCACTGTATAGTTATAAATTCAAGAAAGTGATTATCGACAGCACGTCACTGATTTTAAAGAAATAACGAAATTAAGTGAGGTTATATAACATTTTTGTAAGATTAAATTGCCTGTATAGCTATACAAAAACTAACTCGACGCGTGTTAACAGGTAAACGTTGATAGTAGAAGCTTATAGTACTCAATTTGCATTTCAGGTTTAATTTTCCTATATCACGAAGTTTATCATCGAAATGCAATGCCTTACCTAAATTCTTACATACAAGTTTAATCAGCTTAAGTATTAATTATGAAATTATTTTTGTATTTTTAACAACCGTACATAGCAGGTACAAATTAATAAAAACAAATAGATTAGGATGCTATTAATCGAAGGTAGTGCTTACGCAGGCCACGGTACAGCGTAACTTTCTTGTCGTTAGTAAATAAACGGAAGGATCTAACCTGTATTTGGTAGATGTCGGGTACGTGATTACGCTGGTATCTGGCTGTCTATAACCATTTATGTTGGTGTTGATAGCGTAGACCTAATATGTCGCTACTTCGAGTAATAGCCTGAACAGTTCGTAATCATTGCCGTAAAACTAAGTAATAGATTCATCCGTATAAGAATGAAAAATTACCAAAGTACAAGAAAGAAGAAACCAAAAAGTAAAACCAGAAAAGAAAAAAAACCAATAAAAGAAAACGGATTAAAATCGTTAAATCGCTATTTTGTAAAACCTTCTAAAAGGTATTCAATCTAATCAGCCCAAAAAAAAATTTGTGTGTGCATAACCGTAATGCAGATAAATTCTTGAGTGAGTAAATCTAAAAGGCGAATTATAATAAACGTTGAATTTATAGAATATATTGTTACCTAACGACTAGTTTCAAACACATGTGCTTGATAAGAAGTAAGTTTATAACCTTTGGTGGTTTACATTTGAGCTTTCAAAATGGAAAATAACGTCATAAGCGAGAACAAACTTATTTCAGCATCAAAATCTCTCACCAACTTACATTATTATTCGTGGTGGTAAATCAGTATGACCAATGTTACAAAATCCAAAAAAACCAAATATCGTAAGACATTAGGATCTATGGGGTTAAACGAAATCGAAATAAAGAAATGTAATGTAAGTTGTCTCTACGACAGGTCTCAAAATGTAATTCAAATTGGAAATTCCTACTAAATAGAACAGCTTTTACATTACAGATTGGATAAGAAATATAGTTGTAAGATGGCAATGTGGAATAGATCTCCTATCTCCTATATAGTAAAATTCGTAAAAATAAGAAAAGTAGAGTAGAACAAACACGTCGACTAAAATCAAATTAGACGAATTAAGATAATGGAAATGTTTAAACCATAAAGAAAAAACTTACATAAACCACGGAAGAGAGCTGAGCAACACCGTAACACGTAAAGAAAAACATACTTTATCTTTGAATAATAATAATTGAAATGGTTTCTCGCAATTTTTTACTTCTCCAAAAACTAAACTTGAGAACGACAACACTCTGATTTTTGGACATTTTTTGACATCACCGTCTTTTTGGTTGCACTGAACGGTTACCTTTTAAATTTCAATTAGTAATCGTTAAGCTAAATCATTAAAACAAATTGAGTTACTTTTCAATTTTTAAGAACTTTTCAGAGAAATTAAAAAAGGTTTATTAAAAGCTTCCTTTATATTTAAGAATATTTTTAGACTTCTTGGTTACGTAAAAACGCACACTTTACATGTATGTTTAGAAAATTTGTTTTGTTGCTTAGCGTGCTTAATACCAAATTTATTTACATTATTATTACAAAAAATTTTATTTGCTCGTCTTATATTTGCTTTGATACAAAATAAAATGTCACCTTACGTCAATCATGTAGCACATAGTTTAACTTTCCGTTAGTCTGCTGGGGCTGACAGACCCAAAGATTTAAATATTGGAGTGCTCTTTCTATGTTAAGCAGAATACTACCCTTGCGCTCAATGTATTTTAGTGTCCTGAGTAGACTTGTGGCAATCAGTATGTTGTCAACCGCCAGGAGATCTGTACTTGATTTTGAAGCAAAATTTGATTTCCAGATCCCAGCAGACTAAATACGACACAATATTTTTTGTTAATCGGAAGTTTTTTCCTTCGTTTTAGACTTACAACGTATTATAATATAGCTAATGGTAATATTTTAGAAATTATTTGAAATTAAATTGAAAGAGTACCTTGTTATTTAATTTTTTTATGTATCTCCATAATTTCTATTTTATATACCCACTACATAGTATAACAATAGCAAATAATTTTGAACGAACATGGGAGATTTTTAATGGGAGCAAACCCTTGATAAAGATGTCGAATTAGACAATTACAGAATTAACTCGGGTTCTGAAGTCGACAAAGTTGAAAACTCTGAAGTGAAATTTTTTGAACAAAAAGATCCAGAAAAGCAAGATGTACTGGGTATAGACGAAAATATGCAAAGTTATACATTTTTCTTAGGATAGGACAGTTTAACAAAATGGTTTAAAATGCCAGTGACTAAAACCTCTAAAACACGTGCTGAGAATATAATTACTCACCTGCAAGAGGTTTAAAGACCATTTAGAGACACCAAATCGCCTTTGGATTGTTTGAAATGTTTATTACTGACGATATAATGAGGGAAATAACTATGCATACAAATAAGAAAATTTAAGAAAAGACCTCATCGTACGACGAGAAAAATAAATACGAAATAAAAGAAACCGATCCTCAAGAGCTGTTATTGGTCTCTTGTATCTAACATGTTTTTATTGTTCAAGCTGTAAAAATTTGGATGACCTGTGGTCAACAGATGACACAGGAGTACTGCTTTTTAGGAAGACCGTGGTTCTGTACAGGTTTAGATTTTTATTGGCTTGTTAACGATTCGATGACAGCGATACTCGGCCTGAACGGAAAAAGTTGGACAAATTACCACCTATTAGATCCATTCTTGATCAGTTAGTTTGTTATTCAAAACAGGTTTATATTCCAAGAGAATATTTGATATTTATATGGCTTGAAATTTTTGCATTAGTGGTCGCGAAATATTTATATATAGCCAACATGAAGGTAAGGTTTATGCCAGACTTCAGCTAAATGGACCTTTTCAACAATAGTATCTTCTCTTTTTTTATGTGCCGTGTGGGGCTCGCTGGCGTGGGCGATCATTTTTAACTAGTGTACACCGATCTTGTGCTACGCGGAACAGCTCTTCTACAGAACGCATATTTGTCCATTGATATTTCTTAATCATAACTGTTGTTTTTTTCCAATACTTAGCTTTCCTTTAATTTTTTCTGTTAATATTAGTTGTAGTAGGTGATACTAGACGTTTCTTAGAACATGTCCAAGATAGAAAATCTATCTGCACTTGTTGTTAGCATTTCTCTATCAGTTTGTGTCATTCGGAGGACCATAAAACACGCAACATTCTCTTGTGGAACCACATCTTAAATGCCTCGAACCTATTCATTGTTTCAACGTTCATGTCGATTCATCTTTTCAACTTAATATCCACTCATCTGTTGGCGCAAGTTGTCGTTACATAAAACTCATCTCATTTGATTAAATGTAGTGCGAGCCAATTTGGCCAAGCCAGATTCTAAACTAAGGAGTTTAGAATCTGAATTCATCTAACAAAGAACCACCACCGAGTTAGGTAATCAACTTGTGAACCAAGCCAGATTCTAAACTACGGAGTTTAGAATCTGGCTTGGTGGAGTTTAGAATCTGGCTTGGTTCACAAGTTGATTACCTAACTCGGTAGTGGTTCTTTGTTAGATTTTCGTTTGCTTTTTCAAGTTATCGTTTTCTTTCTTACCTTTTCAGAGTTTAGATTATGGCTTGTTTCACAAGTGGATAACTTAATTTTTGAAAAGTTTTGAGTTAGATTTCGGTTGCTTGTTGAGTTTTGCGATTTATCTCACGCCCTGATGAAGCCTAAGGAGCGAAACGTTGGCAACTTCGGTTACAACAACAATGACACGGTCCAAACCCGGAAGACACTCTTATCTTAGTATAGATTCCGGCCGTGGAAGTCTTCGCTATGAAGCAATTGCACAGCATTTATCTCGATGGACAATTCAATGAAAGAAGTGTTCAGTGACATTATATATATTACGGGAAAATTTAATTAGTTATGTGTAGTTCTAATCGTGTAAATATTTTGTTTATAAATAAATTCGTTTTAAAATTCGTTATAGTATTAAAGTTAATTTGTTTGTTATTAAAAACTTTGGTTTAAATACAAAACTCCTCGGGTTAGATGCATTTGTAATGTTTTTAAAATTTTGTTTGTATAGTGAGATCGAGACTGCTTTTAATCCACGTGACCCTGTATAATAGAGAACACAAAGTAGATATTTCAAAAAAAATATACTAACAAACGCTAACAGGTCACGTGCAAATGTTCTCAATTACACTATCGTTGGTAAAAGGTTTTATTGTTTTTAATATGTATTTCAGTTTTTACATTTTTTGTAGTTTGTTTGTTAGCTTTACTATTAAGCGTATTTTCTGATAAAAACTGCTTTCGTTTTGTTGTTTTGTTTTTTTGAAATTTTGTTGAACAATCTATGCAATTTTTCTCTTTACTGACTTTTCTTCTAAACCTGAATCTGTTCCATACATTACAAAATTTTATTACGGTTGAGGACAATCTGCACTTGTTAGTTGATGGTACAAGGCGCTCTGCTTTATGATCTGCTACTTGGATCGGTATAGAATTTTTTTTATCTCTTGGCTTCACGCATCAGGATTAATTCACAGCCTACTTAGTTTAGTTGTAACTTGATGTGCTTTTAATAAGAGTTTTGAAACTCAGAATAATTTTAGTTACAATAGCCGACGTAACTGCTATATTTTTTAAGTATTTGTCTAATTTCGTATTTTGTCCTTGCAGCAAACAGTAAAATCGCAAAGTTGTTATTTATAGTTGCAGTATTTGTACAAATGAGGCTTGTCTTTGTTTAAAAAATTTTTATTTGATTTCTGTCGAAGCCATTTCTTATGAAAGCTGAAAAAGTCGACGATTATGTATAGCAGACTAGAAACTATTTTTTTAGCTTAAGGTATTGGCTAGCTTAAATATTTTTTAGATTATTTAACTTATCTTGATTCTATTGTTTTCAAAGCACATTAGCTATGAAGGTCTAGCTTTTTAACTTATTTTTCTTGACGTAGTCTTACACTTATAAACATAGTTAATTGGATTTCTAATTTTATGTGTTGTAAAACTGTTACAAGGTTTAGGTCGTAGTAAAAGTTTGTCGAAAACTATAAGACAGATTATATTGTCAAATTAAATCCGATAAAGACTATTTGTGTAGAAAGAACATGACAAATTAAAATTTTTATTTAATTAACGAGCTTCGCTATTTTTGAGTATCTATAAAAACTTTGTAATGATGATAAGTTTGTTTAAGTGAGTGCTATAAAAGCAAGTTTGGAGACAATTAATGCACAAATAAAATAACGTTAAAATGTATTCAGAACAACTTGACAATAAAATAAAGACGTTTCAACACAAATTTTAACAGAAAATACAAATGTGCGTGATTACAGTATATTTATTTATTCAGTCTAATGCTTGCTTAGTTTGAGAACTCTATTACAATTTATAAATCATATTATGTGTAATCCAACAAAAATATAAACGTACATCAAGCACGTCATGGTAAGGATGTCGTGAATTTTTAAAACGCCAAAAGGAAATGCAAAATGTCATGTGTGCGGTAAGAAAATATCTCAAAACATCGTTTTATTTTCTAGATAAAAATCTTACATCAAAATATAATTTCGTGCGATATAAAAATGTTAGGAATGATTGTCGTTTGACTGTTCACCCCCTAAGTACCAGGGGAAACGATGAAAGACTAGATCATGTTATGTTTAATAGACTATTCAATGATATTGGTTTATTAAATTTGAGTAATCTTTTTATATTATTAGATTGAAAGGTGAGTTATATACTAAAGAAAAGTGTGTATCATTAAGATTTTATAATAAAAATATTTTTTGATTGCTTAGCATGGCGTGACGTGCTGCTAGTTTGGCTCCCCTTGTGTTTATTTTCAGTTTCGCCACTTCCGTGAAGTGACATTTCGTCTCGGTTTTTATAATTTTGTTTGATTATTCAGTAGTCAATTTGTCTTTTTATGCATCCTGTTTGTTTTGTTTTAAATGACTTTTAGATTTATGCGTTTTTATTTTAGATTTGTTATTTTCTATTTTCTTTTATCATTACCTTAATTTTATACATAGTTTAATAATTTTAATAAACATTTTATTAGTTTTTTTTTATATCACGACATTTGTTTTTATTTTATTGTTATAATTTTTTTATATATTTTTTAATTTAATTTTTATTTTCATCTATAAGATTACATTTAACTAATGAAACTGTGTTATTCTCGTTAAAATCATTTTAGTTTATTGTCATTTTTGTTGTTTTTAAAATATTCTACAGAATGTTTCGTTTAAAAAAAAAATTAATGTAGAGTATAAACTTGCAGCATTGTTAAAATAATAAACTTTGTGTTGTTTTTTTTTAGTTTTGAACTAAATAAATAAAAAAAAATTATTATTAAACTAGCAGAGAATAAAGAAAACTAGATTTTTAATTATAGATTTTTCTTGTTCTTATAACTAACAATTTTTTTTCAGAAATAAAATTAATGAAGCATATTTTATTGTTGAGAAAAATTATTACAAATGTTTGATATGTCTTCATTTTGGCAAGATTACCAACTTGTCGATGTAGCTAAAGTTTATTTGAACAGTAATAAACATTTAAATACTTTTGTTTTTATTAAACTAATTTGTTATACTTTTTACATTATGCTAATTACGTAATGTTTTACAGATTTTTTTGAAAAGTAATCAATAATAAAATAACGTAATATAAAATAAAGAATAAATAAATAAATCATTCAGTCATGTTGTACCTTTTGAAAAACATTTAGTTGAATACTTTTTTTGTAAATGGTTTTTTATGTTTAGATTATTTTACTTGTATTCATTTTTTATTTGAAATTTCCAATTTTTTTTTCTGCAATAACTGTTTACTGTTTTTGTCACAAATTATGTACTTAATGCTTTTGTTTTCGTCTAAGTCAATATATTTTACATAATGTTATATAATATTCCTTACTTGCCATTATAATTGATTTTATTATTTGATATTTAACAATATCTTAATTTTTTATTATTTAAGTATTTTTAGACTTGATACAATCTGCTTATACTTTATTTTTTAATTAGGAGAAGCCGAAGTGAATATCCCGTTTACACTATATCAAAAACATTACAGTTATTTAATCAGGAGATTTAAAACGTTTATTGAATTACAACTACAAACTTGTAGAGTATTGAATTAATATTTATAGTTTTTGTACTTTTTTCATGATATTTGACTTGTTTTAATGTATCTATTTTTTTTAAATTTAAAAACATACTATAGGTAGTTGATTTATTTATATACTTAAATACAATTTATTAATTTTTACTTTACGATTAATCTTTGGTTATTGTTATTATTTCTCTTAACTATTTAACTCTGTAGAAATCTTTGTAGATAAATTTTGGTTGTTAAATCAGATCAATTTTCCGAATTTTAATTTTAGCATATTGATATCAAGTATTGTTAAGTAATAGTTACGTTCACGCAAACTACAATTATATGTTGCGATGTGTAGTTGGTTTTTTTACAAACGCTTTGTCAAAGTTTTGAAATTTTCCAGAATCCTCGGAGGTAGATTAACAGATATGTGTGAGATTTGGAGTGACTCACCTGGAGTATTTCTGTTTTAAAATGCGATATCTCATTATATAAAAATAAGTTGGGAAGGATTTGGCAGTTGAGAATCTTTCACTGTCGCAATAGACGCTGTTGCGGCAGCTCATTCTGAGGCAGACACTACCAGTGGATTGCTATATTCGGCTACCCTCACTCAGTTTAGTCTGCAAGTTAATGCAATTTACCCATAGGTAGCACTAAGAGATATAAATTAAAGTTGGGCATCTTGTCAAAACCAGTCATATTGGTCCAATTTGGTTTGTAGCTTTTGGTGTGACAGATTTTCTTGAAAGGTACTACCTCAACAGCGTTACACCAAATCCATCCCAATCAACTATAAATTGTTTACACAAATTATCACTGACCGACTCGAATTGAAATTTGATTTCTACTAATCCATGGAGCAAATTTGGTATGGTTAGCCACATGCAAACAATACGCACGCTGATTGTCGTTTCTGTAAAGTATGGACTAGAATTCATGGAAGATATATTGCAGTTATAAAGAATATACGAAAACGCATCACTAGATTTACAAATAGACAAGGGAATTAAAACAAACATACTTCCAATTTCAATACAGCGAGTTCTGCGTCTACGTAACACAATTTCATCAAAATTGATTACTTTGTCGCTAGAAAATGTTTTTAAAAAGTTAAATTGCAAACTGTGATAACAAAGGAAGTCAACGAATACATTTCGGGCACACTATAAAATTAGACATAGCAAATTAAGCCAAAAGACTAATAAAACGAATAAAACTTTCATGTGCAGCTTTTATAAACCTCGGATAGATTTTTAAAGACATATATTTTAAGCAATGTAAAATTTTCGAAGTGTAATGGGTCCTGTAACAGTGCGTCGGGCTTTTCTAGCGCCTTTCCCGTGAGAGATAGAAAAAAATTATGCTATTAATTGCAACTGAGCATCCCAACATGAGCCAAAAACACATCGGTGAAGCAACCGGCATAAGCGAAACATGAGTACAATGCATTCTAAAGAAAAATCATGCATATCATATTCAGTTACATCAAGAACTGAGTAATACTGATTTTCAATTTTGTTCCGAATTTTGTACCTAGGCAAGATTGAAAGTACAGGAGGATCCTGCGTTTTTCCAGAATGTTATATTCTCGGATGAGGCAACATTCCATAACAGTAGATCTGTCAACAGACACAATTTTTATTGTTATTTGACTGAAAATCCGCATGTTATGAGAAAAGTTGATCATCTGCATTGATGGTCTTTGAATGTCTAGGGAGGAACTGCTGGAAACCATTTGGTCCTTCCACATTTCTTTGATCGCCATCTCAATTATTAGCTAATCTTTTTCAACATACACGAAACAGGCAGTGGTTTTAACAAGACCTGCGCATTTATTGCGAGACGTAAGGGCATTTCTATGATGAAAATTTTTCCAACCAATGGATTGGTAGGAATGTACTTACCAGATGACCTGCTAGATCTACGGATCTAACAAAACCTATTTTTTTCTAGTGGGGGATACGTAAAAGACGTTGTTTATAAGGAACCACCAACAACATTGATGAATATGCAGCAACGAATTGTGGACGCTTTGGCAAGTATTTCACCTGAAGAGTGGAAATGTTTTTTAAACGGAGAATTAATTTGTGCCTAAATGAAAATAGAAAATATTTTGAACATTTACTTCAGTATCGTTTCTGGTTTGTTTTAATAATTTTTTTATCTTTCAGGGTGTTGAAATAAAAGAATCAATCGTGTTACAGAAGTATTAGTTGTTTTTGTTTATATCACATTGTCTCTTACATTTTGACAGTTGTTTCGTCTTAGCTTGACTTACTTCGGAGCATAGAAATGTAGTGCAATGTTTACTTTTGTACAAAATTTTGTGTAATTATATAAATGTGTTAAATATCTCTGAAATTATTAACTTTAGGTATAAAGAATGAATATACCAATCAAAAGGTAATTTAAAAACAAAATTTAATTATACAAAAACATACATAGTGTTCTATTGAAAATAAGGAACCTATTAACGTTTGAAGTTTGCTAAATTCATGTTAGTTTTTTTCAAGTAATAGGTTACATATATAACAATGTTTGACACGAAATCATTAAAACAATGTTTAAAGATTCCAAAAATCTAAACCGCGTGCCAATAGAGCTAAAAATAAAGTTATAAAGCTATTTTTGTTAAAGACACAACTGTCAAATGTTTACAAAAAAAATTAATAACTCGAAAATTTTTAAGTTTAGGTATAAGGAATGGTATAGACATTTTATTAGGAACTACTTAAAAAATTTAAAAATCAAAAATATACACGGTGTCCCATTAAAAAAAATTTTTTTTGTTATAATACCGCAAACTTGGGACACCCTCTATGTTTGGAAATAATTTTACGACATAAACATTTTTAAACTAATAACATTTTGTACAAATCATTGTTTCTATTTTAAGGCGCTAGTAAAGCTCGACGCATTGGTGTAGGACCCTGTATATCGTGCGAGGAGCTACGTTTAGTTTAGAAACAATGGCTATTACTAATAAAATTTTTCATTTTGGATAATTTCCGCGTGGTCGTTATTACACAAGTTGAGCTTTTGTCACACATAGCCGTGAAAATTTTGAGAGCCTGGAACAAACTGATTGATTGAGCGTGAAGTCTCGCTTTTATAAATCGGTTTACCATCGATAAAACTGGTTTTTAAATCTCCGGCAAAAGAAAACTAAAATCTCAGTTAATACCAAAATGATTTTTAATTATTTTAATGGATTTCTTAATTTTTTGCTGAGAGTAATTAGAAACATTTGCCAAAATTTTAGTGTTTTTTAACATAATTTAATGACTCGTTTCTAGCACGTGTTCCTCCACCGCCGACTTCGAAGGTTGAGGACTACATATTTGTTGCTCTTTAATACGAATTCCCACGCTTCTAACCGTTTCTCTTATGTAGGCACGACCACAAAAGCAAAGAATGCCATCAGATTGAAAAGGAATAACGTTCTTCACCGGATTTAAGAGTTGACCCAATTTAAGAACAGTAGTAAGCCGAGTAACCATGTTATATTTAGACAACATTTTTCTTATGCATTCCGTGGTATCTTTGACATATGGTAGATAAACGACAATGGTTGAGATCTAGATTCCGCTGTTACTTTTGGTTTTGCAGACGTAAACTTTGTAGTAATTGATACTTTTTCTATTGTAATTGTTTGCTATTAACACTTTGAAACAGTTTTGTGTATATATCAAATGTTTACAATTTTTTTTTCCGGAAATACTCATTTAAGATTCTTTTGTAACATTTACCGATAAAACAACGAAATGATCGACATTCATATTTAATTCGATACGCTGAAAACTGATACGGCACGTGTTGGTCTTCCAAGGGCATACACCGCCGCTTTAGATTACAAGAACCTAAAGTGTCTTATCCTTGTAAGAATGTGATTATTTATGACTCCCTTAGTATCAATAGGATAATAGCCTATTTAATTTTAACAGAAATATAAGAAAACATATGGGTAATTTTATAAATTTTTTTTACAAAAAATGCTTCAGCGGTCTACCGTATACCGCGTATACTCATATCCTTTAGTTTATAAGCGTTTTATACAACGCAATAAAAAAACGCAAAACTGTTTTTTATTTTAGGATAAAGACTTTCTTTATTGAAAACAAACTGCACAGAAAAAAACCTTTTTGTGTTGCCAACATCGCAAACGTCAATATTCGTTCGTTAGTGTAGTTACGTAATGGGCAAAAGCTCTAGGGTGGCAAAATGAAAGCTAGAAATTGAAATTGAATTAAATTAAATTAAAGTTAATGTCAAATTTGACAGATTTAGTATATTTTAGTTTTTGTCGAACAATAGGCTTAATTTGGAAACGATAGTTTGATTATAGTTTGAAGTTCGTAAAAATATTTCTCTATTTCGACTTGAGAATTAGCGATTCTCACACTAAAATCCGTGTAAGAATAAGCAAATTCTTACACGATTTTTGGTAATGTTAGTTTTTTCAAAGTTGGTATCTCTGCATCGTAAGTTGACGTTACACGAAAAAGAAATCAAAATTATTGGAGTTTAACAATTAAAATTCAAATTTTGATGCCAAGATAAAATAAAGACGTTTTATTAATTCAGTTATTTACTTATAAAGGTGAAAAGAGATAATTTTGTATGAGATTTTAGGTTAACACATAAATTTCAATATGTCAAAATGTAAATGTTGCCAATTCAATAAAATATAAAAGTTTACCAATGTTGTTTTAAAATTAAAATTATACGAAAAATTTCAAATATTGTATTAAAATAGAGAAAATAGTATAAAACACACGTCATAGCATACGTTTCAATCACTCGGCCGCTTCATAAACTCGCCGCTGCGCGGCTCGTGTATGAAATCCGGTCTCGTGCTTGAAGCGCGTTCATTCTGTAACTTGTGTTTTAATATACTATTCTCTATTTCGACATGAGAATTAGCCATTCTTACACTAAAATCCGTGTAAGAATAAACAAATTCTTACACGAATTTTAGTAATGTTAGTTTTTTCAAAGTTGGTATCTCTGCATCGTAAGTTGACGTTACATGAAAAAGAAATCAAAATTATTGGAATTGAACAATTGAAATTCCAATTTTTACGCCAAAATAAAATAAACACGTTTTATTAATTCAAATTTATTTACTTATAAAGGTATAAAGAGATAATTTCGTATGATTTTAGGTTAACACATAAATTTCAATATGTCAAAGTGTAAGTGTTGCCAATTCAATAAAATAATAAAGTTTCCCAATGTTGTTTTAAAATTAAAATTATATGAAAAATATTAATTATTGTATCAAAATAGAGAAACTAGTATAAAACACACGTCATAGAATACGTTTCAATCACTCGACCGCTTCATAAACTCACCGCTGCGCGGCTCGTGTATGAAACCCGGTCTCGTGCTTGAAGCGCGTTCATTCTGTAACTTGTGTTTTAATATACTATTTCGAACAATGTTCAGTTCGAGTTCGGTTTGAAGAAACAAGAGTTTCCACACCATTAAGTGGCAAAATCAAAGTGATCTATATGAAAATGAAATTAGTTAGAAACAAAATTAGTTCATAGACACATGTACTTATGTACCTACATAAAATATTTAGTTTGTAAATACATAATAGAAGAAAACTTGTAACAATGATGTATGTGTTACGCCCAAACATCGAAAACGCTCAGTGAGCGAAAAAATCGACCACAACGCGTTGTGGGCGATGTTGAACGACCAAACACCGAAATAAGATACTTCTTCGGTGTGTGGTTGTACTTATTAGACCACAACGCGTTATGTGCAATTGCGAAACGGCCACAAAGCGATTTGAACAATTTAGTACCCCAATACGGCGTCATATTGTCGATGATATCCATGTGACCCTATTGCATTAGCGAGTTAAAACTGTATGTATTTGTCGCTCTGCGAATAGTGCCAAGGAAAGAAGAAAATTAAGACGAAAGGATTAGTTGTTGCGCCTATCTTGTCAAGCCATATGAATTTGCGATGTCAGGTGGATTTAATAGATATGCAGAGTGAAGCAGACGATGATTATCGCTTTATTTTCAACTATCAAGACCATTTAACTAAATTTACAATACTCAAACCACTAAAAACTAAAACGGCTGAAGAAGTTGCATATCAATTGATGGATATCTTTTGTATTTTTGGAGCCCTAATTATTCTCTAAAGTGATAATGGGAAAGAATTTGCTAATTAAAAGTTTAACGGACATGTGGCCAGGCTTGAAACTGGTGCACGGAAAGCCTAGGCATTCGCAAAGTCAATGCTCGGGAGAACGCTCAAATCAGGATGTAAGAGATATGTTGGTAGCATGGATGTTAGATAACCAGACTAAACAATGGTCAGAGGGATTAAGGTTTATTCAAAGCAAAAAGAACCGCTCGCTACATGAAGGAATTAAAAAAAGTCCTTACGAAGCCATGTTTGGTGGCACGCAAAGAGTCGGATTGGCAGATTCTACGTTGGAAAAGGAAACATACGAATATTTGGAAACGGAAGAAGATTTAGAACAGGTTTGCGTGGGCTAAGTATACCCGAACCAGATCGTGAGGCGGAAGAAGATGTAAATAGTACAGTTCCATGTGCCATATGCGAAGATTACGGTATTGTCCAACCATGCGGAAAATGCAGCGTAAGGATACACACAAAGTGTGAAATAGAAATTGAAGATCAAGTCATATGTAGCCTTTGCAGCAGGACTGACGCAATTAAAGATCAACGCGAAAGCGCTAAAACGGGGTTGGAAAAACAAGCTGCGAAAATGTTAGCTTTGTCACAGTAAAAATTGCCTCCTATTAAGGTGGGCCAAAATGTCGTAGTTAAAGTTCCAGACGTAGATAGAGGGCAACTTGCTCCCAGAAATGTGTTTACAGTTGAAATGAATTTACCCTCGCTGATTCCAATTTTATTGCTGAATCGGATATTCCCAGCTCATCATTAACTCTGAGAAAAGCTTCAGCTCTCTCATCTGGATCAAGACAAGGATTTGTGATCTGCCATTGCAAGCGTTATTGTAACACAAAAAGATGCAATTGTCGGTCCAAAAAGGTGCTGTGCAATTCAAAACGCCACAACAGCAGTGCCTGCAAAAACAAATGGTTTCTTCTTTCATTATCTTTGTCTATTTTTAGGGTACATTAATTTTATTTTTACTGTTTCCTTCTGTATTTTTGATTAATAAATTAATAATTTCAAATATTAATCATATCCTTTTAAAGTTATTTAAGATTTTTAAGTTACGCTTATCATTTCGGGTTGTGATTGTCCTACATTGTTCAAAACGCGTCGTGGTCGTTTCACAATTGCACATAACGCGTTGTGGTCTAATAAGTACTACCACACACCGAAGAAGTATCTTATTTCGGTGTTTGGTCGTTCAACATCGTCCACAACGCGTTGTGGTCGATTTTTTCGCTCACTGAGCGTTTTCGATGTTTGGGCGTAACATATGCATCTACATATGTATTTTACTATTGTTTCAGAATCTTTGGTTGGAAAAAAATTTTTATAATACGCTTCACACTTACTAAAATGCTGAAATGTTGTCCGGTACATTTTTATGTCAATTGATCAGACGGCGGTTTGTTTAGTTAGTATTTATAAAGAGTCCAAAATGTCATAAGATACTCGTTAGTAATCAGATCTTTGTCAATGTTGAGGTAGTCTTGTAAGTTAAAATCTGTAGCAATTTTATAGAATTGCAGCAATTCATCGTCCTCTTTCCATTCATTAATGTTTTCTACCAATCGTGTTTTAGAAGAACAATTTTTATAGTGATTTTATTTACTTCGTGAATCCAAACTTTTTCCAGTTGGAAAATTCATTTTCTTTAATTGACCGTGTTGTTTCCTTAAATGATTTTCCATTGATTCAAGTCTATATGTTAAAGCAGAAGTGTGTGCCGGACAATGATTCACAATTATGGTTATTTTTCAGTGTTGCCTCGTTATTTGTTTGTCTAAGTTTACTAACCACTCTTCAAAAAAATTGCTTGTCATCAACGCATTCTTATTAAAACGACAATCGACTTTACTTAGCTTTGTTCCTCTGAAAGATTGCAGTTTTTAGTTTTGCCGATTACCAGAAGTTTTAGTCATGTTTGCTCTTACTAACACAAACATTTTTATGAAGTATATATATATAGACATATAAACCGGTTGCTGTTGAGCCCGTAGAATATATAAACGTTACGCTCTGTAGCCCGAAGAAACGCTATTAAGCCCGGTTTCGGGCTCATCTACGTATCCATGTGTATATAATCAAAATACGATTATATAAGCATCAAAACGTGTAAATCCAAAAATTTGGCCGGGCTTCATATTGTACCGTTTATATCTTCATTATATATAAAATAGTTCAAAGTTAGTCGCTGCAGAGGTCGCTTTTATATATAAACTGTCTACAGACACGGACGGTACGTTGTGTAGCCCAACATGCGACAACGTTGGACGGGCTTAATAACAAGCAGTAAACGTATAGTCTAAGTGTATATTACGTTAGTATGAATTTTATGCACTTTTTGAGTATCATCACGTTTTAATAATTTTTCACAATAACAATACAAACGGTTTTAGTCAAAAATCGGAAGTTGATTTTTAAAAACGTTTGCAATTTCTACGTGATGCTTGTACGTACTTATATAGAATGTGGTACTTTTATAACTATTAAATTAAATTTAAAAAAAGGATTGAAAAAATTGTTTAAAAACCTCTAAAGAGATTTGGATCAAAAGTACAATATAGGTAGCTAAGAAACTTTAAAGTTATAAGAATGATTTGTTGGTTCATTCATGATGTGATACCTATAAAATAATTTGAAACATAAATACATACATTTAATAAAAACAATATAACGAAAAAGGTATGTCTTAGGATATGATATTAGCATTTCTCATATATTTTTTTTTCTTTTACTAAAAATCTTTAAAAACAATGTAGGAATCTTGTTTTGTAGTGTAAAGATTCTTAGAAGCATGGAAATTTTTTAGTAGTCTGAAAGAGTTTTGTAAAATCAGTTGGAAAATATTACTTCTTGTGAAATAATTATGGAAAGTTATGATAATTTTGCAGATAACACTGTACAATTCAAAAAAATTAAATTTGGTTTTACCAACACAAAGCTTTTACAAACAAAATTGAAAAAAAAGAATTGTCCTAGCAGAAAGAGAAACAAAACTTACAGTAATAAATTTTAAAATCGACACAGAGTTTTTAAGTAATTATGATGACAATTTACTTAAAAGTTAGAAAAATAATAATTAAGACAAACAGTTAATCCACTTCTTACAAGAAATAAGATATTTTTTTAAAGTTTGAGTTATTTCATATGAAATCGTCTAAAAGTAAAAGATGACTTATTTTAGAGTCCTAAAAAAGAAATCTACGCACATTTAGTTTTGATGAACACCCGTTTTCACCTGACCGAATTGAAAAACATAATTTTTATGCTTTTTTTGAGTGCACAACGAAAATTTATTCAATACCGATCAACAATGACGCGCTGCTAAAAATACGTTTTTTAACTTATTTTCAGTGATTTTTAACCGACTCTAGTGTCTATGTCGTTTAATGTAAGCACCTAATGTTATTCAGAAATTAAGTTTAATTATCCTAAAAAGGATAAACCCAACAACTGATCAAAAAAACCCACTTTTAGTACAAAAAAAATGCTTGAAATTCGATGAAAGCGCGTTTTTCAGGCTACATTGGTCGTCTTGTTGTTGTCACATTCTTAGTGTCGATACACTTTTTTTAAAGCAAATCTCTAAGTAATTTTATTAGGTTAAAAATATTATTTGCAATTGCTTACTTTTTTGTGTAGTTTTATCTATTTTGTTTGTATCTTATAGTATAGCAAGTAGGTTGAATGTTTTTTTAAACGTGATATTATGTTTTTATTTTCATTGAAATTGTGTGTATTGTAAGTGAGATTTATTACGTAAATATAACATATGATGGAATATTGAATTTTTTGAAACAAAACATTATATTTTCTTAGAAGGTTTAGCTTATTGGCTTAACGATATTGACAGCATCACAATTATAGAAAACTGAATACCTTTACGGTATCAACTAGCTGTGACCGTGAGAAACCTAAACTATATTAAATTATTGTACCTTTTTATGTTATTATCTTATTAATACATGTGTTACAGCAGCTTGAACATTCACACTCGATACAAAAAACTAATTTTTATGCCAAGAATTTCGTTAGAGCAGAAATCCAACATTGTTTCTGGAGTTACTATATGATGATCTGCAGTTCGTTCTAAGCTTTTTTTAATAGTTTGTGACGGTCCGATTAATGATAAATCTGTTACTTTAATCGGCATTTAACGTCCACATTAAGGAACAAATAAATTGAGTGAAAATGTTTCAGACTACTTATTAGAATTCCTCAATTTCGTTGTTTGAAACAGAGTATTCTATTTACTATCACATACATATTTTAATTTCAACTAAAATTTCATGATAATGTTGTATGACATACTGTATGCCCAAAACTAACCTTTAAATTTATTTCCGATTTATTAAAAAAACTTTGTGTGCGTAAATAAGAATATGTAGGTACAAACATGTAAACAGGTTGTTGTTGAGCCCGTAAAACATATAAACGCTACGTTCTCAAGCCCGAAGAACCGTTATATATCCCAGTTTTAGGCGCATCTCTGTATATATGCGTATGTCATCAAAATACGATTGTAGAATCATTATTTTTTTTATTACGCGGTATATTGTAAGTTTGATTTAAAAATTAATTTGTGCTTGTCAAATGACGACAAATAACACACTCTAGGTTAGTCGTGGTACTTGCGGCAACGGTTAAATTTAACATTTCTTTAAAAAAGTTGCCAAAAACAGAGTTACATGCGGAATTTTAAAGAAAATTATTTAATTTGCCGCCGTTTTGAGCAGGTTTTTTTTCAGATAAGAATTTGCTAATACACAGAAGTTATAGCTTACAATTTTGAATTATATTTACAAATAAAACAAACTTTGCACTAATCATAAAAAGAGTTTAATGCTTGAATACAGTTTTTATTTTAAATCTGCAGAAAGTTTATTTGTTACGTCAATATTAATCAAGTTAAATTTAAAAAAAAAATTATTAGATCAGAAGATGTTTAAGAGAGTTATCTGCAAAGACTAAACGCAAATGTTAAAATTTCAGATCATTCGAATTTCGTGTATAATATTGGCAACACAGTCGGGGTTAACAGCGCGCTAATAACGTCGTGTAGAAAGGCGTTACCGCCCGGGCTCATCGGGCACCTGTTTACATATTGGGCTCAATTGCGTGCAGTTTATACCTATATATATATATATATATATATATATAAATTTAACTTTATTTGTTGCCTAAGCTTACAAATTGGTTCGTGCTTTACAATTACTACTTTACATAATATTTACTTTTTTTTTGAAATACACAAAGAGGGATAGCTCGAAACCATGATCGCGATCAAAGTTATTGGGGTGTTTAATGATTTCTATGCTCTCTCGGAATTTCCGGTTGAAAAAGAATAGAGATTTGGCAATCAACGAAACATTATCAAAATCTATCTTGTGACCTGTAGTAAAATGATGTTCAGCAACCGCATACTTGGAATTATGCTTTTTCCTTATGCAACGATCATGTTCCGAAATGCGGGTAATGACTGAACGACCGGTTTCACCAATGTAAATTAAACCACATAAACAAGGAATCTGGTATACACCTTGAGATGAAAGTGTAGGAAATTTGTCTTTGGCAGAAGGAAGAATCTGAGAGATTTTGCCTGTTGAGTTGAATATGGGTTTAATACCATTCTTACGAAGAAGTTTGCCTATTTGATCTGTAACCTTGTGAATGTAGGGTAAAAAAGCTAATTTCTCAACCATTTTTTTCTTATTCCCGTTATTACATCCCCCTTTGCTCTCCCTTTATTCTTCTCTCTTTCTGCATGTTGCACCACCCACTCAAATTCCTCTGGCAACTCTTTTTTCTACCACTTCCATTCTGTTCTTGAGGTTTTTTCTTCGATTTCCTCCGTTATCTTTTTAATGTCAGGTGATCTTATTGTTTTCTTTCTTCCTTCAAATATTTGTTGTCTTTCCTTTTCCTCTTCATTTCTCTCTCTTTTATTCATTCCTTTTCTTTTTTTTATATTTTTTTGAATTTTTTTTAATTCCTCCTTACCTTCTTTTCTTACTTTTTCGTGTTTCAAAACGTCCTACTTGTAGTGATTTTGCTTTAATTTCGATTTAAATGCAATAATTTCTATTAATTTAGAAGGTTATCTTTTATCGCTGACCTTCTCGATTATACTGTTTATTCACCTTAATCTCACTTGTATTTCACTTTTGTGTTTCCTTAAGTGTAAATACGACCTTCTGCATTGAAAGTTACCACAAGAATCTATTAAGTATATATTTATCGTTCTTAAAAGTGAGGATTCAGTTAGTGTACAATTGAGAAATAAGCCGGTTTCGTCTAGGTTAAAATTGTTTTTTTGGTTCGTACAAGAGCGTGTTTTTTTTAAATGAATCATCCCGGTACATTCTAATAACAAATATGATGCGCCCACTTTGAAATTGTTTTATTAATATCTTTGTACACACAGGTTGTTACGTGCAGTTTTACCGCTAACTTAAAGCAAGCGGTTAGCTCGATATTCTAGAGAGAGTGTCGCAATGATCCTCGGTGTGCTAATTACAATAAATAAAAGAGCGCCAAAATGAGTAAACATTTATTGCATTGAATTATTAGCTTAACTTACTTTTGTCTGTACTACTGTTTTTCAACTGTAAATTATCCGATTTTGTACAATTGTCTGATCATCTACAAATTGCAGTGTATATAGGTGCGTGTTGTCGTCTATTTCTATTCCCATCCCCGTACACTTTCTTTCCTAGTGATGTAACACTTTCTTGGGGTATATTTAAACAATGTTGGTGACACGCAGCACCCTTGTCGTAGTCCTTTTGTAACCTTAAATGGCCTCGGCAGCCTGCTTCCTATTTTGACTTGTGATATTGAATCTTTGTATAAGTTGCGGAGTGCTTTAATTAAGTGATTGTTAATATTTGTTTCTGTAAGGGTTTTCCACAATTTGCACAAATGTACATAGTCATATGCTTATCGTCAATAACAAGAACAGCTTGGGTGTTCCGTTTTTTATCATTTTTGCATATATTCACTTGAGACCACATGCTCTCCCATTTTTAAAATCGTTTATAGCTTTTATCACCATTACTTCGTCTATTTTTGCTTCTTCATTTATTCATATATTTTCTATCTCATGTTCCTTTGTTTGGCATTTCTCTCCGGTTTCTCCTAACAATTCTTGATAGTGCTTTACCTTACCCATGTGTCTTCTGGAATGATCTGCAAGTTATATGTCTTTGTGTGGCTGCTTCTTAGCTTTTTATTTTTTTATAAATTTCCAGGATTATGAACGTCTTCTTCCGCCAATATATGTATCTATTTCTTGGCACTAATTGTCCCATGTTATGTAGTTATACTATTATTCTTCTTGTTTGTCGTTTGATGTATTTATACTCTTCTCTGTCTTCTTCTGTTTCTATTGACGTATTGTTCAATATTTTTCGTTTCACTAGATTTTACTGCTGTACTTTCTTCCAACATTATTTTCTAGCGCTCCTTTTCTTGCTGCGTGCAAATTATCTATCATGTTATTGTATAGTTCTGGGAATGTAGTGTTAATGTCGTATGTGAATTCATTTTTTCTATAAAAAAACTAATCTAAGATTTTGAAAAAATTAGATAGCCCAATTAATTGTAGCTATAACAACCTGAAAATTATATGCATTTTTTTAATTATTGTTTTTTGTTATCGTAAATGCTGTTTGATTCAGTCTACCTTTGTATTTTATAATTGATATTTATCTTGACGATGTTATATGCATTTTGTATCAGTTATTTATTTTATTTATATAGCTACATACTGTAAATAAATTCTTACGTGTTTCTGTTTACTATAATATCTCATTCATTTTCTAATTATTTTGACCGTTCTGTCACATTACATTTTTCAATACGCTGGTTTCTTCTGACTCTATGAAGTGTGTAAACAAAAGATAGCTTTTTGAATAATTTATGAAACTATTTAATATTTTTTAACCAATTAAAAAATGTTATTACTGTAAATAACAGTAAAGCATTTTTAGGTAATATTGTGTTGAACGAATTTACAAATTGTGTATTTATAAGAACCTGTATTGTGCGGTTTTATTACTTATTTTAAAGTTATTTCTATTTTATTAGCAGTAAGCAGTTGCACTAATGATGTGATATTAACACGAACGTTGTTAAATTTATTTACTGTTAGAGCACATCGTGGATTTCATGATTGATTTATGTGATAAAAACAATCTACTTTTCAAAAGTTTTGAAGAAGTAATTATTTTAGTTATTATTATTTTCTTATTTTAAGAAATAGTAATTTGTGATTTGGAATAAACTCTTTTAATACAAAATATGTAAAATTTAAATGTAATTAAAATTAGTTTAATATGACACAACTGATCATTCGTCGTTTTGTTTCCTCAAAACCTTTCTAAATAAAAGACGAATTTATCCAATATGTAAAGTGTTTACTAAATAGGGACGGATGTTTCGCATTTTGTAGGGAGAGCCTATCGTTAAATATTAATATCTGTTTGCAATGTCCACAAACTGCGATTGATTTTGCGGCTTTTATATTTGCTGCATTTTATTTGGCATCTGGTAGAAGGACGTATTAAATTTTAAATTTTTCTCTTTTGTGTTTATTCGTGAAACACATTTGTTACTTCGCTTAGGTTAATTTTAATCATGTTTACGATATATTTTATACAACAACGTCTAATCAAAATTAAATTTGAAGGGAGCACAAATAAGTTTGGCAATTAACAGATGCATTCAATTGCTGTTTGTTGAAGGATTTGTCGAACTATGGTCAGGCTACTTACGTGACAGATCGCGCCATGGTAATCAAGGTAAAAGTTTGTTCGCTTTTTAATTATATCAGACGCAGTTTAAATTTTAATTAAGTTGATGTCGTTAGTAGTATTTTTTTTATTGATCAAATCTGGAAAAATGAGATGTTCAAGTATAGCACGGTCGTCATGACTACATCTACGTATAATGACTATCATCGTTGCTATGAAACCGTGTGTGCTTTTAAAAATCTATAGAAGGATGTTAGTCAATTTCTTAAAGCAGTTAAAAAATAATTATTTTCTTAAACGCAATAAGTACGAGTTAATACCTATAGTTTTAGATTTTAGACCTTCAGAAATAAAAATTGTTTTTTAAGTTTATTTTTATAAAATTTTATAACTACATTCGTCTACAACTTAAGTTTCGAATTATGCAAAGGTTGTCTATACCTAAACCACTATTACGTGTAATTCAATTATGTAAAGCTCTTGAAAATCAATTTATACCACAAAAAATTGTATTTTGTGCAAACAACTGCTAATGTTACTTTCATCCATAGTTGTTAAAGTTTATAAATGCAGCCATGTAGAGCTTGAAATATAATCATTTTAAAATTCAAAGTTATTTGACCTGTTAAGCTACAATTACCATAAGTAGCTAGAGCGATGAAGCTTAGAGCTTGTATCAAATTTAAATTTTATCCTATTGTTAACACACGATACTTATTTAAAGAATTTAAAGTGACTTATTTTTTCATTTTCAAATTTTGTTTTATTTAAAAAGTTAGTAATGGTCAGTAACTTTATCAATAACAAACCAAAAACTTTAAAACAAAGACAAAGTAGTCATATTTGAGACAAATGTCTACGAAAAAAGTTGTGTAATTTTACATGTCAACAACCAGAATTTAGAAATTAATTCTTACAAGTTTACAATTAAAAACATTTTGTTAACAGAACTTAAACATAGTATTATCTAATTTAGACCAGTGGTTCCCAAACTCTTTATTTGCCCACGGACTCTTAAGTGGAAAAAACTACATAAATACATAAAATAACAAATTACAAATTTAACTTTGATGTCTTGAATGGTAAATGGTGACATAAAAATGAAATATAAATAAAAAATTTTGTTGAAAAAGTATTCATTGAAATTATAACTTTTGTTTCAAAATACAAAAACAGATTAATTACTTGGACGAACCTGATGGGATGTTATGAGTGTATGTCCAGCTCAATGTTTGCGAGTAGCAACCGCAAATCCAAGTACTAATTTCTAGTAGTTTTTTTTGTAATAAGGCTCATAACGGCACTGAATCTACGTTCTACTAAATAGGAAGACGAAACAACAATCAACAGCTTCTGTACATTAACCCATAATGCTGGATATAAAATTGGGATCTGTTTTTGTAACCAGAAGTTGTCGTATCTATGTTTAAACATTATAGTTTCAGCTCCTCATTTGTGGATAATTCAATAAATTGCTTTTGTATTAGTTGTTTTTGAGCTCTGAGTTTGATTACTTGCAAAAGCGTTCAACACCCAGTCAGGAATATCTAGTGAATAATGTCTTCAAACGTTTGGTTAAGGCTCGCATGAAACGCCGTTAAGTTTTGACAGTAAGCAAACAAATCTTCGTCTCTTTTTTGCAATTTTGAAAGATTTGGAAACTGAAAACATTCTCCTCTTCCCAAGTTTTGTTTGTACCGTAAAACAAACGCCGATATTACACTTTTAGCCTTGATTAAATTTAATGTCACTTTGTAGTTTCAAATTGCTCTCGTTAAATCTGGCACATAAATCAGTCATATAAGCGACGTCATTTTTTGAGATAATTAAATTGTGCCCAAAATTATTGTCATTGCTATCCGGGAATTCCAACACTGAATTAAAGAGCGAAGAGAAGCAATCGAAACATGCGCTTTTAGATAACCAACGTACTTCTGTGTTAAGTAGTAATTGATTATAGTTATCATCATTTTCTAAACAAATAAAAAAAATTGCTCTAATAACATAATGTAGTGATTCATGCAAACGTTCACTAAGGTTTTTTACGACTAAATGATGTCGATGATAGACACAATCTACCGATAATGCATTTGGTATAATTTGTTTTAAGTATGCCAGAAAGCCTCGGTGTTGTTCGACCAGATGATATTAGCCAAGGGTACATCTTTTACATCGAAAAATTTTTTTAATTTAGTAAATAACGTTTCACCTTTTGTATCAGTTTCCAAACATTTAGCAAATAATAAATTTTCTTCTTTTACAAATCTCACATAAGTTGTTACTTAATTGCTGGCAACTAACTCAGTTGGATTTGGAGATTTGAGTTGTAAGGTTCGTAGTGCTATAATATAAAACAAGTTAAAAAAGAGCCAAAACGATTAGAAACTAGAACGATAGACACCGTTCAAATCTAGTCATCACTGAAATAGAATAAATGACAATCACTGTTTATAACGACAAATATTTTTATTTCTTTTATTCTAATAATGAGAGAAGAAGAGGTCAAAAGAATTACGTAAGCAACGCAAAATTAGATACATATATAGTAACAACAAATAATTCTATAAATATCACAGTTATAGCTTTGATAGAAGTCCTGGAGGGTAGGCAACACTCCAAACATACAGTTATTAAAGTACATACAATATAACAAAATCAAGTAATACGTAATTTTTGAGTTAATCGTTGATTTTATGTAAAACTAGTGATTTCACAGTCGTAGCAACTCGCATTTAACGTGAATTGAAACCGTAGAAACAAAAATCTGCATGCGTTAATTCTAATAATAGCGATATCTATGTCGCACGTATTTCACGTTTGACAAATGCACAAATTAATGACAAATAAATCTAAAACTGCCTCAAAAATAAAGTAAAATTAGATATAGGATCGTATCACAATTAAATTGCTTATCGACAATGAGTCGTAGTCAAATGGTTTTCACTATTCTTATTACAAGTGTCCTCCAAGGTTATTCAAACATCCCAGATTGTTTCGGAAGTGACTTAATTAACCAAGAGCCCCTTTTAGTAAGTGTTTCTAATTTTAGTCTCCAGTGGAAGGTAATAGAAATCATGAATATTTCTAAATTGACCCAACACGTGGCGGTATCGTAAATCGCTACGCCTATTACGGGAAAATTAACGTAAATTCATGCTTACCCCAGAAAGTCTTCCACAAAAGCAGTAAAAATAACACACCCATTTATAATACAAATAATTGTGAAAATGTAGAAGTGAACACTTTGCTGGGCGCTTACGTTAGACTATATATGAGAAGCGGATCGCAGTCAACGGAAAAATAATTTTTCAATTTGACATTTATTCCTGCCCCTGCGACGAAAAGTGGGCGTTTTGAAAATAAATCTTATACAGGGAACAAACATCATAGTCTAACATTTTTAACATAACAAAGCTAAAAGCTAAGTTTCGTTTCCTGGTAATGTTGACTTGTCAAGCTGAATAAAGATTTTAGATGTTTTTAAGTAACCACATAAAGGCTTTTCTACACACTGAGCCATTTTGTCGATCTTTCTTATTATTACTCAGTGGAATTCTTTCTCTCTCTTGTCATTGTCACCTCTTTTAAATGTTGTCCCTATGAGTTTTTGCAATGTCGGTGTTTTCAAATATTTGTCTTTGATTGTTTGAAAAAACTTTAAATCTTTATCGTTTTTGTCACTATGGATTTTTATTAAATGTTCCTTATGCTTAAAAGGTTTCATTGAATCGTTTGACATCGTTTTATTACATAGAAGACACATAGGTAAAGTACTATTTTTTGGTGACGGAATAAAGCCATATTTTATATATTCAACACTGTATTGTCTGCATTTTTCTTCGGCTCATTCATACTCTTATACTTACGTAACGAAAGTACGCTTTCTGCGTAACAATACAAAAATTATCCTTTTTTTGTCCAGGACTAGAAAAATTTGTTGTATGCACTTCACGTCCGTCTGTAGGAACCATTTTGGGAATCACTGGTCTAGATATTACAATTTTATTTATAGAGGCATATGGTAATAAACATTGGTATGGATAGAACAGAGCTACGAGTTGTTTTATTGCTAACTGTTGCTATCAGTGGTCTTATGTAATAAATAAATAAAAAGGGTCAACGCAAAGTTTGACAAAAGTTGTTTTTAGATGTATGGCCAAAACTTTTTGTAATCATAACTTTAACAATTGTAGTTAGCAAAATAATTATTTTCATAATAATAATGTGATTATTTTATACTCAATGCTGTAAAAAACTAGTTTGTTTCCAATTAATTAAGAATTTATCTATAATTATGCACCTATACTTGAAGTAAAATTTGACTGATATGATTCATAGAAGATTGGAGACAGATGACTTTTCGTAAAGCCGTAAATTCCAAAGACAGTGTATGTGTACAATAAATTTGAGTAGATACGTCATGTTTTTTAATTAGACGTGGCGAAACATTTTATTATCAAACATATTTAAAGCTTTAAAATTTGTATGCTATTTTATTACTTACGTTATTATTGTTTCAGGTACGTCCTTCTATAAATATTTCGCATTCAACCAGGTAAGTGATTTTCAAAAAATGTAGATGAATTTTGATCGACATTTTTTAACCCTCGGATATATTATTTACTTTTACATAAACGGTGTCTCATATATTTGCTTATTAAAACTTGAAAAATGCGACAAAACAAATTTATAGAAATAAAAACACATTTAAGACATCATTTTACAATAAAAAAAACAAAAACAAATATGTATTTTAAATATTTATATATTAAGAACACGGTTTTTTGTGCTTTTGTAGCTTACCCCGGTTATTTTTGTTACTGAGTCTTTTTAATGTATTTTACTTGGTTTTGTTATTAATGTGTTGCTGTTAACTTCTATTGCACATTGTTTAGCTTTTGTTTTATTTTGTTTGTACACCTTATCCGTAGCTAAGATTTTTATTCCTCGTTTCCCGATTGGGAACTAACCGCAAGCTATAGGGTGACTTAACTTCAAGGATGCGGCGTGTTGTCTACAGATCTAGCGTTTCATTTGTATATATTTTTTCTTGAACTTGATTACAGAAATTCTTGGACGATTGGCTAGTTATTATTTTGTTCTTTCGCTTTCGTTTATTTTGAATAAGTATTTATTTACTCTTCCGCGACCGGCTATTACATGGGTTGTCCAAATGCTTGGTATCCATTTTTGCAATTTTTACATTTACATTTTGTCTATATTGCCTTTTGTTGAGTTACTCCACTTTTGCTGCCATAGGTTTAGGTTTTCTTTTCTTAATTTGTCGTATGCTTGCTTAAGTAGCATTTTTCTGTACCCTGGTTCTTCGTGCATCTTGGTTGTTTTCTTGTTAATTCTGATTCGTCATTTTGTTATTTTCGGTACTGTGCTTCTCATCAGTTCAGTCGTCTGGGCACAGTTTACGGTGTTGCCGTTCTTGGAGCCTTAATGGTTTTTGCCAGTATTCCGCTAATCTCTTTTATTTTAGCATTATATGGTATTTGTTTTATCGTGTTGCTAATAGCCCATATTTTTTGGCGTTCGTATATGCTTTTTTTATTGACGCTGTACCATATTTGGCTGTGTCAAGTATTTGTACTAGTTGTTATTACTTCAATATTTTGCTCCCCGTTAGATTTTTCAGTTTTTTCTATTTTTATTTTTATTTTATTTTCTGCGCTAGTTCAGTCGATTGTGGTTTTCTTTCTTAAGGCTGTATGGATCTCAGGCGGTGGCTTCGTATAGTAACACTGTCTTCTTATATAGTGTGGAAAAGCCAAATGAAATAAATTAATTATTTTAGTTACTGTACATATTTATAGTAAAATCCCAGAACAAGTCAAATTTAAATTATAAATTGACATTATTCAGCGTGAAATGCCCTACCTTCAACCCTTTGCGAGTGACAGTTCTTTTCAATAATTTTATTTTTTTCAAATTTATCGCAGAAATTTCATTTAAAAAAATCTTTTAATTACCAAAATTCGCTACAACGCATGCTAACCGCGAACGTCTTGTCAACATTCTAATCTTAAAAAAAATGTCTTGTAACTTTATTTAACATATCAGGCGTTACCGACCTAATCGCAAGCGTTATTCGTCCTTTTAAGACATTTAAATCAATGTGTTTAGTTTTGTTCACAATACTCTTCACATATCCTCATATAAAAAGCTCTAATAACTTAAGATCAAGTAATCGAGCCGGCCATTCTATCGATCCTCGCCGCCCTATCCACCCATATGGAAACATTAGGTCAAAGAAGTACCGGTTATTGAGTTGTAATGTGAGGGTGTCCACATTTTCACGTTGAATAATGTCAATTTATGATTTAAATTTGACGTGTTTTGGGTTTTTCTATAAATATGTGCAGTAACTGAAATTATTAATTTATTCTGTTTGACTTTTCCATACTTTATATTAATTTTGGAGTGTCTTTGTTAAGACCTCACGTTTTTTTTTGTTTGTTTGTTAATCTTATATGGGTATTGAGTCTTATTCTCTCTTCTATTGTACTACCCAGAAACTTGATGCTGCTGACTATCTTGATACGTTTTCCATTTAATAGTGCTTTTGGTGGTCTTTAGGTGTTTAGCTTGCATTTTGATAGTATTACTTCTGATTTTTTTGGCTGAGATATCCATTTGATTGTTTTGATACCACTCATACGTATACTTGCGTGACTTTATTTTCTAAATCCCGTCTTGAGTTATGTTTAATGATTATTATTTTATTGTCTGCATACGCTATTTCATCCAGGTCTCGACTAAAATTGGTGTCGAAAACAAAATTTCACAGGAAGAGCCCAAGTATAGAGTCTTGTGACCACCCTTTTGTAATATTGGCCGTTTTTATTTGATTTGCCGTTTTTATTGTGGCACGTCGACCTTGTATGCAGTCTTGTATTAGGTTGTATAGCTGTAATGCTTTTTAAGTTACGTAACATCACCATAAATTGTCAAACGCTTCTGCTATGTCTAAAGACATTGCTAAGTTATACTTGTCTTCTTTGTTGCTTTTTTTGTTGAGTTTTTTGATCGCGTCTTTTGTTGATTTTTCCTCGATAAAGCCATTTTTTGACTGTTAGTTTTTGTAACATTTTTCTTAAAGTTGCTAACAGCACAATAAGCTTGTATGATTTGACGTCTGGTATATCATGTGCGCTGCTGCGTTTTTTAGTTCATTTATTGTGAAGGAGGTTTCTTTTGTTGTGACTGAGCTCTATTAGTTTTTGTGTCAGTGCTTCTGTTTTATCTTTGTTTTTGGGTATTCTAAGTTTCATTCTCTCTTCTTCTTTAGCTAATTTTTAGAAGGTCTGCCAGTCAACTTTTTTAATGGCGTATTTTAGATAGTTCGTATTATTATGCGTGCTGGGTTCGGACTGAGAATGCCATTCCCACGTTATTAGGCAATAAACGTTAACTGAGGCATTGTATGAGACTTTCCAGTCTTTTATGTTACCGAAGCATTTTTCAAGGACTAGGGTGACGTCTATATTTGTCTTGCCATTAGCTACGTATGTGCTAGGGTTATCGGGCAGATTTAAAGCTTTGAACCATGTCTTTAATTTGGCACCATTTTTGATTTATTGGATCGCTATGCCATAGGGTGGAGTTTGTGTTGTGTGACTTTTTGTTTACGGTAACTATAAAATATTTAAGTCAGATAATGGACAAGAATCTTGTAGTAAGAGCTTTCAAAGTTTTCTCAAAGTTATTAATATGGCAGAGCGTTTAAATTGTACCATCATCGAAAAATGAATCTTATTTGATACAAACATGGATACTAATTTCTGAGCTGAAACAGCCAGTACAGCAGTATATTTAAAGAATCCTTCTTTAGCGGTTGGTCTTACTAAAACGCATTGAATAATTTGGGTATATTTCGTAACACAATAATGGTTCATATCCTTAAAGCGAATAGAATAAAGTGGGATAAAAAATATGCACAGATGATATTTGTTAAGTACAGCGATGCTACTAAGGGTTACAGAGTCTACAATCTGTGCAAAAATTCTGTAACTATAAGTCGTGACGTAATAATTATGGAAAATACCAAAAATGACAATATTAATATTTTAATTCACGAAGAATCCAATATAACACAATTCAATGCAGATATTGACAGTGATACAGATAGCCAATTATCAGTGGAGGAAAATACCGACAGTAGTTAATCAGTGGAGTTTATCTAATGTGCATGATGACAGTTCTGATTTAAGTTATTTGCTGGGAATAGACACAGACAATTTAAACAATGCAAGTGTTCAAAGGTAACAACGAGTACAAAAACTTAAAACATATGACGATATGACGATTATGTTGTTTACCTAAGCACGAATTGTACCAAGCACGTAGACATGGAAAATGAACCCAGTGCAATATCCGAACCATTGTCGCAGCCAGACAGACTTTTTTTCGAGAAGGCTATGGTAGATAACTTGCAGTCATTTAAGGAAAATGACGTTTAGGAACTAGTTGACGCTCTGGCTGATGCAACAGTGGTGCAGTGCAAGTGGGTTTTTAAACGTAAATCCGATTGTGATAATAAGGTAAAGTACAAGGCTAGTTTACTGGCAACAGAGTTTACGCAAAAACCCAGTATTGACTATGATGAAATTTTTTCACTAGTAGTTAGGCATAGTACTTAAAGATTATTATTTACTCTAGCTGTTTATAATAATTTTGTGATTAATTTCTTAGATGTGACAAATGCTTTTTTAAACGGTTTCTTCAGCGAATATGTTTATATGATATCACCAGATAATTTAAAAATATGTATGGGCTTAAATAGTCTTCTATAGCGTAGTATCAAATGGTTGAGGAAGATTATTTAAGTTTATCTTATAAAAAATCAGATTATGAACCAAGTTTTTTATTAGAAAACGGAGCAAGTTTATTACCAGTGTAACATTTTACTTAGATGATTTTTTCATATTTAGTGACGATCAATTAGAAACTAGTTTTTTAAAAACAGAATTAGGTAAAAAATTTAAAATAAAAGATCTCGGTGAAACTAAGCAATGCTTGGGGATTAGAATTAATATTGATAAGCAAAATATTCCATTAGTTTAAAAGTCATATGTTGATAAGTTGTTTAAAAAATTCAATATGAATGATTAAAAAAATATTAGTACACCGATTGAGACAAATTTAAAGTTAGGAAAGGGTAAGAAAAATGAGTGTAAAAATGTATCCGTAACAGCAACGTATGTATTTATGTCTTCTCGCTAGACCAAATATTTCGTATGCAGTAAGTTTTCTGTCAATATAATAACTGTTATAATGAAACGCATTAGACTTATGCAAAAATAATTTTAAGGTATTTACTGTCTACAAAATTTGATTCTTTAGTTATTTCTAAGTCTAATAACCTTAATTTGCAAGGTTTTATTAATGCCGATTAGGCAAACAATATTCTAGATAGAAAGTGTTATACAGGGTTCTGCATTAAAGTTTCACGTGGTTTAATTTCATGGGAGAGTAGAAAGTAGAATATTGTAGCACCCTCTAGTACCGGGGCGGAATGGCCCTCTCAGAAGCAGCTAGAGAAGCCATTGCAAAATTTAATATGCGATTTAATTGGTAAATTGAATTGGATAATCCTATTTTCTACACAATATTGATGTTAGACATCATTTCGTAAAAGAAGCGATTATAGACAATCTTATTTCTGTGTTTGCAAACATCTGATATGATAGAAGATATATATTTACAAAAGTTGTGTTTTGCTAAACCTGATACGTTTTTGAATCTTTTAGGAGTGATATTAGAATAAGTAGGTAGGTCTTATGTTGGTGTTTGCTGGTTTTATATTTAGATCTAGTGGAGGTGTAATAAATATTTCATTAGCTTGTAATATAAAACAGGTTATTTTAAAATGGTGTGGCTATCGCCATCTATCGATTAGATTATACGATCGTGTTTTTCAAAAACAAAATTAAATATGCTTTGGTGTAAGCGGGTGGAAAGGAAGGCGAGAGACAAAGTGCGTTCGTCTTCAAGATAGATAGATACGTATGTGTTCGGAATAGTGTTAGCATTGACAAAGTGGGAAAATTGGGATATTTAAAAACTATGTACTATCGTAAACATGTCAGCAGGTGACGCTATTAGTTAAATACTGTTTTCTACAACGCACTAACAAGACAAAGACGGGCAAATACATGATTACACTCCAACACCTTTCTTTAATCTGTTATTTGCGAAACAAACAATTTAAGAAGAACTAACTGATTCTATTACGCACAATCACAATTCATTCACAAACTCTTTAACTTTTTGACCTGCAAGAGGTTTTGTCATTATATCTTATCTGTCGATAAATACTCAATGACAATCTTTGAATCAATTATAGCATCTCTAATGAAATGGTAACGTATATCTATATGCTTTGTTCGATTGTTACTTATCTTGTTATTTGCAATTTTATGAGCTGATTGGTTGTCACTAATCATTGTAACGATTTTACAATTACCGCATATCTCAGTTACTAATTCATATAAATACATCGCTTTTGCACCATGAGAAAGATGTACTCTGCTTCAGTACTTGACAATGCAACACACTTTTGCTTCTTACTTACCCATGAAATTACATTTTTATTTAATTTGAATACGAAACCTGAATGAGATTTGCGATCTGAAGAACTACCCCAGTCGGCATCGACATATCCTTTCAAATCAATGTTGAATATGTCTGATTTCTTAAAACATAGGTTTAAATTTTTCGTACCCTTCAAATATCACAATACTTTTTCGCATATACAAAATACTGTTCACTATAACAAGTGTTAAATTGTGATAAAACATTCACTACATGTACAATGTCTGGACGAGTGTTGACAGTCACATACATTAAACATCCTAATAAATTACAATATGGTATATTAGCATCCAATGCGCAATTCCTTTTTTCTAATTTCAAACCAACTTTCATTGGTGTCGTTACATTTTTACATTCTGTCATATTAAACGTATCCAACATATATTCAATATAAATAGTCTGATTTGTTTCATCATCAATAAAAACAACACTTCGAGCAATCGTCACGTTGTTTGTTTCAGGATCTATAAGTTTATAACCTTTACTTTGGGTACTATATCCAACAAATATCGTTTTTGTACTCTTTGGGTCCAACTTCTTTCTTTTTTGTTTGGGAATTTCGGCATATGCAGCACAGCTAAATATCTGTAGATGACTCACATCAACCTTTTTTTCAGTTCACTTTTCTTCTGGTGTTGTTTCTGGAAGGGCTCTCGTTGAACATCTATTTTCAAGTATATGGCTGTATTCATTGCTTTGGCCCAAAATTTCCTATCTAATTTTGAATCTTCCAGCATCGTCCTTGTTTTTTCAGTTACCGTACGGTTTGCCCTTTTTGCCACACCGTTTTGCTCAAATGTGTAGAGAACCGTTTACTGATGTTATATTCCTTGTTTAATCAAATAGTCTGTGAGATTATTGCTACAATATTCTGTATCATTGTGCGTTTGAAGTTACTTGATTACTTTTCCAGTTTTTTTTCGACATTTGTCTTAAATTCTAGAAACTTTGCAAACATTTCATCTTTTCTAGTTAAAAAATACCCAAAAATTTTTCATGAAAAATTGTCTATAAAAGTAAGTAAGTATTTTTTCGCTGATACATTTTGTTTCCATAAGCCCGCATACGTCTGAATGTATGATTTCTAACAGTTCTTTAGTTCTTTATCCACTTCTCTAAAATGGAAGTCTGTTCATTTTTCCAGCAGTACGCTCCTCACATTGTTCAGTCTTATCTTTACCAGAATAGTCTACATCTATAACTAGATTTTTAATAATTTACATACTTTACCTCTTTAGGTGAGCTACTCTTTTATGCCATATTGCTTTGGGTAGTTTTTTCATGTAAAAGTAGATTAGCTTGAGGAGTCTCGACTTCCTGTTGATTCAACTCATAAACTCCACCGACGCTGTTGGCTGTTTGAAAGTATTACCTTCACTGTTTATGATTTGGCATCCTTCCACATTAAAGTTTACAGTAAATCTTTTCTCCACCATGGCACCCTCTGATAACTAATTTGTAGTTAATTTTAGAAGTAACAAAACTTCATTAATTCAATTAATTTTGGTACTAATCGGCATTATCACACCTCCAGATCCATGGCATTCGATCGTATTGTTAGCTACAACTACTTCTAAGTCTTTTTTAATAGGTTTTATGTTAATGATATTTTCAGCATTGTTTGTCAAGTGTGCACTGAAGCAGTTATCTACATACTAACGTTTCTGTTTTCAAACAGTTTCTTGCTATTTGTGACATTTAAAACAGTTGAATATTTCTCTTGATTCAAACTTGTTTTTCGTCATAACGGCTTTTTCTTCTTCTGTACTTTCATTCGATTATCTGCTTGTTTCCGGAATTAGTTTTGTCTTAATTTGCTGCAATTTGAGTTCGTGTCTATTATTGTTAATTGGCATTATCTTTAGCGCATATTGACTAGACAATCCGCTTAATAGAATTGAAATCAACCAATCTTCGGATACCGTTGCATCAATTTCTTCTAATTGGTTTGCAAGAGACGTTACTTGGGATAGATATTTCTTCATAGAGCACTATAAACAGCTTGGTTCAAGCAACATGTATATTCTTGTACGCGCTTTTCTATGTACCTCAAGGTTCACAGGCTGAAGAACTGTTTTCTCATCGGAATTTTGTTTGATCGTATGGTACCAATTTCGATTCTCCAAATCATTTTGAACTTGAAACTTGGTATCCTGCTGCTCCATTCATATTCCAGCAATTTCAGCCACAGTTCTTAATTCGTCATTCATTATATAAAAAAAAAATTACGGAAAACTTAATTTTTTATTATTAAAAACCATCACTTTATGTGAAACCAATAAACTTTACACGATTATTACACAATTTTTTGGGTGTCTGGGCCCATAACCTGTTATAATATAGACAAAAATTGTGCAATTATGTAATAGTTATTTGTATCACTAGTCCAGAAAGTGCTATTTTGCGAGTATGAGCTTATTTGTAGGCCGAGGTGAAGCCGAGGCCTACAAAAAGCGAATACTCGCAAAATACTTTTAGGACGTGTGATACACAACATTTTTTGTGCTGACCTTTATAGTATAAATTAATTAAAAGTAGTTATTTAAGTATTGAACTTTAATAAAATTTAATAACATATGTTGATAAAACTGAAACCTATAATGACAAAATACAATTGTTTTTTAAATTAATTTGACAATTACATAATAATGTTACAATTTCACTTATATGAAAATAAAATCTTTGTTGTTTTTAGCAATTGTAAGATAGCAAATTTGTTAAATTTGTTTAAAACAATTTTTGTTTGTGCTACTCTAAACAACAAGACAGATAATGGTGTATGTTAATAAATTTGACATATTGACAGATGACGTTTATTTAATTAATGATTACTAGTGCCAACTTTTAGGTATAAAATTCTACTACACTTTACCGGCCTAGGCCGGAAAAGTAAAATTTCCGGCCGATTATGATGCCTGTAAAATACGTCAAAACGGACGGAAGCACAAAAAGTTTATTATTTATGTAATATGATATTTCAATACATCACTACAATATATTGTTTTACAACACACGCTTACTACAATAGTGTATATTACATACGTTATAAGAACAGTAAGCTTACACTACATCCCATCATTTCTTCTGCATGTAGACACAGAAAAAACGGGGAAAGCGTCCAAAACTCAAAATCTACGTGTGCGAAGCAGTGGACAAATATAATTGTACGAGACTAAGCTTTGGAACTGTTAAAGTATGTGTTGTTAAAACTCAATTTGAATGCATCAAAATATACATTTTGCATAGAATTTCAATTTTAGTGACGAGTTGCTTTGATATAGAGCTGTTGTTTTTGAGGTATTGAATATGAGTTTTACTAAGTTTCGTTGTGCAATATTAACTGTAAGCAGATGCAGCTTTGCAGATTATTAAAATATACGTTGAGTTTTCTTGTAAGTATAATTGTAAAGATTTTGTTTACCTTCTTATACAAAAAATAACGTTTTCATTCGGAAACGTGGTTTAATTCTAACCAAATATTGGTAAGTAAACAATGCCGATTTATTAGAGCAACGCGTTTCTTTGCAGTAAAGATCGATGTTAAACCGAATTTGCTTGACAGCTAAACCTTAAGATTTAAAGCAAAGATATTTTACCGTTAAAACAAAATCCTAACAATAAAGCAGGTATTCCAGTTCTAATAGTTAAATCGTTTTCTCAATATTACTAAGCTAACCAAATTAATAAATCATACTATGTGTATTTTTTGTGAATATCTTTGAGTTTAATAAGCTACATAATTGTTTAGTTATATAACTTTCCGACTGTTCTATTCTATTTGTACTTGCTATATTATAGAAGAACAAATCAATATTTCTATTATCGACAGCTAGAATATTTTATAATCCAAACAATTTTGTTTGTAAACGTTAAGTTTTGCTTTAATTATGTTGGTTATGTAATGTTTTGAGAGCAACGTACTCTTTTCAAGCGTGTTTACAAAATGGATAGTGTTAAACCTTTTTAAGTTACGCAAACTTTGGAAAGCACGTAAATTAATAGCAACGTGATTTTAACGGTATGTGCAGTTGTTACAGTGATATTTTCTTGTTAGGCATTTATTGGATGTTAGATAAGAGAAACTAAACAACAAACAAAGCAAACTTATTCAAGAACATATAAGAGCTTATAATAACGACGATCGATCCGCGACCGACTTGGGAAACTTTCGATTGGATAAAATGAACAGGAAACGGCATGAAGTATGTGTTTAATGTAGCGGAAAATAATGACGAATCGACGCTGTCTGTTGCTTATAACAGCTAATATAGAGTCGTTTATTAATTTGGAGAACTCGGAAGTTCCCAGCTTCGTTCATTAATAACAGCCTCACCTTCCTCTCGCATTTCAAAAACAGACTACCGTAAATAACTACTCGTATTGCTTGAAGGCAATGATGATATGCTGCTTTTCTGTGTCTTTCAACCTTCTAAAACTTTAGAATTTAAGTGTAATTTAGCACGTTGCTATTACCATTCCAGGAGCGCTAGTCAAAAGGCATTACAAAATATCTTGTACTAAAGATATTTAATTAAATATATTTGTCACGAATTAAAGCGTTAAAGAGAAAAAAATTGATCCTTTCAGGATAGTATTTGTGAAACGTACAATAATACGTTACAAAAAGACGTGCATAAATTTCGAAGCTTTAAAAATAGATCAACATATGCGTAAATTTTCAAAACATTAAATTCGTCAGTTTCTTTCTTATTCATCGAACGCAAGACTTGTTCGACTCGATCAATAAGAAAAAGTTGCGCAACTTCGAACTTCTCGCTTCAGATACTTTTTTTTTCTTTCTAAGTCTGTTGCTTAATCAATTAAATACACCTTCATCTATAATCGACGTGTCACTAATTTATGACGGTTTCCATGATTTAGAATTTAAAAAATTCAAAAAATTTGCGTAGCCGTTAAGTAGCATTTCGGCGATACCAGAAAAATTGTTTAAATATTTTCTGTAAAGTATTTTTCCCGAGTTTTAAAATACAAATACTCACATAGTATAATTTTAATTAAAAAAGTCAACGACAGATTTAACTTTAGCTTGCGATATAAGCAAAGAAGTGAATATAACGCATTAATTAAATTATTTTTACGTGTACTATAAACATGATTAATTGTACGAAAAATGCTGAAAAAAATTAAAATTACTCTTTCTAAATGTCGTTTCATTTCTATCGGCACAAATTTTCAACGTATCGTTTCGTTTAAGCAACTTTCCCCACAAATTTCAATGTTGAAAAAGTTTGGCAAACTTTTCGAGGGGTCGATTAACTTGGAGTAAACCCAACAGAAAGTGTACCAAACAGTTTCCCGCTCAAATTTTGGACTTTAGGATCGTGAATGAACGTTAAGATTTGTTATTTTTTTTTTGAACGCGTTAAAATTATTTAGAAAACTAGAAAAAATGTGTATATGATTAGTAAGGAAGGCGGTATCTTGATCAGATTCACTCCCACGGTTTTGTTGAGAAATGTTTGCTGGTCCGGCGTCTCGGAGGCGGGCTGCGCGACGCCAATGGCGCTACCGACGCTTCAAGTCCTGGGCGTTTCACGTCGACGCACGCGACTTTTCGTAAAAAAACAGACGCTGACCTCGTTTCGATGGACAGGTGAGAGGTGTTTGCATAAAAGCAGAATTTCAACTTACATGGACGCAGAAAAGCTTAATGACGTGGGTTTATGGACCATTTTCCTAATTACACTTTAATGTTTTTTGTTCTTTCTAAATTTACCTTTGCAAAGCAGGTACACAAAATTGATAGTTAAACGCTTAAGATATTTTATCCCGTTTATATTAAATTACGCTTTCGAAATTTTGCGCAAGTTTTACGATACACGCGTATAAAGATTGTGCTCGAAGAAGCTCTACTTATTCTTCATATTGCGTATTTCGCCACGAGTAATATTTTTAAGTCATCGTTTCATTTACAACACCGAATCGATGAATGATTTTTACAACAAAAAGAAATACGAAACGACTAAAATGTGTTTTTAAACAAAAAAAAAAGATTAGATATTTTGCAAGTAGATCTACTTATTTATAAGTTTTATACAAGTTAATAATTTGTTAGTTGTGAAGATAAATCGAATCAAAAACTTTTGTATTTGTTTTATTAATCAGGTTACGTTACAGTAAAGAGTGTAAAAGTCTTTTCTGTTACACCCCCGCATAGTTTTTCAACTCTTAGCCCTATTTGTTATACTTTCAGCAACAGTTTAAAACTTTTACAGATCGTAACTTCTGGACTTGGAATAATTTAGGTTTTTGATACTTTGAAGACTTACTTTGTTAACTATTTCTGTAACTTTGTCAGACGTTGAAAATGTTTCCTTTTTCTTTTTTTTCTATAAATGTGATTTGTTGGTTTAATACAATGCCGTCTAGTATTTAGTTCGTGTTTAGAATAAGCCTGATTATGCTGAAATTTGTTAATAAAAAAATATTTGATAAAAAGTTACGCATGTAGTTAAACGGAGCTGTTTCGTCTGGTAGAAATTACTTCGTTTATTGTCTTAAGAAAACTTTTTATGCAAATAAACAAAACTGTTAACAAATACAAAACAAAAACTATTAGAACAACAGACTTTTACAGCAAACTCAATAATAAAATAAACGATAGAATTAAGCGGTAAAATATTTAACAACAAATTTGTAATTGTACAATAATAAAAAAATTTAGTGTACCTACAAAAGATTCATTTTACTATTGTAACAACAAAATTAATAGATTAATCTTATCTAAGTAAAATTGGTTAAAATTGTTGTTATTTTTTTAATTCGAGAAGTTTTAAGCAGTATTTGTATTATTTGGTAATACAATGTGCTTTTATAGTATACATTTTTGTTTCTTTTTTTAGTTATATTCTATAAGAATTTTCTTCACAATTGTCATACCCAGTGGCGTAGCTACAGAAAAATGTTCGGACGGTTCTTAAATTTGTCGCCTCTCAAACATCACAAAATGAAAAGAAGTTTTAGACAAATAGTTTATATTTAACCATTTAATTTTTAGTTTTACTGATTCTATAAGTACTTTAACACTATAACCAACATCTTCATTTTGACCAACGCGTTTGCATAATAAACAATTTATAAATAAAAACGAAATAAACCTTATGGCAAAATTTTGTGTTTAAGGTAAGAATGCTCAACATAAAGATCTTAGAAAACATACATATTTGGTTAAACGAAGAAAAACTTACATAGTTAAATGACATTTGTTTTTACTCAAATTTTAGTCATTTTTGGTCATCGCCAAAACTAGAAAAAAAAACATTTTTTATCCTCTGTGACACATTCTTAGAGTTGGTCTAAAAGTGACATTAAAAGTTACATTAAAAGTTTGTTTTTGTTTTACTTTACTTTTACTAAAAATAAATAAATATAAAGATTTTTGTGTCAAATAGTCAAAAAAGGCAAAACGAAAGAAATACGAGGAAGTGTTGTCTTAACTTATAACACCGCACTATTATTATTGATATATACTGGCCGCCGCACAGACGAGTAGTTCTACTTAAAAGTTGATCAAAATTATTGTATAATTTCAATTGATTTTGCAAGTAATAAAACACGGTTTTGAATCATTATTTTGTATTTTAAACATTCGATCATATAAAAAATTTTATATTCATATAATCAAGGTAATGAAAAAACGTTACGTTATTTAAAATAACATATTATACTACAATGCACGCCGTTTATTGGAATCACAGATAATGTTATCAGTTCGGATAATGTAATCACTTTAATAGCCGGACGTATGCTACTACATAAAAACACCGTTTATAGTAATTACAGTTTTGGTTTATGTTATCAATTTTCTTCTCAGTTTTGTTTCTATACATAAACAATAATCTATTTTGCGTGAATATTTTAGCTGAATTTTTACAGTACGTTTGTTTAGAGTAAAAAATTTTATCATTTTACCTTTAAAATAGCAGTTTTGCATACTTAGCTTTGTTTTTGCAGTATTATTTATTTATTCAAGTATTTTTAAAACATGTGGATTATTAGAATAACGATTTCATTTAACTACGTCTTATGTGTTAACGTTATTTTCTATTTATTCTTATATTTAGTGTAATAAAATGACTGAGAAGAAATATGTAGTTCTTAGATCAGTAAATCAAACATCATAACGTTATTTTTAATTTCTTTTTATTAACCGTGTCAATAAACTATTTAATGCTACAAGTCCGTAATTTTTGACTTATTTGACTCAAAATTTTTAATGGTTTTAAACGTTTTATGAACATTTTTTTTGCTTGTATTGATGCTATGATTTCATCTTCTAAATTAACAACCTGTTAATCAGATATACGCGTTGTATGTATTTACTGATTTCTAACACATAAACATGTATCTGTTTTTTCTGACTTTTGTATATTGTTATCATTTGGTTATTGTTATCAAAAACCCCAAGTCCCAACGTGATTCTATTACGCGGCGTGCACTGTATATTATAATCAAAACTTACTTATTAAATAATTATAAAACTTAACGTTAATCAAATTTGCTGTGATTAGAACTATCCTCCTCGCCTAAGTTGTCACTTTGTAAAGATATTAATTCTGATTGTGTTTCAGGTAGCAAAAGCGGCACTGTCTCGGAAAGCAGTTTCAGCATCTGCAAACAATCTTCTTGATGTATTCCCCTCATCAGTATTTCTAAACCCTTGCTTGGGAATATCTACTAAAAGTTTCATTTTATAAGAGAGAGGAAGCAATGATTCAAAAAGTCGTATTCTTGCGTGAAGTATCTATATTCCAAATTTAAGAGCATCTGGGTTTTCTGTAGTCGTTTATAACACCTCATGGTATATCATCAATCTTCCACTTTGATTTTCTACATAAGATACTTCTTCCGTGATGATATCTTTAGTCTCGTCTACAAATCGAATGCGTATTGGTCTGTAGTATCTTGTAGAAGATTGTACTGGTTTTTGCTAAAGATGTTCTATTGTGTACCCAAATTGCATATAAGTCGTAACCATACAACTGAGCTCTGAAAAATGTTAGCATCACTGTTTGCGATGTTTTCCAATTTTTGCTTAAAGGTTTGCTGTTGCTAGCTGTCATTTGGATACAAGCTCTAAGTTAACTCTTTCAGGTTCATTTAAATTACTAAAAACTTCAAATTACAAACACAAACATGTTGCAGTGTGATTTAGAAAGTCTTGTAGTTTGATTTCGGAACACGTTTCTGTAACCCTTATTGATTCTGATAATGGATAACATTCTTTTTTTTGATAGTTTGGTGTGTTTCTATACAACGATAGATTCTTCGATGTGGAGGATTTATATCGTTCTCATAGTAATTCTTTTTTTGCTTTTCTTTATAAGTGTATAGTTTACTTAGGAATATGTTTTTGAGAATTCTGAAACAAAATTATGAAATATGTTTTTTGGACTGAAAGTCCGGGTTGGTTTTATTGGGTTTATAAAAAGATATTAAAAAAATGGCGTGTACAAGCGGGACATTTTTTGATGCAAACATTATCCTAAATAACTAAATTTTATGTTACAAATAGTTTTATAAGTTATTTAAGCTTAACTTATATACAAAAACATCTTTAAATATATAGGTTAAAAAAAAAATACATCAATTTTTTGTCATATCATGTATGTGACGAGAAATGTCACTTTTTTAATTGTGATGTGAAAAACAAATCTTTTTTATTGAAGTACGTACATTCTTTTTGAACATCCATGCGTATTGCTGTACAATATCAGGACCACACTTACACAACACACGCTCGAATATAACAATTCAACAGGAAAGGTCGAAAACATACACAAGCGTTTTTCGCGCTGACAGAATTTTGACGGGTTGTTTTGTTTATAAAAAAAGACGAGTTGTACTAAAATTGGGCGAACAGTTACTCAGCTTCAACTTAACATAGTTGTTATATGAGTTTAGCAAGTTTGGTAAAATCTACTTTTGATCACTTTTTTATTAGAAATACTCCTCTGTGCGCCGTAAGTAAACAAACACACAGTAAACGTTGATAATTTGAATGAAATTGTCAAAAAAAGAAGCTGAATTATTCGTTCGTGATTTTGCTGGTTGTGTAGAACGTAGTGTCGCTACAATATTTCTATGCTGGCAAAGACTGACAGAAAATAATGGAGAACGAAGACGTTTACTACTTGGCCCTCCTAGATGCACTCCTAATTGAGAAGATCGTATTCTTCGGCGTATGGCTTTTCGTAGCAGTTTTTCGTCGACCAAGAAAATTTGTGATAGATAGAGAGGTTTAATTAACTAACAAAGCTCCATAAAATGTGTTTATAAAAAAAATTGATTTTTTGGGCTTGGGTTGTACCGACCATTTTTTTGTTACCCTTTAACACTACATCATAAAACTGTACGGTTAAACATGCAGTTTTCTGTAGAACGACATACCGACGTTAATGATGATATAGGGGCCTATTTGCCATGGAAGTATATTCGACGAACGTTAAATGCAATTGGTTGCCTCGAAAACGGGATAGTACCAGTGATAGTTTGATCTCTTCAGCAACTAGAAAATTCTATTTTTAGTAAGATAATGCGCGGCATGCCGCTAGGGTTACTTTAGAGTTTCTAGAAAATGGTAAAATTGATCGTATTTCATGGCGATCTTGTTCACCAATCGAACACGTGTAGGGTATGATAGAACACATGATCAATAATTTACAACCACCTCCAAGCAGTGTAAACGTTCTTCAACAACTTATTTTAGAGGCTTGGGAGTAGATACCACAAGTTACTATTGATTTTTTTATTTCAAGTATTTCTAATACGAGATGAGTAACGTATTATTAGTGTTTGAACATTGTTGCAATCATTGTCTCTTGATGAAATTTTCACTGTTTCTAAGAACGAATAAAATACATGTTTTTTTGAAAATTTTATTCAAATTTCTCAACTTTTAGTGGGTATTCATCGACTTGTGACGGTCAGGGTGTTAACATTTTTTATTTTATTCATTAGTCAGTTTTTAGTTAATAAAATTATATCTAACATGTAAATGATTACTTTGTTCAGGAGTATTGTAATAATTGGTATAAAAAATCAATTGTGTACAAGAAACCAATTTTCCGTGTATTTGATAGTAAGGTGACACATTGTTTAACTATAGATCGTAAAGAAAAATGAGATTTTTCTCGTCAGTAACATTTTTCTTTGCTAACATGAAAATGTTTTTCGGATTTGGACCGTGTTGCCAACGTTTTGCCTACTTTCGTCAGCGCGTGAGAGAAATCGAAGCAACCGAAATATAAGCAAGAACTTTTTAAAATCCTAAAAAGGCAAGAAAAAACGGTAAACTTGAAAAAGCAAACGACAATCTAACAAAGAACCACTACATAGGTAATAAACTTGTGAACTAAGCCAGATTCTAAAATCCATAGAAGTGGATATAATGCAGTTTAGAATCTGGCTTGGTCTAAACTTGAAAGACGTTTTCATCTTAGTATAGACTCCAGCCGTGGAAATCTTTGCTATTACAACACTTTTCTTCACTATTTCTGTATTACACTAGAAGATGAGGAAACTGACCGCAACGCAGTCATTGACAAATTTAGGACTTCGCTTGCTGTTATTGTTGATGTTGACGTTTTAGAGGTGGAAGATTGCTCTTCAGTCGAACTATTAAATTGTTTTCTAATTTTCTCATTATTTTTGATGCTATCCTTGTCATAGGGTTCTGCAAGAACACTACTACACCAACCGCTGTGTCTCTTTAAAGCTTGGATATTAGTTCCACTGTCAGCCAAAAATGTCACTGAAGTACTTTAAAAACAATCACCTGAGAAGTTGTTTGGTTCCGGTAACTCTAAGTACGCAGTAATTTTTTTTAGTTTTTCCATGCAACGTATTTACCAACACTACTTTTATAAACAGCAAACTGGCATCAAAAGCTTTTTCTAGAAATTCCTTATTATCCATCAATAGAACACTAGATTTTTTGCAACATAAGCGTTATTTAGACGTTTCAGGTAAACCAGCAATTCTCTATATGGAAAAATATCCACATTTTTTCGAATATCAAGTACATTTACTAGTATTGAAGTTTTAGGAATTTTTACCTAAGAATGTTTAAAAATCAGTGCTCATAAGTATTTTTAATAATTTACGCAATTAGGATATTTTTGTTTTCCTCTTGCACATTTTATCGCTTCTCCACACACAGAACTGCTGCTAAGTTTTCTTGTGTTTTGGATTGGACTTTTTAAGTAATAAATTTGATATGCTTCTGATACCAATAGCAAAATGTTTTCATTATTTTTGTTTGATTGACTTATTTTCAATTAATGTTTTTTGAAAAATTATTTATTTACTCACATGTTTTGTTAGTATGTCAACAAATGCTCCACATGTTTCACATACCATGATAACATTCTTTGACACTCTCATAACATTGTTGTTTCTGTAATCGAAAAAAACAGCATGATCAACACGTTAGAAAAGTGAATTCACATGTTTTTGTAAATTTGATTCACTCGTGAACTACGCTCACTTGGGAATTTAAAGCTTTACACTCACTGAAACACTATCAGTTTTTTAAACTCAATACACTATAAATACATCGGTTTTGCGTATATTTTACTTGATAGATATTTAAAGAGAAAGACAAAATCATAAACGTTTCAGTTTAGTTTGGGTTAGATTACCTTGGTTTTATTTGTACTATGAAAAGTATGACCCAATATAATGGTTTGCTAGTGGTTTTGTCGTTTTTCGTCTAGTTGATTTTTATTGCAACACTACGATTGTCATCTAATGATTGATAGTTTGTATGGCGAACTGTCTTCTACTTACCACCGCACAATAATTTCTGGTTAAGGTACTAAAGATACATCATCAGCAAATGCGTAAAACTAAAATTACAATTACAAAATTGCTGCGGGTTGTGAACCGCATTCTATATTAGAAATCTCAATATCAACACCTGTGGTACTTTAGATGTTACTTTAAAAAATTATATTACTGTCCAATTTACTGATAACAACTTTATAAGCAAATTCCTACGGGTTATAGACTTTTATATAACTTCCTTCATTGCACTTATTTGGTTTAACGTTTAATTACAATATATGAAACTACTAAAGTTAGTTTAATTAAATTTTTTAGGTCCACTATCAAGATTACCAAGAATTAGCTAAATTTAGTATTAGCTTTATTGATGGCAAAATACAACTTGGTATAATAGATTTTACTTTATTCAGGCAAATTCAGCAGAACGAGTAGTTCTATCTTTAACATATTCTTTGAAAAAACATTTTCTCAGGTTTTGTAGTAACGAAGTGAGACGCTATTAGTACAGATTACGTGAGATTGCTTTTTAAATATCTAGGTAAATATACAGGAAAGATGGGCAATGATAAAAAAACCTAAATTTTTGGTATATAAAAAAAGGAAAGAATAGACAAGAAAACAACTGATACTAAAGTGTTTTTTAATTGTAAAAGCTCTTAACGAAGTATAGTGTGAAACATTCATGCTAACAATTCTGTGATACAAATAAAGATCTTAAATGGTGACCTTTTTTTTTAAATACACGAATAAGGAGTCCTAGCAAATTCACTGTAAGAAAAGGATATTTACAAAGGACTTTTTACAACACAAACAAATTAGTGTTTGCTGTAATCAGTTGAAAAGTGGAAGCACAGCACTAAACGATGTTTTTGAAGGTGTAGGACAAGACAAGACAAGACAAAACTTAGGTACATGATGACGTGGAAGCATGTGAGTTTACTAACACTAAAAAATAAAATTTAAAGTTTACCTGTTTACTAAAAAGATAATGGTAACTGTGTTCTGGGATATGCAAGGTATTTTGCTTATAAAGTTTTTACCACCGAAAACAACAATCAACAGCAATATTTATTTTAAGATAAGAACGTCTTCCGGGTTTGGACCGTGTCAATGTTGTAACCGAAGTTGCCAACGTTTCGCCCACTTTCGTAAGGGGCTTTATCAGGGCGTGAGAAAAATCGAAGAACTCAAACAAGCAACCGAAATCTAACTAAACACTTTTTAAAAGTTAGGTAATCAACTTGTGAACCAAGCCAGATTCTAAACTCAGAAAAGGTAAGAAAGAAAACGATAAACTTGAAAAAGCAAACGAAAATCTAATAAAGAACCACTACAGAGTTAGGTAATCAACTTGTGAACCAAGCCAGATTCTAAACTCCATAGAAGTGACTTAAAAAGAAATAGTCTTCGTATATAAAGAAGAAGTATCGTCACGGTTGGTTAAGCTCGACTCTGATTGGGTTACGGTTGAACGAGGGCGCGTTTTAATAAAGGACTAATGACCGGGAACCAAATAGGGGATATCTCAAAACCATGATCACGATTGAAGTTATTGGGGTGTTTGGGGTGAAACGTTATCAAAATCTATCTTGTGACCTGTAGTGAAATGATGTTCAGCAACCGCAGACTTAGAAATATGCCTTTTCCTTATACAACGATCATGTTCTGAAATGCGAGTAATGACGGAACGACCGGTCTCACCAATGTAAACTAAACCACATGAACAAGGAATTTGGTATACACCTTGAGATGAAAGTGTAGGAAATTTGTCCTTGGGAGAAGGAAGAATCTGAGAGATTTTGCTTGTTGAGTTGAAAATAGGTTTGATACCATTCTTATGAAGAAGTTTCCCTATTTGATCTGTAACCTTGTAAACGTAGGGTAAAAAGGCCAATTTCGGATTGGAGTCGGGACTAGAAATGTCCTTAGGTAATCGAGTACGTGGATGTAGACGACGATTAATAACTCTATGAATATCTCGCTTCATATAACCATTGTTCACTAAAGTTTTAGTAAGATGACAGAGTTCCGAGTCTAGATTCTCAGGTTGACAAATAGAAAAAGCACGATGAATTAAAGATTCAATAACAGAACGTTTCTGTGCAGGATGATGATGAGACGAAGCATGAAGGTATCTATCAGTATGGGTGGGTTTGCGATAAACAGAATGGCCCAGAAGTTCGTCGGGCTTACGAGTCACAAGTACGTCAAGAAATGGGAGAGAACCATTACTTTCGATTTCCATAGTGAATTTGATATCCAAGTGTTGATTGTTAAGATGATTAAGAAACTTAGACAATTCGAGATGACCATGAGGCCAAACAATAAACGTGTCGTCAACATACCTAAACCAAACTATGGGTTTTAATATAGATGATTCCAAAGCAACCGTTTCAAAAGATTCCATAAAAATGTTAGCTACAACAGCTGATAGAGGAGAACCCATAGCAACACCAGAAACCTGTTCGTAAAACTTGTTATCAAATTGAAAGTAAGTAGAGGACAGACACTTATCATTAAAAGGAATCAAACTTAAGTCCTTGCCATGTTGAGACAGAATCTGTTTGATGATAATAAGCGAATCCGTAATAGGAACTTTAGTAAAAAGTGAAGTAACATCAAAACTCACAAATAGATCTTGGGGTTCAAGTTTTATAGTTGTAGACGTTGAATAAAATGCTGATAGTTGAGGATATGAGAAGAGGCTTTTTAAGTCACTTCTATGGAGTTTAGAATCTGGCTTGGTTCACAAGTTGATTACCTAACTTTTGAGAATTTTAGACGTTTATATTGACTTGAGTTGTTCGTTGTGACTATGCACGTGTTTTTTAATTTTTTAATTAATTTAATTGATAAGTAAACATTTTTTAAAAAGTGAGAGGGGTATAAACGATTTTTATATAGCATATAAAACATCATTAATATAGATTAAAACAGAGTTCAGTTAATTTAAAATGGCAGAGTCTCAGAAACAGTCTACTCTTTCATCAATATATAAAAATGAAGGAAAAAACAACTTAAAATTGTATTTATTTTAATTTAATATTTTTAGTGTTATCTGTCTTAACGCCATCGAAGTTTTACTTCAATCGCGCGTAAAGATTAAACGCACTTACATTGTTTTATTAATTACATACATTAAAATAGAGACCTTATTTTTTTTTAACAAATGCTGACACTGATAAAGTCAGTAACTGATAAACTTAAACAGCATATATATGTAATATATTCAGAAATTGGTAGAAATGACTTAGTTTTGATTACGGAGAAAACGCAAGTTAAGACTTAAGACGTGATATGACTTCGTACACTTAACGAGTAACAAGCTTGCGTATTTGCTCTAATTTTAGAGAACAAAAGACTATATAAAGATTGCTGTTTTTGCTTTAATGTAGATATCGTGTCAGATCATATACCTGAACCACATGAAAAATATCATTATTTTACTCAACCGTAAATTCAGTATGAAAGCGAGGAGAGTAAAAGTGTTACTTACAGTAGCTTTAAAAGAAATAAAAAATCAACCGACATTGTTTTGATTTTATTTTATTCACATTGTGCGAGCATATTTATTTATTTATTTACTTTAAACTAACATAAAAACAAAACTACTTGTTGTGCTACTAGGAAAAAAATAATGTAACTTAGTTTTTTGTAGAAAAAAAAACATCACAAAATTACCTCTGTTTGTGAAACATAAACTCATGGAAAACTTTATCAAAGCAAACGATTGCGACGGTAGCGGTTTTAAAAATCTTCCTATAATAGTAAGAAAAACCCAAAGAAATTATTTATGAGAAATAATAAAAAATGGAAAGTAGCCAAGATGTTTACAGTACAAATTCCAAAAATTATAAAACACCAAGACAGTTGAGGAACGGTATCAAGGTAAACATAATTTTGTAATGGTCGCTAATCATTGTTAGATATTAGAAAGGAAACCTGTAGACATTGTTTATAAAAGGCAATGCAAGTTTCTCATCGTCACTTTTGTAAAATTTTTACACGTCAAAACAAAAATTGAATTGTTTTGATTAGGTCAGGTCACGAAACGTCTTTATGTAAAAACGTGTTTATTAATAGTTATTTAACCAACAAGGTTAGAAATTAATAATTGAAACTTTTAACGCGGAAACAAGCAAGAACGTGAATACTGTCGAGATTATTAATCGCCAATTACCAAACAAGTTAGTTTTTAAACTTTTTAAGCGGAGCAAGTACACGTGCGAAAATCTCTTAACACGCCACTTCAACCCTGTGTTGCCGGCGTATTGCACAGGCTAAACCCGACACTACGAATACGACGCCTGGTAAGGAGGGTTATAGATGGGTAGACGGGGGAGCGGTATCCGCCGGAGGTTTGGTTAATATACTTTAAACAGCCTACGTTTTGGTTCATCTAATTGAGAGCCAAAACAAGAAGTAGCACTTGGCCTTTGCCGTATTGTCGTTCGTGAACCCAAACAAACTGACGTTTCGCAAGACATTGTAGCTTGCAGTGGTAAATGTCACTAAAAGAAAAAGTGTAAATCACAATATTTATACAAATAGCGATTAGCGTGATTAACGGACCTTATTTTTCTGTTACCGCTTGATTGACTTTGTTATTACTCGGAGTAAGTGTTTGTGTCCTTTTTAGAGAGAATCAAGAAACTAGTTCACCGACTTATAAATTATAGACATATTTATATACCCATCCAAAATTTATATAATGGCAATTTAAAAAAAAACCATCTGGTATCTATCACACAGAGCTGATAAGAGATTCATTATTTTTTGTTAATATTATACATTTTTGATGACATTAACCATAACATAACGTGTTACATTGTAGTTTTCAAATGTACAACATGCAAAAAGTTAAATTTTAGTAACACAAACCTTACCATTACAAGTTGATACGGAGTATTGGATTCTTAGATAAAGAGGGTAATGTCGATGAAAATAACGATGGCTAAATGCTTTTACTTAGTCTTATTTTTAAGCAATGTTTTCGATATGTAAGCAAAGAAACTACACGAATACATGACAAAATGATATTTCTCTGTACAAAATTTACGTTGTTAGTAATAAACTAAAATGTATTTATAATTATTGTTATATATATAACATATAAACGTCAATACTCTGATATTAGTCATGTTCGGAATAAACAACTGAATGCCTTAATCATCGATAAAAACTAAAAGACAGTTTGTGTGTGTTATCAACTTCGTTGCTTTAACAACTGTGTACATCCAAGTTTGTTTTCATTTTACTGATCAGGCCACTTAACCTACATTTATTGTAAGCAATATTCAGTTATAAAGCCTAGGTGCATTTTTCATTTTATTTTTTGTTTAAAAAGTTAGGTAATACAATTTTCTGTCGATCGTTTGTTAATACTTAACGTATAATATTGTATCAGAAATAGACAGGTAGTAACCTCAATTACCGGTCTACTTTGAACTAATAAAAACAATAAATTTCTATGATTGTACGATTTTTCTAAGTAATGAAATCGTCGAAGTAAATAAAAATTTTATAAGGTTATGTAGATTGTTGATAGTTGACGTTTTTAATTAAAAATTTAATTGACAGATTATAAGAAAATGCAAAAAGTAATAATATATGATCAACGGAAAAACTGAAAGAGTAACTCGTTTGGTAATCGGCGATTAATAATCTCGGCGATATTAACGCGATTAATTACTATTATTACTCATTTTGTTAGTTACATAACTATAAAGTTTGCAAAATAACTACTAATCAATAGAAATAAACTTAATAATTAAATTACAATAACGGATGTTGAAAAAACCATAACAAACGGTTAAAAATAAATAAAAAATGACATATTAATACACAAGAGAAAAACAAAACAAATACATAAAACTAAAGAATATTTTTGTTATTGTTTATCATTTACTTTTATTACTTTAAACTAGCAATAACGGAATTTATCTATAATTGTTAAAATTTTGTTTGTTTATTTTTGTGTAGTATTCTCAAAAAAAGTAATTCTGATTTCTGTAATCTATGTGAAAAGATAAAAAAACAATACAAATACAAAAAAATATAGTATTAAATAATAAAAAATAAAATATAGGATTACGATTACTACTACAAACTGTGTAGTAAGAAAGCATTGGTCAATGCATCGCTTTGTCTACACCTTTCTCAATGATACTTGAAATTGTGCTGTTGCACAAGAACGTTTACTTTGTGATACGTAATGAACTTTGTACAGTTATTAGATATAATTAGTTTTTATAAATAATTGGTATGACTATAAAAGACTTTAATCGAAAAGGTGCTTATTCTGAATTTAATAAAAACGCCGACTTAAGCGAATATTTAACAAACGAGATATTAAATAATGCCGTATATTTTACAAATTCTACAGAAGAGTATAAGTTGTGAAAAGAGGAAGAGGTTTTCTTATAAATAATGAGGGAGTAGTTTATTTTTGAGTTAGTGATGTTAGCAGCCCGAAGCTGCTTACCTGCGCTGTCTAATTACTAAATCAGCAGCTCTAAACTTTGTTGTGTGCCGCGGTCATTCATTAAACTTGAAAACTCCCTGCTTGGCAGGGTGTTTCTTGAAAGTCTGAACCCTTAACCAATGCTAGCTTAAACCGCACGCTTCTTACACACTGCCGAACTGCAATATTCGACAATGTAAAATATAAAATTTCCCTAATTATTGAGATAATTAATAAAAAGAAAGTTTTTAGGTCAACTTTTTGCAAAAGCAAGTAAAACTGCTTAAGTAACTGATAGACGGCGTTGTTCTGTTACAAAAGCATTTTCCTTTTAAGGAAAGGAAATATTCTAAAATAGATAACTAATAAAATTAGTATGTCGTTAGTCTCAAAAGAAATTAAGTTATGGACTTTTTTCAATAATAAGAAACTTTTTGCTTTTGTTACTTTCAAAGGGTAGCCACTAAGTGTAACCGAAATGGTAGTATTTATTGATGCGGAAACAAATAGATTGACAAACGTTGTTCACGTTTGTCAGAGTTAGACACTATTGTCACATACTAATGCTCATCTTAGTGCATTTCCGTTCTGAGGGATCAAAAGGCGTTGCTGGTATTTCGTACAAAACGAAAACTGCCAATATATAAAGAAATAAATAAAATTTAGTCGAAAATATAAAATATCCGGCGGAAATTTGTAGGAAATGCGGTTTACATATCTCTGTAGAAATGTACGTTTTGCTTTCGACTCCCTGGCGACCTAAAGGGAGATGCCGTAGCTTTATCTCGACGATAACTTCTTTGCAGTATCCTTGCCCTAAGCATCAAAGATATTATCTAAGTCTTATAAAAAATAAACCCTATTGCCTAATTTACTAATTTTAATAACAACTAATCTCAGAAATAAAACCGTTTTTCTAAAGAAATTAACTTTTTGTTCATTACGTTTGTAAATTCCTAGCAAGCTTTTAATACTAACTGTATTTTTTGTTCAATTGGAACATTAAACAAATAAACAGTTTTAAAATAACTGTTATTTTTAGTCTTGAGGTTTTTGTTATTTGCGTTAGTATGTATAAACAACGTCAAATTAAAAACAAATGTTTTTCATTTTTGTAAATACAAAAGTGCTCTTTCAATATATAAAAACAGCATTTTTATAGTTTTTCGTTTAAAAATTATTTATGATTAACAGTTTCCAATTTAAACTGAAAAGCTAAAAAGAAAATAAAAGTTGTTTGTAATTATATAATCGTTTAACTAACTTTTTTGACTTGACAATTATAGAGTTTTATAATAGTTATGAATGAACCACAACGTTTGGAATTATTTTGTTATAAGTAAGTGATGTAAACGTCATGTTACAGAAAACAGGATCACGTGTGAATTAATAATATATAGGAAACAATTAAGATGTTAGTTAGTTTGTGGATTTTATAATCGAAGATTTCCAAATGTTAATTATTGTTGAAATTCTTAACTGTAATACTGAAGCAAAAAAAAATATTGTATTTGTGTGGAAACTACCAGCTGAGATCAGTGAACGGCTGTTTCGTCCTCTTGGGACTTATCAGCATTGGGCCAATTCTAGTGGTTACAAATTCCAAAACAAAACACGTGTATACAATATCTGCTAGTGTTCTCTGCAATTATACAAAAAAACTTTCAACTTTAGTATGACAAGATTTTTTGTTCCATTTTATTCATAACATCCGAAAAACATCGATTTTTATCATTTTAATTAGAACAAAAATAAGTTGTGAAATCTTTGTATGAATGTATGTTTAGTCAAAGATTTTTGGTTTCATATGTTTTTATTGTTTTTCGATTAAAATAAGTGATTTTGATTTTGTTATTTGGTACTTTCTACATGTTAAATTATATCATTAATTTAGATTATGACAGGTTAAGCATTTTGAGATTTGGACAATAAACTTTTTTGCCTCTAAGAGTTTCATAAATTAAATTGTTAATTTTTTTTTTAAATGGCGCGAATGTGTGTTTTGTAGATTTTTGGATAGATGCTCGGTTCCCCGGATTTATAATTTTTTTTTACTTTGAGCTTTATTTTCTACAGCATAGGTTCCCAACCTTTTATGGACGACCGCCCCCTTTGCAAAAAAAATTCAACGCCCCCTTTTACATAATAGTTAATTATACCAGTTTTATGTCTGTCTATTATAATCACAAATTCAAAATTAATTTTCTAATTCTAATGGTGCTTCTCGTGCTTCTCGTGTGATTATTAATTAATTAGAAATTCAAAAACATATTAAAATAAAAAAAATTAATTCAGACAAAGACCATACAAAGTGTTAAAACAAAATTATAACTTAACCAACAAATGCAAGACAATACACAAAGCTGGAGGATTCCGCACTGGGACACTACACAAAGACAAAGACAAGACGATTAATCAAAATTAGTAAAAAAAATTATAATAAAAAACAAAATTCAGTAAAAAACATAAATATCAATGCGATGGTTGAGGCTGGTGGAGTTTTAACAATTTGTTAATGTCGGGTTTCAATTGAGTTAACATTAGTCGCAAATCACCACGCTCAGTGATCTGCAGTCTATTCCTTTTCTTAGACAGTAAATTAGCTACTGCACTGAACCCACGCCCAGCCAAATATAATAAATTAAAAATATCCGTACTGTTTCTCACAATCCAGGGTGAAGACCTGATTTTTGGAGCCAGAACTGTTGGTATCCATTTCTGAATTTTACTTTCAATTTTTTATTAGTTGTGAGTTCTACGAGTTCTTCTTCTAAGTTTGATGATTCCGCTGTATTTGCATTTGCGAAAGGGTATATTAATATTTAAAATATCCTGGAATCGCTCTGTAAAATCAGCATGAAGAGCATCCAGGTGTTGGTAGTAAGTAAGTAAATTTTCATGTTTTACCGATAATGCTGATAATGTCGGCTGTACGCACCTCTTTCTAGATTAGATAAATTCAACCAATCACCTTGCAATTGTAAATTAAAATCATTAAATATTTTAAAAGCGTCTGGCAAATAAGCGATGTCATTGTTGGACACAATCAAGTTTCCGCGCAGTTCATCGTCTCTGTTTTCAAGAAAGTCCCGTACTCAGTCAAATAGATTGAAAGTGATTTAAACAAACATTTTTCGAGAGTCATCGTACTTCTGTGTGCAGCAGCAAGTGATTATAGTCTTCATCATTTTCACTACAAAGTTACCCAAATAACCTGTCATTTAATGAATTGCTTCTTATCTTGTTGACTGCTCTAATAACGCAAAGCGTTCATTAAGATTTTTTGCAACCATGTGCTGACGGTGAATAACACAATGTACAGCGAGTACATTTGGTGCTGCTTGTTTTAAATGCGCCATGAAACCTTTATGACGGCCCATCATTGCTGGAGCACCGTAGCAACTGATAAAATATTTTGAATAGAAATTTTTTTCTCTTAGAAAAAAACGTGCATTGTGTTAAATATGGATTCTCCCTTTGTATCGGTTTCCAAAATTTTTTGCAAATAATAATTTTTGATAAGTTTTTTCTTCTTTTATAAATCGGACGTAAGCCAAGAGTAGTGCTTCGTTATTTGACAAAGTTAATTTATCGAAATGAATGAAAAATTAGGAAGTTTTTAAGTAATCACATTATGATAGTTCAACGTCTTTAGCCATGTCATATATTCTTCTTTGAACTGTATTATTACTCAAAGAAAATTTTTTAATGATATTTCATGATGTCTTATGATAAAGAACAGTTTCGATTACCTCTCTGACTGCTGCCATAATTAATTCCTCACAAATTGTGTGTGGCTTTCCCGCTTTTGCGATTAATAAGGAAATATTATTTGAAGCACGAAGTCTCTCATCTTCTTGTTTAGAACACGGTACAAAAAAGTTTGATATAGGTGCCTGTTTTAAATGGTTCTTTTCAAGTCCTTGAGAATAGGATAAATCTTTGTCCTTTTTATCAGCATGTATTTTATTAAAATGCTCTTGGAGTCTAGAAGGCTTCATGGCTTTATTAGAAAGACTTTTTGACAAATTAAACACCATAGGTAATAATTGGTTTGTTAGAGATTGCGTAAATCCATATTTCAAATACTCAATATTGTACTGCCTACATATCTTCTTAGTTTCAGACATTTAGGAATTCACAATTTGTTACGTTAATAATAATTATAATTAATGATATTAAGTATTATAAACTCTTATAGTTCTCTATCACTGTTGTTGTTTATCTTCTTGAGATTAATAATTGAGCAAGTAATTTTTTGAAAAGTTTTTACTGGGTGAGCATCAATTTTTTAGTATAAAATAAACACGTAACCGTATACTATACAGTATACTACAGTAGCCATATAAAAATGAGATTAGAGATAAGTACTTTCGACACAGCGTGAAAACGCTGTCACTATCTACTCCCTTTTGCCCATTTTTTCCTTCCGTAATACCACTGATCAGTTTCAATATTTATCTCTGCAACGGTGTAGTAGTAGCAGTAGAGTAATTTACATACCTAGTGTTTATCGGAATCAAACGGTAAGTGAGTTGCGAGAAGTGTATTATGACTCATCGGTAGACAACGTAGGTTTTAGATTTTTGAAACGTATGTCCTTATTGACTAGCACGTGCATAATAAGTAATATTTGTAATACCGATAAAATAAAATATGTTTCAAGAACAGGTGGTACATAGTTACTTAACAAGGATTTGCATTTTTCTTTTCCCAGACCGGAAAAAAAATTAATTTGAATTCGTAGCATAGGAATGACACAGTACGACTTATATTTAGTATTACTACAAAAGTATTTTCAATAATTGTTTGAATTAAAATATCGCACCTTTCATATACTTTGTAGGTTACAAGTATGTGATTTGACTCATTGAGAAAACATGGCTATTAAATGGATGATCTGAAATTCATTTACTGTGGTCTTATCATGTGCACTTTTTAAGTCTAAAGCTACGATTGAAATGTAGATAATTATAGTACTATTTGTATTACGGAATAAAATTATATAAATAATTTAATATTTAAATGTACTTAGCGTTATGAACAATTATAACACAATATTACAAATGCTTTGACTTAAAAACAGTTTATGTTTGATTCACGGTTAATTTAATTCAATGTGAATTACACTAACACATAAACTGACAGAACGTTGATTAGTTATCGGCGTACGCTGACCTAAGTTATAAAAATCAGCATTGCAGGTTTTCTAAAAATTAGCTATCTTTTTTAAATGCAAAAAATAAGTGAAATAAGTATACTACATATATTATTTTAATATTCTGTTCGGTCAAGTATGAGTCATAAAGCACCGTTTGTAATTACGACTATAGGCTTTTGGAGGTTGCCAAAAAGAAAACACGTTATGCGAGATGGTCACTAAAACCTAATAAAAACAACAAAACAAAAACAAAAGTTTTGTTACATTTGAACAATTTAATTTAAAGTATTGTCAATTCTTGGTAAAAGTCACGTCGTCAGCTGTCTGTAGTCTACGCGAAGCTTGTTGATCCATTTTTGAACGTTCAATCACATTTTTTTTCTCCATATCAGAAATTATTTGTTGGGCTTCTGCTTTTTTTGCCAAAAGAAGTCGGCGTGGACGTTGTCGTATCGCCCGAGCATTTCCGGTATTAATTTTGTGTTTTACCACGCCGGTTCTTCTTTTAGAAGTACTCTCTAGCGCAAACACATCTTGATACGGCTGGATCATCATAACTTTAGCCATCTGTTTGGGCTGAGGTTTTGGCACTTGGATGTAAGAATGTCCAATAGATGTTGTGGGCACTTTTTCGGCGATGTAGCTTCATTAGAATTCAAGCATCTCACAATTTGAGGTACTGGCGTACATTGGCGTATCACGGTCTTCTTTTTCAACGTTACTGGATCTCAGTTGACATTTAAGATCTTTACTGGCAACATGTTTTTCACTCGTACTAATACTCTCCCAACCGGTTCAATTGCGCAAATAAATCCTTCACAAAGATTTCGACCACACTTTCAGTCTCTCCAGACAGAGTCACGTCTTCACTAAATAAGACATGCACGGTTGTCATTTCTGACGAATGAAATGGAATTTCTTTACCGTCGATCTTAAAGACATCGTTTTCTACCAGTACTTGATGGTCAAATACTATATTTCCCAAATAGTTACTTTTACTTGTACGTAAGAACGTATTTCTTGGCCTGTCGCCGTTCGAAGCCACACTGTTACTGGTGATGTCATTTTTCAGTAGTGAACACTTTTGTCACTGATTTCGCGATTGAGATAAATGCTGTGCAATTTTTCCATAGGCTATGTGATTTTATTGGTAATCTAGGTTAGTACGGTGTCGTCGTAGTTGGCTTATTTCACCAAAGTTCAAAGTCGCCATTGCTCTTTCCCAAAATATTTGTTGTGCTATTTCTTCAATGCTTGTTAGTGTCTGCACGGATACTTCTGCAGCACAACGGAGCTAATAGTTGCCTCGGTGCGACGCTTGTTTCGCTGCCTTAAACTTTAAAGCATGGGTTAAAACGTTATCTAACGGTCAAGTTAATCGTAGAAGCCACGGCGTTTTACTGTCTCGGAGGTCGTCTACAAAAGTTTGAATAGCCAACTTCTGCAAGAAAGTTGGATACACAGACCGTGTCAATCTGGCGATGTCAACTTCAAACTCCTAAAGACTTTCCGCAGCTTTCTGAACCCGACTTTATATTAGAATTTGATACACCTGTTAAAGATGAGCGTTTCCATATTTCATTTCTAAACGTGAAATCAACAGCTCGCAATTTTCTTGGAAGTGATCAGGAACAGTCTACAAAAATTTAAGCGCTTCTCCACGTACGGCCACTAAAAACGTTTCTGTTTGTTGCTTCAACCATTAGCTATAGCTGCGGTTTCAACCTGTTTGTGGTAGGTTGACCATGGAACTATACCATCAAAATTTAGAGGTACAACTTTAAGTTAGTGGTTTTTTCCCGACGGCCCATTATTAAACCTTTGCTCGTGACGCTTTCTTCACCGTGACAATTAATTCAATTTAGTATTTTCTTCAGCAGTTTTATTCTGTCTTCTATTGTTTCAATTTTGTCATTTATAGATTCGCACATTTCTTCTTTTAAATTTAACATGTTTCGTTTTCTTCTTGAACATTTTCAGTTTGGTTTTCTATACTAACTTGTATTTGTTTCTCAATAGTCGTTTATTTGATTTTTAACATCTCTTTCGTATTTCTTCTTTTAAACTTTTAGAAGTTTACAACAATTTTTCCTCTATTTTTCTAATTTTTTTTCTATGCTTGTCGCATGTACGTAAGTACTTCTTGGTGACCAGATAGAAAACAAATCGTTGATTATCACGTAGTTTAAAGGCTTTGCCGTCCGCCGGTTACTGTCTTCGTAGTTTATTTAGCAAATTTTTTTTCAAATACGACTGCAACTTCTTTGAACATCTCAAGATTTTGGCTCACGCTATGTGCAATGACGTAACCTTTTTGTATTTGGAACAGATATTGTTGCTCCTTAGTTATAACTTCAAACCTAGCCTTTCCAGAACCTAGCTTCGTACATGCTTATAAACTTTTCGAAGTCCATTTCTTCAACTTGATTTTTGGTTTTACTCGTTATTACTTTGGTTTGGACCTGGTCTTAAGTAATGTTGTTATCGCCAGCAAACGGGCCTAAGTGATTGATGTTGACCACTTTTGGTGGTTTTCGGATCCAGAATATTCTGTTCTTTTCGATCAGCGGTCCGAAGTTTCCAAATGCTACGAGACGCTTCAATAAGTTATGATTATACGGATTTTTGAACTGGTTTTTTAGAAACTTAACAATAATTGCTAGAATTTGCATGTTTGATACTTTAATTAATCGAATCAGCTAAATAACAAAATTACCTAATTTGCATTAACAAAATGTACAAATTAACTTAAAGAGAGTAATATTTATAAACATTAATAAGCTTTTTCACTGCATAAAAATTCAAAAAAAAAACAATCTTTTGTTTTCAGTTTTCATAAGTGTTTATTTTTTTTTGTTGTATATCACATTATAATTTTATAAAAACAATCAATTTGCAGTGTCGCTACCTTGTTAAAAATGTTAGTTGTTTTTGTAGCTTATAAAGGGTGTTCCAACAAGAGCGCCGTATTTAAATTTGCCGCCATTTTGTTAATACGAGTTGTACGGTAATTTTTTTTTTGACAGTTGTACAGACTACACGATTTAAGAATATGGAGAAGTATTCAAACAAACAACGTTTAATTATTGTAAAAACATATTACAGATGTGGTGAAAGTTTTTCGAAAACAGTTCGCCAATTACGTCAAGTTTTTGATCGCAATTATGCGCCCAATGAATCGACAGTGAAGCGTTTAATTACAAAATTTGAGACCAAAGTTACGCTGATGGATCAGAAGACTATTTTTGTCGTCGTCCTTGTCAATCATTAGAAAATATAACGACAGTAAGGGAATCTGTGGCCGAGAATCCAGAAACTTCTATTCCGCATCGTGGTCAACAATTAAACATTTCCAAAAGCACTCTGCAACGAATTTTGGTAAAAGATCTGCATTTGCACTAGTATGAGGTTCAATTGGTGCAAGAAATTAAGCCAAGAGACCATGCGCAGCGTCGTTGATTTGCTGATTGGGTGTTGGAACATCATCAAATTAATGCGGATATTTCAAAGAAAATCATTTTTCAGATGAGGCACATTTTCAACTCGACGGTTACTTAAAAAAGCAAAACTGTTAACGTTTATCTGATGGAGAGTGTCTGGTGCATTTTAAGAAATGATTTGATAGGCTGATGTAAACGGAAATGCTTTTTGTGTTCTTTTCGTATAGTATCAATGCTTCTACCAGTTTCTCCAATGCATGCCTTGTCACAGGCGTATGACACTTGGTACACTCTACAAGTATTATAAAGAATATTATTCTTTGCAAGGTTTTTAATTTTTATAGCAGTATCATAAGCAACTTAAACAATTCGCAAATTATACAACCGTGTTATAATAATTTGTCACTAAGAAAAATTACAAGAAGAACTAGATTAGCTGACCACCTCTTATTTCCTGATTCTTACTTTTTCTGCCAAACACACTTTAAGCTACGTCTAGAGTTTTTGTATTGAGCCTTTTTTAGAGTTTTAAGCAAATGCTGCAGCTAAAGGAGCTTTTATTTTTTTTTTAGTTGTTTTAGTTTTATAATTGTCATTATTGTCACCTGATAAAGAACGTAGACCTCGTTCAAAAGTTTGTGAGTTTTTAATTGAATAAATATTTACTCTAAAACAGTTTTTAATTTTATTTCATGGTGAATACTTTATATCTAATGAAAAATTTTTACAAATGCAATTAATGTAGGTTATGTCAAGTATTTCTATTCTGAAAATTATTTTTATGAAGAAAATTTGAGTAGTCATTTATTTATAGATTTTAGAAAACGTTTAAAATTTTGTTAGGCTTATTCAAAAACTGAAAAACAAAATATACATGCGCGTTATTTATAATGAATTTTAAATTGCGCGTAATTATATTATTATTGTATAGAGTATAAAAGTAAAATAAATTCTTTTTAGCAAGTTTTGTTTTTAATGTAATTTATAATTACTCTAAGCTAATATTACTGCAAGAACTTTTTATCTTTGTTTCGAATGAGGCTAAGCGAACAAAAGTTGAGAACAATAGGTGTTTTTGTTGATTTTCTGTAATTTTGATAGACACTAACTAAAGTATTGATTAAATTGCTATTTGTTTGATTACATCTAATGCAAACCAATTGCTTTGTTTCATTCTTTTGTTTTTGATACATGATTGAATTAAGATTTATTTTTTTAAGTATTAGGAGTAATGAAGTAATGTTATATACTACATTTATAGTTTTTAAGTAGTTTTAAAATATTAAAAAACTGTTTCTGAATTGTATAAGTTTACTTGTAATATGAAAATAATTGGTTCGGAGTAATATATATATATATAAGGTTATACATTCCATTTTGGAATTGTAACCGCTCGTTTGAGGTCTTTTGACTTATGTGTTTTACATAGCAGTTAGTCACTCTGATTCGGAGTAATATAGAAAAAAAAATGCATACCTTAAAATTTACAATTAAATTAGACAGTTTTAAAATATTTTTAAAGAAATGTTGATAAAGTGTTTAAAAAATTTACATTATAAATAGATATTATAATGTATTTTTTATATTTGGCATAGGCCCTATACAAAAAAAAATAATTTGTTTTTAAAAATTGAGACATTCTTGAACTTCGAGGCTGTTTTAAGAAATCAACATAATATTCTAGTCGAAGGTAAGGCAACAATATAAATGAAGTCATAACGAAGAACGACGCCGGTGTAAATAAATAAGTGAAAATACGATGTTTTTTAGCGTGTGTCGTAGAGATAAATAAAAGCGATTGTAATTATCTTTATCGTTCTTAACTGTCATAAATTCTATTTTTTTGCTTTTGTAAACCGTCTTTGACTGTTTTTGCGCACTTCTCAACATAAACGTCAAACTATTTTTGAAAGATTTTGAGGCTTTGGAAGCTTCTAAGTTTCAGTTCAAGCAATAAAGAGCTGTATTCAGGTAGTTCTTGTCGTTATTGGCAGTTTTTTTCCCTCGCAGACTTTTAAAAATACCCATTTGTGAAAAGACGCACAATTTACACAAGAACTTGTTAAATAAATGTGTTATAAAAATTATTAATTTAATATTATGCTTAGTAAGTTTGTAACAATATATTAGATTTCGATTAATATTTTATAATTATATCTAAATTAAAGCGCAGGACCAATGTTTCTAACTTGGTTACGACAGGCAAATTAACAAAAATTGTATAAAAGTGCCTGATGCAAGTAAATGGTTTGATATTGAAAAACTGACTAAGCATTGACTGTTAGTCATCAAAGAAAAAGTATGAAAGCGCTTATTATCTAACAATTTGATGATGGATTGTAAAAAAAGTAATTAATGAAAAAAAAATTGCTAGAATATTTTACACATATTAAAAAAATAGATTGTAGAGCATTTATTTACTTAATATTAAGGACAACGAATAAACATAAATATTTTGATAAAGACGCAATGATCAACCAGCGTCTCTAACTAAAACCTAAAGATCTTTTTAGAATATAAAAAATTAGTGTGTTTAAATAATTACTAAGTTAAATAACAAGATTTGCCTATTGACAGATATTAAAAACGAAAACTCAATTTGCATCTAAAATCAATTAGAAATCTTACAAATTTCAAACAACAAGTAATAAAGCAACCATAATGGTGAATAGATCTCTTATTCAGTACTTATAACAAAATTTTATTGTAAACAACGTAAATATAAAGCAAAAAAGGATTACTCAGTAAAGTGATCTGAAAATATATTTGATTTATTTTAACATCACCGAGTTTTCGTAACGAATTTCTCTTTCTTCTTAAATAACACAAAATCGGTTTAGTTCAGAAACATATTCCAAATTTTTGTTAGCTTAAACTAAAAACGAACTGGCGTGGTTACTACACGACTTTCCCATAAGGAGTGATAATGTCTACATATTTTTTTTAAGTTATGTTGTCATAAAACCACTTTGAACTGATATGTACACGTTTGTATTGACTTTTTAGAAGGCTATAACTTTTTTTAAAAATTTTTCCTGGATTTCATTACGATCATATCGACTAACCCTTATATTTGTGCGCCTCGATATTACTTACCCTTTTAATAAATCAGTAAAAAAACTGGTGCGGTCACCACACGACTTTCCTATAAGGAATCATGAAAGAATATCTACATATTTTTTTAAGATTAAGTTGTCATAAAACTATTTGGAAGTGATATGTACACGTTTGTATTGATTTTCTAGCATGCCATATTTTTTAAAAAAATTTTCTTCTCGATTTTATTAAGTTCATATTGACTAATTAATCCTTATATTTGTGCGCCTCGATAATACTTACCCCTATAGTAGATTAGTAAAAAAACTGGTGTGGTCACCACACGACTTTCCTATATGGAATGATGAAATAATGCCTACATATTTTTTTAAGATTAAGTTCTCATAAAACTATTTTGAAATGATATGTACACGTTTGTATTGATTTCCTAGCATGCCATATTTAAAAAAAAATTTTTTTCTCGATTTTATTAAGTTCATATCGACTAATTAACCCTTATATTTGTGCGCCTCGATAATACTTACCCCTATAGTAAATTAGTAAAAAAACTGGTGTGGTCACCACACTACTTTTCTATAAGGAATGATGAAGGAATCTCTACATACTTTTTTAAGGTTACGTTGTCATAAAACTATTTTGAAGTGATATGTACACGTTTGTATTGATTTCCTAGCATGCCATATTTTTTAAAAAATGTTTATTTTCAATTTTATTAAGTTCATATCGACTAATTAACCCTTATATTTGTGCGCCTCAATAATACTTACCCCTATAGTAAATTAGTAAAAAAACTGGTGTGGTCACCATACGACTTTCCTATATGGAATGATGAAAGAATGTCTACATATTTTTTTAAGATTAAGTTGTCATAAAACTATTTTGAAATGATATATACAAATTACAAATTAAATATCTGATAAACTATTAATGTTAGAAATTTTTTTATTTGCATAAATTGTTAGAAAAAATTATCTCTATAAGACACTTTTGGTTCGAGAGTTATCGTGGGCACATCCAAAAATAATCTAAATAAGATGCAGCATTCTCTATATAGTCAAAAGAATGTAGAGAAAAATTGTTATTTTAAACGTATCTTGTTTTCCTTCATGATATGGAATTTTTTTCTAAAAAATAAATCGTCGCAGGTAGAATTCGAACCTAGATTATATATGTTTATATAAAAATAAATTGTTAGGAAGAATTATCTCTATAAGTAAAAATAATTCAAATAATTTACATACGTACAAAAGTATATAAGAAAAACTGACAAAAATGGCATCTACTTTTATTTTTTTTATTAGACCCATTTTTTGATAAACTGAGAGAATATGAAATGCGAGCTCCATACCAAATTTCAAGTTACTAGCACTTTTGGTTCGAGAGTTATCGTGGGTACATCGTTACATACACACAGATACTCAAATTTTTTTTGTCAAAAATACATTTTTTTGATTCAGGAAACCTTGAAACGTGAAATCAAAAAACATTTTTTTTTTAAATTGGGATCACTAAATTAAATTGAATTAAAAATTGCTAGTTTAAAAATCTGCTTGTTTTTTAGTACGAACCCATCAACATCGCCTGACAATTTTTAATGTGTGTGTGTGTGTGTGTGTGTGTGTGTGTGTGTGTGTGTGTGTGTGTGTAACCTTAAAAAAGATTTAGACACTCCTTCATCATTCTTTATAGGAAAGTCGTGTGGTGACCACAACAGTTTTTTTTATTAGAATTTTTAATATTCGCGGTTTTTTTGGTTAGTTGAACACCCAGACTTTTTAGGCTTGGCCTTAATCTCTTTTTGAGAGCCAAAATAAGAAATTGATCTTGGCCTTTGTCGTATTGTCGTTAGTAAACCCAAACAAACTGACGTTTTGCAAGACACTACTGTTTGCATCTTTGAAGTGAAGAATTTCGCTGAAGGAAAATTTCAATAATTTGTATAATCCTTGGTCTTGCATTTCTTCCGACAATTTGTTGAAATTTCGCTCATAATTTGATGTACCTGTCCTTATACAATGGTTTAAATTTACATTTGTCATTCTGCTTCTATATTTTGGATTCAATTGGGTCATTGTTGAAAATATGGTTTGCATGCGTACTATACGCGTGTATTTTAAAAGACAATGCTCTTAAAATGGTATATTTATTTTCATTGACAATATTTCAAAAGTTCTAGTCTTTCAGGTGTGATTTCAGGCACAAGTTGTTCTTTATGGTTATTTGTTCCAGTTTTAATTTATTTATAATTTCTGATATTTTCCGAAACATTACCTTTTGCGAATGGTTTAATTATAAACTTCAAGAGAGCCTCAAGATTCTTAAATTGTTAGAAACGAGAATTAAGTTCGTTCAAAACTGTATTTAATTGTAGGGCAAACGAGATGATATCAATATCTTTTTCACGTATATTCATGTGATCGAAAATCTAGGTTCATTCAGTTTAATTGTTATGTCAGTGAGAAATCCCAAATCTGCAAGCCATGAGTAATCAGTCAGCTGTGGATAAACTTCCTTTCTCTTTGATAAGAACTTTTTGATTTCATTTATCAAACTGAGAAAGTATACAAGTACTTTGCTTCTGCTTAGTCATCGAACTTTTGTATGCAATATCAACTTCACGTACTCAGCATCTTCATATTGCAATAGCTGCCGAAACAAACGGTGTTGCATTGCCGCACCCCTAATAGAGTTAATTATCTTTACTACAATCTGCATGACGTGTTTAAACGAAGAATTTTGACACAGAATGCTTCTTGGTGAATGATGCAATGTAATGAGCAAATTGAAGAATAACATCATTTGCCATACACAACGAAACGAAGCCATTTTGCTTACCATTGCAGGCACACTGACTTTCTTCTGCAAAATTTATAAATGCATTGTAAATAGCTTTACATTGTGTGCGATCCTTCAGCGGCAACAACTTTCAATTTATTTTCCTTGTGGTAAAATCATGAAATACCATTATAATAATAATACATAGCGCAGTGTCGGAAACGTCGGTAGATTCGTCGAGTTGAAGACAAAAAAACTAGCAGTTTTGAATATCAATTTTCAACTTAGATTTTATATTAGTAGCGATAGCTTTGATTTTTCTCGACACTATTCTGGCTGACAATAGTATCGAGAGTCAGTAAGTAAGGGAGTCATAGTTACGACTAAACCGGGCGGTATGGGGAGCGGTAAACCCCCCTATTGCGCACACCCGGAGTGTCGTGCAATTTATCGCATTACTAAAGCAAATCCTAGCTCCTGGTCCTTGCACCCCAGATTTCGTTACATGGTAGGCGGCAGAACTAGTGAAACTGGAGCCCCCCTACCGCAGGTATTGCGACTCATTCTCTTACTAAGAAATCGGGAGTTTAGCGTATAACTCGGATTGTCTCATCCTTTCTGACTCTTATTTCTAGTCGATGTTAGCTGGCTAGTGCAGTACCCCGAACCAGCTTTTCACGCGCCTATAAATAGAGGGTACCAGTGGAACGAGGCGGGAATAGAGTGCCGTAGTACCCCCCCTCTTAAGGGACATGTTGCACGACGGAATAGATCAACGACCAACCTGTGCCAGAGCTAGGTCCCACGCTCCCGAGAGGCCGACACCAGTTGATAGAGCACCGGACAGCGAGTCCCCGGTGGGGCTCTTGGATACTCGTGTTGCTGCCGCACCACGTTGGACGAGTCGTCGTCGCAGTCTCCTCCATCCTACAAAAATAGATTCCTCTGCTACCTTGCAATGCTCGAACAGCCCTCGCCTTTTCCGCATAAATGCTCCAGCGTACTGGGGATACTGGAATTGGGTAGATTGCTGTTTGTTCTATGGGTCTAAGGCTCAAGGCCACTGACATAAACCCTGGGCCTATTGGTCCGCGTACGGTTACCACAAGACGCTTCCTCTGCTCGAGGGACTATTCCCCCCTGCCATGCTTTCGTATAATAGGACTCGGCCTTTTCTCTCCCTTCAGAAATAGATCCCGGTTTACCGGCTATGGAGAACCCTAAGGCCCAGGCCGTGTCCCAAGTTCCTGTCTGAAGATTGAACCGAGTTTCAGAATTGGAGCTAGGTCCACATTTACCGGCATGGACAAGACGGGTTACGTCTGCCAGCCGTGCCTCCAGTTTCTGTTCAATTCCTTCCTTTGAAATTGGGTAGGGTGACTATTATTCTAAGGGAAGTGGTCACATGACAAATCTCTCTCTCATAGATCGTACACAATTAAGTCTACAATCTACGGACGTTATGCCGCCGTAGAAGGGGAGCCTATAAAAAGTAAGGCGTCAACAAAACTACTACCACGTTTGGAAACGGTAGTTTCGGCCGTTGACACAGGACCCATACTTACGCCTGAACCCTAGAATTGGGTGAAAACGTATCCGTTTTAAGTTTAGTTCACACCTGTACTGGAGAACTAGCACAGATGCTATCCAGAGTGCACTGCGAGGAGGCGACTAACATTACACTCCCGATACAATATAATCCGCGACGTGTTTTTGTGGAGGGAACATCAGAAAACCGCTGCGGGCGCACATGCGACCGTGGTCTTAGCATGCCGTCCACGGGCATAGAAAGATTAAAGGGTTTTTCTGTAGACTTTTGTAGCAATCTTCTAAGAGTAAGTTCGTCATTTTCTTGTTGTAATTTTGTATGTTCATAACGACTGTAGCGTTTCCTTTATCTGCTTTTAGTACTAAAATGTCTTTGTTCTTAGATAACCGTTTAGCTGCTTCTTTTTTCTGCGTGTTAATATTTGAGCGTGACGGTTTTGTTTTTATTACAATGTTGCAGACATCTTATCGAATAGTTTCAGAGATCTTAGGCAAAGTGCGTATTGTAGCATCTACTCCACATACTATGCTTTCTATCGGTGTTGTCTTAAGCGTAACAGCGTAGTTTAAACCTTTCTTTAATAGAAATGTGGTTTTTTAAATATATTTTACTCATATTACAAGAAAAACTTGTTTATTAGAAATACAATATATCTAAATCTCTAAATGTAATTTTGTACAAAATTGTACTGTTTGAATTACTGACATAAATTAAAAACTTATTAGCATCACAATGGTTTATAACAAACTTTATTTTTTGTAAATTGCAAACTTGAAACTTATTAATTTTTGTTATTTTATGTATTCGATTAGAAATGAAAAGAAAAACAAAAAAGTGGTGTTACAAAACGTAAATTAAGCACGCTGCAGAAATTGTTTAACTAAAACTTTCACTAGGTGGTGATTCAATTAAAGATATAGCTTCACTTTTACTACAGTCGAATTGGAAATTATAATCACCTAGGTGAAACTAAAATAAAAGAAAGACAATTTGGTAAAATTATTTATGTTTCTCTATTGTACTACGATAACTAATTTAAAATTCTTTGCTTAGGAGGAGGATACAAAACCACTTTAATCTATTTTTGCAACAACGTTTTGTGCTACGAGCCTGAACTTTATCAAGCTAAAGAACAAAAATTGAACAAGAACATGAACAAGAACCTATTTTGCATGCATTTTTTAACAAAATTTTTACAATACGCTTATTAAGTGAGTCAAAAATTTAATTATTGCACCTTAAAACTACTTGTTTTGCATATTTATCTTTATTTTTGCAGTGTTATTTAATGATTCAAGCATTTTGACAGACCTACGTAACATTACCTCATTTAAACATCTGTAAATACGTTATCTTCGAGTTACTTTGTATTTTCAGTGTACTTTGAAAGTATGACATAAGACATTATTTTGTATATATTTTTATTTTTGGTGTCAGCAACTACTAAGAAGAAATATATAGTTCTTAGAACAGTAAATTAATATCATAACATGGTTTTTAATTTCTTTTTGTTACCGGTGTCAACAAACTATTAAATTTTGTAAACCTCCAAACTAAGAATTTGCGATATATATATATATATGTATTTGCAACATTTTTACATGTTGTATATTAGATTTGTCAGTAAATTCTGTAAACGTGTTTGACGTAAAACCAGAGCCTCTATCCAAAATAATTCGTTTTGGTCTACTGTAATTCGAACTAAATGATTCTAAATGTTTTAGAATCTCACGAGCATCTACTGTTTTGCATGAATACAAATTCACAAATTTCGTAAAGTCATCAACAACAATGACTATACACGACACTCATTACTCGCGGTACATAAAACAGTAACCTATCTAAATATTTCCGGTACACCAATCCATTCTTCAATTCATAACTAAAATTTTCTCGTTCCTCTAAAGATGTTTTAACTTTTCTAATTTCTAAGTCAGCGTTTTGTTTAATCGATAAATTGTGCTCCAAACTGTCATCTTCTAATACTAGGAGTCCGTACAACCTACTCAACGCATCGACGTGAGGCGTACGCTTGTCCGTCCTATGCTCAATTACATAGTTAAAATCTTGCAGAAATAAAACTCATTGCATTATTTTTGGCACCACAACCTTTTTGCGAAAAGTTAATTTTTTGCTGTCGCAGTCGCTTATGATTTTAAATTCAATCTCCTTTAAGTAAATTTCGTATTTCTATACTGCAAAAATTATCGCTAGATAGTCTAGCTCGTACACTCTAGCTGCTATACTTACTCTCACAATCAGTTGTCTTTTTGTTGAAATAGCTGACTGGGTAGAACTTATTATCAGTCTGTCGTTGAAATAAAATCGCGCCAAAACAGTGACTACTAGCATCGCAATGCAACTTCGTATCGATAGAAACTTAGTAGTTTTTTTGATTAAATTAAAAAAAGGGTTTGCAATAATCGATAACTCCTCGATAAATTGTCTAAAATAGCATGCCAGTTCCAAAAAAAAGTGCATCTCCCGTGCACCTGTTGGCTCTGGAAAGTTTATGACTGCTTTGACATTATCCTTACTTGGTTTAATACCCTGTGCGTCAACCTCGTATCCGAAATACTGAATACTATTTTTTAAGAATTGTGTTCATTCTTATCTATGGTAACTGCCGCAATCATAATGTCGTCTAGATATATTAAAACCTCCCCTTTTGCTACTAAATCTTAAAATACCTCGCTGACGAAACGTGCAAATCTATCTGACTATTGCAGAAGCCAAATAGTAATTTCATGAACTCATACTGACCGTGCGGGGTGACAAACAAAAGAGATTTAGTTGAATTTTTATTCATGTTAATATTATAGAACGCGTCCAGTTTACTAAAAACCATTTTACCATGCATCATCGATCAAGGGTAATGGGAATCTATCCTCAACTACGACTTGATTCAACTTGTGGAAATCGACACTAATCTTTTAGAATTATTTTTTTTTAACTAAGACAATAGGCAAAGCGTACCGAAATGAACTGTTTTTAATTATATCTCTACCTAAAAAATCGGATTTGTTTGTCAATGTAAGCAAGTGTACAAGGACGATAGAATAAATGTTTATGAGGATTTGTTTCAATCCTAGAAGTGTACTGAAATTTTGGACACAACCCTCGTGCTGGCTCCAAATACTCATTTTCAAATACCTCAGAAAACTCCATTCTACTTTTTATACCAATCTCATAACTAATATTTCAACAACTCACCAATTTTTACGGTAATTGTGATTAATATCAAATAACATAAGATCGTTTAAATCAGCAGTAACATTCTAATCATCTCTTGGTTTTATAATAACACCATCGCTACCAAATTCAACATGAATTGAAGGCTGTGAAATAAAATCTCTTTCCATCAAACAATGGTAGTTCATAGTGTTATTGTTCACCACATAAAACCTAACATTAACATAAAGCCCTTTAACGCAAACGTTATAGTTATATGTACCTACTATATCTAACTTAACATTATGAATACCTGTAAAAAACTACGATAAGGAAGTCTATTTTTCTCCGGGACAAAATAAGAGAGATTCCATTACCAGTGTCCAGTATTGCTTTCGCTACGGGTAGTACATTTTCAAATGGTAACTTTAGTTCTAGGTAATAAGGTGATACACTGTACGGTTGCTCCTCCACAGCCATTGTAAAGCTATCCGGTGCTGTTGTTTAGTTTCCTGGACAATCTTTTCTAAGGTGACCAATAGCATTACAACGATAACATTGTTTCTCTTGACACCTCGAGGCAAAATGTTCATCTTTACCACACACAAAACACCTTAACGGTTTCCGTGCTCTTGTTGAAACTACTAATGCTCTTGCAAAAATTGCTGTCACATTTGGTTTTAACACATTCCTCTCAATGTTAGACCAGTCATTACATCTAATAGATTCTTCAATTTTGTAAACTTAGTCATCTGGAGAATAACGTTGCCAAAACCATCTATCAAATATGCAATCAAATTATCGTCACTAATATTTAATTGTTTGCCAAGCATAACCTTTTCGTGAACTAGAAAAACTTTTATTACGTGCATCGAACTTCCTCATCAAGTTAATTTTATTTTTACGGCGACTAAGCATAGCCAACATTTATACTCGCAAATTCTCATAGTCTAATGCAGTATGACTCCGTTTCGAATGAAACCAATTCAGTCCAAACTTTTTCATCTTAATCGCTAATATTGCAGCAATTTCTTTATCAATTAAATTGTTTGTTTGACCATTGCTACTTTTTCGAACCATGTAGCAGCATCTTCATTACAAGATCCACTAAACTCTGGAATTAACGCAGCTTTTAACTCACTTTTTTAGTTGATTCCACTTCCTTCATTGCCACAACAACCATCGATATTAAAACTTGTACAGTAACATTTAATCCTATCTGCTGCCCTGGTGCTGCCTCTACGCTTGAGAAGTAAATTCACCAACACTTATCTGCTGTTCAGATTGGTCACTGCAACCACGTGTTTCCATCTTTTCGTACTTACTGTCAATCTTGGTTAAATACACTCTGATCTTTTACAATGCACACAAGCCCAACCCCACACCTTAATTTGTAAACGTCGTATTTTTTCAAATTCTTATTATATCTTACTATTTATTGTTACAAGTTTGATTTTTTAAATTTCAACATTTATTTTGATTTTTTTTGCTTGTATTGATGCTATAATTTCATCTTTTAAATTAACAACCAACCAATCAGATACACTCTGTATGTATTTAGTGCTTTCTAATCAATAAACATGTTTATTAAATATTGCATATAGTTATCATTCGATTATTGTTATCAAAAACTCCAAATCCCAACCTGATTCTATTAAGCGGCGTGCACCGTATTTAGATAACTTTTATATTTAATTAATAACAATATTTTTGATGATTGCAAAATGGTATTGGAGATACTACAATATTTTTCTAAATGTTAAATATGCTATGCTGATAAAAATATTTGGATGTACAACAAATACAAACGTAATTTATTCAATCAGCAGACACTTTTTTGTTGAGCGGGAAATTTTTTGGTTCTACTTTAAAAAATACACAAAAAGAAGTGAACAAAATATTATTGTATTATCGAGAAATTTTCAAACAACACAGAAATTATATTTGTGCATCTGTTTTTACATTCACATCAATTTCAGCTTCAGTAACTGCACCTAAAACTCATATTCAGATAACATTTAAGAGTGTAGGTGAACTTCTGGATTGTTGATTATTGACATTAAAGTTACGGAAAACTAGACAAACTTTTGTATGAAACGTTTGGAGTCATTAATACATATTATGCACCTGAAAAACATAAATAATTATTAATAACTGTTTTATTTCTTAAAAAACACAATTTCTTCAATTGTAGGTACATTTATTTTTTTTTAACTTGTTAGTTTAAGAATTGTGTTTTACAAACATTTATAAGCGATTGGTTTATTGATAAATTATATAAATCTACAAATACTCTTACTTCTGTGTTTTTGTACGTCTATACTTAACTTCTTTACATTTTTTAAATTAAAAAGTAGTTTCAAATTATAGAGTTTTTAATCGATTCAAATAAAACATAATTTAAATAATTCCATGGTTATAGATTGCGGTTTAGAGTAAAGATAATTGCTTTTCGCAGCATTTAAATTACGTATTAACAAAAAATCAATACTATAAAACTTAAAGTAATTGCCGTAAGTAAAAAACAAAATATTTATTAAAAAGTGGCATAAAAATGTGAACAAAACTATACTGAAAAAATTACAAAATGATTATTTTTTAAATATAAAACCGCGCTTTAACAATAACTTTGTTTTGGACAAAGGAAGAAAATTTTTTATTGACATGGCAACTTCTTATTTTGATCATCTAACGGAGTAACAATCTTAGAAAGAGAACAGTGAATTAATTAGGACTATTAAATAATGTTAAATCGTTGGAGAAAGCATTGTTAAACAAATGCATAAGTTAATAACCGCGTAATAAAATTTTAAATATGAACCGGATTCAATATAGTGCAAGAAAATTCAACTGCATTACTTTTTCAAGTGTTTAACAGAGTTTAATATCGTATTACAAATTTCAACGAGTCAGCCAACCGTTCTTTCCGCATGATGCGCTTCGCTTGCATATTAAGGGCACCCTTGCTCTTAAGACCTCGTAATTAGCGGCCCGAAAATAAACAGAAGCATTGCCAGAGTTCGGACAGGGATAGCAATGGCAGGCAGGAATTTGTACCACCGGAATACTAAAGGAACGTTAGCGTGACTGTAAGCAGCGTCCGGAGCTTAGGTCCACTAATCACTTCTCTAATCACCAGAGTAATATTGTCAGATAACAACCCAGAACAATTTCTAATATGCGCAAGATATGCGATAAAAATAATCGGGACGATATTACCTGCCAATATGGAGGATTAATGGGAACATTGTTTCAATAAGCGGGCGCTTAAGTACCTCTCGCTCATTGTTGACCGTCTTAGAATTGCCCGTTGTGTTCTAATTACTTCCGGCTTAATTTCACTTGTTCGAGATTTGTTTAATTTCCTCTAGCTCGAGGGAATTTTTCTTTTATGATGAAAAAACTCGTTCGTTTTTTGGGCTGTTTTCTAAGTGCCCCGCGTTAAACCAATTTTCAGACAAAAATAGACTCACGGATTGTAATTTAGTAAAACAAATGAAATATGACGTAAGTAGAAATTCCCCTTACACACAGCCAAAGGCAACATATTAACATGCAAATATAACTTCTGCAGTAAATTCCGTTCCCGACCTCTTCAGCGTGGAATGTCTAAGTCCAGCGGGGGATCAGATTTCAGTAGTCCAGTCAGTTTAAATAGCGTAATCGAGTTACGCGGGCAAAGTGACGGGGCTTGTACGTCTCGTCTACTGGCAAATTAAATCGTTCTTTTCTTTTACATAATTACCTCTTAACTTTGCTCTTCTGGCGGTCCACCGTATGTGAATTAACCCGACTCGACTCCACTTGATCTAATTATTCCATCCGCAGTCGAGCTCTAAGCTAAAGGCTAAATAACGCGTCTTTAATCTCGTCGAGCAGAGACATTAGCAGAGCTTTCCCTGAGCGCACAACTCCACGACAACCCTTTGCAAAAGGGTATCATTTTCCTACTTACTATTTCACGGAATTCAATCGATTAGATTAAAACTTTTAGAAGCACTAATGTTGTCTTTAAAATATACTTTACCATTTTTACAAACACTGTTGGTTCAAAATTATATTATACGAACGTTTTTAATTACCAAAAAATCTGGTATTTAAATATTTTTCTTTAGTAATCAATGCAGTTGTGTTTAATTAAAATTTAGAAACATCTCCTAAGGGACATCAAAAATGTTTTAGTTTAAATACGTTTTCAAAGGGAGAAATCGTCAATTAGCTATTACGCCATTAACTACTTTAAATATAGAGAAAATTCAATAATTTTAGATACAAGTTTGTTTACTATCTTTACTTACATTTTAAAACATTTATTAAAAGCTTTATTGTTTATGTACTTAGGTTTGCAAAACGTTGTTTTTATATTATTTATTTTTGTTTATCAATGAAAAACTATGTTTTTTGTTATATTTATATTTTTTATATTATCAGATTATCTAGTATTCTTTTTTTGCTTTAGATCTGTAGTTTTCTATAAAAAGCGAACAAGCGCGATCTGAAATACGGCCAGACATAGCGGTCTGAAACATAGGAATATTTCAGAAAAGTATCGAACTTTTGTAAAATTTTCTGGATTTATATTCTTACATGCCAAAGATGTTAAAATTGTCTGAATAAGGTAACATAATAAACAAATAGTCGATGCTTAGTGAAGACGGTCGTAGATCACTTTAAAACAAATCCGTGATTTTATGGGAAACTCGAATCGTAAAATCAAATTACAATAATAGTCCAAATGAAATGAGCGCCAGGAAGGTTTATAGCTCACAAAGAGCCTCTAGATTTTTCCAACCAAAAGTCCGCTCTTGTTGAATACACTCTAAATTGGACTTACCTGATTAGAATGTATTGCACTAAAATCTGAAATGATTTCAATTTACAATAATAACGCGAAAGCCGACGAAATAAATAAAGAAAAAAAAGTTAAAATTAACCAAAGTTACAATATGAAAATTACAAATGAATTGCCAAAATGTACAATTCGTTTATAGGTACTATAAATAAAAAATCTCAAGGCTTTGTTCGCAATAATAAAAAAATTACAATACAAAATAAAAATTAATAATCTGATATGTTTAGTTTTGAAAACCATATGGTTGAACTCTTTTATAGCACTGAGTTTGCAAAATTAAAATCACAATTAAACGGTAATAAAATAAATACCCTAATTTTGTTTATCTAGAGCTTTTGTTCGGTTGATAAAATTGGAAAAAATCCGGGTGGTTGCTAGTACTGCACCAAACTTAACATAACACACAATTCTTCAATTCGGCAACAAACTCAAGAATACATGAATCGTAAAGGCCGTAAATTATACGAATTAGGAAATTATTTTCACCATAACAACTAAAAATTTATTATATCTTACTGTATTACTTCAACGGACAAACTCAATTTCTTTTAAGGGTTGATTGCCTTACCGGAACTATATTTCGATGTTGACGGTACTTGCTAAGTTACTAATTACCGGGTTGTTATTTTAGCAGGTGAAATTAGAGCCTAAATACAAGCAAAAAATGTCAAAACAAAATTTTTAGCAAAATAAATCGTAAATACGGACCTGTAGTCTCTTAAGTTGTTGACACCACAAAAAAAATAAACTGGTATAAGAATTGCAAATTTCTTCTCGGCGATTTGCTGACACCAAAAATAAACATCAATACAAAATAATGTTATCGAATAACATGTAGTTAAATTATTGTGTTAAATAAAGTTGCTATTCTGCACATTCTTTTCAAGTACAGTAGATAATACCTTTTCCATTGGATAACACACAAACGTCTAAACGTTGCCAAAAATTGTTCGTTACTCGTGTAAATAATTGCACATTCTGTCTAATTCAATTGGATTTGCTCTAGTCTATCATTCACGGTGGTTTTTTATACTTTCAAACAAGTGTAAAACAACACTCATCTGAAAACAATATTTTGGCAAAATCAGGGTCGAAAGCTTCTTGTTGCTGCAACCACTCACAAAGCTTAAGCTTCGGTTCAAAATCAACGTCGGTTAATTGTTGGACTAGTTCAAAGTGATAAGGGTACAAAGAATAATTCCTTGAAACACGATGTAGCGTACTATGGGACACGTTAGCTTCACGACCTATTTCTCCAGTGCTCGTGTCCGATTTTTTACAATTTACAATTTCTATACATTGAAGAAAAACATATATTAAAGAATTGATTTTATTGAAAAGATTTATTCTTCTACCGTTGCTAATACATGAGGTGGTTTTTATTGACTACGGCTTTTGTAGGTAGGAAAATCATCTTCAATTTCTTTAAGTCCTTGCACACACGCCAAAAAAAAGTTTATTGAAGGCAATTGTTTATTACAATCTACGTGTGGTGTGGAGGTTATAATTACACTTACCGTACATTACAACAATATCACCGTTGTACATAATAAAGAAAGTTTAAATTAAATATTATGAAGTACAGAAATCCGTTAAAAAATTGAGACAAAAATAACTCAGATTTTCAAACTCAGTTCTAAGAAAGCTGAATTTTACATTTAATTATCTGAAGTCTTGTTTTGGTTACAACCAAACATAAACGTAATCGTGTACACAAAGTACATTTTGTTAAGCTAAAGTCAATAATAATGCTAAGAAATAAACGATACTATTTGCTCTAATTATTTTATTAAAAATTGATTTTGTACACACAAAAAAATTCTTTCAAGTTAATGTAAATTACTTTATTTTGACTAAATAGTGACTTTCATATAATTCTAAGACATATTTTCTTAAAACCATTAAAGCGCTTCCTTCAAGTTATTTTCTAACAATAAAGAAATTAGAGTTTCAAAACAAGATAGTTTGATATTCTCATTTCAATGCTAGCAATGATCGTTTTAAAGGTTCGCGTTCTCTTGTTTTAATGTACAAGGTATTTCATTGGATTTATCATATACAATTTATTGAGTATTTGAATGTTTAAATCAAATTCATCTGGTTTATAACTAAAGACATATTTATTTAGTTTGTATAACTGAGTTTGTGAATTTAATCTTCACCATGATTTGATTTAAAAGTTAATGTTTATGTGAAATAAAAATAGAAATCAAAAACTTCTATGTAAATTTTAATTAGGCACATACAATATATATTTATGTGTTGCAAATTGTTAAAAAAAATATATAAATTTAACAAAAATAACTGCACTTTACTTTTTGGAGAAGCAACAAAAGGTTTTTTAACATCGACTGCGTTTAGTGAGTTTAACTCTGGCTGTTGTACCAATTTCTTTGCGTTTTTTAAAATGACAGTACCAGTAGGTCCAGGATTCCATAACGCCGAAACACAAAGATAAATATTCTGTATAAATAAAATACAAAATTAAAATTTTAAAAATTGACAGTCAAACATTACACCATTAAAATAACACGTTAAAATTTAGACAAATAAAAAAAAAGAAGTGATTCCAATACATACCTGTAGTAGTTCTAGATAATTGCTGTTAAAATTTCCCAATTCTTATAAAATCCTTTGTGTCCAAACAAACCAAACCAAAGGTATAGTTTTCAAAATAAAAGAAAAAACTGGTGTAGTCACCACAGACTTTCCTATAAAGAATGATGAAAGAATGTCTATATATTTTTTAAGGTTATGTTGTCATAAAACCACTTTGAAGTGATATGTACACGTTTCTATTGAGTTTCTTGAAATTTTTCTCTTCGATTTCATTAAGATATAACCCAAATATGGCAAATTGAGCTTATGTTGTCATAACTACTCACCCAGTGTTTCTCAACCTTTTAGTATTTACGACCCAATTTTAAATTACAATTCTCGTTGCGACATTTGGAAACGCTTCATAGAGAGTACGTTAACAAACCCCGAGAATTCTTCGAATTCAAATTAAAATCATATGAAAAGCAAAAATCATGTTTTAAACAAGCTTTGTCTGTGAATGAAAAAGCTTTACTTGCCTGGTATGAATATTGTGCTAACGACAGTTGTAACTGTAGTAAATTATATAAAAATGAGACCCTTAAAATCAAGACTCTTTTCTGCACTTTGTAAAGACATGTGTGCAGAATATTCCGCGTTACTGTTTTATTGTGAGACAAGATGGTTATCACGTGGAAAGTTTCTGCAACGTGTTTATGAACTAAGAGACGAAATCGCAATCTTTTTAGAAGAAGATGGTCGACCGGAAGCTGAGATGTTTCGAGATGGCTTATTTGTCATCAAATTGAGTTACATGGTCGACATATTTGAGAAATTAAATATTTTAAATCTTTAACTCCAAGGAGCAAACGCACATTTTTTTGATACGAGTGACAAAGTTAATGCTTTTTGTAGAAAATTGGAATTATGGAGCCGAAATATAAAGCAAAAAATCTAGAAATGTTTGCAAACATGAACGAATTTGTTAAGGCTTACAAGGATGAAGAGAAACATATTCAAGTTGTTCTTGTAACTATTGAAAATCATTTAGCTATGTTGGTAAAGAATTTTAAGAAGTATTTGTTTGCTGACGACAACTTGATAGCAAGTTACGATTGGGTTAGAGACCCATTTTAAAATAACCCCAAAGATCTCTCAACTGCAGAAGAAGAAATATTCATAGACTTCACGGAAAATGGCGAAATCAAAAGGCAATTTAGTAATAAATCACTGTTTGAATGTTGGACAGGGTTAGATAATGAATTTTTTGCACTGAAAACAAGAGCATTTCGTATACTATTACCATTACCAACATCCTATCTTATTAAATCAAAAAATAGTTTTCTTAATATTTTTTCTTATTTTTTCGATACGCTTGCGCCCCCCTTTCAAAATTGTAGCGTTTCATAGGTTGAGAAACGCTGTACCCCTATATTTTTGCGCCTCGATATTGCTTTTCCCTTTAGTAAAATCGTAAAAATTATTATTTTTAACGTATCTTGATTTTCTTTCAAGATATGGAATTCTTTTCTAAAAAAAACGTCGCAGGCAGGATTCGAACCTAGATTATATTTGTGAATTTATTTTAAATAATAAATAAATTTTTTTTTTGAATAATTTACATACATACAAAATTAGATAAGAAACACTGTTAAAAATGGCAGATACACCCCACTTCCGGTGTGGGTCTAAAAAAAATAATTTGTTTTTAAATCGTCGCAGGCAGGATTCGAACCTAGATTATATAATGAAATTCGCTTTAAATTGTAAATTAAATATCTAATAAACTGTTAATGATAGATAAAAATTTTATTTGAATAAATTGTTAGGAAGTATTGTCTCGATAAGAAACTATAAAAATAAATCGAATAATTTACATTCGTACAAAATTATACAAGAAAAACTGTTACACTTCCGGTTTTTTTATCAGACCCATCTTTTGATAGAACCGAGAGAATATGAAAATCCAGCTCTATACCAAATTTCAAGTTACTAGGACTTTTGGTTCGAGAGTTATCGTAGATACATCTTTACAGACACACAAACACCTAATTTTTTTTTCAAAAATACATTTTTTTGATTCAATTTTGTAACAGTTTTATTTATTGAAGTGCATAGTTTTTTTTTGTTTTTAGAACTCGGTTGCATTATTTCTACGACATTTCTTTAAAACAACTATTCCTAAAAAATAAGTTTCCTGTATTACTGAAGAATCTTAATCTAATATAATTCTCTTAGTTTGAGATTTGCTTTAATCAAATCCAGTCAGAATATTCAAGAGAATGTAAGTCTTCAATTCGAGATAACTTTTTTTCTGTGTAGATGATGGGAAATTAAAGAAAACAATAACTAACACAATACATCAATACGTATCACGGATTTTACAGCTATCATTTATCTCATAGTTACAATCAACAAACAATTTCCATTTGTTGACTATCTAAGCTAGGACCAACCTGAAAATTTTAATAGCAAATATCTCAAAATTGGGTCACTTTAGAACAAATCTTTAAAGGAAAAATTTTTATTTAACGCCACAAAGAAACTACTCCTTGAGTTTGTAGTCGTACTTCAGATACACCCTGTATAGATAGAGGGCCTGTGTACCACAACCACAAACAACTCTTATCCTTACGCAAATTCCAGACATAAATGGATAAACATTTTCTCAAGTCGTGTCAAATGAGCATCAATTTACCTACCACCTAAATGTACCACAAACGTCCGACTTCGAAAAACTAGAAAACATGATGATAGAACTAGCTGAGAATATAAAAACAATGCTAAACCTTCTCATAGCTATTGTCTCAAAATTGAAATAATGACACAAACACTCAAAATTGCAAAATTGAATGCTAATAGCGTGTCAAACTACAACCTAGAATTAGGAGCGTTTATTGTCAACCATGTTTTGGATATCATTTTATTATCTGAAACCCATTGTACAGAAACAAGTTACTTTACAATGCCTAATTACATCATGTACGACACACAACATACTAACGAAGGTGCATACAAAGGCTCAGCAATAATTATAAAAAATACTATAAAGCATTACCAAACAAACAAGTACACTCATGAGTGCATTTAAGCTACCAGCGTGGTAGTGGAAGACTGGACAGGACTCATTACAATCACTGCTCTGTATAGTCTCTCGCGGCACAGCATAAAAACAGCATTACACTCGATTCTTTAACACACTTTATTGCCGGTGGCGATTACAACGCTAAACACCAGGAATGGGGTGCTAGAATAACCTCCACTAAAGGCAACTGTTAAAATCGCTTCTCATCAATAATCTAAATTATTTCACCACTGAGGCAACCTACATACTGGTCTACGGACAGGAATAAAATCCCAGATCTGATCGACTTTTGTGTTACAAAAAACATATTTAACAGAATCAAAGCAATCAGTATCAGCAACAAGAAAATTAACTAAACAATTAGTTTTAGACATACCCTTCAAGACCAACAACAAGGTCGACGATGCAGTAGAATACCTACATCGTACTATACAAACTGTGACGTGGGACGCAATCCCATTATGGAAAGCGAACAATGTGCATAGTACCCTGCATACGGCACTAAAACGAGCAATAGCTAAAAAAAAGAAGCTTTGCCAAACTTGGCAGAATACCACAACACCGTATGATAAAAATAGGTTCAATAACGTTACACAAAATTTGAAAATAATGCTTCAAGACCCAAAAAAAACAGGCTACACAATATTACCTATCAACCTTCTTTGCTACTGAAGTAACAAATCACTCATTATGCAAAACCACAGAAAGTTAAAACAACCGCAGCAAGCAATCCCAATAATTTAAAAACCTGTTTGAAATTAGGCCAGGGGCGCACAGAAAAAGCCTAATACACTTGCGGCATTACTAGCAGCTGTTCCTTGACATAGCCCAGGCCTTCGATAAGGTCTGGTATGAGGGGCTATTGTTTAAGATCAAGAAAAACTTGCCACGCTTTTACTTCGAACTGTTCAAATCGCATTTAAACAACAGACACTTCCAGGTGAAGTTTCAAGATGAGTTAACGAAACTACATTCTGTTAAATCCAGCGTACTAGAGGGAAGTGTTTTAAGACATATGCTCTACCTGCTGTACACGGCAGACATTCCTACCACCGACCACATTTGCAAATGATACTGCAATTTTTGTAATTCACAAAAATCCTGATGTAGCACCAAGAAACCTACAAACCTCCCTCAGTCAAGTGTAGGACTGGCTTTGACTTTGGTGTATAAAAACAAATAGGACGAAATTCACACAAGTGACTTTTACACTCAGAGGGAAAGTCTCCACTAGTAACCCTTAACAACACACAACTTCCGGAAGCAGAAGACCTTGGTATGCACCTCGATCGCAAACTAATCTGGAAAAAAACACATATTTAGCAAACGAAAACTGGATCTAAAGCTCACCAAACTACACTCACTATTAGGGCGGAACTTTAAGCTACATTAGATAACAAGGTACTTCTCTAAGAAAGCACCCTCAAGCCTTCCTGACGTATGGGCTGCAACTATAGGGAATCACAAGCAGGCCCGCGCTTAGCACTTTTGGCGCCCTTGTGCAAATTTAAAATAACGCCCCAAATTTGTATTACGTTCATATGTGAGTACAGATACGGGTTAAGTTAGGTATTATTATTCACTATTGTAAAATAATTTTAAAAAGTATTTTTATAAATTTATTTTCATTTTTATATTTTACAAGTACAAGGCATAAAACATACAAGTATTTTTTCATTAAGGTACATAACATAATTATAAACTTATAGAAAACAGAAATATATTATAACAGTATTACAACTCTAAATTTTTGTATTTTAGTTTCAAATGTAATATATGATACAAAAGCACAAGAACACTCGTTTATATATCACAAGACGAAACCGATCGACAATAAAAACAAAACAATATATTATTTTAATAATGCAACATGTCACCTTTTAAATGTTAATATCCAGGTATTAGGTATTCTTATTAATATTTTAGCTAAGTGAATTGAGCTTTCCGTGCTTTAATTTTTGCAAATTGTTTAATTAAATCTTCGGTGTCTAATTATTTTAGCTGGTATGTTTCTATTGAAATGATAGCAAGATTCCTTAGTCGGTTTTGCCCCATGGTCGATCTTAAATAATTTTTTATTATTTTGAGTTTTGAAAAAGATCGTTCTGCGGTAGCAACAGAAACCGATATTGTTAATAAAATACGAAGTATTATGCTTGTATTAGAAAAAGAATCTACTAAGTTGTTAATTGTTATATAATTTAAAGTTTCTTCTAGAGACCTAATAACGTTTTCATCAAAATTTTGTAAATACTGCAATTCTTTAACAAGTTCCACGGCAGTTATATCTCGTTTATTGCGAGTTTTGTCGTTTAATAAATTCGTTTTCAGAATAATTTTTAAATTTAACAATATTTCATAAAAACGCGAAATAATTAGAACAAGAAGAAAGTACCCAGTAAACACGGATTGAAACTGTTACAGTCACAAGATTAAAACAATTGTTTCATTACGTTGTTTCGTGTTAGTTCCATTTTTATATCATTTACATGTAACTGACAGTGAATAAATTGAAAGAGTTTCGATTTTTCACAATCAGTTTTAAACCGTTTCAGTACTTGCAATTTTTTTCCCATAATCAGCAATCGTCTAATAACTGATTTATTAAAACCGAATATTTTTTGAATAACTAGAATTGTTTGAAGATCGGTTAAATAAAACTGAATTATTTTCAAAACAGTAGAATCGTTCCAGGAAAAACGAATACTTTGTGATAAGTCAACATTAGTCGATGCTATACTTTTGATTACTGTCGTCAACGCTTGCGCTGTAAATTGATATCTTTTCACTTGTTCGGTTGCAGTTTGATAAGTGATGCTGTGTGTACAATTACGAAATGGAACAATAAACGGTAAGTCAAAGCATTTTATTATAATCCATAAATGTAATCAATATTATTATCATTTCTGTTCTTTATGTATCATGTTTTAATTTGTATAAAAAATGTAAACTAAAACACATGGTTGCGTTAAGGTAGATTATTGCGTAGATCTGGTGATACTTTAGGATTTATAATTACAGTTCAATTCTTCAAGTTTCCTATACGATTATGTACAGCTAAAGGTATTCACAGTGTTTTTATAATAATATAATAATATTTATATTAAGTTTGTGTTGTTTTTGATTAAAAAAGTGCAATTAATTTTGTGTAACTATGATTATGTATGTATATAAACGAAATATTTATTTCTATGTTACAGATGCGGTTAAAAGTTGCTACCCAACAGTAACTGATGCAGTTTTCGAGGCTTCCGTGAAAAGATCACAAAAAGAAAGTTGCAATATGTAAAAAACTCATTGTGATGTATTTAAAAATATTTATTGTGCAATAAAGTTTGAAACGTGCATTCGAAAATGTATTATTGTATTATTGAAGGAATTGTTTTAGTTCATTATTGAAACAAGAAAATCATATATTTATTGATCATTTAGTATCAGTTTAAGAACGAAGCTTTTAAAACGTAAACCGAATGCAACATTTGTTTTGCAACAGGTTTGAATTTAAAATACCGAAACTATACTGATTCAAATAATTGAAACAGCGATGGACTTATAGCTATTTTATTGCAGTTAGGTTTCTTTCATGTTTGAAACAAGAGTGAATCATAAATTTTTTGTTTTGAAACTGTTACTAAACATTATCAGTTTTGTGTTTACTGGGTAATTGGAATCTCTCATCCACTGATGTTATGATTACATCTAGAGCATTAAAAAAACAATCAACTTTGAACTTTAAAGTTTCGTCGTGGATCGGTTCATCGTCACATTCATAATCAAAATGTTTTTTTTTATTTTTCGCGGGCTTAGACCTCTGTTTTTTTGAATTTAGGTTCAATGTCTAAGCTGGATGTTATTTCTTTAGCATCAATCAATAGATTATTAAAACATTTATCGGAACAATAAGCTTTCAAAAAATTTTTCTAATTATTTAAATGATTGCAACACTGAGCAACATCAAAGCTCGGTTTTTAATAATTCTACTAACAATGTTAACTTCACTTAAAATATACTACAATATAAGAACGCAAATGAACTCAAAATTTTGCAATTTTTTGGCCAACAATGCAGTCAAATTTTTTACGTTATTTTCAAAGTTTCCTTCGTTTATTTCAAACAGACCATCATAAATTTCGCCGAGTTGATACCTTAAAGGAGTTATTGCATCTATTCTACTAGACCATCAAGTATCCGATAAAGGTTTTAAAGTTAAATTTGTTACATTAGGTAAATTAGATTTCAGAATTGACCAGCGTTTAGTAGAAGCTGAAAAAAAATACAAACAGTTTTTGAACTAAAGAAAAAAATTGATGCTTAAAGTATTTAATTTTGCGGTATCATCGACGACTAAATTTAGGGTATGATTGCAACAAGGAACAAAGAAACCTCGCGGATTAAAATCCAAATTGTTTTATGTAGACCATTATGCCTACCACGCATATTTGCCGCATTATCGTAACCCTGACTCCGCAAATCGTTAGTATTTAACCCTTCTTTCTCTAACGCCGACAAAAGAAATTTTGTCAAGCCTTTACCCGACACATCATCTATAGGACAAAATGATAAAAAATGTTCTTCTACAATAATTCCCGTGCTCTTTAAATTAACAAATCTTATACAAACTGAAATTTGTTTTTGGTGACTAGAGTCAGGAGTGCAGTCTAGTAATATGGAATAATAATATTTTACCTTTTTAGTTAGTTCTAAAGTTATGGATTCGATATTTTCACCGATCAAGTTGATTACTTCATTTTGTATTTTATCTCTGAGATAGTTTCTGTGATCTTTTATTTGAGAGCGTTTTGTATGTTCTGACATAATCGGGTCGAATTTGGAAATCATTTCTAAGCATTTTAAAAAGATACCATAGTTTTTCTCAAACAACTAATTACTACTTCTACGAAAAGCTAAATTTTGCTGAACTAAAAACGGAAACACGTAGAAAATTCTTTCTATAACAGCTTACCGGTATTTAGTTTTTCTGTTTATTACATTTTGAATTTCAGAATCAATTATTTCATTTTTATTAAAACGGTTAGAAAGATCTAGGCAGTTTTAGAGCATTTTCGATATGTAACTTGCTCTTTTTATGAATGTTTAAATGTTCACTTAAATGCTGCCAGTCATTGTAACCAGATTGATCATTAAGGCGAACAGACTTCAAATCGCTGTCATTAAAAATTTTGCAACAGAAGCAGTAAAGTGAATTTTTTGTTTCGGAATACAACAACCAAAAACGCTAAATTTTTTCTTTGTTCGGTAAAATTCTAAAGATGTAACTATTGGAAAACTTATGCCTCGTCTCCGAACTATCTCTCGGATATATATTTTTTTTGTTTTGATAATGAGCAGAGCCACGTTCTACTAATTCTTGAATATTATTAGGACGTAATTTCTTTGGCCATAGTGCAGCATCCTTCGAAAGTTGATTCATGTTTTCCGTTCTGGTAATTTTTGAAGGTGTTGATTTCTCATTATCAGCGGAACTTGAAGATGTTGATGGATTGCTTTTTCAAAGATCAGTTTCTTCTCTGTTGCTGATACTTGTTTCAAGTACAGGTTCAGAATATTGGGATTCAGCTGTATTATTGTTGTTATTAATATTTGGCAAAGTAGACACGGGTTTTGAAAAAAAATGCGTAATTTTGACATGGTTTTCTAATTCTTCCTCACTTTTTCTTTTATTCGACAAATTTTGGTATCCAGGCAATTTCTTCTTTTTTTCTGACATCCTGTATACTGTAAAGAAATTAATACGAAAGTTAACAAATTGACAAATTATTCATGAAAAATGGAAATGTTGTGAGGTCTCATACTCAAACTCGAAAGTATTTTCACAACATTACTTATTTTAAGTTATTTCAAAATTTATAAATTTTTATAAATAGTAATATTAGTGCCTATCAATTATTCTGTTTGAATTTACTTCAAATAACAATGATGTTTATATAATCAAATATAAAAGGATTTTTGAGACGCAAGTTTTTAGCTTTTAATGTTTTAATAAATCTAAAATAAAAAATAAATTTTAGATGAACTCACCTTAATTCACAACACAAAACACATTACTATAAAGTCTGCAAAACTCCAAAAAAGCTAAAGTTTCAAAAGCAGATATCTTTTACCCCATGCACTTTTTCACTTCGCTAAGTTAATTATCGATCGGGCATCAGGCAACAAATGAAATCGCTACCATTGCAGCGCTTAAATATATAAAGTCTCGTACATTGCAAGCTCAGACAGGAAAAAACGTTTGTTCCCTCGTTGGCTCGTTGCAAGCCAAATTTCAAGCTCAACAATGAATAAAATCAGATTTGTTTGAGTTCACACAATTTATGTTATCATGTTACGTATTACGTATTCGATCGAATAAATGCTATTATTGTGTACTCTCATTTGGAAAATATATTATTTTTGAGAAGTGATTCGGTTCCCTCGTCTCAAAGAGTACAAATAAAAAATAAACAAATAAAAAACAATGTTGTTTGTGCCTTTATCTTTTTTTATTTTTGAGTTTTCAGGCGTTTCGGCGCCGTCGTGCACCACATGACTTTGCTCTTATGTACGGCGCGAGACTGACCATAAGCAACTCTAAATTGAAGTTTTGCAAAAATTTCAGTTTAAAACTCTGAGGACAATAGCCGATGCTCCGTGGTATGTTAGAAATGAATCTATCGGGATCTCCGAGTAAAACTAGTGAAAGACGAAGTGAAGTACGCGAGTACAAGGTATATCACACGATTAGAAACTCATATAAACTCTTTTGCTGTGAACCTGCTGGATAACAGCAATGCACTGCATAGACATTAGCTAATCTTGTGCATCAAGACTACCTGTATACATAGTTAATAAGTAACTTCCAGGAGAACCCTCCAATGGGACGGCATCCCACATATAACTCTACGTGTAAATTCACCTAACTTATTGCTCACTAAAGCAAATTCTTAATATAAAGTTAAAAACAAATTTAGTTTATTTTGTATTCTCAAACGTTATTAACGTTGCATATAATTTCTTATATTTATTTGTTACATATTAGTAAATAAATACACTAGGAGATAATTGGAGCACCATTGTTAAACACAAATACGTAGAATGATTGTACGTACATATAAGACGATGCAATACTAGATTGAAAAGAAATAAATATTAACGCTTTTATGTATCCTTGTAGTACGAGACAAATATAATATCGTCCCCTAGGGAAGCTTTGTTTTTGAGACAAAATCTATCGTGCTTATCTATCGCGTTTGTAGCACAAGCTCAACTTATGTCTGATTAAAAGCGAGATATTAAATAACGGACTAAGCAAACAATAACATGACATAAGCGTTGAAGTGTTCAGACAATTTCAGTCTATGGCACTTACAGAAAAAAACTTTCAAGGACTTTTTCTCTAAAAATACATTTCTTAAACGTAATTTGTTCCACATCAACTGTTACTAACACAGTTTTAGCGGAAATTTTTAGAATTTTTCAACGCGTGTGCTATTTAGGCAATGTTTACACCACTAAGATAATTCCAATATCTATAAAAATAATGACGGAAAACTTGGAAAACCCAAGTGGTCAAGAAGAAATACGATTTAACGTCTAGAACAGTAATGTTATTTACAAATAGCCGACCTCCGATAACGATAAATGTTATAGTTCTGTTTTTATTAGAAAAAGACTTTAGAAATTGTACACAAACTTATACTAAGAAAGCGTTGCCGATATTAATTATATGAGAGGTCTTTGCAATATAATATTCTAATAAACATAAAAAAGTTGGCCAACTCTTTCTTTACTAATACACATATATTGTTTACAAATGGAAATTTCGGTGTTATTTTAATTTACAGTTGTCTTCAAACTCCGCAGTTTTACAATTTGCGATCTAATTTATTTATATATTTGTTTGGGTAAACAAAAATAAATTGTTTGTTTGGAACTTAAGGTTTTATTATTATAATTATTACTAGTCTTTGGATTAGCTTCATTTTTATTGATTAGCCAATAATAACTTTTTGTTCCAATATTGCTATGAGCGGTATAAACTAAGACTTTTTTGGTTCAGACATCTTTTTATTACAGTGTTTGACTACGTTTGGTTTCTACTAGTCCTATTTTTTAGTTTACATTTTAATTAGAGACAGTTTAGTATCTGACATGATATGAAACAGTCATTACCGAAAAATGTATTATAATGTTTTTTTTAAATAAATTTGGATAATATTGAGCCCTATTATATACCCTGTGACATTGTATTGCAACACCAAGAAGAGGTCGGAGTTTTGTGACCAAACTTGTAAGGAAGGTTTAGCTACTCACAATCAGAGGTAGTAAATTAAATTAATTAAGTTGATCAATTGGTAATGGCATATCTCAAGTTTTTTTTTGTTTCTGCTACTTCATTATCGTGTGTATTTGGTACGAATCTTGGTTAATTCTAATATTGTTATCTCTTGTGCTTCTTCTGTTTAACATGTTTTCAGTGCCTATAGAACGACAGCGTGAAAATTACCGCCAATTAACAGAGTTCAAATTGCTGGCTAAGAGGAAAATTGCAAATCGTCTTAACTGGAACCAATACACTATTATGCGCTGTTATCAAAGATGGACTAAAGAAAGTTACAATCGTCGTAGACAAGGAACTGGAGGACGGAGGCAAACAAATGAAGTGCTTTGAGTTAAGGCAATAAGAGACTAATTTTCTAGGTGAACTAACCGGTTGTCGGACACTTAAGTGATTTTTCGCAAACGAATAATCATAATTCAGTCAATTTCTATTCATTTTTAGGCATTTAGTTTTCATGGTATCCTTTTAGGTTTAAAAAACACATTTTTAATCAAGTACTCTTCAAAATTTTATTTGCTATTCTATTTAATTAAGAATAACTATAAAATATGATTTTTACTAGTTTTCGGACATCTTGAACAAATTGTCAGACAGTACTGACCCTTTTTTCGGAAGGGGTGCCAAAAAGCGGTCTTTTTCGGCCATACATATAATCTTTACAAATCTTTAAAGACAAGTAAAATAAATAAAAAAATACTTTACTAAAAAATTTTAAAAAATACGTCATATTTAACAAAAATATATAAAAAAATAAAAACATTAGTATTAGAATATAATAACAAAAATAAAACTTTAACGGCATAAATCACAAATATAACCTTTTCAGGCTGCTTCATTGTATGGCAGTTCTTCCATGTCTGTACATTTAAGGTGATACCATCTGGGGCACTCATCACATCTTTGATTTTTCTTGCTTCTGAATCTTTAGTTGTTCTCTTATTTTTTTTTTTACTTTTAGCCACTTCCATTTTCTCTTTTTTTTCTGCATCTTTCTGGTTATAATAAGATCGCCATGCTTCCGATGAAATGGCACTTAGTAACTTTAGTTTTGTACGACCATCAGTCTTCTTTTTCAAATACTCTTCTGGGTATGTGAGATGCTTTTGGAATGGATCTAATTTGCCAATGAGTGTCATTTTGCTTTTTGATTCAAATGATTTTATTTTAATTTTTCTGAATTAATATACTCGTACTATTTGCCAGTTTATTTACTAATATTCCATTATTTCTATTTATGTGTGTTAAATTTTCAATATCGTTTTTTTTTGTATTACAATCGCTTTTTCTTCTTCTAAGACTGTGAAACTATTAATGTTCTCATTTGCTATATTATCCGTCACTTTCTCAGCTAATACCACATTTTCTTTGTCTTGTGTTTGTTGTGGTAAATTCAAATTGTCATCCTTTTCTTGTATTGAACTAATAATAAAAGATTGGTTTTTGGTTATTTTGTTTTATCATAATGCTTTTTTCATATAGTGTGTTAGGTGTTTTGTTCTCTTCCTTTGTGATAAAGCCAGTGTTAAGAATTTTCAGTTCTTGTCCTGCTTCATCGGTCTAAATACACTGACATCCGCCGGTTGTAAGATATGGGTAGTGTTTGGGGGCAGTGCATATAAAATAATACCATTCTGCTTACAAAATTGGCTTAATGGAAGTGTCATATGTGACTTATTTCCATCTATGAATAATATAATTGGTCGCTTAATTTTATTTTTTGTAACCCGGGAGTTGAATTGGTTCACAACATATTCATAAAATACATTGCCTGTTATCCACCCAGATTCCGACTTTCCTATTACCCAATCTTCTGGAACATTTTCAACCAACGCCCTGGGTGGTCTTATATATAGAAATACTACTAAAGGTGGACAAATTTTCCTTGAAGCGTTAAATACAATCAGAACAGTAATATTTTCTTTCTCTTTTCCCGATTTAATAGTGTACAGATTTTTCCATCCTTTAGGGCCGAGCACTTTCCGGGTTTTTGGACAAAGAGAAAATCCTGACTCATCTCCATTAAATACACGAATCGGGTCTTCAAAAATATCTTGAACGTTATTTTCTTGTATATGAGTTTATAAGTTCTTAAACCACGTTCTTATTAATTCTTCGGTAATTAATGCTCGTGATTTATTAATACTCTCTGCCTCTCTCTGCGAAATTTCTGGGTGGCGTTTTAGAAACCCCTTGTACCATCTCACCCCTGGAACACCATTAGGGAAAGCATCAAGCTTGCCAGCATCGTTTGCAATTTTTGTAACCACTTCGATCAGATCTGATTTGGTAATAAGGAAACCACATTTTGCAATGTTGATTGCCCATTCGGCGATCTTATTTTCCCCGTTTTCTGATAAAATGGGTGGTGGGCCGGTTTTCTTTTTGATAGCTAGTGATTTCCCACATAACTTATCATGTACTGTTGCTCTTGGCACTCCATAACGTCTACTCGTCTCTCTTATAGAAGTTCCCGATTTTATATCGCGAAGAGTCGCCTTGATGGCCTCTGTTGAATATGTATGAAACTTTCTATACTTCGCCTTTAAAGGCTGCTTTTGAATTTTTTTCACCATCTGAAATCAATTCTATTTAAGTATTTATTTATATCACAAAGAAAGATCTTTTGAATTCTCAGCCACAGCAAGTTAAACAATTCGTATTCAAATTAGTATAGTCCAAAAATTGCCCATTTCTCGGACACCCAGACAAATTATATTATATCGCGCTTATATAGCCGGAAAGAAATGTCCGAAAACTGGTTCTTATATTCTATATGAATAACTGGCGAACAAGAGCAAGAGTAACAAAACATTACCCGTTACATTTATTAGAACAAGACAGATAAACTTTTGTGATTTGAAACCGGTTTTCGGATGCACTGTTCGATAAAAGGTTTCAGTAATTTATTTAAGACCGGTTTTCCGGACACTAATTTTAACAGTCAATACGTAATGAAAATAATAATTTAATGCAAAAAAATTAAAGTTACAACCTTACTTACCATATATAACAACTCATAAGAATATATATTAAATAACAATACCTTTAGTTACTATTTCATTGAACTGCTTCCACTAAAAATTTTGTAGATCACCGACGCAAACGCAATCACAATACAACAACGGCCATTTGCAAAATGCTTTGTTAAGATTTCTGTCTCCAGAGGTCATTAAAAATTCTTATGTTAGGAAAGGATAGTATAACGAAAGCGAATGCATCTTTGGTTAGACGGAAAGAGATGGAAATTTACTATTTTAACGGTTTTTGTGGTAAAATGTCCGAGAACAGGTATCGTCCGGCTAACTGGTTTCTTCACTACCAGATCAATCGATTAGGTAATGAAAGTCGTTCTGTAACGCTTCCAACAATTTACCGTCGAATTAGAAGTCTCGAATTGCAATTCTATAGGCCACATCTTGTGCTAGCACTGACAGCTCAACACCGACATTAACGTTTCGAGTGGTGTAGGTTGCGATTTCACTGGAATATGGAATGGCATAGAGTAATTTTCAGTGAATCTCTATATTCTTTCATTTCTTCAGCAGTTGAAAGACCCACTTTTTAAGCAGGATTGCGCCCGTCCCCACATGGCAAGACACTTTATAGACCGATTTCAATGTTCGTTGATTGAATACGTGTGGAACATTACGGGTAGAAGACCGCATCCTCCACAGATACTAGAAGCTCTCCTGCATGAATTGCAAGTTGCTTGGGATACAATAACAAAAAAAAACAAAATAAGAGAAAATTGACCACTTGCTGGAATCGATGCCACAAAGAGTAAGGGAGTGTGAAGTTTTTATTTTTTTTACACGCCACAAAGCAAAATCAGATAGTATGGTATTTACGTCCATTGAATGGTCTAATTAGATATTGTTCCACTAACTTCTCAATAATAATATTATACCCAACCGACTGAACTTCTTTTCAATCATTGTAACTCTTGAATTTGATTTAAATTTCATAGAGTATAAGATTCATTATTATTATTTTGGGTTAAATTTTTAATAGCACTAAGTTCTGTAGTAAGTTTTTAATGACGAATTTTAGTTCTCTTTTTTGCTAATAGGTCTGGTTTTTTGTATCCTTCGTTTCCTTGGTGTGTTTTTGTAATTCCAAAGTAACTCTGTTGTGTATTGTTATACAATCTCTTACTGTTCTAGAGCGTACTGTTATTGAGTTTAAAACTAATGCTGCTTGGCTATTAGCAACAATTTGGATCCTTTTATTTTAACAGGATTTTTTAATTTTTTTTAAGCACAAGCAAATATTGCAATAATTTCTGTTTGGAATACGGTTGCTAGATAGCCCAGGTTTCCGCTAAAGTTGCTCCCTGAACCACTGAACTATTAACGCTTTAGTACCTTGTGCAGTTTTGAAACTATCTGTATACCAGATGATTGCTTGCTGCTTTCTCGGTTGTTGTTTATCTACCTAATTTTTTGTCTGTATCAATATAATAACGATAAGGTTTGTTGAAACGAATAATTGGACCGGTTTTGTCCGATTTTATTCTTAACACGTAGTTTTTGTTTATTTGATCGAAAATCTCGGTATGGTATCTTACTCGAGCACGAGTGTTCTTCCATCCGTTAGATTTTAACCGGAACGATGCCAAATCTTCTGATTCTACTATTAAATGTAGAGGTACAGTGTGTCTTAAATTTGATGTTTCGATAGGAAAACTCGATAACTATAATAGATACAAGAAAATGGACTGCGTATCCTCGATCTTTTAGAGGAAAACTCTATGATAAAAACCAAATTGAGCGTTTTTTTTATTTTTGAGGTATACGCTAAAGTTTGATTTTTTCAATTTTATGCGCATGGTGTAGAGAAAAACGGTTTATGTCAGCTTAAGGCACTTTTTTGAGTGAAATGCAATGGCGTTGTATAATTTTGAATAAGCTCATTATATTTCAAGTTATGGCATATATTTTTGTTTTTAGTAGGCTATTACACAGTTAAAATCGTTTGTTTTTTTAATGATATATATAGATGTAGGATCTATGATTTCATATTTTACTCATTTCATCTAAAAATCGAGATTTTTTAACAAACACGTATTCCGTTGTAGTTTTCTCATAGTAGGCTTTTGTCATTGAAAATGTGAACAAAGGAAATCAGTTAGTATTGAAAGTTAGTTGAAATAAAGTGCAATGGGTTTTTAAATTTATGAAAAATACGACATGATACAATACTTTAATCAGAGTGATAACTATTCGGACGCTGTAGCCGAATTATAATATATATTAGCATTTAAAAAAACACAACTATTTGCCATAACTTGCAATATAATGAAGTTATTTAAAATTATGGAACGACATTGCAATCTACTAAAAAAAAAGTGCTTTAAGGTCACGTAAACCGTTTTTTTCTACCGAATAACCGAAATATCGCCATGTCTCGAAAATTGAGAAAATCAAACTTTCGCCTATACTTCGAAAACAAAAAACAATCGCTTAATTTGGTTTTCACATCGAGTTTTTCTCGAAACAAGAGATCGAGGATACCTTGTACCGCCTACCAAAGTATTTATTGCTGCAGTGCGCATTTTTGACATTGCCCTTGTGATTCCTAGACACGCAAATCTCTGTAATTTGCTGAGTCTTGTTATGGATTCTCTTCTTTTGGATTTATGTCACTAAATTAAATATCTGTATGTGGCTGAGAGAACTATTATCTTAGAATATAGTCAAAGAATCATTTTTGGTTTTAGTTCCCATATTTTACCTATCAGATTTGTATATACCCAAAATGCCCGAGTGACTTTGTTAATTGTTTTTTCTAAGTGAGCGTTGAAAGTTAATTTAGTGTCTAAAGTGAATCCCAAATATTTAACCTTATTGCTCAATTAACGTTTCTCCCACTACAATTGAAGTTTCTTCAAATCATGAAGTTTTCTGTTTCATGTAAAGGCTGCTATTGTTATCTTGGCAGGGTTCACTGTTAACCCCTTTGCCGTACACCAGGTTTCTACTATAATCAAGGCTTATTGCATTTGGTTTGAAACTATTTTCTTAAACTTGCCACATATCTGTATATCCTTGCGCAAGTATTTCGTTATGGTCAAGTTCCGATACAGATTTATGTTGATTTATTTTGATGATTTTAATAAATAAAAACGTTTTGTGGTCATTTTAGTTTTCTTATATACTCAATTAATCGTTTTTGTTTGCGATACAATAAATTCTTCTTCTTGGTGTAGTCGTTAAATAGCGGCTGACCAGAATTTAAATACTTTTGAATTTTACTGTCGACTCATGCGACTCTTCTGGTGTTTGTGTGCGTTTATTTATTTTCAGTTTGCCCGTTTATTCAACCGCATCATATATAGGTATGGCTGAGACCTTACATCTGGCAAACTAAATTTTATTTAAACAATAACGTGCACTAAAGTGCTAACGTAAGTACACCGCAGAATAGTTGGGTAAGTCATACTTATGTAATTTCTTTTTTTTTCCTTTTGAAGTATTATCGGTTGTTTGTTTATGTATCGCCTCTACTTAATTTACGCTCAGTGGATTATTCTAGGCTTTTTGGTTTCTCTAGTGGCTTAAGAGGTGGCGTCCAAGTTTTCTTCTTTTGTGATATTTGCGTCATCCACGATCATTCGCCGACCGTAGTGTTTGTAGATATGATCAACAGGGTCCGCCAAGAAAAAGTTGGTTACAGCTTAAATCAATGGTTAAGCAAATTAATTTAGTTTTAAAAGTATAGGTTATTGAAGCTCGCGTTTTATTAAATATTAATTTTAATTTATTTAATTATGTTTTAAGTATAATCAATGCATCAAACAATAATTTTTTACTAATTCTACTACAGTTTCTGAATATAGTAAAGAAAACGCAATTTTAGTTAAAAAATATTTTATATGGAGTATACGTATATTATAATTTTACTTTTGCAAAGTTTGGGTTAAATTAATCAAAACTGCTGTGTTACTATAATTGTATAAATTAAAGTATGAATTGTGATTAGATGTGGTGTGTAATACTAAAAAACACTTTGGAAAGTTTTGGAATTATTGCAGTAATCAAAAGACACATTTGAAGGTATTGCTTGTAGAATATAGGGTGATTAGATGCATACATGTATATAATTTTATTGGTAAACTATATTATGTATAGATCATATACTGTATGTTAAGTCCATATGATAAAATATATAATATAATGGCGAACGCTTTCACGGGCGGAGTCTTCCTCCGGGTTTCGACCGTGTTATTGTTGCAGCAAAGTTTCCAACGTTTTGTCCATTTTCGTAATGGACTGGCGTGAAAGAAATCGAAAAACTCCAACAAGCAACCGAAAAAAATCAACAAAGTTGAAGAAGCAAATGACAATCTAACAAAGAACCACTACAAAGTAAGGTAATTAACTTGTGAATCAAGCTAGATTTGAAACTTTATAGAAGTGACTTGAGAAGAAGCAGTTTCCGTATATGAAAAAGTAGGTTAAACTACATGCGCAAAGAATTTGATATACACTTTGACATGAAAGTGTACGAAATTTGTCTTTGGGAGAAGGAAAAATTTTAGAGATTTTACCTGCCGAGTTGAATATGTGTTTGATACCATTATTACAAAAAATCTTTTTTATTTGATCTGTGACCTTATGAATGTAAGGTAAAAACGCGAATTTAGGATTGGATTTGGAAGTAGAAATGTCTTTAGGTATTGGAACGCATAGATGCAGACGAATCTAGATTTGCAAGCTGACCAATAGAAAAACCAAAGATTCAATAACAAATAAATTCTATACAGGATGATGATGAGACAAAACGTGAAGATATCTGTAGCTATAAGTAGGTGTGCGATCAACAGTGTGGTTCAAAAGTCCGTCGAGAAATGGGAAAGGACTATTATTTTTGATTTTTATGGTAAATTTGATACCTGGATGTTGATTGTTTAATTGATCAAGTCCAGAAAATTTCAGATGACCATGGGACCAAACACATGTGGCATCAACATATGAAGAGCGTTATTCCAAAACTGCTTAAGTCCAATAATAGTAATTTGTAGATAATTGAGATTTTTTGTAGAATTTTAGTTTCAACAATGACCAAAAAAATTTTTTAAAATTTATTCTGTGTATTATTCACAATTTAGGTATCAATAAGCAAATTTAGAATTAAGTAATTTATTATTATGTAATTCATGGTTGTTTAACAAACGATATACTAAAACTAATCTAAGTCCATGGGCTTAAGTTATTTATAAAAAATACTTAAATAAATGGTTCATTATCGTCGACGTTTTTTTCTATGGCATCATCTAAAATGTTTTCCGCGACCAAACATAGAGCTGTTTTGTAAAATGTACTTTATTACTCTGTTCATTGGAGATGCTTTAATAGGTGCGTAATTTTAGCTTTTTTTAAACTATTGATTTTGTTGATACGTGGTGATGGGTTTGCTTTTGTTAATGCATTAGAGATATCAGTATTATTCAAAATATTATGTATACAAGGAGTTCCTGTGTATGTGGTTCCCACAGATACTAGTTTTCTACCTTTGCGATAAACAAAGACTCGTTGCTCCGTTATTTTAAAAGATAATTTAATCTTTACCATCGTTTTCGATAAAGTTTTAAAATCTTTTATATTTCATTCCTTGCCATTTTGTAAAACCGAAGAATTTTGGGAAAATATATCATAATATCCTTGTGGACTAAGAATTTTCGTATTATCTTTTCGGAGCGACCAAATACTCGATCTGGAGGCATAAAGCTATGCTCTCTTATGGGAAATATGTGGTGTATTTTTTCAAAGATACTACTCTGCACATAAAATAACAACATAAAAATCATTGCGGTGTTCTTATTCTGACCCGGACAAGAGTTAGACAACAGTTTCAATATTCGCGGTTTCTCGGAAGTGTCAACGCCGACGTATATTAATTCTAATGCATCAAGAAAATGCTTTATTGCGGAACATACTTCGTTTGATCCCTTGCCGCTTTCATTTTAGTCCAGGTGTATCCGAATGTATTTTGTTTATGTTGATTATCCTCAAGAACTACAAACGTAAGGTTGTAGAGCCATAGTTGTCGTACATAGTAAACGTCTGAAATGCTTAACTTTGGTAATGGTTGGTTTTGTTGCATATCAAAACAGATTTTTACTACATCATTCGATTATATCCCTTTAAGGAGTTGATAAAATTTTTTTGCGTGTAACTTATGTAGTGTAGGTTCTGATGAAACAGTGTTTGCAACCGCCGCATCTGTCGTTTTAGCATGCTCTGTTTTTTATATTTGCAAAAGGAACAAACGTCAGTTCGTGGATTCCCAAATCGTGGTGTGCCTTACCAAATAATTTCACAAAAAAAGTAAAAAAAATTGTACTTTTGTCCATTGTTCGTTACACTGTGGGCCAGTTCGGATTACTGGAATGTTCGGATTACGGAAGTTCGGATTATGGATATTGCACTGTACATACTTCTCTATATTAAAATCTCGTATTATTGCTATAGTGAAACCAGTGAATTTTTACATATGACAGCCGAATGTATGTACGTAGAGATAAATAGCATAACAATTTGTTATTATTATTCGTTGTATAATATTTTATTTTTTGTCATTACTTTTAAATTTCCTTAAAGTTCCATCATATTGTTACGAATTTATTTATTAAAAACTAATTTATTTAAACGATTAAAAATTATGTTTACTTATTCTAGAAATATGTACACTTTTAAATTAACCAAACTAATTAAATTTAAATATCTAAGGATAAAAACTGACAGAAATTTATATAAAACAATAATATGCTATCACTTACGCGACGATAAGATAAAGCCATTAACTTGTTTGTTTACACTATAAGTCACGTTCACTCGATTCGGTGCACACTGTTATTTATTTAAAACTTTACACGTACTAATCACTTATTTATCTTCACTTGAATAATCTTTCGCGTTACGACAATAACTGACCTACGATCTGTCTCGTCGCTATATATAGACATATGGAAATCCTTTTCGAGCGTTCCTTACTTTTTGCTATAACTTCTAGAAAATAGATAACAGTTTCTAGAAGGCTCTTGCATTTGCAAGTAATTTCTCGAACGTTTCAATATCAAAACCTTAAGTTACATTCATAACATTCCTCTTCTCACATTCATTTATAATGGCTGTACGCCTATGCCTGCCATACAATCTAAGACCATACGATTTAAATTTTACTTTGATTTTTTAATATACAGCTACTGGACTTTATGTCTTATTTAAATAGATTAATTTTGCCTACAGATGACTGATGCCATGTCCGAATCTAAAAAGAAATGTAGACAGTACAGTGTTGATTATTTGAAACTTTATTTCATCATTTTAAGACAAACAATTGCCTATGTGCCTTTTATGCAACAAAGTTTTGGGCAATGACGCTATGAAACCATGTAACTTTCAAACACTCAAAGATAAACTTCAGAAGAGACCCACGCTGGACAGAATGTTCGCTTCAATGTCACAAAGAAACTTTGATGGTTTGCGGGCGTCTTACAATATCTCGCTACTTATAGCAAAATCCGAAAAACCGCATACTATCGGAGAGAAGTTAATTTTGCTAGCCGTTGAAGAGGTTTTAAAAACTGTTTTACACAAACCTGCATCTAATATCTTTAAAAGAATTCTCTTAAGCAACAATACTGTTGAAAGACGTATTGATGAAATGAGTTCTGATATTGAAAGCTTCTTGTGTAATTATTTGCAAACGACCCATTTTTCTATACAACTGGACGAGTCAACTTTATCTGGTAATGCAGCATTATTATTGGCATATGCTCGTTTTATTATGAATCAAGAGATCTACGAAGAACTGCTCTTCGCAAGAACTTTGACAACCGACACTAAAGGTGAATCAATATTTCATGTTTTAAGGGATTACTTCATTGAAAAAGCAATCCTTTTATCGAATATAATATAAGTAGCTACAGATGGAGCACCTGCCATGGTTGGACGTTATCGTGGATTTATAAGCTATTTAAAACAAATAGTGTCAGGGGTGTTAGCAATAGATTGCGTCATCCATCGACAACATTTAGTTGCTAAAAATTTGAGTGTTAGATTGCATGAATCTCTTCAATTAGTCATTGATGCAGTAAACAACGCGTTGAATACGCGGTTATTTGCGCAGTTGTGTTAAGAAAATGACGAACACTTTCATCAATTACTCCTTCATTCTTATGTTTGACAATATTTTTTGCACTTTTTGCGACTATTTTAGAATTTCTGGATACTAAAGATACCGCTTACTTAACAGATTTGTTTACAAATTTTAATATGGTTAGTTTGCAGTTACAAGGCGACAGTCTAAATTTGATTAAAAGAAAATCCATCTTATTAGCGTTTCTTGCCAGAGTTAAACTAATGAAGCAAATTATTGGACGGAGAAAATTTTCCCAGTTCCCCAATTTGTCACAGACAAACTGCCAGGAAAACGACGTTTCAACTACGTTCAACATTCAAATGCCCTCTATTCAGATTTTGAAACTAGGTTAGAGGATGTTTTGACTATAGTAATACCACCGTGGATAATTAACCCATATGGTGACATAGAAGAAACGAATGTCATAATACAAGAAGAACTGACTGAACTAAGTACAAACGAAGAACTTAAGATTCAGTTTAAAAACGGATATCAGCAATTCTGGCTGCAAAACAATTTCCCCTATACTTATCCCGTATTATGGTATATAGCGAGAAAATTTTTGATTTCCTTTCCATTGTCATAGGGGGTTCAACGCTGTTACCAATCTCCTAACAAAAAAAAAGAAACAGATTGGACATCATTAGCCAAGGAGATTTACGATTAAACCTTACAAAATTGACGCCAAATGTTAATAATTTATTATTAAACCATTAGGTTTATCCTTCTCACTAAAAACATTTACTCATTGTTTAGTTTATTTTATGTTACGTATATTTCATATAACAGATACAAAATTTTATTTTGAGTAATTTTAATTTAAATTCAATTAATAAATGTATAAAACTAAACATGTGTTTTTACTTTAAGTTTTTAACAGTACACTGAACTATAGTTAGAAATTTACAAAAAATCAATATTTGGTAAGTAGGGGGTCTACCCAAAACCGAAAAACATGGCAAGGGGTCTATGACACAAAAAAGTTTGGTAACCTCTGTACTAAGGCATTTAAAAACTAAATACATACATATGAAAAACGCGGTTATTATAGTTTTTAATAACAGGTTTTTTTGTAACATAAATAGATTGTGTCTGGGAACAAATTTATGATGATGCTTATTTTATCTACTAAATATGCGAGATGTTTGAAAAAAATACAAGTGGCAATTTAGGTGAAAAGATATTTATTTGTAACACGTTTTATAACTATTATTTTGTAATTCATCATCATTTTTTAAAAACATTTGTTATTTTTAATTTAAATATGTAATAAGTAAATGTTTTGTTTCTTAATAACTGAAAATTGTAATTTTTATCAAAAATAGTATGCCGTAAAATATAGTTTCCAACTACTTGGTACTTCAGCAAGTTTTATGATTACAACTGTTTTCTAATCGCTTGTTATGATAAAGTCGTTAGAATTTTTGTACATACCTTCCAATACAATTATTGCACAACTAAATAAGTTGGACAAGAGTTTTACAAAGTTGTAGCCAAGACTAAGTATTGTTTGAAATTTAAGTTGTTGATGCTATCTTCGTAGAAGTCCTTGAAGTGAAGGGTCTCAGCTCTCAAGTCACGTGTTTGCTCAACTTCTGGTCCGATGGCATTATTATTATACATGTTCATATCGTGTAGTAATACACGGTATTGTATTTGAAAATGAACAAAGTTAGAATTGAAAATTGATAATACGAAGGCAGCCGATGTATAAGAAATCAGAGGGCAAAGAGAAAAAAGGTTAAATTTAAATACAAATAGGTCTAGGTGTTAACGACGTAAAAGATGTGAATGTTACAAATTTGTGGGGTTATTTCATTGCGGATGATGTTTTCTGGTCACGATCTCAACTGTCGCCGCAGATTACGGGGGTAGACGTGTTAACTCACTGTATCTGTTTTGCTTCACTCAGTCTAGAAATGCCATCATCCAATTTGTTGTAATATATTTCAAACTACGAGAAAATGTATATCCCATATCTTGAAAAAAACTTTGTCTTAATACCATTACTTTATTAGTTACACGAAGTTTAGTAAACCGGGTTAGGGCCAAACATTAATCTAATCAGTTTTTTTTGTACATGGTACGTAAACTCATTTTAAATTTAAGGTTTCGATTATTTTAAATATTTACTTAACAATAAAACTTAACAATTTAAAGCAATAAGTGGTCTTAAATCTGATTTGTTTTATTACTACTTTTCACATAAAAACACATGTACACGTTGTTTCGTCTTTTGTTAAAACATAACTACTGAAACAAAATATTTTGGTCACGGATTTCATATTGTTATTTATTCGTTTAATAAATGATTAAGTTTTCAACTTTGTGCAATTATTATTAGTGTTATCAAATTCTAAAAAAAATTAAACGATCAGTTTTATAACAAAATACTACATTTATTATAGGGTGAAGACACTATTTAGGTCAGCACCAACCAAAGAAAGTTTTAATAGCTTGAGTTTGGTTGTGAACAAAATCAAGGACAATTTTTCATCTAGGTATTATGAGTAATACTTTGCGGCGACTTTTCACGTTTTTGTTGCATCTACTGTAAAAAGGACAGTAAGATTTTTTTTATCAGATGCTGTTTCATTCATTATACACAGATTTCTCTCAAAGACCAAGAGTTACACAAATTTTTGGTGCTAAGGCAAAACCAGATTCATCTATATCAACCTTTGACTAGGCGTATACTTTAAGTAACGCAATTGGGCGCATGGGGTCTGAAAGAATCGCATAATTTAAAAGGTGCGTAACTTTTACTAATGATTAAAATATTGGTGATTTTAAGTTCACAGCTTTATTGATTTTTAATAACAGTAGTTTACGTAACAAGCGTCAAAAGTAAGACATAGCATAACGAACGCTATGATTCTTTTGACGAGAGTAACGTACATTATTTGTTGTGTTGCCTTTTGTAAAATTACATTCTGTGAAAAAATAAAAAAAAAACCGACAGAAATATAACGTTGATACTGCATTTATTACTAAATCAGTCAAATTTGACATTAACTTTAACTTCGTTTTTTTCAGTTTTAACTGAATTTCAAAATACTTTAAATAACTTTTCCACTTGTCGCATTGTCAGCAGAGACTGTAATTATATCTGTAGTTTTAATAGTGAAATGCAACACCGTAACAACATGTCAATTCTAGGTTTAGTTTTATTCTGTGGTTTTCTTTTGTTGTTACTTTTAGTTATAAGGTTAATGGGTGTGAATTTTTGGCGGAATGTGATTGCCGCGTTTTTCAGAGGCTCTTTGTGTCGACCGTGACAAGACAGGGTGTTTTTTAAAGAAGAGTTTGTGATTAACAGTGAAGTGATTAAACCGATCGGGGACAAAAGTGCGTGTCGATTTCAATATCCTATCGGCAAACATTTATCGCGTTTTGTGTTGTATTTGCATTTTTAAAACATTCGGTGGAACTAAGTTTGAGATGGCTAACGAAATCGAAATTAAAAACAAAAGTAGGAAAGCGCTACGGACCTCGTTTACTAAAGCGGTAAACGAACTTGAAGCGCTTTTTAGTGTCGATAAGCTTGATCGTGAATCTATCGAAGTTGCGTCGGAACTTTCACTATCGAAATATGACGACTTAAAGATAGTGGACAATGAGATTTACGGACGTTTATTGGAAGGTGCTATTGAGGCCGAACTTGAGACTGATGTGGAGGGCCGTAATACATATTTCAAGAAAATACACTGAGTGAAAAGTGAAGTACAACAAGTTATCTGAAGATTTAGCAACGGAGGGCACCGGTTCGCACTGCACAGGAAAATATAGTTCAAATGTTCGGGAAACTACAGGTAGGCGCAAATTTAAATTACCTCGAAGAGAATTCAAACACCATGATGGTAGCATCAAAAACTGGTTGGTTCAAAAAGGTACATGAAGATGATACTATTGATAATCATGACAAAATACAGTATTTAGTACAAGCCAATTAGTCGAGAGCTACCCAGCCATGAGTGAAAACTACGAAAAAATAGTAGGGAGCATGCAAAGCAGATTTGTAGGGAATATCGAAGTATATGTGAGAGAGCTGTTGAAGCTTATTTTAACTAGATCTACTTCGAAACAAAAAGTGGATATTGCCACTCTTAAATGATCAAATTGAGACCCAGTTACGAGCACTCGAAACTTTGGGCATAACTTCTGACAAATGTTCGGCCATGCTATTTTCATTAATAGAATCGTGTTTACCGAATAAGTTACTGAGAGTTTGGCAACGTTCTTTGACGTTTAACGGTTCTGGAGATTCTGAAGAAACTTCATCTCCGCTAGAAACTCGACATAAAAAAATTGATGCTTTTTCTAGAGAACGAGCAGCGGATAGTCTTAGCAGCTGACGGGTTTGGTTTGTCAGAAAGAACGTCGTCTATCAAAATGGGAACTAGCGAATGACATACTAAAAATAAACCATTTTAAAAAACATTTTTTGAAGGTCCGACAGCTAAAGGGTTTATAGGTTGTCAAGTTGCAGGTTATGTATTTTGCGCAGGGTTTCACAAGCGTGAAGCGTGTTTTAAGACACAGAAAATGAGTTACTCTCAGAGCAAGGATGCACTTTCGGAAAAGAAAGCCTGTTTCCGCTGTTAAAAGATAAGTCATCAATCTAAAATATGTAGGGGACGTTTAAGGTGTGCACTCGTGCATATGTGGCTTTAATGTGTCTTGATCTCTAGACCCACAAGAATACAGAAAAGTCGCGTGTCGACAATGACAGTGTGCTCTCGAGTGATACCGCAAAAGACCAAACATTGACCAACCGGACTGCTACACAACTTCCTTCGTTCAATCGTTCATTGTTTGTTTTGTAGGTCAGAGATAGTGAACACTCACAACTCCTTTGACGTCACCATCTGCAATGATACGTATTTTTACGCATTTGGGGTCTTGGATCAGCTGACGATTTGTGGAGAGGTAACTTCAGTTTTTTATGGACCATGGTCCGATGAAATGCGGACCTTAAATGTGCTATTATCAGATGCTCAACAACCTGGTCCGATCGAGCTCTCGTTAAGAGCAGACGTGGCTGGACATTTATATACAGGAGGCCGTCGAAAATTACCATGCGGATTAGTAGCGATTGAAGCACACGTCAGGTGAACACTTATGGGTACTATGACTACTTTCAGCTATTTGTGAAGAACGCTTCCATAAAAGATTTGTGGGAACTTGAAACGCTAGGAATCAAGGAACCTTTTGATAAGCGGACCAAGGAGAAAACGGCCATGGCAGCTAAAGAACTCTTTTTGCAAACCGTGAATTAATAAAGATGAGTGTTATGAGGTTTGCTTTCCATGGTTATAGGGCCATCCTCCTCTCTCGACTAACTACAAATTGGCTCAAAAGAGATTGGATTCAGCTGTCGGTAAACTAAAGAATTATTACCTGTCTGAGCAGTACGAGCGCATCTTTTGTGAGTGGGGAGCCGAAGGAATTGTCGAAAAAATGGATAGATTAAAATGTGCGAATGTGAATCAAGAGAAACAGTGTTACAACAAAAATTCGACCTGTATACGATGCGTCTGCGCACCGAAAAGACAGACCATGTTTAAACCATTGCTTGGCGAAAGGGCCCAATTTGATAAAACTAATTCCTTCGTTGCTATTAAGATACAGAGAAAATAAAATAGGTGTTGTGTCCGATATAATGAAAGCTTTTCTTAAAATTAGTATTTACGAGAAGGTCCAAGAGTTTCTCAAATTTTTGTGGATTTATTACAATAGCCAAGAGGTCATTTTCTGTCACAAGCACTTGGTCTTTGGCTTGATTAGTAGCCAGTTTCTGCTAGGGGCAACGTTGGAATACTATCTATCTTTGTGTTTAAAAAGATGTAATGAGGTTGAAACTGTTTATTCCAAGGATACTGTAGAAAGGTTGAGTCCTAGTTTCTATGTTGATAATTGTGTGACGAGCCTGGCAGATGAGGAATTGGCCGCAAGATTTGTCAAAGAGTCTGTTGCTGTTATGATAGAGGGTAAATTCGAACTGAGAGGGTCGGAGGGTACTCAGAGTTTAAAATTAGATACGGTTGTTGATTTATTTCCTGTCCTTGGTTTGAATTGGTGCCCAAGGAAAGATATTTTGACTATAAATTCAAACCTTTTGGAAGAAAATCTTGACACTGCTAATATGGTAGTAACGAAAAGTCGGATTATTTCCATAACACAGAAAGCTTCTACTTTACTACCTAAGCTAATGCTGCAAAGATTGTGGAACAAGGAATTAACTTGAGGCGCGCCAGTGAATGATGCCACGGTTCAAGCATTCAAAAATTGGATAAAAGATTTACATCAATTGTCGAAGATTGAGTTACCTCGGTGTTACTAGTGGGCGACCTGGAATCACTTGATTTGAACATGAATACATTCTGTGATGCGAGCCAAGATGCTTATGCTTGTGTTGTGTTTGTGCGAGTAGTTTTACGTGGGAAAGCTTCTGTCTTCTTGTTGACTGCAAAAGCACCAATAAGAAAATCGAGTTCGAAAATGACCATACTACGTTTGGAGTTGTTGGCGCCAAGTATAGGTGCTCGGTTGTATACGCATGTGAGTAAGAACACATGATGGCAGATTGGCTGTTTTTTCTGGATTGATTCAGTCCCTATCGTCTCGTGTATTTAACAAAAAGAAAAGTGGGGTGTATTCGTATAGAATAGAGTGAGCCAAATCCGTAATTTGACAGCGGAGAAATGGTGCCACTTACCAGGAATACAAAATGCGGCTGATTTGCCCTCGAGGGAATACTCTCCTAAACAACTTTTTTGATCAAGATGGTGGGAGGATCTCAGATAACTATACGAAGCACATGAAAAATGGTCGTCCGTAAATACAACCTGCAATGAGGATGAAATTAACGTCAAGCGCAAAAAGAAGTTTGTTACTACGCTTCTAAATTTTGGAGACTGTTGCGTTTGGCATCTAGACTACTTTTCTAAATATACCAAAACTGTGCGAATGATGGCTTGGATACTTCGGTTTGTTCAAAATTGTAGGCGTCCACATCAGAAATAGCGTGGTGAATTGTCTTTTGAAGAACAAGACTCGGCAGAGACGTTCATTTTTAAATTGGTGCAAAAGGAAGCGATTTCTGGTAAGGAGGACAAGATAATTAGTAGTCTCAATTTTTTTAGCGACGAGCAAGGCCTTACTTGATTAAGACCTAGGGTGTCTAATAGAGAAGACACTGAAAATTATCGGTTCCTTATTGTGATTTCTTCTAAGCATCTATTGACTAAGAACCTGATCATAAAGATACACGTAAAATCATGCCATGTTAGGACTCAGAGTATGTTAAGTTTGCTGAGGGAGAGGTTTTGGATCTTGGGCGGTAGACGGCTAGCCAGATCAGTTATATCCAAGTGTAGAACATGTAAAAGGTACAACACAAATGCTTTGACTGTAAAGCCTCCACTATTACCACTAGACAGGGTGCGTAACGCAGCTTCTTGAAGTGACGGGAGTGGATTTTGCGGGGCCGTTGTACCTAAAAAATGGTGATAAATTTTGGATATGTTTGTTTACGTGCGCTGTTTTCCGAGCGGTTTATTTAGAGCTGAAAACATCCCTTTCTACTCTGATTTTTTTACAGGCCTAACGTCGTTTTGTGTCGCGTCGGGGCAGACTGCGAACAGCCTACAGCGACAATGGGACAAACTTTGTAGGCACCGAGAATGTCTAATCGTTTCTAGATTGGGATTTGTTCTTGCGTGAAACGTTCGTCCAGTGCATTTGCTGGCCATTTAATCCCCGCACAGCGACGTAGTGGGGAAGGTTCTGAGAACGTTTAATTGGAGTGTTAAAACAACGCAATTATACTGGGTCGCGCGAGATTGGGCTATGAAGACTTATTTACCCTTGTTTGCGAGTGCGAAGCAATTGTTAATGCCAGACCCTTAACCTACCTTTCGAAGGACCCTAAAGAGTTAGTTGCGTTAAGTCTGTCGATGTTTTTGCGCGAGCAAGTGGAGTGTATTGTATCGGAGGGTGCGTAAAATTCAGGTTTTACGGGAAGAACTTCGGACTCGAATTCGTATCAAGTACCTTGGACAATTGAAGCTTTTGTATGACAAAAAGACTGATCGTCAAATTGTGATTAGCAAATTGGTGCTTATCGGCAACGACCACAACAGACGTTTAAACTAGCTAGTTGGTCGAATCGTGGAAATTTTTCCGTGTAAGGATGGCCGAGTTTGTTTGGTTAGAGTAGAAACCGCTAGGGGGCAGTTATTAAGGCCACTGCAAAGACTGTATCCTCTAAAATGTGACAGTGTTCTGGAGACGTGCTGCAACAAGGCGACGAAGAGACGGCGCGGAATGTTGGAAACTCAAATGGCTCCGACTCCGAATCCATCTTTGAGCGTAGTGATAGTGCCAGTGCGGGAGTGTTGGTGCCAAAAGTAAAAGCGACGTGAAGTGGTCGTGTTTGTACAGTATCACGACGCTTTCTGTAATCGTAGTATTAGTATCTGTTAACGTGTGCCAAAACATCCAATAAAATAATAAGGAGTGTATGTTTTGTTCGCGTACTAATCTTTATTTTATTCATTGAATTGTTGATGTCGCATTGAACTGGTAGTTTGTTGGCGCGACACGCATATTCGTTCTAATATAATAATTGACTTTGAACATTTACTTTTATGGGGATTCCTAGTTTTCATTTTGGCACCTTAGAGCGTTTTTCGCCTATTACGTACACTCTATGGTAGATCACGTACATGGTATTATAGACATGATCGAAAAATCCCTTAAAGAAAACCTATTAATTAATATAATATAACAATTAATTTAATAAAATAAAAAAGATAGAACCTTCAAAATTAAGCAAGAAAATGAACTCTCCAAACTGAAAATAATAAAAGTAGGTGTCGCACAGGGAGGTGTCTTTGGACCAGTATTGTATCTGTTGTACATATGCATCCGGATAAAGAGAATATTAAATTATCTACATTTGCGGATGACACCGCAGTACTAGCTATAAGAGATAGTGTAAAAAAAACAACGACCAACCTCCAAGAACCAACCAACATATGCCTGAAAATGTGGTGTATAAAGACCAATAAAGAAAAATCTGCTCATGTAAATTTTACGAATAGAAAAATAAACAATCTTTCAGTAAACTTGAACAACAACATAATTTTTTATTAAAGCACAGCTAAATACTTAGGCTTTAAAAAATTAAAATATAACAGCATGTATTCGCTCATGGGAAGGAATTCCCAGCTATCTATTAGAAATAAAGTGCTAATCTATAAGCAGAAGTGATATGACTGGTATGGATTTACGGTATCCGGCTGTGGCGTTGTACAAAAAAAAACAATTAATTCTAAAATAGTGTTACGAAATATGCTAAATGGCTTTGGGTTTGTGCAATCTGCTTCGTGAAACTTTAGGTGGAGATGATTGAGGACGTGATTAGGAAGTTTGCCAAAAACCACGAGAAGAGGTTCCATGCACACCTATATCAAGAAGCTTCATAACTTCTAATTAATCAAGATGTTTTTTGTAGGCTTAAAAGAACGTTTGCGTACATAACCTAAAATACTTTATTCATTTAATTTTTCTATACGTACCGTCAAAACTAATGCAATAGCATCTACACAGCTCTAAACCATTTTGTTTTCAAATTTTATAATTGTGGCGCAAGAAATATTTGTACAAGTTTATTCATGTATAATTAATTATACTGTACGGTAATGACATTTACTTGTACTGAAATGGCTTTGACTTGTATGAAAATAAAATTGATCAAAAGAAATGCACAACGTTGCCTAATAGTTAATAAACATATAATGTGTCGGATTACCTGTTAGTCGTAGAAAAAACATATTTTACAAAATATTGCAATTTATTCTTAGTTACAAAATATGAGAAAACAATTGGTAAAAAAAAATAAATGTGTAAACCTTCTTCTCATTTAAAACTTTGTATAATATATGTACTGTCGTCTGATTTTTGTCAAATTTTGTATCCGTTTTCAATTTTCTTGTTTATAAACACGTTATTTAGGTGACTTTCTCTCTATTTAAAATTTATAATTTTTGGTAAAGGTTTTATTCAGAAGCTACACTTAAAAAAGCATTAAGTGAAAATTTGTTTTTTTGTCAGTAATTGAGATTTCAAAAACTAGCATTGAGATTCCATTAAATAATTTTGTTATTGAAGTTCACAAAAACGTTGAACGTTGTTTGCATTTTGAAAAATAAAATGACGTAAAATTAAGACCCGACATTCTAAACTGTGCATTTGAAACCAGTAGCGAGTTTACTACATATTTATTAGTTCTATTTTTACTACTGTTTTATATACTTTTTATACTGCACGCTACAATTTCGACAGTTACGTTTAACGCTTAAGAAATATAACGAGAAAAACAAAAATATTAAAAATAATTGTGCTTTTAAGATACATATTAAAACTAAATATACGTTGAAGCGTTGGCAAAAGAGAGAAATCTAAAAATAAAATTTAATTCGATAAAAGTAAAAGAAAAGGGGATCTATATACCTGATTACAAATTTGAAGAAGAATAAACTTCTTGAAAGGTAACAAAAGTCACATCGAATCCAATCATTCGTCTTAAAAGAGGGCTTTTGTTTTGGCGATTCGCTTTAGAGAAATCAATTATTTAACTTTTCAAACTGTTATTAAAATAAGTTGCGACGAATCAAAGAAATTTGTTTTGCGACTTTAACCGTTTAATAAGTTTGCGATTATGTTTTATCGTTATCGTTCTTAATCTATATATACATATTATAATTTTCTGAAATTTTCAACGCCTTTTATACATTCGCCGATATTATTTAGGGCTATTAAAAGAATTCAAACAACCCTGTAACTTTTAATTAATGGCTATTGTAACTTGCAGGTACATTGTGTATTTCTTTGTTAAAGTGAAAATAATGTTCTCGCAGGATGTGACGCAATTGCGTCTTTAAAAAGTTTTAAACAACTTTTAAAAATAATTACCTCCTTCCACTGAAGCGAGTTGTGCTAACCACGTTACTAGAATTGATACCGGCGCTAATTTTCATTAAATATTGTTCTCAAACTTAAGGGAAATGAAAAATTATCGAGACAATGAAGAAGGAGTAAAACATGGTGTAGTGCACCTTCAATTAAGACATTCAAGGGCTTTATGAAATAAAAACTCTCGCAAAAGTTTCTCGAAAAAGGAAGAATAATTACTGGCGTCTAGTGGGCCGTGAAAGAACAAATGAAAACATAAAACAAATGATGCCGCATCTTGCTGCGGTAGATTGATAATTGTGTTACGGAAAATTTTAAAATATTATTTTCACAAGCGTTTGCGTGAAATTGTAATTGCCAATATTGGTAATTTATTCAATTTTATGTTTTTATTAGGGCGGTCGTTTAACAGATGATTTATCTCGATTTTTTCTTCGGTGGAAATAGATTTTTGAATAAAAATACGTTTCCGTTTTAATTTTAACGGTATTCCATTCACGTGTGGTTGATTGTGAAACTATAGAAGCGCACATTCTTTCAGACTTTCGGTGAAGTTCTGTGGCAGTGTTGAATGCAGATGTAAACACTTTGTAAAGCGAGGTCAAGAATTTTAACTTGTCGTTGGTATTAGATTATGTTAGTTTGAATTATTTTACAAGGAAAAAGTGGCAACCTGCAAATTGTGCAATGTTTTTTTTTAAATAAAAACGCATATTTACAAAACTCATACAAACTAAAACTCAAATTTTAATAAAATTTTTACTATCTAATTTCAATCTAAATAATAAATATGAAGTATAAATCGGTTTAAAAATATAAACAATGGCAATTGTACGACCATAACATGTAAAATAATATAATATACGTCTAGTACTGAAACTGCCGAAAAAAACCACTGAAAAAACACTTAACAAAACAAGAGAAAACAATAGAAAAAATTTTACTATAAACTGCTCGTCAAAAGTTAAAGATATTACAAGTATTCTAGTAAAATAATTAATTCCAATTTGAATCTGTTGCCAACGTTGACATAAAATAGAGATAACATAACCTCTAATTTTTATTTTGTATTTACAATATGTATCCGTTATCTGAATGCTGAATCTGTTATTTCTATTTTGAAACTTTTGAATGGGTAAGTGTTGTATGTAAACATTACTGAACACGCAAAGCATTTTTACATGTTTCTGATTCATAGTAATAGTCAGAAGAAAGTTAAATTAAGAAGATGCCTATAGGGCTATCGGTATGATTCAGGCCGGGGCTAGATAGGTAGATGTAAGTGAACGTCTTGGCGTTTCGCAAAGTGTAATTCTAGGTTAGTTAGACGTTACGCTAACACGGGAACTGTTACAGAACGGCATAGATTTTCAAGACCAAAAATTACTACGCTCGCTGTATTGCCCTTGCAGCTAAAAGCGCGTCACTTAGTACATGTAGAATGCTAAATCAAAGATTTTTTAATGCGACAGGAGCTGCGATTACAGTAGAAACTGTACGTTGAAAGCTTTCTGACGTGAATTTGAGGTCAAGACGTATGTTAAGAAAACTTCTACTTACAGCAAAGAACAAACGTGCAAGATTAACTTGGGCGCAAAAACAAAACTGGCAAGAAGAATGGAAGTCTATACTCACTCTTCGCCGTCAAGTAGCGTTTTGGAAGATTTTCCATTAGTGTCCAGAAATTGTCGACCTGTCTCGTAAATCTATCCACTTTGAAATAATTTATTTTAATGGACGCACAGTGTTGAATAGGAATATGACAGGTGAGATTTATAGAGGAAGTCATCTACAATCTGAGTTCAATTTTACATGCTCTTGTCCACCAAGGTTTTGTTTTTCTTGATGACAACGCAACGATCTGCCAGGGTATTGAAAGCTATACACAATCAAGATATTCTCCATTCGCCATTACCTCTAAGATCTCTCGATTTAAATTGCATAGACCATGCTTGGGATCAAATTCAGAAAGCATTGGATACGCATGAACCACGTCTTGAAAGTTTTCTAGAGTTGAGACATCTATTACCACAAATATGGACCCAAATCAGGCATGTGCTTAACAATTTGATGGAGAATATGCAAAGACGTTGTGAAGTTATTAAAGCTCGTTGAAGACACACTACTTATTAAAAATGTTATTCGTTCATTTTTAAATTTTTAAAACCATTTAAATGTTAAAAAGAATTTTTTTACAAAATTGTGTTAATTTGACAATGTGGATGAACTGAAGTTAATTTATTTTAGAATTAACATTATTTGTCGCAAATGTTTATTTTAAAACAACTTTCTTGTACTATACCTAATTTTTGACGAGCAGTATTACCTAAAGCTTGGTGTTAAACTAACAAATAAACCATATTCTAACGACATTTTTATAATGTGTGTGAATGATATTCACTTATTGTTGTTGAGATAAAGTTTACTTAATGGTTACATGCGTTAATAAAGAATGCTGATTCCTACTACTTAATATACTGAATAGCTAACTGGAATATCAGCTGCGTATAAAAAAAACTGGTGTGGTCACCACACGACTTTCCTATAAGAAAAAATACAATACAGGAGGGGTGGGAGATAACGAAATAGGAAATGGAGGAAGCAATAAATAGACTAAAATGGAAGACGGCAAGAACGGACGGTACGCAAGGAGAACAATGGAAATATGTAGGGGAGAGAGTGAGAGGAAATATAAGAAAAATTTTTAATACAATATGGAAAGGAGAGGAATTGCCAGAGAGTTGGAAAGAAAGTTTAATTCTGCCGGTTTATAAGGGAGGGGATAGGAAGGAGGTAAAGAATTATAGAGGGATTAGTGTCACTAATGTAAGTTATAAATTGTATGCCATGATTATACAAAGGAGGTTGGAAAAGGAAGTAGAAGAAAAAAGACTATTACCAGATTGGCAGATGGGATTTAGAGTGGGAAGAAGGGCAATAGACAATGTTTATATATTAAAACAGTTAGTGAATGGAGAGCTAGATAAGAAAAGGGGTAAGGTATACGCTTTTTTTATGGACATAGAAGCTGCGTTTGATAATGTGAATAGGGAAAAGCTGTGGAGGGTGTTAAGAAAAAAGGGAATAGAGGAACAACTAGTGAGGAAACTGAAAGAGATATATAAAGAGACTAAGAATAGGGTAAAAATAGGGGATAGTGTTAGTAAAGTGTTTTGGACGAGGAAGGGGCTAAGGCAGGGGTGTCCTCTTAGCCCTATTTTATTTGCACTATATATAGGGGACATAGAAGAAGTGTTGAAGGGAAGTTAGTGTGGTGGGGTTGTCATTGAGGGATGGATTAAAGTGTGGGTGTTGGCATATGCAGACGATATGGTCATGGTGGCAAAAAATGAGTTGGAGATGAAAGGTATGATAAATACGATAAAGAGGTATCTGGAAAGGAAAGACTTGGGTTTAAATGTGAGAAAGTCTAAGATGGTAGTTTTTCAAAAAGGGAGAGGAGGGAAGAAAAAAGAGGAGTTAAGTTGGGGAGAACAGAGGATAGAGTCAGTGAATGAAGTGGCATATTTGGGATAGGCTAAAGTATGATAATAAAGATGATGCGCACATAAGGGAGTTAGTAAAGAAGGGCAACAGGGTATTAGAGCAGGCATGGACTTTAGGGGAAAGAGTATTTGGGAAAGAGATCGAAAAGAGAAGATGGCTGTTTGAAAAATTGATTAAAAGTGTGATGATGTACGGGGTGGAGGTATGGGGTTGGAAAGAGTGGAACCTATTGGAAAGGGTACAAATAAAATATTGGAAATGGATACTAGGTTTAGACAGGGAGACGCCAGGGTACATAATAGAGGAGGAGGGGAAGTTAGAGAAGATTAGAATAGAAGCAGGGAAAAGGGCGATGGGTTATGAAGAGAAAATGAAGGAAATGAGAGAATGTAAAATTTTGCAATATTGCTGGAGGACGGTAAAGGATAGTAAAAACATATATGGGCAAGAAGAAAGAAAACTGTACTATCAACGAGGAGGTTTTGCAAGAGAAGAAGTGGAAAGAAGGAGAGAGGAAGGGAGGTTAAATACGGGGGAGATAGTAAGAAGAGATAAAGATTCGCAGGTGCAAGAGAGAGAAGGAAAGTATAATGTAAGGTATGGGAATATAGTGTCCAGGGGGGTTCCTAAGTATATGATGGGGAGGAGAAAGTTAGGAGAGAAACGACTAATATCCAGGTTTAGATGATGAAATGAGGAGAATTAAAATAAGTATTGGAAGGAGGATGTAATGAGGAGATGTAGACTACGTGAGGAGGGATGGGAGGACATAGAGCACATGAGGGAGGAGTGTGGCAAGCTAAGGGAAGAAAGGAGGGGGAGGAAGGCTTTGTTTGGGGAGGGGGAGGGATTCGATTGGATGAAAGCAATAAAAGAAAGAAGGATAAGAGGGGAGTGTTAGATTTAAAGTATTAGAATAGTAAGATGGTGATGGGAAGATTTTAGGGGAAAAAGTTTTTGTTTTTAGTTTTTTTAATTTCTGTACAAATTATATTATTATGTAAGAGAAAGATGTAACGTAACCCATTGTAAGGCCAAATGGCCAAACAATTAACAATAAATAATAATATAAGGAATTTCTATATACTTTTTATTTTCAAATTGAAGAAAAACATTCAAGTCAAAAAAATATAAAGAAAAATTGTTATTTTTAACGTATCTTGCTTTACCTTCAAGATATGGATTTTTTTTCTAAAAAAATTGTCGCAGGCTGGATTCGAACCTAGATTATTAATGGAATTCATTTTAAATTATAAATCAAATATCTAATGTTTTATTTAAATAAATTGTTAGGAAGAATTATCTCTATAAGAAACTAAAAATAATTCAAATAATTTATATACGTATAAAATTATATAAGAAAAACTGGTAAAAATGGCGGATACACCTCTTTCCGGTTTTTTTCTCAGACCCATCTTTTGACAGAATCGAGAAAATATGAAAAGTCAGATCCATACTAAATTTTAAGTTATTAGGACTTTTGGTTCGAGAGTTATTGTGGGTACATCGGTACACACACACACACACACCACACACACACACACACACACACACACACACACACACACACACACACACACACACACACATACAGGCCTTCCAATCTTTCTGTGGACACCAGTATTTCACCTAAAAGTGGGGTCCTTCAAGTTACGAGGAAAGCATGAATATATTTTATTTCCTGCTTTATTTGGTATTAACGTCACGCCCATACACTCCATATCTCGGAAGTTGTGGATAAAACATAAATATGTGGCCAGACCCCACTATTACACCTATATACTGTCGTCTGGATGGATATAATGTGTGGCCTCACACAATCACTTACATTGAATGGAAATTTCCATTGTAATTGCAATTGCAACCTAGCAACCTGACAACATCCAAAACTATAATCAACGATACTCGATTCGGTATTTTTAAAATGAACAAAAAAGTTTATTAAAATCTATCAGAAATAAAATTTATTGTGGAAACGCATAATTGTTTCACACTTTTCACAATAATATCAAAATTCTTAGGTAGTAGAATTTGCTCTAAATTTGTTAAACTTAAAGTGGATCGAACTTGAATGATTAGCCTCACTAACTGACGCATTGTTTGACGAATTAAATCGTGTTGTTGGACACTAAATTTTTCAAATAATAGAGCTCCTAATTTAATAATTAATTAATCTTCTCTACAAACTATACCAACATCATCATGTTTTAACGTTGATAGTATATCTTTTTGAAATTCCACTGATGTATTGGTTTCCGACCAACTGGACAAAAGTGCGTAACTTTCACCTCTCATGTCCCTACGGGAATTATGGTAATAGTCGCCGGCTCTAAGCAAACATAAAAACCCTTCTTTTCGTCTTTCAGAGTTTTTATCCATAGTTAATAGTTTCGCAACAAACTTCAATTTCTTTAAAATGTACCAACTCTAAGTGCCTCGTAACTGTGCCGATTAATTTGTCACAGAAGTAACAAGCATGTCTTTTATCATAAACATGACTTCCAGAGATGGTCTTTTTTGCACGATTAACGTAAGTAGTTGTCTCTATTTCGCTATCACTACTGTTGTCAGGAATTTGGAACTTATCACAGATTTGAAGCGGAAACACAGGAGACTTCATCGATTTGGGGATCTCTTGTAATTGGCACGCAAGCTCTATAGGAGAAACCGGTAAGTTTGATAACATTTTTGTTGAAAGCTCGTCACACAATGTAGAATTAGCAAGTATCAACTCTTTGCGTAAATTTGCTTAATCATCTTCATCACCTTCATGAACAGAGGAATATGAGGAAGTCACGTATTCACTACTGGATGATTGATACGGTTCATCATTACTTTGGATAGATGCATCATCGTCTATATGATCGTTTGTTATTGGTTCCTTTAGGACAATATTAGATAGTATGGTAATCTTATTATTTTTACTGTAGCTGGTGTTTTCTTTTTCGTTGGTTTTCTCTTCTACATCAAATGGAGTGCATGTTACTTGTGTGATATATTTTCCCTGTTTGTACCAGAATTTTTGTTTATGGTATGCTCTTCAATATTTACTTCAGAATTGGATAGGAAAAGTCTCAAGTTCTCTGTAACATTTTTTTTGTGGTATTAAGTTCAATACTATATTTATTTATAGCGGGCAAAAATACCGTGGTTTTAGATTCTGTTTAATCCTCTTTCACATATAACAACTCGTTTTTCTTTGACATGTTAGTTATATCAACCAATACCTCGGGATAACTGTCATTTATAGCACTACACAAGGTTTTCTTTTCTGTCTCATTGATAGATATCGTTTTTTCATTAAACATACTCTCTGTTTCCTTAAAATTCTTTTTATTAACAACAGTAACTTCATTATAACGTTCTTCTACATTGCTAGCTTTAATATTACTTGTACTACATTTATTGGTTTCATTACCGTCCTCCCCAACCAGAATTTTTTTTCTTCCTGTAATGTAAGAAGGAACTGAAACCTTTTCAAGCGGACAATATTTGAACTTTGATCAACTTTGAAAATAATATTGGACACCAGTATTTTGTCTTGCCGCCTTGCTCACTTTCACTCTTTCAAGTCATTTAATGCTTTGTGGTGTACCAGAAGATTCTAAAATGTCTTGCGTACATTGCGCAAGCCAAAAGGGTTCTACAATAAAAGATGAAATCATAAACGATAATTTTCTCTTCAAATGGAACACGATTTTATAATTGATTTTAAATATTATTGTTTCTACTGGATTAACACTAAACGAAAGGAGTGCGTACGATTTATTCAATTCATGCGAAAAGCATTATTTATTATTAACAAATATTGAGAAACTTTTGATTCATCACATATCTATCTCTATTATTGAAAATGTCATTTAAGAAGGTAGATAAAAATGTTGCAGATCCAAAGTTAAGTTACTATAATTTAAATTGGACATTAAAACAAAATTTCAAACTAAATTTAAAAAATACACACGGTAAGGCTACTTAATATTCTAATGAAATTGACCAAGAGTTATCCAAAAATTGGATTAAGTGAAGGAAAGTTGTACACTGGAACAGATAAGGATTAATGTGCGCTATTCAAGGTGATGTCATTGCCACAAATAGGTGTAAAAAGACGTTATGAATTTGAATGTTTAAGTAGATGTAGTTGTAAAAAGTGCAGCGGCAGTATTATCCATGGATTATATAAGTGCTGGTTGATTTACTTTAGCGTCAAAGGATTATGTATTTCGGCTCAATTATTTATATACTTACGTAAAATTATTTATCAGCAAAAAAATAAAAATTTTGTTAATATTGTCAGGCCGTATTACAAGTATATTCTCGAATATCATATTCTATTATATCTATGTTTTGTCATCAAAATATTCAAACCGATCAAAAAGTTCCTCATAATTGTGCTGATTACAATAAATAAAAAATAAAAGTGGGTAGGTACTATTCACTAGATTAATGAGTAATCATAAATTTTACAGGATAAGCTAGGTGACACACTGGAGAAACGAATTTCGTGAAACTAGTTTCAGGAAACATGCAACTCGTTGCAATATCAAATAACCCATGTACTTATATGAAACGATGCACACTGGCGTTTCGGAAACAAGAGACCATAAATTGTTTCGGCAACAAGTTGCGCGAAACGCAACGTGTTCTGTTTCTTGTTACTTGTTTCGTGAAATTCGTTTCATTTGTAAGGACGGAATAGTAAAATTTATTAAACTAGTTTCTACAGTGTGCACTAACGAGAAACTAGTTTCATGTAAACTTGTATCACAAACAAGTTTCACGAAATTCGTTTCTCCAGTGTGTCACCTAGCTAAATTCACAGACAAGATAAATATTCTAAGCTCTAAACAGTGAAAAATAATACTTTTTTCAACATCGCTTCTGAAAATGACACTTTCCTCACTCAATGTACTGAGGAAAATAGGCGTTTGCCATCCCTAGTGAGGAAAAGTCATTTCCATAGCAACGTTAGAATACAAAATCAGCAACTAGATTCTTGGAGGGTAAAAAATTATAAAGAAATTTAAAATTGAGACTCATTTTTGCGATGTTGGAAAAAATAGTATACACAATTCGTGATAAAAGTGTTATTTTTACGAAACTTCATTGTCAGTTGTCACTTCTGAACATTTACGCAAGAATGTGAAATATACACTTACAAAGTACGAAAGGAGCAAACTCATTGTAGAGGGCAGCACTAATCAAGGCCACACAAAGTTGGTTGCGTTTTGGTTATGTTACACACCATATTTCAGCAATAGTTGTGGGGACATGTAGTGGTGTCAAATATAGATGGGTAGGGAGGGCACGTAAATACGTTTAAAAATGGTTAGAAAAAGTGTGGCCATATGTAAGGCCCCAGTAGTGAAGAAGGCCACTAAAGTCATATTATAGTAGGGCGTGTGTCCACACAATTGTTGCGCACCCTACACACACACACACACACACACACACACACACACACAGACACCCAAATTTGTTTTTGTCAAAAATAAATTTTTCTGGTTTAGAACACCTTGAAACGTAAAATTCTGCAAAAAAATTTTTTACAAAAAAACTGCGATCGCTATACTTTTAAAATAGTTTTCTGGGTAAATGGTGTAATATATTTATTTTAAAACTCACAAACTTTTCAATGTGGTCTACGTTCTTCTTCAGGTGGCAATTAATAAAATGGCAAAAAAAAAGAAAAACGTAGACCACGTCCGAAAGCTTGTTGTGAGTTTTTTAATAAATATATTACACCATTTACCCAAAAAACGATTTTATTATGTTTCATGGTGAAAATTTTGTATCCGCTATGCTTTTCTTATAAGAAAGTAAAAATGAAGCCAAAATCGGCCATTTGTAAAATAGGAAAAATGTCATCATTGGTCAATTTGAATGTAATTGTTTTAGCGACATATGACTACCATCTTATGACTACTTTAAAAACCAAAATTATTAATTTCATATACAGGGTTAGGCAAATGCATGGAAATATCCTTGGAACAAACAAAATGTGCCTTGTAAATAGGGTTATTTAAGGGATTTGACTAGGTAATTTTGGCGTGTTCTAATTATTGGTTATTGCGTGACAGACGAATACTTTCGTTTTTTTAACGGAAACTCATAATTTTTATCCCAAAATATGATGCATCCATTAATTTGTTTATGAAATCAATTAACAATTATATTTATTCGAAAGAGATTTAATTAACTTGCTATTAAAACAGTGCGTACAATATGAAAGTATTAGAACGCGCATGTCCAGTTAATTGATACCTCCTAATCTTAGCAGCAAGACACGCCTTTTATTTACTAGAATTTTTATTTGTGAATTATTTAACAAATTAAAGGAATAAGTTTTTATGTTCGGGAAAAATTAACATGCATTTTAGGAAAAAAATATTACGGTGGACAAACAGCATTGCTTTGGGAAAGATGTCCACTTAAGCAGTACATACCTTTAAAACCAGACAAGCATAGATTTATAATTTGATAAGCGTAAGATTCTAAAATTTAAATCTCCTGAATGGTATTTCATACATTGGAAAAGAAGCAGGTTAGGTAGCCAGTGGTAGTATTACAAGCAAAGTAGTACCGCAGTTTGTATAACCTTACTACAACTCGAATAGAAACGTTACATTTAACAATTATATTACAAATTTGTCGTTAGCACAGGCGCGGCTCCAGCAGTTTATTTCGGTGGGGGCTCCATCAGTTTAAAGCGGGGGGGGGGGCGCTCATCACATTTTTAAATAATAATGTATTGAATATGGCGTTAATATAAAATTGAATAACACTTCGTTATACACCAAGCTTTTACTTGCAAGCGATAAAGCATCATAAATTACACAATTATAAAAAAAGCGAATGTATTACATACAAAGTAAGAAAAAGTGCAGTATTATTTTCAATGTCGGGGGGGGGGGGGCATAGACTCCCCGCCCCCCCTCCTCTAGAGCCGCGCCTGTGTTAGCACAATATTGTTGGTTAATGAACTGACGAGCCTTGGTAGGCGAAGTTAGGGTAAGACGGGCTAGCAAAGTAAGATAAGAACCCCTTCTATTTCTAAATCTGGTTAGAATTAATAATGCCATCTGTTAGCTTTATAGTGAAGTTTCTCAGTATTTTGACAGCTACAGCGAGGAAAGATTACTACAAGTTGCTGTAAGTAAAAACAATTTTTTTATTTGTTTTATCAGATTTGTGATGAATGTTTTATGTATGATTGTGCGTAATGTTTAATTTATAGTACTAAGACAACGTAAGGTTGGGTCATGGTAGGGTATAAGGCCTTTTACTGACCAACGTATATTGCTTTATTTTTATTTAGTAACCACGTTTTCTTCTTTCAGAAAATGATTAGAAACTATAAAAGAAAGAGTAATAGAGGAGATTGGCACGACACAGGTTTGAAGAACGCTATTGAAGCCGTGTTAAAGAACAAAATGGACTAGTAAACAATATGGTGTCCCCCCAACTATTCTTGAACGTAAAGTTAAATGAGTTTGACAAAATAATAATTGTGCATCCAATGCTAAAGTTTTTTGAGTCCAATTTCAATTGTTTTCGCCAAAGAAGAAGAGGAAGAACTTGTTAATTATTTAAAAACAAAAGCTTATTTGGTTTGACTACTGTAGATCTAAAAAAAACTAGCATATCAATTGACAATTGCTTATAGTAAACAACACAAATTCAATCAAGAGAAGGAACAATGTAGAAAACACTAGCTTATAAAACTCCTGAAACGACATCCGGATTTGAGTCTCCGAAAACCGGAAAGTACAAGCGCTGCACGAGCTGCTGGATTCAATGAAGTCTCAGTAGGAAAGTTTTTTGAACTTTTAGAATTTATCTTTACTTTTGATAAGATATGTATATAATTGCTACGAGACCGGAGTGTGAATTGTCTTGAAAACTAGATCCAAAGTGATTGCTGCATTCGGAAAAACAAGTTGTGACATTAACACCAGCTCAGCGAACGACTACAGTGACCGTTCAAATTTGTTTCAACGCTACAGATACCTACGTACCTACTTTTCCAAGAAAACGCATAAAATTGCTATTTGGAGTTCCACCAAATGCTTGGGCTGAATGTTCCCGATGGATAACAGCAGAGCTATTCTTAAACTAGTTCAAAAAATTCATAATCATCACTGGATCATCAAAAACAACCCAGTATTGTTGCTATTAGACGGACATGTTACACACATTCCAAATATTAAATTGATCGGCAAAGCACGTGATCATGGCGCGATAATAATTTGTTTTCCACCACACATCACGCACAAATTTCGATCTGGAGACATGAGATTTATGAGACCTTTGAGCACATACTACGATCAATAAGTTACTTTGTGGTTAAGATCACATCCTGTTCAAATCGTCACACAATTTCAAATAGCAACTTCTTAGAGAAGCTTTCATTCGATCAGCGATTATGTATACTGCTTTAAATGCTTTCAGAACTTGCAAGATCTGGCCTTATGATAGTAATTTCTTTACTGATGCAGATTTTGTTGCTGCTGAAGCTACTGACATCGACTTAGAGCAGTAACAACAAACCCTACAGTTAGAAACCTCAACTTATTCAGATAATGCTCCATTATCCCTGAAACTTTTTTTCTGATTTAGCTATAAGAACTGAATTATATTTGTGTCAACCTAGCACATATATTCAGCAGCAACAAAAATTTGGATCTTCTAAAGGTAATATTCTGGTTAACCCATTAGACTTTGAATTAACTTCAAATAATCAGTCATATTCTATTCATACTGTTTCCATCAATCAGCCTAGCAAATCTTTAACTCGCCAACCTTAACAGTCAAACGCAGAAGTTAACAATTCTTTGCCTAGCACACCCTTTGTTCAGCGATCAATAACTCAGTCTGATGAAAAAGCTAGCACTTCATTCAACTTAACTAGTCCTAACAATTTATTGCCATATCCACGGACACAGAAAAGAAAGATACAAATATGTAAAACAGGAATAACTGCAATAATTACTCTTTTTCCTTATAAGAAAGAGTTGGAAAAAGCCAGAAAAACAACAAATTCAAAGAAAGCGAAGACTAAAGAAAAGAAGTGAAAAAAGCAAATAAAGAGATGATTCAATCAGAAAGTGAGGCAGAAGATGCTGAATGTCTTTATTGCCCGAGGTTTGTATTCTAAAACTTGTCAAAAATGCGGAAAGTGGGCACCTTGTGACTGCGCTGGAATAGATGATAACGGTGAAGAGTCGGTACATACTTGTGCATTTTGCAAAAAAAATAAATACCCCGTTTTATGCTTACGGGGTAGCTCATCTTGCCCGGTGAGTGGGACAACATGTTGCAAACGAGATAATTTCGTTATTATTATTTTTTATTATGTAAGTTTTGTTTTGTTTTTGGTTCAGTTCTATTAAAGTGAAGGCTGATTAAGATTTAATAAAAGTTCCTGCTTTCGTTTGAAACTGTAAGTTTAATAAAGAAATATAAATGTTTCATTCTAAAATCATTTTTGCCTAACAGAAAACGGAAAGAAGAAACGACAGATTTTGGGTTTACGCACAAGAAAACTTCATTGTTTTATGTATCTAAGAAAAACAAAAGTTTTAGGGTATTGTCAGCCATTCACCACAGTAAAAAGTGCAATTATAAAAATAAGAATAAATCTGAAATTATGATGAAATACAATAATACAAAGCGCGGAGTGGATGCTTTTGATCAAATGGTTTACAAATATATGTTCAAACACAAAACAAGTCGCTGATCATTTGCATTTTTTATGAACCTATTAGATGTAAGTGGGGTAGCATATCTGGTGTGGATGAATTTGATGCCAGAGTGGAACAAAAACAAACATGAGAAGTGAAGGTTATTTATAGTGTCGAAAAGAAGATTGAAAAGTTTACAAAATCCTATACGCCAATCAGTTTATGAATTTGTCGTAGTGGCAATGTCATCAAAGCTATCAAAAATAGCCGTAGAAGCAAATTGTAATAATCGAAATATTAAGATTTTGAACAAAAACCCGGAATCAGCGATTGTATCATAAATTGTCAAAACTGCACTTTTAACTTTAATATTACAAATAACTTTTTTCATATTCTGTCGAGTATTCTATAATAATTTCATTACTTTGTAATACTTAGTTGTATTGTATTATTTGGTATTGTTTGTAAAAAAAATGCTGTATGCATATATGAACAAAAAGTTACTTTTATGCCCCAGCTTTGCGTTGGGCGGCAAACCTCCTTCTCTGAGCAAAAAAGTCGTACGTTTCGTCTTTAACACTCCAGTACTCGCGTGGGATACACACGTATCCCAGGCGTATCAAAACTGCTCTAGCGCGTCACGTGATTGAGTAGTTATTCATACGCCCGCTTCTAATCCTCGAAGGTAGTTTCTGTTGTAAGTTGTAACAGTGAGGTAGTGATCTTGTGCTTTTGATTTAAAAAAAACTGTTTTTATCTTTGGGATACGATTGTATCCCACGCGACGCTTGTCGAATCCACGATTTCAACAACAGCTATTTGGCTTGTGGTAAGTCTGATCAATTTTATTACAATTATTAGACCATTGTAAGGGATTATTCCATTGTTAAATCACAGTTTTTATTCTTTATGAAAGAAAACATTACCAGTCAAATGTCATATAATAGAAAGTGACTTTTCTTTTTTAGTTGGTAGTCAATAATGAACACCCACAGTAGGAACCCTAATCAGTGGTTAAAATGCAACAGTTATGTGAAAAAATAGTTTAAGAATTATAATGTGTTGAGTTATTGATATTTCAATATATTTTTTTGTACTTAAGAGCGACATTTCTGTGGGATACACACGTATCCCACGCGACCCAACTTGTAGCGAAAGTTAGCGCGAGTACTGGAGTGTTAATACATAAATAACTATTAAATTTTTTGTATTACTTATCACTTTTTTCAACATTTTATTTAAAAGTGATCTGATCTGTTAGATGACAAACAGTTAAAAGACACTTTGTACAGTTTAACGTTGTTTAAAACTATGAATTATTATACTAACGAAACGCACGAATTCTTCTACACTGTTTATGTCATAAATATAGTTTTAAATAATTAATAAAGTTATTGATCATATTACTTAACGGATTTTAGGTAGAACTATTTAGACACACACCTTTTCTGGTCAGTGTCTACACTATTGGTTATTAATAATGAAATTACGCTAAAGTAAGCCCTAGTGTTATAGTGCATCCTACATTCTCTTCTAGATCCACGGGCTTATGAACTAATATAAATTACTTATCATTGAAGCAAATTGAATCTTAACAAAGTTTTATCTTATGTTATCGAACTAATAAACATTGCATCATTACTACAAAATAGTCTTGTAATCTTAGATTTATAATGTATGCAATTACAAAAATAACTAAAATTATATCAATTTTTAAGAAATTTTTAATGATATAACATTTACAGCACAAGTAATGTAAAATTGTTTTTTCATATGAAGACGTTTATTACTTGTTTTTACTTCATGTTTGGTGTAAAAAAGTTTATTCTTTTTTTAATTAATCGGTTTTACAGTATTTACTTTACTGTGGAAATACCAATTATTAAATAACTGTAGATACAGTCGTTGCCATAAAAGGATATCCCTACGTCATACTCGTATGCATTTGAATTAAGTAAAAACTAATCAAATCAGTTACTTTAAAATGCAATTGCTGGTTAAAAACTAAAATTTACTAAGTTTCTAGTGTTGGTAATGCTAATTACTTTTGATAGAAATATTAATCTATAAAATTACTGTTTGTTAAAGAACATTTGTTTTTAATATATTTGTTATAATTAAACAAAAAATATGGATTAATTGGATGATTAATTAGGTTGATTACACATGCAATAGTTTAAATTGAACTTTAACATGCTTTGTTCGTTTGTTTGTAAGTTTCAAATACACAATAGAACTAAAATTTTGAAATTTAAATAAGTGACATGTCAACTAATGCCAACCAACGATTAAGTCAATTGAGCGATTTATTCATAACACAAACAAAAAAATGTGTTATCTATGTTGTATTTACAGTTTTTTCTTTTCATTCGAATAATGGAACGTCTCCGCAAGGTGATGACACAAGGATCACCTTCTGTGGCAACGACTGTGCTAGAAACTTAATACAATAAACACACATATGAAATACTTAAAATATTTGTAATTTATGCGACAGTCTACATGCATTATCTAGGATTTGTTTTACCTGTAATATTTTAGCAATAAAATTCTTGTTATCTTCATCAGCAACGTTTTGCCTTTGCAATGGTAAATACATTTTTAAACTATCTGAGATTCTGACACTTTAATAAAAAAGTATTTTATTTCATGCTGTATAATATTTGTCATGTTTACGTTAATGATTTTAGTCAAGAAAATGAGTTTTTTCGGGACTAGTCCGGATTCAAACAAAATAAATTAACTGAATATTTATTATTATTACTATTAACGAAGTCACAATTACTTTGACTCTTTCAACTCCCCTGTTTTTTCAATACCAAATGTTTAATTTCAGAAAATTATTCCCGGTATACATGTCACCATTTGCTAAACCTTGCAATTCTCTTAGAAATCCTTACAATTGTCTTAATCCTTACTCGCTGCGAATTACATTTTCCGTTACGGTATCTTATGACAAACTTATTATTATTATCTAAGCTTTTTGGTCGCAAGCCAACAAATTTTTGAAACAGTTTCAAAACATTTACATTTTTAATTTTATCAATAATCGTAAATACTTTTTTTTTATTTCTTTTTAATTTATGAATCGTAATAATCGGTGAGTTAGTATCACGGCGACATTTACCAGCTACTTCAATTACGGCAATGATTTCACGAAAAACAAAACATTTAGCACATATTTCTGTTGAATTGTGTAATTATCTTTGCGAAAAGATACCACCGATATGGCGCTTCTTTAATAAATTTATTTATTTTGTATCTGGAGAGTGTTTTTTGCTTGCTGAGCTTTATATATGCAACAGATTGTATTTTCTTCAAGTGCTCGAACTTTTAGGTATCTTGAAGTAATATGTTTGTATTTGATATCAACCAGAGATCCGTTATAGCAGCTGGTTTGTCTGCTTTTACACGTTCATATATGGCGTTCTTGTAATCAACTTGAATAAACCGGTATACTTCTCATAATTGCTCAATTCTTATTATAGCTGCACGGCCAACTCGTTGTAGGACTGAAACAATACCTGTCGGAGAGCGGGGAGGTTCAAGTGATTTTATTTTAAAGGGCGCCAGATTTTTTTTGCAGATGTAGATTAGCACAGGAAGCCCGAAGCTTCTATACAATTTTTAAGGTTTGTAAAGCTGGAGGAAACGAAGAAAGAAACGAAATCGTTAACAACAATTGTACTTTAATTATTTTAAAAAGATGAAAAAAATAAAATTTGAATCAATAGCAATTACCGATAATTTGATAGCATCACAGTAGGTAAATTCAATTTGAGTACAAGTATTGGTAGGTACTAAAACACCAGAAGTATTGGCAACTTACAATACAATTGAATCAAGAGTGTAACAACCAGAACATACAAAAATCTTTGTAAGTAAATTACTTTAATAATAATAATAATAATTGACAGTCGACGTAATCAGTATGCGATAGCAATTTAACTTAAACTATTGGAATAATAGTAATAAGAAGCAAATCATTTCAAACGTTTCGACACAATTAATAAATATGATTTATAACACCGTAGGGACAACTAATAGTTAAAATCACTTACCAAGGTTCAGGTGTACTTTCAGAAAACGTTTTCCTATTGACTTCCTGTAATCAAACTATCTGAAAACAATCGTGTCTACCTGGTGACTTACAAACTAAAACAGGTGAAAAGAAACATTTATAAAAGGTAAGAGAACCGAAACGTATTGTATGCTGTTACATATGCCCTTTCATTTAAGATGGTATTAGTTATCAATTGCCTCCGAATTGAAATATCAATTGTATCTGGAACATATGCACTTTCGTACAAGGTGGTATTATTCAAACGTCAATTTCCTCCGAATAGAAATTTAATTGTGTCTGCCCTTGTATCGCAGAGTTCATAGGTCCAATGTTTCCTTGTACTTGTACAGACAAGGAAACCCAGATTTGGGAGGTAGCACAGGGCGCCTGCGCTGACTAAATTAATTAATTATACATCGTGTCACAACACGTGGATGTTTTAAGAAATTAATTTTAATTTACGCAGGTATCAGGTTATGTAGCGAACAATGCCAAAGTAAAAATGACCACCTGTCGTATACTCAATCGGAAGAGACCAACGATGCTCAAGAGATGGCGTCGAGAAATGGAAAAGTAACTTTAATTCAACCAATATACAGGATAATGGATTTTTAAATTTATGCATGTAACATATTGGCAAAACATTGAATAAACTGCTATAGGAAACACTTTATAAAATACAAAAAAATAATGCGTAGGTAATATGAACCAAAATAAAAAGTCCGGTTTGTCAAATCTTTTTAACTAATTTAAAACACAAGCACGAAACTAGATTTGATAGAATTTAGGTTATTCAGATACTTTTTGGCTACATTTGGTTACAAAATTGTTTGCAATATAACAACTGTAATAAACGGTAAGTCATAAATACCTCAAATTATCTTGACGAGTTCATAAACAGTTTTGTAGTGTATTGTTTTTTACGTACATTTTGTTGAGTTAGTATCGATAGAGTTGGAGTTTAGCTAACGGTAACGTATACTCAGTATTATCTTTAATAAATTTGTTATTAAATAATAGTTACAGTTATTTTTCATTCAGTAGGGATCTAGCTAGTTTCGTACCTGTATTACCTAAAACGTAATATGAAATCTAACCCAAGTAAATTTCGTTTTTAAATTATACAACAATTGAAGATAGCGAATGCGGTGTTTTCATTCCAAAAAAAATCGAAATTGTAAATGCTTCCAACCCCTTGACTGTGAATTGTTTAATTACTGCAACGTGACGTCATGGAAATTTGTCCAAATATACCATTTGCTTGTTGTATGGAAACCCGCTATAGATAGTTATAAAAGAATCAATTTAAACTCCAATACAACAAAATAACGTCTTACCCCAAGTAGACTTTCGTTCAGTTAGCCACAAAATTCGATTGTATATTCACGAAGAATTACGTAAAATAACTTAATGATAAAAGCTTTGTTGAACGTAGAAACCGCTAAAAGGAGGTCTGTGTTGCACAAACGTTACCGGAAGAAATAAAATCGTGCTTTTAAAATTTGACAGTCAACCACAAAAAGTGGGCGTGTCGAGAATAAATCTTATAGTACTAGAAAATTTTTAATATACCACATTTTTAACTGCTTAATGCACACCTCCGTGACATATACGGGCAACGTTTACCGGCAGAATTGTGCAGCTCCGTGAACGTCACGGTCACTGTAATTTTATATGTCTCAAAATTTTACAGCTCCGTATGGGTCACGGTTAATATAGAAATATAATTTTCCAAATATTTTAAGTCCGTATCTGTCACGTTGGATGGTAGATTATTGCCATTCTCGGAATTTGCGTTTGTTTATGCTAAGACTAGAGCCAGATGTTTATGACTCACATTATCATTCTAAAAGTTACCTTTTTCATGTGCGGACGTGTAGTATATGCAGTGATATTTGAAAATCCAAGACATTTTGCTAGAATAAGTTTTACGCTAGTATAACAATATAATATATTTTATCTCAGGTAAAATTTTTTTTTATTGTTGAATATTTAGAAATTTGTTTAGAAAAATTTGTTCAGCTAAATGTCTGACCAAGAAGATTCTGAATTTGAGTATGCCAATTTATCAGAAAGCGGAAGTGACGATAGCGATGTAGAATCGGATTCGGAGGAAAGCGAGGATGATGACCAATCAAATGATATCTGGCAACAAATAAATACAGATATCTTGGATTCAGCACCACCACGTTTCCAGTTTATTGGTGTCCCAGGTTGTACATTCAATGCAGATAATTTTGCAGTCTTGGATTATTTCCAATTATTTTTTGATAATGAATTGATAAACTTATTGGTCACCGAATCTAATCGCTATGCAGAACAACAACCACGAAGATCATCTGATGTTTTATTTCCTATAAAAACAGAGGAAATGCAAATATTTTTATGTATAAATATAATTCAAGGAATACTAAAAAAGCCAGAAGAAAGAATGTACTGGACAACTAAAGACATTTTTGCTACTCCAATATTTCCAAAACTAATGTTTTTGCGTCGATATTTATACATAAAAAGAAATTTACATTTTTCTGATAATGACTCATATGACTGTCATACTCATCCCAATCCTAAACTAAACAAAATTTGGCCTATTTATGAAGCTCTAAATAGAAAATTTAGTACATTTTATATACCTGAACGAGACATAAGTGTAGATGAAAGTTTGCTATTGTACAAAGGACGATTGGGTTGGATCCAGTACATCCCACTGAAACGATCTCGTTTTGGGATAAAAATCTACATGCTCTGCGAATCTAAAACAGGGTATTTGTATTCGTTTATTATTTATACTGGAAAAGGAACTATAATATCCCAAAAATATAAAGACATGCCTATGACTTCACAGGTCGTATTGTCGTTAGCAGATTCTCTACTAGATATGGGATATTGTGTAACCACCGACAATTATTACACGTCTCCACAACTAGCAGATTTCCTTGTATCCAAAAAGACTGATTTATATGGTACTCTGCGGTCCAACAGAAAAGATTTACCACGACAACTTGTGACTAAAAAAACTAAAAAAGGAGAATCTATAGCATTCCAAAGAAAAAAAGTCATGGTAATGAAGTGGCATGACAAGAAAGAAATTTGTCTGTTGTCGACAATTCACAATCCCGAAAATGTCCTAACTGCGAAGAAAGATAAAGAAGGAAATCCTATAAAGAAACCTAAATTAGTTGTGGACTACAATAACACCATGGGAGGCGTCGATAGATTAGACCAACACTTACATGACTATCAACTAACTAAAAAACGGGGGAAAAAATATTATAAAAAAATATTTATGCATTTATTTGATTTTGCTATTTTCAACTCTTTTATTTTGTACAAAAAGAATGGAGGAGCGATGGATAATTTGGAATACAGAACAAAACTGATAGAAGAAATGATAGAAAAATATCACTTGAGTACAAACGTCAAGAAGGCAGGGCGACAAAGACATATGGGACCATTACGACTAACGGAACGACATTTTCCTGACTTTATTCCTCCAACTGAAAAAAAGGCTGTACCTTATAGAAATTGTGCAGTATGTTGTTCAAGAAAAGACAGCACGGGCAAAAAAATCAGAAAAGAAACAAGATATTGGTGCAGTGAGTGTGACGTGGGACTCTGCGTAGTACCTTGTTTTAAAATTTACCATACACAATTAAAATATTAATAAAAAAAAATTTTTTTGCATAAATTAGTTAAACTAAGCATAAATAATAATTATTTGAAAAAAAAATAAATGATTTTTTTTGTACCTAAATTGATTAAAAAAATGTGCATTAAGGGGTTAACATAAAGTCTTTGTAAGAAATGTGAATTGCCAACTCACATGATTTGCAGCCTCGCCTTCCAGTCGGCTACAAACTTGTAACCTCGTTGGCAAAGACAACTATTTTTAATACTAACACTTTTTTAGTATACTAAAAACTAAAAAAGTAGGACGACTGGCAATCAGTTTTTATAATTTCTTTTGACATTAATTACATCTGTACAGCAATTGCAAAAAAAAGTTTATGCAGCTTTACAACCTACGATTTTATTCAAGTAAAGTTGAAGAATTTAAAGCAGAAAACTGAAAAAATCTTGTAGCATACCTGTTGAATTGTGTCGACACGTGCAAAATGTGTTGACAACACTAGAATTGTATACTAGGTATTATTATTTTTTATCAACACATGTACATGTTTCATACATCTTACCTTCTTTGACGTTTTAGTTCTCCTTTTAGTTTTCTTTATTAAAACATTATCAATTATTATATAGTTTCTATTTGTTTAAAACAAATTAAAAAATTGATTTTATTTGTTGGTTGTTGAAACTATTCTAAAAACATCTTAAAAATTATTATTTTTAATAAGTAACGATTGATAAGTATAATTTAAATTTGAAAAAAATAGATGTTAATAATTTCTGCTATTGTGCAGACCCAAAATGATTTATGAATTTGAGGGTTGTGTTACAGAAAGTTATTTGTTTAAAGTGTTTAGAATCTTGAATAGACACTTAACAATGCAGGTCGGTCTGTTAATGTATAGGTATAAAGGGCATGTTTGTGAAGCGGGCAAACATACAGTGACTAATTATACTAGGAAAGAGTCCACAAGCTCTTGATTCAAAATTAATGAAAGCTAGTTGCCACACTAACGCTTCTGAAAATTATATGAGACAGTTTATCTAAACGACAAACTATTTTGAAAGCACAAGTACATCAAAAATAAACGAAGCACTTTTTGACTTCATTATACTTTCAAGGAAGGTATCAGAAGTGGCTTAGTAGTAGGCAAAACTACACCGAGAACACATTAGAGTTGTAATTTGTTGCCGTTCGATATTCCGTAACATCATTAGTCGCTTAGGCCTGAAAGTACGGGAGAAGTGTGGACGCGCCGGACAAGACATTAGCGGCCCTAATTGCTTTAAGGGTAGAACCGGTGACACGGGTCCCTCTAGTCTATGCAAAAGGCTTTCGAATAACCTAGTAAATTATGAGCGATACTGAAGTGCTTTGAAACGGTCTCAGAAGAACCGCCGTAGATGTTTGTGCAAGAATTGGATTACCTTTGGTATAGAAATCAACCCTTTTCAAATTGTTTAAATCTTGACCACTTTGTTAGTTGGTAACTGCTTTTCGTGTTACTTTTAGCTCGCACCGTACGCAATTTTCAAAGATTATTTAATGAGCGCCGTGGAAAATGCGGTACACTAGCAATTTCACTTTCATTTATGGCTTAAATTAAATTTGGTCTCAGAATTTAACGCCATTGTCTTTACAAAAATGTTATGCAAAGTTTAATTATTATTATTTTAAGCATTTTAACATTGTTTATTCAATATATTGTTATTTTATCATTTTTGTAATAATTAACATGTGATCTATTACAATATAGTATTAATAAATAAATTAATGCAGTAATAACTGTAGGTAAATACAATGTAAAACATACCTATACTTTTTGAAAAATCTTCTTAAATAAAAATTTATGGTATAGCATAAAGTTTACTGAATAAATAAAAAACAGTACTGTTGTATAAAGTGGAAGCGTAGTATATAGTATAATATATAAACAAACTTGAGATTTTTGAAATTCAAATTTACACATATGACAATTTCAGTTTTTTTTAAATTCTAGTACAGTAGGCGCTTGGTAATCCGGCACCTGCATTTTGCGCCTATACCAGATTGCTGGAACTGTCGGATTATTGGATTTGTACGTGAAACAAAGCATAACGTATGTACATACATATGTATCTAAATATGTATTTCACAGTAAAGAGTCTAAAATACTTACATAAATTCATTTAATCAAACATGAAATTAGAAAAATTGTTTACATAACCAAATTGTGTTTCATTACTTATCATATGTTGCGGTAGAGGAAGACGATGCTTTAACGAAACATTTGTGGGTTTGTTTTTTGCTATGGTATATTTTGTTAATATTAATATTTCTTACTTTTCTTAAAGTAAGTAAATTGTTGTCTAAAACATTGTTTTTCTCTGCCCAGCGGACACTGATATTTATAGCTTGTAGAGCATTTTCAGTCTTCACTGCGTTTTTTGTGGGACTAAAGAACGTTACTTTTACATCGTCTTCTTGTTCAGAGCTACAAACAGTGTCATTTATTATTTCTTCATCCGTCATTATAGGTTTTAGTAAACCACTTCTCAATATCTTGTTCATTCAACTCTGTCTTTTGATTTTGAAATAACATTTATTTAAGTTTTGTGGTAAGTCATCTTCTGGATTCTATTCATATTCTTGTTAATGATTTGAGTTTAGCGAAGGCTACAGTTTTTTTCATGACTATTGGTTTGCTTTTTCAGGTACTTTATCACATGCTTCAGTTACGTTAAATACCGCATCTTTATGTTTTTTAGTGTTTTAGTAACATCGTCTCCCCGGACTACAGCATTCAACAAGAGTTTTTTTTTTAATAGTTACATTTTATCATATGTATTATATTCTTGTTTATTGGCTAAAAAAATGTGCAATTAGGTGGCAAAAAAGAGTTTGAATCTGACCATCTTTTGACAACTCATTATCTGGTCCGTGTGCAGGTGCATTATCCAACGCCAGAGGAGCTTTACGTGAAAGACTCTTGCTTTTCAGAAAGCTACGAACCGCAGACACTAAATTGATGTGAAACCAGTTTATCGTATTGCTCATGTATTGTGTTGATTCTTATAAACAAGTGGCAGATTAACATTTTTGAATGCTCTGGGGTTCTTTGTTTTTCCGATAAACAATAACTTGAGCTCATGAGTGCCACTAGCATTAGCGCATGGCATAATAGCGACTTTGTCTTTTGACATTTTCCTGCTTGGAGCTTCTGACTCGTTTCTGTTCACATACGTTGCTACAAACTTCTAGTAGTTTACGAACCTGCACGGCCAACTCGCTGTAGGATTGAAATAATACCTGTCGGAGAGAGGGGAGGTTTAAGTGACTTTACTTTAAAGAGCGCCAGATTTTTTTTGCAGAAATAGCTCCTGCTAGATCAGCACAGGAGGCTCGAAGCTTGTACAAAATTGTTGAGGTTTGTAAAGCTAGAGGAAACGAAGAAAGAAACCAAATCGTTAACAACAATTGCACTTTAATTACTTTAGAATGATAAATAGATTAAAATTTGAATCAATAACAGTTACGAGATAAATTGATAGCATCACAGTAAATAAATTTAGTCCGAGTACAAATATAAGTAGGTACTAAAACATCAGAAGTATCGGCAACTTACACTACACTTAAAACAAAAGTGTAACAACCAGAACATAGAAAAATCTTCGTGAGTAAATGACATTAATAATGATAATAATTAGCAGTTGACGTAATCAGCATGCGATAGTAATTTAACTTAAACTAATTGAGTAATAGTAATAAGAAGCAAATCAATTCGAACGTTTCCACACGATTAGTAAATATGATTATTCATGAGTAGCACCGTAGCGACAGCGAATAATTCAAATTAAAAATTGACTTACCAAGATTCAGGTGTACTTTCAGAAAACGTTTTCCTACTGGCTTCCTGTTATCAAAGTCTTAAAAATAATCGTGTTTACCTGGTGACTCACAAACTACAACAGGTAAAAAGAAACATTTAAAAAAAGGTAAGAGAACCGAAACGTATCGTATGTTGTTACATATGCACTTTCGTCCAAGGTGGTATTAGGTATCAATTGCCTCCGAAAGGAAATTCAATTGTATCTGGTACATACATAGGCTCTTCCGTACAAGGTGGTATTATTTAAAGGTCAATTGCTTCCGTTTAGAAATTCTGTTCTTGTATCGCAGCGTTCATAGGTCTAAACTTTCCTAGTTTAACTTTTTCCTTGTAGATTTTAAACTTGACCAGAAACTAGGACAAAAACACCCAGATTTGGGAGGTAGCACATGGCGCCTGCGTAAAATAAATTAATTAATTATGGATATTTTTCTTACACATCGTGTCACAACACGTGGATGTTTTAAGAAAACGATTTTTAATTCACGCAGACATAGGTTATGTCGTGAACGATGTTAAAGTAAAAAAAATGAGCGTCTATCGTCTTCTCAATACGAAGGGACCAACGAGCCCGATAGATGGCGTCGAGAAATGGAAAAGTAATTTTAATTCAATCAATATACAGGCTAGTGCATTTTTAAATTTATGCACGTGAAAAAGTTTTGTTAGTTAAAACTCTTCAAAAAAGGTCAGATTCGTCAGCGTTGTAAATTTGATCTGGCTCAAATAACATCCACTGTGAGAAGTGTGTTACGGTTTCGTTCTTAAAGAAACCATGTATACAACGCATTCACCATCAGAGTATACTCTCCGGATTTTGTCTTGAGGTTGTCTCAGAATCAGCAGTGTTGGTAAAGTTTTCGATGTTTTTAGGATTCTTCTTTATATCATAAATTCTCGCACGGCTTACGCCGTATTCACCAGTTAACTTTGCCTGATTCTCTCCACTATTCCACTTTCCATCTTCTTAGTTAAAGTTAGTATTTTGTGTTTACGTTTTTTGTTTGTCATTTTGTTTAAGCGCCGCGGGTACTCACTAATCGCAGCACGTGGGTTTACTGTCACAGCGTGGTCCGGACTGCCAAGCGAGAGCAAAGCTTGCATATGCTCACCCGCTCTCTATAATCCGACAGTAGACAGTGCAAATTGTCGGGTTATAGAACGGGCCAACTGAGCGGCTAAATCCAGGACTACTGTGCGTGTCGGATTGTCGTCCGCCGGATTACCAAGCGCCGGATTATCTACTGGATTACTGAGTTTCATAAAAAATTGTAGTTATTTGTTTTTTTTTGCGGTTTCCATCACTTAGACGACGCAATCAAATAACTATTTTTTTGTCTTCAACTTGTGACAAAAATATACTCAACGAATTCAAAGAATAAAAGACTATTTTCTGGCAAAGAAACAACTTTTTTTAGTTAAAATTTTTGATTTGGAGCTCCAGTATATGGTTATTAAATTTTTCTTATTTTTCGAAAAATTGTCATTACTTCCATATTTTAAATAAAATTTTAAAAAATACAAAAATTGTCAGCATTTGCTCAGTTCTCTAAAACATTATTTTTTATAAAATCTACGATATCTAAACATTTGCCTAAAACATTTTCGATCTGCCCAAACAAAGTTTTTATTCAAATTGACTTACAAGGTAAATTTTCCAAACAGTAACAATCATTTAAAAGAATATAGGCTTGCTGCCATTGAACAATGAAACAAAAGCCGAATAATATACGCGTTCTTGAAATTTGTAACACGTGTTTTATAGTTTGTTCGTTCATTTTTAAATACTTTTCTGTAGAAATATCTTTATTTAAAAAAAAATTTATTTACTGCTTCATCTTGAAAAGTTTCTGTTACGTTTATCACTTGAGTGCGTATTTTGCATAATTTGTGAATAAAAATGCATAATTATCAAAACGCTGAACTTCTTGACATTATTTTGGTTTTTGGAGATACAATGCGTAATGTACTAGAAGGCCGTAGAATTTATCGGAAAAGATATCTAAATCGTAAACAAGCAAGTTGCCGCATTTTTAGAAGAATATATAGACGTTTGTCAGAAGCTGGAAGTTTTCACCTAACATGGGAGAATTTTCATCGATTTCGTCAAACCCCTGCACTTGAAGAAGCTGTTCTTAATATTATTGAAGATAAGCTATCGACGAGCACAATAATAATAGCAAATATATTAGATGTAAATCACGTGACAATTTCGCACTGCATAAACAATGTTTCTCTATTTCGACATCAGAATTAGCGATTCTTACACTAAAATCCGTGTAAGAATAAGCAAATTCTTACACGAATTTTAGTAATGTTAGTTTTTTCAAAGTTAGTATCTCTGCATCGTAAGTTGACGTTACATGAAAAAGAAATCAAAATTATTGGAAGTTACCAATTGAAATTCAAATTTTGATGTCAAGATAAAATAAAAACGTCCTATTAATTCAAAGATATTTACTTATAAAGGTATAAAGAGATAATTTTGTATGAGATTTTAGGTTAACACATAAATTTCAATATGTCAAAGTGTAAGTGTTGCCAATTCAGTAAAATATAAATTTCCCAATGTTGTTTTAAAAATAAAAATTATACGAAAAATATTAAATATTGTATCAAAATAGAGAAAATAGTATAAAACACACGTCATAGAATACGTTTCAATCACTCGACCGCTTCATAAACTCACCGCTGCGCGGCTCGTGTATGAAACCCGGTCTCGTGCTTGAAGCGCGTTCATTCTGTAACTTGTGTTTTAATATACTATTCCATTCATTTTCTTAAAAATGCAAGCTTTGGGATCTGAAGACTTCCAGCCACAATTGTTGTTTTGTCGTTGGTTTGTTGAACGTTGCAATCTTCAAAGGTGCGTGAAGAGTTTATTTTATTTACAAACGAAACTTGTTTCACAGGAGACGGTGTATTTAAATCTAGTAATAATCTTCTGTGGTGTAATGAAAATTCCCACGCAACATTTTTTCGTGTGCATCAACGACGTTTTTCAGTGATTGTAAGGGCTCGAATAATAAAGGAGTACGTTATTTAACCCTACATTCTTCCAAACCGATCAAATAGTAAACATTATTTTAATTTCTTAAATAGCGTTTTATCATAGCTTTTTGATGACTTACCGCTAAACATTATACAAAGATTTTGGTTTCAACGTGGTGGAACATTTGATTACAGTTACTAACGTTTACTCTTTGCTTTATCTTTACTAGTATTATTCTTGCGTGTTTTGCTAAAGCGGGGAAAGGGTGACAAATTACACCAGCTTAACAAACATATTTTAAAACACAACTTACGCCAAACTTAGTCCCACAATCTTCGCGAGTCAGCAGTCCTTAGAGGGGTTTTCTTGGTTACTTCTGTTTCTGCCAAACTACGTCGGACGAGTTGGTATCGATGACTTTCTTTATTTTTATTAAATTAATTTTTTACCGCGCTAATATCGGATCAACGTTTGCTTATTGTCTGATCAGATAAACCGAGATCAGATAAATTTTTGAAATGATAATAGTATACAAACTGATTTTGTTTTAGGGCTAAAAATTTATTATACAGTATTGCCCAAAATGCAAACAGTGATTTATTACTAAACTATTTTTTTAATTATGTAGTCAAGTGTACGCACATTTATTTTTTTTTGCAGTGAAAAGACTTTACAATGTATCCACACCGTGTTGTACAATTGTTTGTATGCTATGTAATTTTCAAAAATTTTTCTGTGCATCATCACTGAATATTTAGATTTAATTTTCTCTTGTACTTGTTTCGTTCAAAAATTTATTTGACGTATTAAATAAGACAAGTGCTGTTGCTTTTAATTCTATTGGTTTGCAGAAAAGTAGTATTTCTACTGCTTATGTATCATTAAAAAATTAAATATAAGCATTTTTATTGCTGCTTTGGCGGGTAACAGCATCATTTGATAAAGCTATGAACTGCAATTGTTTGGCAAAATGATATCTTAGTTTGTACATTCTCACATATGTACTATGAAGCGTTTCCAAATGTCGTTTCAACTTATTAAGTTTTAAACTGTCTGTGCCAAAATTATAGAGGAAATAGAATATTTTTCTTCATGTATTTTAGGGTTTGTAAACTTAAAATTTAAGAGCTACACAGTTGTGTCATGCTCGCTTACGTTCATTTCAAAATGTATCCATATATTTTTATTTGATAGAAAATTGGGTTGCAAATACTAAACAGTGTATAGAGTATTTTTCCAAAATCCCAGGACGGAACTATAAGTTTAGAACAAGTAAAGAAGAAAAATGGAAATTTTGGAGATTACTAGTTATAACAATTACATTCTTAGATAGTTTAAAGTTTCTATGCAACGTGGAGTTTTTTAAGAGATGGCCACCTCAACATTTTTAAATAGCCCCTTTTGTCGATTTTTACCTTATTTAAAAGTTAATGAAATAAGAAACACATCCGTTTAAACCAAAACCCCATACCTTAATTATTCCAAGAGTTTTAAAGGGTTGACTACCAAATGGGAAAATAGAATGTTTTAATGTTTTTTGCACGTTTATTGCGATTTTTATAACAAATATTCAAATTGTCGACCTTCTTCGGTCTTGCAGTGACCCAAACGCCCGTAAATGGAATTTTGAACTATCAGGAGCATATCCCTAATGGTATGGTTTTTTTAATTATACAATTTTCTAAATCATTTATCGAGTCTGATTTTTTTGCATACATTCTATTTTTGAAAAGCCTTCTAAAGAAAAAATCGAGTGCTCCTAGATCAGGAGATCGTGGTGGCTACTTAATTTTACCTCTTACCAATCCAACGGGTTTAGAAATGTGCGGCTTGAAAAGTGTCTGACTGTGCGACTAAAATGTGGAACTTATTGCCAATACCATTTATTATTGTTACTTGATTTTCTAACAATTGCAGATATATATGTCCGTCCAAATTTACTTATAGATTAATTTTCTGCTGTCTCTGAGTATGATTTTCTCTCATTAAAAGTGGATTTTCGTCAGCCCAATAACGACAATTGTGCTTATTAACTTTACCACTCAAATAGAAAGTAGCTTCAGAAAACAACATTTAAATTTTGTTCAATATTTGAACTGAGTGAAACTTCTGTAGACAGAACTTGAAGTAATTTCATGTATCTGACATACTTTTAACTAGGAACCTGAAGTTTCTTCAATAAAAGACAGTAACACTTCTTCGTTTTCTCTTTCTCTTTTTGCAGATTTCGGTTTGTCAGTTTTCAAAAGATCTTTCAGAGTGCTCTTTTCTTAAAATCTGCGAACAGTTTTTTTGACTTGATTTAGAAATCGGTGGTTGTAGATAAAAAAATCGTTGAACACGTGCCGCACTTAATCGTAAGATCTTGTTCTGTCTCTAAAGCCACGAATCATTCTTTTTTTTTCTCTCAGTTTTTGTGCCATTTTTAAGGTTAATAAAAGCAAATTTTAGAAAACAAGTTATGTTTAACTAAATAATAAAAGAAGATAACTAATACGTAAATACCAAGGTGAAAATTTAACACTACATAACAACAGAAATTAAAATAATTTAATAAATAACAGGTTATCGTGTTACAGTCACAAAAAACATCTGTATTTTGTATTATATTTTTTTAATTTATTTGCATAGTTACGTAAAACTAAAATGGCAGACATAAATCACAAAAAATCAATACCGCAGGTCAACAATTTAAAAACTTGTTATAAAAATTGTAATAAATGGCAAAAAACATTAAAACATTTTCCCGTTTGGTGGTCAACCTCTCAAAATTCTTGAAAGAATTAAGATATCAGGTTTTGGTATAAGAAGATGCGTTCTTTTTTCATTGCCTTTACAATAAAATGAAATTCGACAAGCGCTGCTATTTAAAAATGTTGAGGTAGTTATTTTTTAAAACAACTTCATGTTGCATGGAAATTTTAAACTATCTAAGAGTGTGGTTTTTATGGCCTTTTAGTGATCCCCAATTTTAGTTCCACTCGGTCAAAACTTATAGCTTCGTTCCGGGACTCTTGGAAAGTCCAGTATAGTCGTATCTAAATCAATTTGCGTATGATTGATTACGTAATGTAAAGAGAAATAATTACGGTTATTTAAACTGCTATGACCTATAATATAACGAGCGATTTTTGATATTTACTGCGTTACCTACAGGGTCACGTGGTTTGAAAATAATTTCGATCTCGCAGTAGCTATTACTATTATTTACTTAGTTCTCGATACATTATAAAACAAACGATATCTGAATAAAAATGTGAATAAAACTGTTGTTTTACGAATTTTTTAAATTAAATTTAACATAACCTTAAAATGGTTCTGCTTGGATTAAGAAAATTTTAGAAATTAAACAACACAAGCGCATACATATTTGCAATTCAGACAAATAACGCTAATAGCAATTTTTTAAAAATAAAATTCTAATAGTCCAAAAAGAAAAAAAACTTTTATTTGCCTGTACGATTTGAAACAATTTGGGTATTTATTTTATAACGTTCAAAACACTAACGTATAACAATATTTATGTACGTAACAGTTTATATCTAACGTCAAACAAACTTTAAAACTACTGCCAGTTTGTGCGCTATGTATATATACCCTGTCCTCATTCTAGTCACACTTACTTGAACTTTTCGAGATTTCTCAAACAATCAGAAACATTTTTCTAACAATAAAGATATAATCAAAGAATGCAAGATATTGTCTAGTGTTAAACATCAATAAACAATTATAACAAATATGTACGTCATGTATAAATAAAAATCTTGATTGTTATCTTGATAATATGTTTAAAAACTAATTTAATTTTCACTAATTATTTTATGTTATTTTTACAAATTTTGAACGTTTTAAAAAAAATTCTGCAATCTTAACAAAAAAAAAACAAAATTTTTACATATTTTCTAACTAAAATAAAAAACTGATAACAAAAAAAACTTTTTTGTGTTGCCAACATCGCAAACGTCAATACTCGTTCGTTAGTGTAGTTACGTAATGAACAAAAAAAGCTCTAGGGTGGCAAAATGAAAACTAGGAATCCACATAAAATTACGTGTTCAAAGTCAATTAATATATTAGAATGAGTATCCGACAGGTAGAAAAATCATTTTAAAAATCTTGAAATTCAGTTAAAATTGAAGAAAAACGATGTTTATGTCAAATTTGCCAGATTTAGTAATTAATGTAGTACCAACATTATATTTCTGTTGATTTTTTTTTATTTTTTTGAAAAAGAATGTAATTTTATAAAAGGCAACACAAAAAATAATGTACATTACTCTCGTCGAAAGAATCATAGCATAACTCACTCACATGCAACGCTCGGCCGTGCGGCCTCTCGTCGCATTAACGTTCGTTATGCTATTTCTTACTTTCGACTCTTGTTACGAAAACTACTAATTGTGCTTCCGTCCGTTTTGATGTATGTTACAGGCAGTAGGGATGGCGATCCAAAATCAATTATTCGGAGAATAAATTTTTTGTGTCAAAAAAAACATTTTGTTTATCGGTTTTAGACAATATATCAATTTGTGAATAGATCTCAAACATGCACAAATCAAAATTTGAGTCAAAAAATGTTATGTATTTGTTTATTTACTTTATCAATATTATTGCCAGCAGAATTTTATTTATCATATCTTGTCTAACAGAAACATATAATGAAAACTTCAACTGATGTCGGTGCTAAAACAAAAACTGTAACTGTTGAAAACTTACAAAAGAGATTTGAAAATTTGGAAAATATTTATTAATAACTACAACAATTTTGGATTATAAATTCAAAAAAATTTTTTTTCTGATGAACTAGCCTGTGCCCAAGCAATAAACAGGATAAATTCATCAGTTTTAACATCAAAACTACTGAAACAATTTCTAACAAAAGTTTCATAACTTTCTGCATGTAATGCAGTTGCACAGTACAGTCAGGGTTTTAACAAAGAAATCAGAACCGTCGTAGCACACTTAAATAGAAAAGTAACCACGATTCTGTTACACACGGTATATAAGCTCAAAAAGATAAGAAAAAGAAAATCGTTTTAATATGATGTCATCATCAGTTTTTAACTATTTTTTGGTTCAATAGACTTTTGACAAACTTCAAATTGTCTTAAAAAAATTATTCTGATTTAGATAGTTAAGAGAAAAACATCTACAAGGCCTGTAAATTTAGCTAAATATTTACATAAAATGATTAAACTTAAAAAAAAGTTGCTGCAGATCTAGCACTGAAATATACAAGTAATACAATTGTCAAAAATTGTGTATAGACATTAAGGGTTGTAAATGTTAAATTCAATTATTGACGGATTTGAAAAATGTAGATTTAGTAACATTATTATCTTGTTATAATATATAGGGTGAGCACACAATTGTCATATCTCAACATTTATCCTTAATTATGCGTTCAAACATTATGGCAGTTACATAACATACGAACATTTAAAACAAATTTAACAGGCTATTTCACTTCAAATCCTAATTCTTTACGTAACTTAACAAACTGTTTATGTGAAAGTGGTTTAGTTAAAATGTCAGCAATCTGCTCTCTTGTGTTTATACTGGGTGTCCCATTTGAAGTAAAACGGGCAAATATCTCGAAAACGAGAAACAAAAAAAAAATGTTTCAGATAAAAGTTGAAGTATTTCAAGGGGGACATGTGATGCAAGTTTCCACTTCTTGAGGAACGATAGATTTCAAGGTCATTTGAAGGTCAAATTTACTTTTTTAAATAGAAACCTATATTTTTTATTCTTTATTATTACTCCCTATAAAAAGATAAACAACTTTTGTAGAGACCATTTTTTAGTTTAGCGCACAGTTTCACAGATATTTTAACGTCAAGATTTGATGCAAGAAATGCATGTTACACACATAGTACATGTAAATTACTAGTCAGAAACAAAAGAAACTAAGCATGCTTGTGCTATTTTATTTAAGTACCTAATGTAGTAATCCCAAAAACAAATGTTTGCTTTACATCAAGTAGTAGCATTTCAAATTGTCAACTTTTTATTAGGTACTAAGTCTAAATAATAACACAAGTTTGACGTTTAACATGAGTCACTATCAACCAAGTGAAATAGTAGATATTATTTTAGTTGTTGGTGAATGCCATGAAAATTATCAAAGTGCTGCAAGGTTATACAGAAGAAAATATCCCCAGAGACGTCATCATCCAACTGCTGCTACAATTATTAGAATTGTGCGAAAGGCCCGACTTGGAAGTCTAAAACGAACCCAAAACAGAATAAATGTAGGTGATGTTAATAATGATGATCCCCGTCTTTTGGCAGTCTTAGCCTTGGTACATCAAAATCCTCATATTAGTTTAAGAGAAATTCAACGTGATTTAGGTGTTCCCAAATCTACAGCGCAAAGACTTTTAAAATCCGCAAAATTTCATCCATACCATATTACTATCAATCAAGAACTGACAGAAGAAGATAAGATTCGACGTTTAGAGTTTTGTCGCTGGGCTTTAAGACAGTTTGCGGAGCACCCTAATTTTTTTCATTTGGTACTTTTTAGCGACGAAGCCACGTTTCAGAACACTGGATTATTAAACCGCCACAACTGCCACTACTGGGCGGCTGAAAATCCCCATTGGTACAGAGCAGTTGACCACCAACACAGATGGAGCATAAACGTTTGGTGTGGAATTTTAAATGGACATCTTATTGGACCACATTTCTTTAACGAAACTCTAAATGGTATACGTTACTTCGACTTTCTGCAAAATGATTTGCCATATTTGCTAGAAGATGTAGATCTTCAGACGAGATTGGAAATGTGGTTTCAACAAGATGGTGCGCCCGCACATTACGCACGGGAGGTTAGAAACCACTTAGACAATGTCTTCCCACAACGCTGGATTGGCCGCCGTGGGTACATTTCCTGGCCGGCTAGATCTCCGGACCTTACTCCTCCGGACTTCTTTTTATGGGGACATATTAAAAATGTAGTTTTCCGAAATCAGCCGACTACTGAAGAAGACATGCGGTACCGTATAAGGAATGCTTGTGAAAATATTCCACAAAATGTTCTCCTACAGTGCATACAACACTTGCACCGTAGATTACAATTGTGTATTGACGTAAATGGGGGTACATTTGAACACCTTATGTAATCATCCGTGTTGTTGTTACTCGAGATAAATATTTGAAAAAAATAGTATAGTTTGTGTTAATTTTACAATGAATAAATGTTTCTTTTGTTTCTGACTAGTAATTTACATGTACTATGTGTGTAACATCCATTTCTTGCATCAAATCTTGACGTTAAAATATCTGTGAAACTGTGCGCTAAACTAAAAAATGGTTTCTACAAAAGTTGTTTATCTTTTTATAGGGAGTAATAATATAGAATAAAAAATATAGGTTTCTATTTAAAAAAGTAAAGTTGACCATCAAATGACCTTGAAATCTATCGTTCCTCAAGAAGTGGAAACTTGCATCACATGTCCCCCTTGAAATACTTCAACTTTTATCTAAAACATTTTTTTTTTGTTTCTCGTTTTCGAGATATTTGCCCGTTTTACTTCAAATGGGACACCCAGTATATTTAACAGTTATAATGTTTCGCTCGAATAGATCGTTAAAAAAATTATACTTAATGTCTATGTGTTTTTTTGTTATCTTCCTTAACAAAGAAATATATAATTTTTTCAAACATCGGAATTGGATTTGGGCATTTAATTCTAAAATCTTTTAAGAATTTCTTTAGTCTAACTAGTTCAGTTGCTACTGAGGAGAGTGCTACATACCCCGCTTCAGTTGAGAGAAGAGTCGCCGTGTTTACATAAACCTTAAGTAGATAACCAGACGTAAATTTTCTGTCTTTTTCACTACACCAATTGGCATCGACGTAACACAATAGTTTTTTTTATGTTTTCAATCAAAACTTTGTCATTTCCTGCAATGATATCATCTACGTATAATAGTAAATACACTTTTGAATTTTTAAATACTATAATATATTTAATCTTGTCGGTTTTAGAATTTTCTAGGATTACAGTTTTAACAAAACAGTCGAAAGTGTACAAACTTTTCTTTAATTTGCACACTTTATCCCTGTCCTGAATGTATCCCGATGGTAATTTCATGTAAATTTCCTCCTGAAGGTTGTCATGCAAAAATTCATTCTTTAAGTCCATCTGATACGCAAAAATTTTTTTATTAATATTCATTGATAACAGAGTTCTAAATTTTGTTAGTCTTGCAACCGGACCATACGTTTCCTTATAATCAATACTTCTTCTCTTTTGCTACAACTTCCCATCTTTATCATGTTTTAATTTAAATACCTAGTTGCTATCGATTAGTTGCTTTTTAGGTTGAGGAGCAACCACTACCCATGTTTCATTCTTTAGTGTAGACTTTACTTCTTTCTTAATTGCATGATACCATTTCTGTTTGTCTGAACGGTTACATATGTCGTCATAAGAGCGCGGTATATCTTCCACAACTGCTTTTGATGAAATTGATTTTTATTTGCTACTTGTCATTGATATTAATTTTTTTGTCTTCTTCAAAGGTTTCTTCATTTTCTAATTTAGGGAGTGGTTAGGTTTCTCAGGGTTTTCTTTAATTTTAGTATTTCTAACATTTCCAAATTCTTGATTGTAAATCCAACTTGTTTCTCCACTTAGAGCAATGAACTACTTCACCAATATTGTTTCTTCAACGTGATATTTATTCTCTTCAAAAACAATGTCTCTTCCATGTAAGATTTTTTGATCATGAGGACACCATAGCTTGTATTCGTTTTTCTGATATCCTACAAAATAATGTTTTTTTGATCTAGATTGAAATTTATCTGTCATCAGTTATTTTGGAATTTTTAGAAACGCGACATACAAATACTCGCAATTTATTTAGATTTGGTTTTTCATTAAATCATAATTCTGCTGGGACTTTTTCATTTAAAGCAGTTATCAAGCATCGATTTATCACATACATTGTACATAAAACTACTTCTGTTCAAAAACTTCTACCTAAACTTGATTCCACAACAATACAGCGAGCTTTTTTTATAATGATTTTGTTAATTCTTTCTGCCACCCCATTTTGTTGAGGAGTGTACCTCACAGTAAATTCAAATTGTATTCTTTTATTCGTTTTATTTGTAACGTATTCACTTTCAATGTCACACCGAAATCTACTTAGCTTTAAGTTAAAATGAAAAAACTGCAATTATGCAATTATTTTTCTTTATAAAAAGTTTTGAATCTTCCAACACCACTTCAAACTTGTTCAATTGAAGCTTACCAACTGATAACAAATTGTATTGTAGACCTGGTACCACAAGCATTAATTAGTATGTCCAGTTTCTTTCCGATAACTAAACTTTATGATTTCACTTCATTTCTTGTCTTTTTCGGATGTAGTGTTTATTACTATTAAACAAGATATTCCTTATGATTCGTTTTATGTTTTAAAAACATAATAAGTCTTAATTTTACTCAGCAGTGTTAAAAAATAATTATAGTAATTGTAGAATTAGATCCGCGCGAGCTTCCGCCTTGTAAGCTGCAAAAACAATTTATTGAGCACAAAATTTACTACAAAAAGTCCGCGAGAATGTATAATTATATTTAATAGTTTAAGAGTTACAGAATTTTAATGCAATGTGAGACATTTTCGTTCAACTTTGCACACCTGTATCTTCTAAACTATTGAAGGTAATTGTAAAAACTATCAGTAATTACTAGTTTAAGTCACAAACGATTTCACTGTAAACTTATCAACATAGAACGTAAGTATGTAAAATAAAATTTGAGTAAATTTTGAATGTTGAAATTGTACCAACAGTCAAGCAATTGTAAAGATTATTAGCGTTACAAATCTGTTAAGACTAGAGAAAGGATTCATGTTAAAGTAAAGTTCATTTCTTTAATGCTTCTTTATAGTCGTAATATCTTAAGGGTAGAAAGAAGCATAACGTCGTTTCCAACAGATTGAGTAAAAAAAGTAAAAGCCAATTGGCAGATTTGATACTGAGAGGGTTCGTGAACTTAACCAATCAGAAAAAACGTTTTACGTATTAGAGTCAAAAGTGCGTACAAAGAAGGAGGTGAGTTTTAAACGAAGGTTTTGAAAACCCTGACGCGGTCCAAAAACGAAGAAAGTTGCATACGGAAGTTCTTCTTTTGACTTACTCGCAAAAAAGAAGTTACTGTCGGGCTGTTTTTTTTAACGTACTCACGCAAGGAAGTTAATTTACGCGCTGGTTTTTTTTACCTACTTGAAAAAGTTATTTACGCGTTGGTTTTTTTTTCCTACTGGCGAAAGGAGAGTTACTGACGGGTTAGTTTCTTACACGTACATTTATTATATTTTTTTTTGTGTGTACGTTTTGTATAAAATTATCAGTTAGTGACAAATTGTTACGTAGTTCCCAACCTGCGTCCAGTCAAAGCCCAAGAAACCGCAATACGTGATCTTAAATTTGAGGATTAGGCGTCATATAAAAAAGGTCAGAGATTAGTTAAATTTATTTGGATATGCTTTTGTAAGTTTTTTATTTGATTATTGTACGAGAGATGCGATGAACTGTCTAACGCGAGAAAACTGAGAATGATTATTTAAATTTAATTCTATCGCTTAAACGGTTTTTTGTTTGTTTTTTTGTTGTAAACGGAGAGAACAAATTTAATATTTTCTTTTCTTGGTCTTGGGCAACTAACAAGTCGCTTATAAGATTAGTTCTACTTTTTTGCGCCCTAAGATCACGCTAAGAACACTTCAAGAATTTAATAAATGGACATGTTGCGAAATGTTTTTATTGCGATTCCAATATGCTGTAAGTCTTCTTTAGATATTACAGGAAATCGCAAACGCGACAAACTGTTAAAAAAAATCTGATTTTTAAACTGTGGATGCACATTTCCAAAGGTGAAATCTCCATTTTGCAACTTTTACATCTGAAAAGATGTGGCAACGTAGCTCGAATTGTGTCATACTCTTAGAAGCTGCTGAACTGTGAACCGCTGAAAAACTCGGGTAAAATCCAGTAATCATTTAGTTCTGTTGTTTTTCTTTAAAATGCGCGTCAATTAATTAGAGTGTGGTGAAACAATTGTCAAGGATCACACGATATAAATTGTTTATTTAATCGTTGAATGATTTATTTAATGCAAGCGTATTCATTTAAATTCTGGATAAATTTCTGAAAGTTCCACTTTGGCTCTAAAATTGATTGAGCCTAGAGAAAATTTTACATTTATCCGAATGCTCGCAACCGTATATAAGCCAGCAGAAAATGACAGTCAGTGGACGTGAATCTCAATTTTTCGACCTTTATTCGCATAACATGCTTGTAAGCCCAATATTATTGCGCAGAAATTCTTGATAATGAACGGTCTCGGTGATAATTTGTTATCACAAAAATTCTCTATAAGTCATTGGTGTTACTGGTTCATGATCTTCCAATGAAGAGGTTATGGGAAACAATTCTCAGGCATTTCATGGACAAATGTTAAATACAAACAATTGGTGAATTATCATACAACTCTATTCTTGTTTAATATGTACCTAGAATACTAGTTACTTGTGTTTTTTTATTTTTTTATTATTTATGTATGCATTATTATTTTTGAAAATTGTAACAAATCTTGTTCATTATATTACGTAGGTAATATTGTGATTGTTTTCAACACCTTCCAATAATTGTAAGATTTGCGATATCTGTGAATTTTGTTCCTCCGGTATCTAAAATCTAATATAAAGTTTCTTTTTTTTAGTTTGTTGGCATCTTCTGTGATCATCTCTTTTTATATGACCTTTCTGGCTACAAATTATGACACTGAAATTCAAATTAGAATTTCAATTACAGTAGATGGATGCGCATCATGGAAACCTTTTCTTTTTTGATTCTTTATTAAGCAGTCTATTTTTAACAAAACTTTTCCGATGTTATCGTTTCAAGGGCAGTTATAATTGTACTGTACTAAGAAGGCATCGTTAACAGTAAATGGCAATCAACGTCTATTTCCTGTAAAGCAGCACCCGCTGAACGTAGATTACAGATCAATTTGTCAAACCTCAAAAAATAGCCAGTAAGACTTTTTTTTAAAGAATTGAATTTCATGGTCAAAAAAGACCTACGTCTAAGTAACTGGCTAGCTCCTACCTTTCCGTTCAAATATTTTGCATAAGCAAGACCATAATTCATGGGCAGTCCTTATTTTTTCATATTTCAGTTGACTGTCTGCTATCCTTTGTATAATACGTGACTTACATTTCCTGTCTTTGTTTTCGAATTCCTATAACTTCAATTCCAATTCTGTGCAGTCTTCAGTTGTACCTAAACCCGTTGTTGTTACCATTTGAGTATAAGGTATGTTTATAAAACATAGTAAATCTATTTCATTCAGGAATGTTTCAAATCTAAACTTTCAGTTGCTGAACAAACAGTGGGAATCTATTCTTTTTAACTTCATCCGCCATTGCGTCATAAAACCAAAACACGTTTTTGATTTTTTTATTTTTAGTGCTTAATCTTTGAGCCTATAACTTATTGAGATTTGTTAAGCGCGATTGCAAATGGAAAAATAAAGTATTTCCAGAACGTTAACTTAATCTCTGTTTATTTTAAATTTCACGTATTAACACTTTAAATACAAAGGCATATATAGAGTGAGCGCACAATTGTCATATCTCAACAGAATGAATTTGGATTACTGTCTGTAGTTATCAATACGGACATAAATCTTTGCTTGACAGTGCCGTTGTGAGTGTTTTTCGCCAGCTGTAAAATAATTACTTACAGAAAATCAAAACCTTAAATAAAATATTAAATACACTCAAACATCGATATTTAACAAATGATTAAAAAAGTAACAACACCTAATTACATAACTCAAATTTAAAATTGTTTTGACAAATGTCGCAGATTTTAACAACAGTATTATAGAAATTTTTAACAACTATTTCATTTTAGAGTTGAGATTAAACATTAAGTTTTTTTAGTAAGTACGCAAGAAAATGAAGACTAAATTAGTCTTTTAGTAAAGTAGTAAAAAAACGCTTTAATAAGGTTTGAAAAAAAATTAAAAAACAAATTCAAACTTAATTAAAACCTACCAAGCATTTGAAAACTTAAAGTTCTCTATTAATAATTCCCAAGTTCTAAGTTAGGGGACATTTTACTGTCCTTGAATTCCCACATAAGATGTACTAACTTTATGTATAGGTCTCTTGACTACACATTTCAATACAGAACATTATGAGGAGATGGCATTAACTCTTTGTTGTTGTAAACTTAGGCCGTTGGTCACTCGAAGAGCTGTTTGTGTCGACCCAACGCTAATGGTTCTGCCGCGCCCGCAAAGTGATCGCATGTGGTTTCATTTTTAGTCGTGTAAAATAGAGGTACAAAGGCTATCTCCATCCTCATCTTCGTAATTTCAATATTTTATGTTAAAGTTAGACGAGAATATGGAACCGAGGTTAGTTTACAGAAGTGAGAAGCAGTATCAACCAAGTAGCATAGTTTTGTACCTCAAGCCTAAGTTGTGCGAACCTCTTAAGATAATGGCTGTATTATAGCTTGGCCTCCGCCTTGTTGTGGCTACTACCCGCACCTGTGTCATATTGGATTGCGATTATGATTAAATTGTTTATTATTTAATAGCTCCTGCCCTGCTTTATAATGCATTGCTTTTGAATTACACCACAGAGATTAGACATTACCAATTAGTTTAAGCTCTTTACAGATTCCTTTCACACGCTCACTATCTTACCTATTTGCAAAAGTTTTAACGCAAATTTAATTTTTATATAAACGTATTACCGAAAATATTTGTATTTAAATTTTTAGAAGTCGTAATTTAAGAGAAAATATACAGATAGAGATTTTGGTATTCTAATTCTACGTGAAATAAAGACGACAGGAGGAATTATGTGGTAGATTAAACATAATGCGAATAATTCGCTGTTGCTGATGAATATTCTATCAGTTTGTTAACAAAACAGTCCATATGAAATCAGAACTTATAGAATTAGACAACGTGTTGCTATTTATAATTTCTTCAGTTTCGAAAAGTAATTAATTCCAATAAAATGTTTTTTATCTAAAAGTTGTTCAAACATAAAACTACTATTATAATAAAACTAAATGCACTGTTTTATTTGGACAAAAACATAATACCATTTATTGTTAACCGAAAATTAAAAATATCTTATTTGGTTTTCAAATAATGAAATTGTTTATTTTCATTGTCATATACGAATTTTCTGTAAAAATACAAAACTGAAACACAATTTTTTAACTTTCTGAAAACTAAAGGCTGAAAAAAATATTTATTTACTTACTACACAATTGTTTTGAAATTATTATTATTAATCGTCATTAATCTGATCATTTTATTTTTATTCGTTGAGTAATTATTGTATATATTCTAAATAACATTGGCTAGATACAATTACAATACTTAAATACTTTAAATAACACTTCAAAATATTCAATTGGTTATGTACAGAGTTTTTTACTGTACATATAAAAATTAACGTATTTTTGTATATTGAAGCTTGCTTGTATGCATTTATACTAAAATTACCGTATATAGTCATGCTAACACTGCTTAAACGTAATGCTAAGTAACAAATATTATTAACGAAATATTATAGCAGAACTATAAACTTACTCATGCGAAATAGTAATTTATAATTTCTCCTATTGAAAACGTTGACAAGCTGATATACCCGCGTAATTCAAATAAGTTTTGAATATACCACGGACAAAAACAACAACGTATAACATTGTAGGGTAAACAATGAAATGTGAAAATGCCCTACGAGTGAATCACTAAACGGTTATTTTGCTCTTTTAAAGTTTTTCAGCAGTGTACACTCAACTAAACAAAAAACGGGACACTTTGATCAGTGGCGTAGCGAGCATAACTAGCGCCCGGGACACAATACTTTTTTTGGCGCCTTCTGAAAAAATGTATAGTAATATAACATATAGAATATCGTCGTCTAACAAACAACACACATTTTTACAAAACTTTTTAGCAGGAGGAAAACACTGTTTTATTTTAATTTCGTTAACACTTTCAACGGGATTTTAATATACATACATGTTTTCAATGGGATTTCAATACATATTATGTATTATATTTTTAAACAATGTAAAAAGTTTAAATATATTATATATAATTATATATTTTCTATTAATAATAATATATAAAATTGTAATACAATTAATTACTATGTATAAGTTTTTCTTACTTTTAAGAATGCTAATTTACCAACGACTTTATTAAAATCGATGATCCTTTTAATTCTAATTTGCTGAACGAACGTTTACAGCAAAAAATAGTGAGAAGTATTTGAAGTGCGACTCAAGTTTGGAAAAAAAATTCATACAAGATTATAAAGAGAAGAATCTTTAATAGGGTTTTGGATTCAATTTTTTTTTGTACACATCTTGCAGTCAGATATTTTGACATAGACTTTTGTTCCAAAATTTGTGTTATAAAATTCACCTAGATTTTTACAATATTTTTCAAGATCGTTATCAACATTATAGTCCTCGCAATTTTACTTTCGATGCACGTCATTAACGTCAGTGACGTAGTTATTCAACCATGTTGTCGGTATTATCACGTAAACTTACTGTTTTCGTACATTCTTAATATTACATTGCGAATTACGTTTTTATTAAGTGTTTCTACATTCGTAACAGGTGTACTACGCTTACGTTTTGAGGAGATCTAAGAACCTCGTTGTTAGCAACCGCTGTACATACAGAAATAACTGTAGAATATATGTATGTATTACCACAATTTAAATATTATGTAAAAGGGTACCTCTCGCACAGCATTTACTGATATCAATGGACCACCATTATCTCGTTCAAACTCAAAATAGTACAGTTTTGTATCAAAAATAATTATAAAAAACAATGAGCACTTTGACGTAAAAAACACAAATTAAATTTAACAGATGCCAACAACGCTGCAACTGTAGTAAGCACATCAACAACGTGATAAAAAAAAATTCCATAAGACAATTCGGTATTTATTTGATTTTTGCTATAAATAGGGTGGTATGAATATTACGTCATTAATGACGTGCATCGAAAGTTAAATTGCGAGAACTTTATCTCTGTTTTATAAATTTTCAAAAGTTGAATAAACGTATTTTGAATTTGTGGTGTTAATACGTGACAGTTTTTGGCGTTTTCATTACATTTTTAAGATGATTTGCTTAATTTCATCAAGTTTAAATGAGGATAATAAATTTTTGACATTTGTACTATTTTGAAACGCTATAACTTTTTAAAAAACAAAGTTTTGATAAAAGCAGATACTTCATACTACCTTATATTTGATCTCATATATTTTGCCACTGTTTCTTTTTTCTTCTTACTTTCAATGATACATTGATACCCGTTTTATTAATTAATCTTCCTTCTGTTTTTTTCCAAGTTGTAAACGATTTTTGATGATTTACTGACCTGGACTTTGGCATTAGACGATTAGCTGATGTTGTTACTGAATTTAGAATGGATTTGCTTTTAACGGTGAAACTTTCAATGCACTTGAACTCCCATCTTCAGAGTCTTCTATTTGTTGTGAGGTGTTATTGCATAAAATTCTAGTAACAGTAGGAGTTGTAACATCACACAAATAATCGGTGCCAAATATGTAACATACAAATAAATGAATGCACCAGCCAGCTCACAAAAATATTTATTTAAAACACATTAAACACAAACTACATAAGAGCAATGAGCATTTTTATATTTAATTAATTAGAGTCGTGGGAATTCTTACGTTACTTAAGATTAATAATTTTCAATTTGATAAATACAAAATTTTATAAGTTGGACGCCACAATATTTTTTTATATTAAAATGGTTGAATATTGAAACCAAAAACGGAACTTAAAACTAATAATTACAGATATCTACCTACGTGTTCTTGAAGGTTTAATTTTACCACTTGAGAATCGCGCAGCTTCTATTAAGGTGTAGTCATGACTCATTGAATGATGCAATATAATGCAATTTCCATAAATCGTATCTTTCACGAAGATTTGATTGATATCTTGCCTTTGAAATCAATAAAATTGATAATCGTAGATCGTAATTTCCATAATCGCAGACGTATAAAGATCGAAATCGTATTCATAAGATTTTCATACTCAAAAACATCGTATAAGAACGAAACCAAAAATCCGGAACAAAGAAAAAAAACGAAAACGTAAATTGCGATGAATTACCAATTCGAATCAAAACAAAAATGACTTACCCCTTCTAATTTACGGGTTTTTATTCTAATTTTCGTAAATATTGCAACGAAACGCAAATACTACTACCAGGCCCAAGTGTTACTACGAAACGAAAGTGCAACTACCAGACGCCGGCATAACTAATTTTCACCATTAGGGCAAAAATTCACAAACACAACTAAATAAGTGGTAATTCCACTTTTTGCAGCACGCAAAAAAAATGTCCGTTTTACCTCATCGCTAAACGTAAGATGTCTTCTTACTTAAAAAGAAGGCTCGTACGCATGTGCGCGCGTCAAAATGTATTGCGCAAAAGGATTTGCATAAACAGTGAATACAAAACTGTTAACGAAAATCAGACGTATTCAAACGAAAAAAATTTACACGTTACAGAGTACAACCTGAATCTAAGTCTGACACTGATTTTATTTTTTCATCTTTCTAATTTTCTGTTTTTTGCGTTTTTTTTAATTAAATATGATTTTATTATTATTCTGGATTTCTAAATTTTTTTTTCTTGTTCTAGTTTTATTTTACATTTTTGAAATCCGCTAAGTTATTTCCTAGCATTGACACGTGAAATGTAAAACGGAAAACTTACTTTATTACAGATTGTTAAAAATATAGTAAAAAAAAATCAATATTGTCTATCTCTTGAAGTATTTTATTAAACATAGTTCACAATTTCACTCATACATAGTTCACTGAATAATAGAATCGTTGAGTAGATGTTTTGTGCCAATCAACAAGGAAACATTTTTGAAATGTTTTTTTCAACGTTTTACAAAAGATATATTTACATTTTTGAAAATATGGCAAAAACGTCTTAATGGCCAAAATTACGTTGCAAAGTCAATATTAGAAAAACATTCTAAAAATGTTTAAAAAATATTATTTATAAATTATTTATATATATTTATAATATTTTACAAATATTACATTAATGTATAAAAAATGTTTAATCAACGCTTTTTTTTTAATATTGCAATATGCTTAAGAGCAGTTCTACAATCATGGTATAAATGTAAGTTTAGTTGTACTTGCTTTAATTATAAAATACTGACATATTTGGCTTTATTTATACTAACCAATAACACAGCCAATAACGACAGCATTTTACAATCAAACTAAGTATTACTTGACTGACATTTATACCATTATTATAGAACCAGCCCTAAAATGCTTACAAAAGATAAATAATACAATCTTCGTGTACTCTAATACTTCAATTTCATGTGGCTGTAAATGCATTTGGTGCCTATAACAAAAATTAACACATTAACATAAAAGTAAAACAAACATTATTCATGTAATTACTTTATATTCATTGAAATAATTATAATAATCCTCACAAAAGTTTCCAATTAATCAAAAATTTTTCTACTTTATGAATAGGACCCTCCGGAGTTAAAAAACAGCAACAGTAAAAACAACTTTTATCTGTTGTTAAGGCCTGAACAATAAAGATTGTTTTTTTTGTTGCCGTTCTTCCACACCGAAGGATATTATCTATAAAATAAGAAAACTTTTGACTAGTTATGCATGTACCTCTTTGTGTAAAAACGAAAACCAGAACAACTAACAATCCCAAATTTTGAAACTTTGTACACACAAAATAATGCTGCATCAATATCAGAAAAAATTACATACCAAGATTAATTGGTTATTGTGCACGTTCAAATCTCCCATTTGGCCAATATCATATCAATTTGATAACCTTAAAACATCAGGCAGAATGGAAATCATGAAGTACATAAAATGAACGTTGTAGTGTACCACTGCTGTAACACATAACATTATACTTCAGCAAAATTGCTTGCAACAAAAAAAAACAAATAAAAACGTACCATCATAATAAATGTTGATATATACTAAAAGTATCTATTTGAGTTGCACTAGAACACAAATTAGAAAACGATTAAACTGATATACTAACAATACATTTCACAGCATAGCGAGCAATACCATGGAAATTGTTGATTCGTTGAAGCTTAAAATATAATGCAATTATAATATACAAAATCGCCATTTTTTCACGCAGATACTGGTACGTGCTGGTACTTTGCGCTAACGCGGTTATTAAGTAGTACTTAATTCAAATTTGCAAGAAAGTTTTTAAAAAAACGAAAAGGTTTAATATGTGTTTATTAATAATATGTAACAAATATATATAATTGTGTTTTTGTTACAATATATAAAAGAAAAAGGTGTATAGGTGAAAGCAAGCAAAAGTATAATTTCTAATAAAGTAAAAACGTTTTTTATGTAACTAAAAAATTTTTTAGAAAACAGTTTAAAAATATTTCAGTATCAATGTTTAAATGAAATATTTTTAAAACACAACATAAATATTTTTTTAAAGAGCATTTTTTATTTCGACTATTTTAAAACGTTGTAACGTTTTTAAAACATGAAAAAATCGTTTCTTTGCTGATTGGGTGACTTGACTTACAAGCTTTTGAACTTGCCGACTAGCGCCACATAGTTCACTCGCTTGATGTAATCGAGACGATAGCGATTGGGTGAATAAAAGTTTTAAAATATCAAGCGTTAGCTGTACTACGTGCATTTTGTTTGACAAAATTTAAAGTTATAACACTGTGAAAAAAATAAAGTGTTTAGAAAGAAAGAAGAATTGATTGATTCACTATCAGACATATCAAGAAAGGAAATTATTATTTATATTACAATAATTCTTGATTTAAAATATATTTCTCAAAAATCTGTCAACAAAAAATAATAATTTTTTGGAAAATCTTGTTTGTTTTGAAGACTGTTGGAGGATAAACCCCCTTGCCCCCTCTTCCCAACGTTACTGATTTTGGTTAGTTCGAATAAAATAATTAGATATTAAAAAAATATTAAATCAAAAAAACTAAATTGTAGAAATTAAATGACACATTAAGTTTGATTTATTTATTATTACGATGATTATACCCGTTGATTTATACACGAAACCATTTTGTATAAAAATAAAATGCAGCAAATATCTTTTTTGACACAAAACTAATCTATTGTTAATAAGTCTTTATAAATTAGTTAGCGATTATTATAAACATGTATTATAATTGCCTTTCTTTGACATTTTGACCAAAAAGAGATACAGAAACATACTTAAAATGTGATAAAAAGCAATAGTTCACAATGTTATTAATAGATTGTTACGTGGGGGTAATATAAAATACATTAACAAACATAAAGTTTATAATAACATGAGTGAAATACTATGGCAGAGCCATCTCTTAGTGTACATTGACTATGTATGATTAATAGTGGGTAAATGGCTATAGAGAGGAACGTTAAATACTCGCGCATTTACGATAAGTTTTGAATAAACCGCGGGCTAAAATCACAACGTATAAACATTGTAAGGTAACAATGTCAATTCATTCTAGTGGCATTTTCACATTTGCATTGACATTGTTATCTTACAATGTTTATACGTTTCTATGTGATTTTAGTCCGCGGTTGATTTAAAACTTGTTTGAACTATGTGGGTATAAAATCAGCTTTCAATGTTTATATCTTTATAACCATTTACATACTAAAGTTTATAATGCACGGTTTCAATATGAAAAAAAAGGCAGTTTACTGTTGCACATCATTCAAAAATAAGAATATATTAATTTTTAATTTTTTGAGATTAAACGATTTGACCTTTTGGTATTATCAATGTTTAGTATTTGTTTAATTTAAACTTCTTGAATAGCATCGCAAACGACTACGAATAATTGCCGATTGCATTCGCTAACAAGCTTAGTTTACATCGCTATTTTATTGAAACTAATCAAAGTGCCAGTTTTTTGTTCAGTTGAGTGTACATGTTTTAAAAATTAAAACATTTTACAGCTAATATATGACAAAATCTATTCTAGAATTCAAGATAAGCTAGAAATACACGTAATGCTGAAATTTCCATTAATAAGCACAGAAATACAGTAATTAATTAAGAAAACAAATAATTATTGTTACTAAATACAAAACGATATGCTACGACTTCCGGATCGGTGTATATGAAGGTGATTGCTTTTCTCGGCGATTCCGATTCCTTTTCGAAGCTAGTGTCTGTAAAGACCGTTCTTAGGGCGTTCGTATAATGCTTTAAGGATTTTAATGAAATAAGTAATTAGAAATCACATATATTAATTAATATGGCATGTAGTGAGTTAATAATTATGTTTCATAACACGAGCTACATGAAAAGAAGGAAATTTAAGTTACGTTTCAAGAAAGAAGAGTTACGCTTACCCCGACAAAAGCCTGTAAGGATAGAACTAACGTTCCAACAAATCTACAATTAGATAATAGCAATATAGCCGTCAATTAGAATTTTTTTAGCAAATTCTCGAGCACTTGCACGAAGTCTTCAATTTTTTGTCGAAATACCGAATGGTAGTCATGATTCCTACCCAAGAAAATAACCAAATTAAAAGTAGTGTCTTTAATTAAAAGTTTATGCAACATGCATATATAAAATTATAATAAGAAAATCGAACGTTACAATGTTCAGCCATCTTGTACTCAGTATCGCGTCGTTTGTTCGACAAGATGGTAAAAAAATTTTCATTTTGGGAGTTACCATGTAATATTTTTATGTAATTCTTATTATGGTTTGTGTGTAAAGTTAGTGCAATAGTGTAACATTATTCAGAAAGGATAGCGTACTTTTTTAAGAAACTGTCTAAAGTATTTTCCTACACAATTTTTGCAAATTTAAGTATTTGCTTTTCATAGATAGTACTTAAGAAAACACACAGAAATACATTTTCAAGACGGGCTACGAGTGACACCTACTTGGCATTAAAATCAAGTTGCTGATAAAAAACGGTTTACAGCTATTTTGAAGAGACATTCTACATATTCTATTTGCAAACCCAAAGCGCTGAATCTAGCAAATGACAAATTTTAAGACACACAAAATCAATTTTTTAAATGTAAGTAGAAACTGTAGTAAAGAGGAATAGCTTTAAGACAAATTAGATCTTCAATTTAGATGATACTAAGGTGGCCAGTTTTGTTGGGATGAAACACATACATGTGAAGCAAGTCGTTTTTTGTGAACTAGTTTATAAAATTGACGCTAATACAAATGCATTTCTACTCTGGGTTTCTTGTCCGGCAGAGTTTGATGAACCTCAACTGGTTTCGAAATTTCCAACTGGTGGTTTAGAACTACCGCACAAACTGGATGACGTTGAATAGTTTTGTTGGAGCATTAGTTAGAGACAATGTAAAATGGTACTTGTAGAGTCAGCGCTTTCTCTAAATACGTTCAACAAACTTTAATCATTAGATCGTTGTGTTTTTAATTCACTTATAAAAATGAAATTTTGGATCAGTTTTGATCCGAGCAAAATTATTAAAATTGTTCAGTTCTGCCTGGGACTGAATGAGTTTCAAGGCTTGAAAATGTAAAATTTGAGTTTTGAGTTACAACCATTGTTCTCTTAAACGGTAACCTCTTTAATAGAAACTTCATATTCTGATTGATGTTAAAAACCAGAATAAAAGTTTTTATAATATGAGCCGAAACCAACCTACTTTTCTGATTGCTGATTGACTTTTTTTTTATTTTAAGTAGACATAGTCTCAATTTTTTTCTTAACTTTACGGCGGCTGCTGGTACAAGCTTGACAGCAACAGTGGTTTTTTCTTCTGAAGGAAAACTTTAGTTCCATCTTTATTTTCTAATGAAACTGTTAATAGCCATGAGTCAGGAGATTCTACTTTTTAGTTGTTAAGCTCTTCCGATGAAAGCATAAAATAAAATTAAATAGTTGTTTTTAGTAGAATTCAGATTTTCACGGGTTGCATTTGTAATACCATTTTCCGTTTTGAATAATTTCCGTGTTGTCATTATCACACAAGCTTTTGTCACACGTCACAGTGGGCATCTTCAGAGCCCGTAAAAAACGGATTAATTGCGCCGTGAAGTTTTGCTTTTATGGACCGGCTTTCGACCCATAAAACGACTACACGTTTGATACTCCTTAATACGAATTCCTACGCTTCTATCCGTTTCTTCTATGTATGCATGACCACAAAAGCAAGGAATGCTATAAACGCCATCAGATTGAAAAGAAATAACGTCCTTTGGCGGTTTTAAGAATTGGCCCAATTTAGCAAGATTAGAAAACCGAGTAACAATGTTGTGTTTATACAATATTTTTTATACGCTTGTTAATTACAAATACAATGACAAAAACAATTACAGGTTAGGAAAAATGTTTTGCTAAATATCTGTAAGACGGATGATAACATTTTGACATAAACTGATTACAGCGCCACAGTTCACGAGATCCTGAAAGACTTCTACTTATTATTTTAAAACAATTACTTTTATTTATTAATTTTATTCTATTCATGCCTGTCTGTGACATAGTGAAATAAAAGATTTTATATATCTATATTAGTAATTTTGACGTGTTTATGCATGAGAAAACTATTTTTAAAATTAATTAGCATGTAGTACATATCTGATTAAATAATTTCTAATATTTATTGCTACCACACAGAAATATTTGTAAATTTATTGTTTAACAAAGTTCTCTATTACGAGAACGTCAAACCATGTCTTTGTTTCCTATCATCAATTTAATATTAATGTTAGTTGTTTAGATGATTAAAAGAAACTTAGATAATTCTAGACACACAACAAACGTGTCATCAACATATCTAAAACAGATCACGTGGCGAAGCAGCGGTGGGAGAAGGTGGAGTATTTGCTTGCTTGAAAAATTGTTGGTCAACAATGCTGGTGACCCCGTGTAGTGACCACATTTGTAACGTTTACATTTTTTGATTGAATACTTCTGATTTAATTTAACATTTTTTTATTCACTTCGTGCGCAATCCTTGTGCATTAGTCATGCATGATTGGTAACCATTGTTTTAAGACATTTTTTTACACTTTTGAAAGAAGCGGACGTTCTTGCAGACAACTGCAGAAAATGTTTACATGTTAAATTTAAACTGTGGATTCTGCTTTGGTCGTTATGCTCTGACAATTCGCTTTTCGTTGTTATTGGTAATTATGCGTTCGTTGCTATTATCAAAAAAACCCGTCATTAGTTAGGGGTAAGTTTTTTCTTTGCGTTTTAAATTTTTTTCCGTTACGACATATTTTTCTATGAGCTTAATTTGTTCGATACGTTCGATTTAGTTTGTTTCAATACGTACAACTACGATGCTCTACTTTGTGCGTTATTAATTACGAATATTACGAGATGCTATTCTGTGCATTATGATTTTGGAAAATTTATGATACGTACGTTCCTTACGATTTACGAAGTTATTGTTATGGATCATCGATTTAAGATAAAAAAGATCAATCAAATCATTGTACGAAACCAATAAATTACAAATTTGGAAGATTTCATATCAATGCGTCAGCCGATTAAGTTACGTGATGACCACGCCCGATGCGTGTGAGGTAACAAAAATGCAACAACCCTTAATGACACGTATGTAAATAATTTGTAATTAAGTAGTAGTTTTAAGCTTTATTTTTTTTGGGTGTCTTATTATTTGACCTTTTTTAGTATAAAAAAATATTGTTTCGTCCAAATTAAAATTTTCCGAATTAAAATGCATTATTTGCATTATAATGTTAAAGTAAGCTGCATAGTTATCGACCAACGTTCGAGATTTTTGTGTTATATTTTCAATTAGTAATTAAGTTACAAATTTTAAAAGAGTACATAGAAAAAAACGCAAAAATGCTACTTAAATGTGACTACAAGTTGAAAATGCTATAATCGGCCTATGCAAAGATGTCATTAGAGATGACATCATTACTAACGTAAAGAAAGCATGTGTTTACAGTATGCTGACATAGAAGTGCACTGACATATTAGGGAAAGAGCAACTTTCAATCGGGGTTAGATTTTTTGACTAAGAAAAGATTACTGATATGAATGCAAAATCTGTAGCATCTGCAATTAACAAATTTGCAGATAATGTAGGTTTTGATAAAGGCTTCAAAGGTAGAAGTTTGTAGACGTTTACGGTTGGGAAAAAATCAGTATAACTTTTATGCCAAAACTTTCAACATTTGACCAGATTATGATAACAGAAAAAATGGAGAAAAATTGACCTCAAAGATACTACTCGTGGTAAGACCAGTTAATTGAATTTATTGCGTCTATCCAAATCAGGGAAAGTTCTACCTATCTGAGGAATTCAACGTTGGTAAACTTTATTCTGCTTTTCTTAAAAACATACCACGACAAATAAAACTAAACCACATGTGTCAAATGGTTCAACATAATATTCAAATCGCAATTTAGTTTTTCATTCGGCCGATCAACGATGGATTTATATAACTTTGAAATAAAGAAGCCAATAATCTCATTCGACAAAAGGAGGTGGACTTACATCATAGAAAAGCTCTGATTGTCAAAAAGCAAAATTTTACTTGAGTGATACCTTACGATTTTCAAAAACAGTTTTATATACCATCATTGACATATATTGAGATGTATTCTAGTTGCCAACTAGCCTGTGTAAATTTTGGTTACCATCTCAAAAATTAAGTATCTAGCTTTTTTATCTTTCGGACGAAACCATTGGAAAACCTGGATGCAACAGAAAAGGTTCCTTTTTTTAGTGCCCTTACTAAAAAATAAAATAATTATTAAAAATTTGTAATACTATGGTTCGATAAAACCAATGTGTTTTGGCCGTTAACATCATTTTTGTCGCAAAAGGAATTTTTAACGACAGTGTACATAAACTTTTACAAACAGGTCCAACATCCCTGTTTTGTGATTTTGCGTTATTAGAAAAAGAAAAGAAGTTATAAAAAATTTTAAAGTTCCCACGTGACTTATTAAAACGTTACAGCCAGTTCAAAGTGAAAACAATTTTCTGCTATAAAATACTGAGTATTTTAGAATATTGCAAGCATGATGAAATTTACTACAGCATGGGATACTTGAAAATAAAGCTAATTACAGTAGCTTTATTTTGTAGCACGCAAGTGGTCAAAAATTTGGAGGTAAACCTTTCGGTTGCGCTAGCAAAAAAACCTCTGCCAGCTGCCAAAATAAAAGAAACGCAGAATATGGTTCTATATTATGTTTAACCAAAAACTAAAACATTATACGAAGAGCTTATTGAAAAATTGAAGTGGTTTTTTTGTTAAATTTTATTGTTTTTTTGTTCAATGTCAAAAAATAATGCATTTCTCAGTTCTATTTGAAATACAATATTTTAAGAACTTTGGCCGTTTTGGTACAGAGTTCTGAGTGTATTATATTCTGTTATGTTAAAAGTGTTTCGGTGTGATTTTCGTGCCGTATAAGTTTTGTTCCGGAACGTCCAGTTTTTGCTGCATTAAGAGTTGTGACTGTCAATTAAGGTTTTTTGACAGATTGAATTCTCCAGGGAAGAAAACCCATTTTCTGGTCTCTTTCTGGTTTTTACTTCTAAATATTCACGCGCATTTATGTTATAAATGGGTGTAGTGTTTTTTCTGGTTATCTGAAAGTCTTTTTGGGCAATTTTGGATAGCCACGCGTATTCCATATGCGGAGATATTAACAACCGTTATTTCAAATTGGAAAAAAGAAAAAAAGAACCTTCCATTAATTACTACAACTATAACTGTATTGGAAGGTCTACTCACCAAAATATCCATATTTATCTGGGAGAAACTTGGCGCATATGTTTTTTTTTCCATAGATTGTATGAACTCAAGGAAACTTATTTGTGATAACGATATATGAATGTCATTCTTTATTTTACCGAGTTTTAGAAAATTCTAGAAATTGTAGTCCAGTGATTCTCAAAGTGGTCTAAATCGATTCCCCGTCTATGACAACCTGCAAGGGGTCTACGGCAACGAAAAAATAATTTGGGGGTTCATGAAATGAAAATGGGGGTCCACGATAGTGGATCTCAACATACACTGATAGTACCTATCTACTTACATTATACTATCTTATAATATAAAGACATATTTATTTATTTATTATTTATAAAAGTACTTATGAAGTAAAAAATTTATTATATATGTTTATAAAATTGTGTAAGTTGTAGGATGTAGGCATTCGCTTTGTGGTCGCAATACATTTTAAACTTGTAAAAACCTGCACATAATGATATACCAGTATCATCTTGTTACAAACATACGCGCAGTAACAGAGCTTCGCAAACTTGCACTGACTTGTTCAATTCGTCACTCTATAAATACGAATGTAAGAAAAATACGTTTATTTGTTTCCCGAATCTTGAAAAGGAAAGTGCTAAGAAAATAATTTACAAAAATATAAACTGGTAGTTTATCACACAAATTATAGTGAATCAGTGTTATTTTGTTTGAGAGTGCCGGAGAAAAGTAAGTACATTATTTTTTATTAAATTTTAGTTTTATACTCGTAGTTAGCAAAGATAGATAAATTACGCCAATCATGACTTCAGTTATCAGTAGTTTAATATTCAAATCATGCAAAATTACACAAGTACTCCTCAAAACTTTCTTTTACAAAATTTTAGTAATTGTTATTATAATTACAGTGCAATCTCCGTAATCCGAAGTAATTGCTGCGAGGAGATGTTTGGATTATGGAATGTTTTCGGAAAAATCTAATAAAAGACAACTGTACATACATATTACATATGTATTTTATTATTAACATACAATATGTTACCAATATGAAAGATAAATTAAGAAAATAATAATATAATATAAATAATAATAATAAAAATCCACAACTGTACACTTGCGTGTTTTTTGAAGAATTTTCAATACACACAATTTTTTTTTCATAGAGTTTAAATGTTTACATATGGGAAACATTAAAAAAAATTATTTTGGAATTAAACTACATATTTTGGCCGGTCACATAAATACATATGTATGTGTGTCAATGTTTACTTATTTACGACCTTGCTAAGCATTTATTATTCTTTTATTAATATATATATATCTTACCAAATAACTTCACAAAAAAGTAAAAAAAGTTAACTTTTGTCCATTGGTCGTTACACTGTGGGCCAGTTCAGATTACTGGAATGTTCGGATTACGGAAGTTCGGATTATAGATATTGCATTGTACATACTTCTCTATATTAAAATCAAAATTTTGCTATATTGCTAAAGTGGAACCAGTAAATGTTTACACATGACAGTTGAATTTACGTAGAGATACATCGCATAACAATTTGTTATTATTATTCGTTGTATAATATTTTTATAACATTTTTTGTCATGTTACTTTCAAATTTCCTTAAAGTTCCATCATATAAAACCTTAAGTAACATTCATAACATTCCCCTTCTCACATTTATTTATAATGACTGTACCCCTATGCATGACATAAAATCTAAGACCATACGATTTAAATTTGACTTTGATTTTTTAATATACAGCTACTGGACTTTATGTCTTATTTAAATAGATTAATTTTGCCTACAGATGACTGATGCCATGTCCGAATCTAAAAAAAAATGTAAACAGTATAGTGTTGATTATTTGAAACTTGGTTTCATTCCATCATTTTAGAACAAACAATTGTCTATGTGCCGTTAATGCAACAAAGTTTTGGGCAATAACGCTATGAAACTATCTAAGCTGCAAGATCATCTGAGAAGATGTCACCCTGATAAAACAGATAAAGATATGAAATACTTTCAAACACTCAAAGATAAACTTCAGAAGAGACCTACGCTGGACAGAATGTTCGCTTCGACGTAACAAAGAAACAATGATGGTGTGCGGGCGTCTTAGGATATCTCGCTACTTATAGCAAAATCCGGAAAACCGCATACTATCGGAGAGAAGTTAATTTTGCCAGCTGTTGAAGAGGTTTTAAAAACTGTTTTACACAAACCTGCATCTGATATCATTAAAAGAATTCCCTTAAGCAACAATACTGTTGAAAGACGTATTGATGAAATGAGTTCTGATATTGAAAGCTTCTTGTGTAATTATTTGCAAACGACCTATTTCTCTATACAACTGGACGAGTCACCTTACCTTTACCTGGTAATGCAGCATTATTATTGGCATATGCTCGTTTTATTATAAATCAAGAGATCTACGAAGAACTGCTCTTTGCAAGAACTTTGACAATCGACACTAAAGGTGTATCAATATTTCATGTTTTGAAAAATTACTTCGTTGAAAAAGCAATCCCTTTATCAAATATAATATCAGTAGCTACAAATGGAGCACTTGCCATGGTTGGACGTTATCGTGGATTTATAAGCTATTTAAAACAAGTAGTGTCAGGAGTGTTAGCAATAGATTGCGTCATCCATCGACAACATTTAGTTAGATTGCATGAATCTCTTCAATTAGTCATTGATGCAGTAAACCGAATCCGAAGCAACGCGTTGGATACGCGGTTATTTGCGCAGTTATGTGAAGAAAATGACGAACACTTTCATCAATTACTCCTTCACACTGAAGTAAGTTGGCTGTCGAAAGGCTTATGTTTGTCAAGATTTTTTGCACCTTTTGAGACTATTTTAGAATTTCTGGATACTAAAGATAAAATTTTAAAAAACAATTTAATGAAGTGGTAAACAGATATCGCCTATTTAACATATTTGTTTACAAAATTTTATATGGTTAATTTGTAGTTCCAAGGCGACAGTCTAAATTTGATTAAAACAAAGTCCATCTTATCAGCGTTTCTTGCCAGAGTTAAACTAATGAAGCAAAATATTGGACGGGGCGAATTTTCCCAGTTCCCCAATTTGTCACAGACAAACTGCCAGGAAAACGACGTTTCAACCTACGTTTAAGATTTAAATGCCCACTATTCAGATTTTGAAACTAGTTTTGAGGATGTTTTCACTATGGTAATACCACCGTGGATAATTAACCCATATGGTGACATAGAACAAACGAATGTCATAATACAAGAGGAACTGACTGAACTAAGTACAAACGAAGAACTTAAGGTTCAGTTTAAAAACGGATATTAGCAATTCTGGCTGCAAAACAAGATACCCGTTACTTATCCCGTATTATGGAATATAGCGAGGAAATTTTTAATTTTTTTTTCTATCGTCATACCTAATGGAAAAAGGGATTCAGCGCTGTTACCAATCTCCTAACGAAAAAAAGAAACAGACTGGACATTATTACTCGAGGAGATTTAAGATTACCATAAACCTTGCAAAATTGACGCCAAGTGTTGATAATTTATTATTAAAGCATCAGGTTCATCCTTCTGACTAAAAACATTTACTTATTGCTTAGTTTATTTTATGTTACGTATATTTTATATAACAGATACAAAATTTTATTTTGAGTACTTTTAATTTTTAATTCAATTAATAAATGTATAAAACTTAACATGTATTTTTATTTTAAGTTTTTAACACTAAACTTCACTACAGTTAGAAATTTACAAAAAATTAATATCAGGTAAGTAGGAGGTCTACCCAAAACCGAAAAACATGGCAAGGGGTCTACGACACAAAAAAGTTTGGGAACCTCCCATACTTCGCAAGAAATAAAAAATTGTAAATATTGTATTTCCTGTTCTAATTTTCTGTTATCAGTTTTTTGCGTGTACAACTGTACGCACAATCAGGTTGATGTCACAATTAACTACAAAACTTTTATTTGTGTATAATATAGTATTAAGTGGTGCGCTCGGGTTCTTTCCATTATCCAAATATTGCATATTTGTATTATATTTATCAATGTAAATTTGTTTTTTTTCTGGAATGTAAAAATTAGGCTGACAAGTTTAATTTTATGTACTATGTGTTGCCCTTCTTTTTCTGTGATAAAATAAAAATATATTTGTGTTACAACTTGTGTGTTGTCATTTGTTTTTTTTCCAGCCTTGGATAGATTTAAACAAAATTTTCCATTCTGGTTTCTAACTGTTTTGGTGCTATTTTATGTTATAATTAACACATCGAGACCTGCTATCCGCCTGCCGATTTAACTGAGTTAGTTGCCAGCATTTAAGTTACGAAAAAATCCTCGTTACAATTTATAATTTTATGTTTATTGCCTATTATTGCTTCCTAAAGTACGTAACAATAAATGTTATAGATTTGAAAAAGTACTTCAATTTGAAAGTTTTTTTTGTAGCTCTTGTAAAAATTCACGAAATTACACATTATTTAGGGACCTTTGAGTATTTTACTCTACAAATGTTCACAGTGACAATTAATAGTTTTAAAATGTATATTGAAAATGTTAGTTAAAACAGACGATAGAAGAAAACTTATTACACGTTGCATCAGTAACCTTCTCGTAGAGTTTCTGATATCAAGATGAGTCAATTAAGATCAGTCTATACAAGTCAAATACTGATTATAAAGAAAGATTAATGCAATTAAGCTTTCATCTTAGATTACCATACTTTGGTTATATTATTTTAGTCAGAAAAAGCAATAAATTTTTATTAAAAAAATTGAGGGTAAAATATTAAAACAAATAAACGAGTATCATTAAAAATGAGGTATAATTCAATAACAATATAAGAACCAAATGCAGAAACAGTTAGGGCATATTATTAAGACATTCAACATTTTTTTTAGATTTTGAGCTAAGTTTTTGTAAAGTTTGTCTTTGATTCTACTTGTATTAGCGTTTTTGAGGTATTTCATGACCTTTTATTTTTTCATTTTTATAGTTTGCTACAGACATTTGATTCTAAAAACCATTTGTACTGTTCTGTTTATTTAAAATTACATTTAATTTATCTCTAATTACATCAAACATGTTTATTGTTTAATCGTTTAGCGACTGCTAATTAAGAAATTATTCTTTCAATAGTATGGTACAAAACCTATAAGAATATTTACTGACGATATAAGAAATTAATAAAACGTGTAGTCAAAATTAGGGTTTATTTGAAACATTTACATGCACCCATAAGTGTAAGTTATTAAAGTTCTTATAAAATGCAAATGTTATTTGACCGGTACGTGATTCCGTCTGTACAACTTCGCTTCCCATATGCACGTTCGTTTACCCTCAAACTATCCTTTGTAAGGATAACAAGGCCGCGAATGAAGAACTCAAATCGAATTTCAGTTATTCACAATTCTAGGGTTGCCTCTACCGAATCTACATACATTTGTTGAGGTGATAAGGTGTTCGGACCGGCAGACCAAGCGTGCATTTTATACTTTATGAAGTTATAGATTCGCAAACTATATTCAAACGAAAAAGACCTATATTCGTTTCAAAATTCGTACCGAAGATACTTTGTAGGACGCATTATATGAATATAAATCCGCGATATTTGCCTATAAAATTTATTGTATACTTAAAAACGTGATTCTCAACTTTACGACGAGTTTTACACGTTAGTTATAGATATTCGAGTTGTAAATAACTTTCATGTCAACACATTTATGGGTAACACCCATAAACTATTTTAGTTCCATCATATTGTCAAAATTACGATACAAACATGTTTATTTTATTATTTTGGTTTGTACGAGGTTTGCTAATTGACACACTTGCAATAACTGCTACTAATAATTATTTATGCTTATATTACTATTTTTTTATTATCTTATTGTAAATTTCAACATAAAAAATGTGTTTTTTAAATATAACAGTAACATATAAAAATAAGAAAATTTACAATTAAAATAGAAACATTTTTTAACTTTTTCTATTTAGAAGTTTTTGTAAACCTTGACTTTATGACAAAAAATTATCATTCTAAAATATTTTAAATTTCAGCAAAATATTTTTGTTTAAATGTTTATTTTGACGATTGAATTTTTTGTGCAAATTGCAGAAAATTTAATATTATTTAATAAACATAATCGTGTCTCTAACATTCCTATGGTTTAAATATCACAGAACTTATTCCATTCCGAGAAAAGTTAATTATTTTTTTACCAAAAGTGCAATTTTTACAATATAAAAATAAAAACGACATACATAAAAAACTGTTGTAAAAAAATACACATTCAGATACAATTCACCCTACCCATGCATATTTTAAGTGTTACTTTAGTTTATCTTTTTTTAAGTAGAAAGTTTAACTGAAAGCTTTTCTCGTATCTTTTTATTTTGTCTAATTAAAGTTAAAAAGATACACACTTTAAATTGTAGTAGACATTTTGAATAACAAATATATAAATTAGAAAACTATTTTTCCATGAATTTTTGTGTTTGATATATACATAAAAAGCAATAATTTTTAACAAATCTCTACTACTCAGATAGAATAATCAATCAATTTGACATTTACCATTGCAGATGCAAACTTATATGTACCTTACAAAATACTTATTTTTATAGATTCAACTTTAAACAAAATTTGTTAGTGTTTATTTATTTATTGTTAATTGTCTAGCCATTCGGCCCTACAATGGGTTACGTTTACCTTACATCATTCTCTTATCATACTAATATAATTTGTACAGAAATTTGTAAACTAAAAAAAAACAAAAAACAAAAAAAAATCGTTATCCCCTAAAATCTTCCCATCACCATCTTATTATTCTAAATCGATAGTCCTAACCCTCCCCTCTTATCCTTCTTTCCTTTACTGCTTTCATCCAATCCAATCCCTCTCCCTCCTCCCCAAGCAAAGCCTTCTTCCCCCTCCTTTCTTGCCTTAGCTCGCTACACTCCCCACTCAAGTGTTCTATGTCCTCCCATCCCTCCCCACATAATCTATATTTCCTCATTACATCCTCCTTCCAATACTTTACTACCCTCTTCATTTCCGCATCTGAACCTAGCTATAAGTCGTTTCTCTCCTAAGCTTCTCCTCCCCATCAGATACTTAGGAACCCCTCTGGACACTATATTCCCATACCTTAAGTTGTACTTTCCTTCCCTTATTTTTCCTTCCCTCTCTTGCACCTGCGAGTCTTTATCTCTTCTTACTATCTCCTCCTCTCTCCTTCTTTCCACCTCTTCTATTGCGAAACCTCCTCGTTGGTAGTAAAGTTTCCTTTCTTCCTGCCCATATATGTTTTTGCTGTCTTTTACCGTCTTCCAGCAACATTGTAAAATTTTACATTCTCTCCTTTCCTTCATTTTCTCTTTATAACCCATCGCCCTTTTCCCTGCTTCTATTCTAATCTTCTCTAACTTCCCCTCCTCCTCTATTATGTAACCCGGCGTTTCCCTGTCTAAACCCAGTATCCATTTCCAATATTTTATTTGTACCCTTTCCAATAGGTTCCACTCTTTCCAACCCCATACACCCCGTACATCATCACACTTTTAATCAATTTTTCAAACAGCCATCTTCTCTTCTTGATCTCCTTCCCAAATACTCTTTCCCCTAAACTCCATACGTGCCCTAATACCCTGTTACCCTTCTTTGCTAACTCCCTTATATGCGCATCATCTTTTTATCATACCTTAGCCTATATCCCAAATATGTCACTTCATTCACTGCCTCTATCTTTTGTTCTCCCCAACTTAACTCCTCCTTTTTCTTCCCTCTTCTCCCTTTTTGAAAAACTACCTTCTTAGACTTTCCCACATTTAAACCCAAATCTTTCCTTTCCAAGTACCTCTTTATCGTATTTATCATACCTTTCATCTCCAACTCATTTTTTGCCACTATGACCATATCGTCTGCATATGCCAATATCCACACTTTAATCCCTCTCTCCATAACAATCCCACCACACTGACCACCCTTCAACACTTCTTCTATGTCACCTATATACAGTGCAAATAAAATAGGGTTGTTAGTGTAGCAACATCAGATTTTTGATATATTAAGCAAGAGTTTGTATTACTTTCAGGACATTAACAAAGTATCAACACCTTTTTAAACTATTTTTTTTCGAGACTGTAATGTGAATTGAATTGAACCTGATACCACTGATAGACGATTATAATATACGCAGATAATTTGATTTAAATCATTTTTATATAAATTGTAAACATTTCAGCAACTTTTATCAAAAAATAAGTTTATTCTAAATGAAGCTGCATCTATACTGTTTTTCTACCAAACATAATTTGTTTAATAACATCAGTACTTTGTTAATTACAGTGGTAATTGCACTGTAAACACAAAAAAACACAAAATAAGAAGAATCATACCTCAAACACCAGGCGTAGAGTATACGAAGTGTAACCGAGATAGCTAAAACGCTTCGAGTCGACAAAAGGACTCATGCACTTCCTCACGACCTACAATCCATTCCTTTTCTATAGAATAAGATGACACACAACCAAAACCGAAAAGCCTAAGAAAATTAAGAGGGTTTAACACCAGTCAAACTATCGAGAAAACAAAACATAATCAAGCAGTTCAAGATACAAAATAACGAAAGAAAGAGGGTTCTACTCTAAATACCAAAAGGACTTCCATGTTTCTCTTGGCGCTAAGAAGAGACCCAAGAAGATGAAGTAATTATAAGCAATTTTAAATTTTGTATGTAGATACATTATTGCATTTTGGTGAATGAGTTACTAACAGTAGATATAGTTTAGATTTTAAGTAAGACTCTTTTAACTAACATAACCTATCAAATTGTAAAAAAATATACTCGCAGTAAGACAAAAAACAAAATACTCAAAAGGTCAAATTTACGATCTGTAATAGATTTAACATTGTTTATTTTGAAGTTGGTTGAAGAACTGACCTAATCACGCAGGAAAGGCCAAAAAAATTAATAATTCAGCAATCAACGGAGCCATCTACATCTAGAACTAGCAATTTTTAAAAAGAGAAAACCTCGTACAACTTTTGGGTAGTACGCGACCGACTGTCTTTGTACTGTTGTTATTAGACAACGCAGCACAGATTATAAACCAGATCACTCGGCAATTAGCTAAGCTTACACGAGTAGAGTTGTTAGTAGCGTAGAGTAGCAAGGACAGTAGATTATACTACATACACACAAAAGCAATTGTAAAACAATGAAAGAGATAACGGAGAAAAGGCAAAGAGCATACGTAGTGAAAAATAAAATAAAAATAAACGGCGAAAAATATACTCTCCAAGATCTACAGATAGAAGACGAAAGTAAAAGCGAAAACAGGGAAAAAGATAAAAACACACAAAAATGAGAATTTTTAGCCAACGATCACCACAAGGAGCAAATAAAGGAAGAAAAGGGAAACAGAGTAAGAAGGAACAACAAAACAGAATACAACAAGAAAGAAATGTGGAAGAAAGAGAAACAGTACAAAAATCGCAGCAGGTAAAAATCTGGATCCAAACGATCTTCTCCAAACAACAAACCTACAACACAAATACTTAAGGAAAACAAGATCAAATACATCACAATTTAAAAAACTAAATCAGAATAAGAATAAGAAAAAGATAATAATGACAACGAATATAGACAAGATTATAGGAAAAACAAGAAGTAATTTAAAAATAGCGACAGTGACTGCAGAAGAACCAAATAAACTTGAATCAGTTAAAGAAGAAACGTTGGTACAGCTAAAAATTATAAAACCACCGGACACTAGAACAAAAATAATGGAAAAACTACGTAAATACAAAAAAACAAATAAAACACAAAATAAAGCAGAAAAAAACTCTATGTCAAACCAATAACAGTGGCAACATGGAACATAACAACCATAAATGGAAAAGATAAAGAACTAGTAGACAAACTTAAAGAAGGACAAATAGATATATTAGGAATAATCGAAACAAATAAAACAAGGCCAAAGATGCAAACAATTAAAAGATTGGTACGTATTATACTATTCATAAAAGACGAAAGCTAACGAAGGGGTGAGAATAATAGTATCAAAAGAAATTAACAAAAAGGGAACTCAGTGAGTTAAAGAACAATAGCAATGGAAATAGGTTTAGAAACAAGGCTTGCTATAATACAAGCATACAAAATACAGAAGAAAAGATAATGAAAAGTTACTACGACGAGTTACAAGAAACTCTAGGGAAGTATAGAGAAACAAACAAAAACATACTATTAATAGAAGATTATAATGCCAGAATAGGATATGGACAAAGAAAAAGGATTCCAAAGTATAGAAACTTACGGAGAAAAAGAAAGAAATACAAATGTGGACAGACTGCTTCAGCACCGAGATTTAAAAATAGGAAACATTTTATGAGCAAAAGATACAATATACTTTTGAAGCACCTAAAAGAAACGCAAGAAGCCTAATAGGCTATACGATATATACAAAACAAATAGCAAACGTAGAAACAATCGGGGACTTTTAAAACCCTAGCTGCATTCGGGTTTAAAAATTCTAATTGTTATTTATAATTAAGTAAGTTTTATTAATAGTTATAATAAATTTAAACTGCATGCTCAAATATGAAACTGCTGTTTTAATTAGCCTAAAATTTTAAATATATCCGGATTAAATTAAAGTCAACATTTTTTTGTAAAAGAAGTATTATTATGATTAGAACGTAATTAGTGATTGAACAATTGCAATCTTAATTTTCATTAAAAATTCTTAAAATTTATTCGTAGTTTGCATTTTTGTGTTTTGTTTACATTGCTTGTTATTTTTTTAAATTTCAATATAAGAAAAATGACAACATTTGAAAAATAGAACTTTTATTAAATAATAGGGTTTTACATATTATAAAAAAATGTTTTCAAACATTGTTATTTGTTTTCTTGAACACTAAACCATTCTATGATCATCTTTCTCTCAAACCGAGAACGGGTTTATGGACCGCACACAAGTAACATGATTTTTTTATATTTTTGCATTTTGAATAATTTTTTTATTATTTTTTCTTAAATTTTTATTTATAATTATACCCCATGTAAAGTACGCAATGGCAAACAAAAATTATTGGGCCAATGGAAAAGTATAAAAATTTTTACTTGGGGTTAAGAATGTTTAATAAGAATTTAGGAACATGCTAAAAGATGCCAAAATTTTAATTGTTGTTCCATACTATTAGAAGAAACATCGTGTAAAGATAAGATGAGAAAATGCAAATAGCCCAAAATAATATTGCATTCTGCTTTAAACAATAAATAATAATAAAACAAGTACAACAACTCATCAACAAAATATAATAATACAAAAAAGTATAACTTTTCCACCAAAAGATTATAAAACATTAACAATTTATAGTGTTTGTGTATAAATTTTGTACAAAATCCCACGTCGTCCTTGAGAAGCAGAGTATCACTAAAAACTACAGGAAAGATTATTGCTTCACGAGAATATGGATTTTCTATCCGAGTAATCTCTGCACGTATGGGTTTATCAGTAAGATAATTTTTTATTTTCCGTTTGATAATATTCTCGAATATTAGCAGTCTTTTCAATTTTAAGATTAGATATGTACTTATTTTATAGGTATGCTAATGCAGTTTTTAAGTTAATGGATGATATGGTGTATAATTCAGGTTGCACAATTATTCGCCTACATCACAGAAACTTGTTTATAATGAAATTCTACAAGTTTGAGTTCAGATAACAATTGGCCATCAAGTTTTTCACATCTCTCAAGTTAACAAAATCAAATAAAATATAGTTAAGGATTTGTTACTAATTTCTTGCAAAAGAAAATACTTATAGTTTTCTTATTTTTTTAATTATACCTTCAACTTGAGGAGAGTTAGTCGTACACCATTCTAAGCTGTGTTTTTGAATGAATCGGTATTCGGTTTAAAATGTGTGTTAAATTTGTGGATAAATTGTTGTTAATTAATTGCAAAAAAATGTTGATAGCTATATTATCATTATACACACATTTTGAACCAGAAATAAATTCATTAAAGCACTTTTTTGATTGGTGTATTGTTAAGTTGTCTCAAGTTAGCAGAAAAATGCTTTACTAAAAAAGTAAGAAAGTTACAATGTTTTTTCTTTTGCAACAAATTAGTAACAAATTCCTAATTATATTTTATTTGATTCTGTTAACTTTATACTGCTAACTTAAAAGAGGTAACTTTTTCACTTAAATTAATAACATTACTTGATCGGTGCCTTTCAGTAAACGTAAATTTTTTTGCACAGTTTTAATTAACTATTGTTTATTTTATTAGAAATGTGTGGTTTATTGGGTTTAACGCAAAGAACATGGCGCGGAAAATGATCGTCCTTTGCAGACCGCTCATAGAAGTAGAAGGTCATCTCTCTTATCTAGAGTTGAAAAAGATAACATTATCCAAGATGATTGGCTCCATTCACAACTTCCGCCACCATTCGCGAAAGACTACAGCTACAATGTAGTTTTCAAACAATTAGGAATACTTTAAAAATTAAAAGAATTAGCTGGTATCAACCTCTACAGAAACCTGTAATAACTGAAGTAAATGCCTACCGGAGGTTGCAGTTTTTAGAAGAACATTATATTTAGATTGGAGAGGTGTTGTTTTTTCAGATGAATCGTCGTACGATACGAAGCGTCGTATAACAGTCTTCACTTTACGTGGTAATCGATTAATCGAATAAATAAACAAAAAACATGTCGGGAAGAGGCAAAGGAGAAAAAGTTAAAGGAAAAGCCAAGTCGAGATCGAGCAGGGCCGGTTTGCAATTTCCCGTCGGCAGGATGCACAGACTGTTGAGAAAAGGAAACTACGCCGAACGCGTCGGTATAGGAGCTCTCCATTTCGTGATGGAATATTTGGCCGCCGAAGCTCTCGAGTTGGCAGGTAACGCGGCTCGCGACAACAGGAAAACTCGCACCATACCTCGTCATCTTCAATTGGCGATAAGGAAGGACGAAGAATTAAACAAACTCCTCAGCGGTGTGACGATCGCGCAAGGCGGCGTGCTACCCAACATCCAAGCCGTATTGTTGCCTAAGAAGACCGAAAAGAAAGCTTATAAATCATAATAATAGACGATGATTCTGAAGTTCCCAAGACAGTAAAAAAGTTCTTTGGAAGCGACGTAATTCTAGATATGAGTCAAAAGATGGGCAATTCAACAAAAGAGGTGTGAGATGGATGAGTGATGCTGGCCCAGGAAAATTAACACGTGTCGATGGACGCTTAGCTGGTCAAACTTACCTAACGATTTTGGAAGACGTTATGTTGCCCTCCGTACGAGCAGTTTATCCCGAAAGATCAATTTGGTTTGTACAGGACAATTTTTTTATACATACGGCAGCGGTAGTTGAAGAATGGTTTTTACAACATCCAGAAGTAGAAAGAATCCGTTGACCACCTAAGTCATCGGACTTGAACTTGCATCGCCATATTAATACCGTGTGGGAAAGATTTCGAGGAGCTAATGTATGTGCCAATTTAATCAATTCGGTACCAAACCTACGGAAATGTATGATCAATAATAGATATTACATTATTAGCATGTAAAATACAAATATTTAAATCAATTATTAAATAGTTTTTTAACCATGTTTTTCATTAAGATTTTTTGTATCTAGTTTTGTTCTTCTAAGTAGAGGTTATATATAATTTTTAATAAAATCTAAGGTATTATTTCTATCAAAATCTAGTAGGTACTACAGTAATGTAAAACATAAAACAATGCAAACTACGAAATTGCAAATTTCAGTTCATTACTATTAAATTTATACAATTTCGAAATAGGTAATACTTACATTAAATGTTACAAAGAAAGACCAAAAAATGCGTTTTCCACTTTTCTAATTTTGTGATTTTTTGATTTACAGCATTTTCAAATTTTATTTGGAATTTTTTTAGCGTTTTGTATAAACTTGATTTCATAAAGGGAGATTTATGTATCTTTTAATTTTTTATACAAATAACGTAAAGCGAGTAATAGGAATTTATGCTGAAATTGTTCCACCAAATCAAATCGGAATGTTGACTTTAGTTCAATCCGGATATATTAAGACTTTTAGGCTAATTAGTACAGTAGTTTTAAATTTGAACATACAGTTTATTATTATTTGAGCTATTTCTTTTATTACTTAACATAACATAAATAAATAGAAAACTTGGCGAAGAAGAATTTAAAACTTAAGGGTACAATTTAGATACATATTTGCAGGTAAGAAACACGTTCTTTGAACGCTTGAGGCGATGCCTATGAAGAATGGTTAGTAACCTCATAATATCGATGCAAATAATGTTTATAATGCCAATGTCAAATTTAACTGGCCGTTCTGTTATAACCTAAGTTTGGTTACCTATCTTATTTTTTCCACTATTAGTTGTATAGGCTTTCATTATTACGTATAATAGTAGGTTGTGAAGTTGTACTTTTTTAAGCGTAGGTAAATAATATTTCATTATTAACCACTGGTTAATAATGAACATATCTGCATTTTCTAATAATTCTATAACAGTTTTAAAGAAAAAAAGTTTACAAAACTATTTACTATGGCCAAGAGATTTTCTTTAATGCTATTTTAAGAATTTAAATCGTTTATTAAATAAACCAATTTGATTTTACATATGTAAGTTATTTAAATGTGAATATTATTGAATTGAATATATTTTAAATATAATTAATGCTTAAAATAATCATGTTTTTAAATAGTTTTAGTAAGTTTAACAAAAAAAAACTTACGTTATCTGTTTATTTGTGTGTTATAAGTCACAATTACGAATTACGTCAAAATTAATTCTATTAAATTAATGACAACTGTCATAATCACTTACTTGATTTTTAATTTGAAATAATATACTATTAACATATTTTATTTACGATTTTATATGATAAATTAATAACACAAAAAATCTATTTTGAATTTATTCTAAAAGTTTCTTCAAATTCTTACCTACACTAAATTATGTAGTTATTGTTGGTCAAAATTAGAAGAGCATAAATCAGAAAACATTTGTACATAATTTGTACGATTAATGTATGTATCACCAAAATTTGAAATAAACTCTTTTAAACTTACAAGTCATTGTAAATTTATTAATAAAAATGGGAAGCGAGTCTTAGTACTGAATTTTTTAATGTACTCACTTACCAATATGTACAATAATTTAAAAACTGATAGTATTGACTCGAAAATAAAATTTTAAACGTGATTTTTGCCAATTTCGTAATTAGCAAACTATAGTGTACTACAAACGAATATGCCTATATAGGTAAGCTGTAGTTTATCTGAAATTTTAAATTGTGCAAGCACATACACGTCTCTTACATTTTCGTAGCTCCACTTTTAGACATACTTACTGCAATTACTTTAGTAAGCATTTCGGCTAATTTTTATTAAGCTCACAACTGGAAAATAGTAAAAGTAGTTTTTTTATTTTTCACTTTATGTCGTTTATTCGTTTATTTAACGTTTAGATGTTTTCGTCTAATTTACGCCCTTCAACTGCAAACATATCTTGACATAACGAAATTCGTCCACATACATCCAAATAACTCCACGAACATCCAAATATCTCCACGTACATATATACAGGATGAGTCAGAATATGTGGGAAGCACGATAACTATAAATAATAGGCATAAAATAAAGACGATTATTTAAATAAACTTATATACTAACATGCACAGGTTCAAAGTTGGAAAAAATTTAATAAAAATTAAATAAGCAATAGATGGATTTTTAGAGTACCTCCACTGTTAAATCTTCTGGAACTTTTTAATCTTAAAGTTTTTTTTTCTCTTTAAAAATTATGTTTGATAGGAAATTTTATTTGCAAACTTATTTGTCTCTTATAAAGTTTTGATTAAACGCATCGGTTTGCTTAAAAAATTAAAAAGTTAAACTTCAGCGTGATGGTTATACAGCGGCGGCAGCAAGACGTTACGCAGTTCTGTTCCCTAATCGTGCTATACCGAATAGGTAAACCATTTTTTTTTAAAAAAAACGTTTCAGCGCCTTAAGGAAAGATTAATTATAAGAATCCGGATCTTTCAAAAAACAAACACAATACTCCGGTCGTCAAAGATATGTTATTCTTTTTTTGGAAAAAAGAATATTGAATTGGATAAACGATCATCCTGATGACCGTAGGAGACGAATTTCTCTAAGGTTCAATGTTTCTCAATCACGAGTGGTTCGTCTTCTATAACAACTTTTTATTTATAAAGCAAAACGAGCGTTTAATCAAAGCTTTAATAGATACAAAAAAGTTTACGAATAAAATTTCCAATCAAACACAATTTTTTAATGGAAAAAAACTTCAAGATTAAAAAGTTCCAGAGGATTTAACAGTGGCGGTACTCTATCTCCTGTACTTTCCACATATTTTGATTCACCCTGTATATCCACATAAATCTCCACATACATCCAAATATATTTCTACATAGCTCCAAGGATATCCACCTATATCCAAACAAGAGGGATCAAAAACATTCGCAGTGACCAATCTCTCGGGTAGCAGCTTTGTCTCTGAGATTTGATATTATTTCGTCTTTTATTTTAATAATTTTCTTTAAATACTCGATTTCTTTTAATAAAACGCCAACGTGACTTACCGAGTTGTTTGTATGATCAGTAGTATCACTCATTTGGTGTTAACAACAAAACATGATGGGTAGTAAACTCTGTTACACTTCTCACGCTGTATTTCATTAACTGCTTTATTTTTAAATTTACACAGCAAAAGTGAGGAATCATTTTGTTTAACATTTTTTTAAAAGTTAAATAACATTGTATTAGTGTAGGATCTGTCGGAATAAACTTCATTTACAAATTTCCAGTTGACTTTCTTGAAATGATGTTTTAGAAACGTCCGTGTAATGTCCGTGAACGTTTCATCTCCAAATGGACCAAAAACTATTTTTGTAACTTTTTAATAAAAATAGGACACTGTTTAGTAACAAATGATGACATGATTAAATTAAATTAAAATAAATAAAAAACTAATTAAAATTGGCGATCGGAATACTATTTAACATATTAAAATAGTAGCCCAATTTTTGATTCTTTTACTTATCTTTCTTATTCTAAAAGAAAGTGTCAACAATAACAAAAAAACAACAAATGTAAAGATACTTAACAATCATTTTTGTTGCAAAATATAGGTAGTACCTGTCCATTTGCAAGTCTAAACTTGTAATTTGCAATGTTCTACGTGCTGATTGAGTGTACAAGTAAAATTAAACAGCTTTCTACGTATACATGCAACCTGCTACTTAGATTTCAGGTGTTCAAAACATGCATAAACTTGTATCAGCAAAGATAAACTTTTTAAATAATTGTATTTAAAATTACAAATTAAAAGTTTTGTTGAAAATAAGTATTTAAAAAATTTTGTTCATAAAAATTAAATGTGCAAACAATATTCAAATTGTGTACAAATAACATTTAAATTCTTTTAGTTTTGTTGTTCTTCAAATAACATTTGTTTACGAATGCAGCTGTGGAATTTGAAACAGTACTCCGTTGCAATTCGAAACTTAGTTTTAAATCTAATTTAAAGTAACACGGTACACATTTTTAAAACTTGTAAAAAAATCAGGCTGTTAGAAAGTCATATCTTTACAACAACAATTTTTCTAAATTTGATTTTAATTTGGGTAGAGGTAGCGAGCCTAATTGTATAAGGGGTATGTAAGTAAAATGCCAGTGCCTCGCGAATCCGCAGTTTAACAGTTCCACAAGTGCGGGAACAGCTGGAACGGACAGATTCATTTTGAATTGCGCCATTTCCATTCCTCGCTCCTTGCTTCTGACCACGAAACTTTCCAGGTAGTCTAGACTAATCACCGAAGCTTGTAAAGTACGTAAAACCGCATACATATACGCTTAGGTGCTCATACATTCACTCGAAGTAACTAGAATAGACATAATATTTTACTATTATTGTAGTTGTTCTTATTTCGCTGAATGCTCTATTATTACCAACTAATGTCTCTTTGATGTTGCTTCGCTGCACGTACATAATATAAGTTAATAATGTTATTATTTTGTTGCAGGTAAGAATATTTACACCGAAAGAAAATTTACATTTAAGGTATGTATTAATTTTATTTCCGTATTTTACATAATGCTCTAAATTTTTTTGCAAATTTCCCTACTTTACACTTGAACAATGCATAAACAGCAACTAAACCAATTTCAAAGTCAAATCGTGGCAGTAAAGAGGGCTAAATATTCTAGCCTAAAGCTAAACCGTAGTAACAACAATAACCCGTGTGATAATTGCTTAGTGTTTGGGGGCGCTGGGCTAAGACGGCCAGTAAGCCGCAAGTGGGTGGCTGGGTAGGTTAAGTCCATCCCCAGTCATTAGGGTGCAACACATTAACTCAAGGCGTGCGTAGGCCGGATCAACTTGGCCGCTGATCCTCTGACATACTCCATTACATACTAATGCTCGACGCAATTACATCATGGACTTCTGAGCTTCTAAGTATAAGCAACTTTTGAATATCAAGCATGTCGATACTCATAAAAACTAAAGACCATCGTATTGACAAATCCAATTAATTTTATAGATTTTCTGAGAGAAAATAACTTTCATGACGAAAAGGCGACTAGAAAAACTTGGTAGTAGATTAACATATCTTAGTAGTTAATGCATACAATTTTCTAAATATGCTTTACACGTTTATATGACAAGCTTAGGTGACGGTTTAGTTAAACAGTTTTTGGTTTACTATACAACGAGATACGGTTAATGTGTTTGCTAAAAATATATACAATTCTATCCAATTATTGTTTTCAAAGTTGCTTCGGAAAATTATTAAATTAAATTAAAATAAGCCAAGTATTACTTTGTATATATGTATATGCATATATGCAGATACACAAAACATAACAGTTACTTCCAGTAATGTGTCATAACACTATAGCGATACAGGGTACATCTAGCAAATTAGTAATTACATAACAATCTGTACTTTTTGTCAAATTTTGCCAGTTATGAATTTTTTCTTATCAATGTTATTCTTTTCTTCCACTGAAATTGCTCGTTAGTAAAATAAATATTTTATCTAAAGAATATATTAAAGATATCTTTACCATGTTCGTATACTTTAGTTTTTTTATAACTTTTCACGTTTTCCTAATGTACGATCAACGGAAAAACTTTAAAACTAATTTGTTTGTTAATCGGCGACAAATAATCTCGACAATATTAACGCGTTCGCTTGTTACACTCGCTCATGGCGTTAAAATGTCTCCATTATTAATCGCTATGATTAACAATCGTGTTGTTCGTTAAATAACTATTTACTTGCATATGTAGCAAACTGCAATGAAAAGCAAGACTTTTCAATTTGAAAGTTTTTATACAATATATTTTTATAAAAAATGTTATAACCTCAATTTACCTTCTTTAAATACAAAAGCAATCCTACTCTTTGACCTTGAAAGCAATGGTCACTTTGCCCCATGGTACCAGGGTAAAGTGGACATATCGGGTCAGATTATCATCTTCCTATGTTTTTCTTAAAAAAGTTCGAATATATATGAAACTTCAGGAGTTTTCATTGTAACATTAAAATGTAATCGTAGAGCGTGTGCGTCAGAAACGATAAATAGTTGTATAACGTGTACGAATTTTTTAAGTTAATAATTATTTTTTTTTGAAGATAATCTTATATTTATTGTGTACCGTTAGTTACCGATAAAATTCTAATTTAGTGGTTTTAAATGTTTTAGTTATCAGTTTTATTCAAGTTGTCTAAGATTACACTAAAATAATACCGCTGCATCATTAATTTTTATTAGTTAACATACAAAAAGTAGATAGTTACCTACATACATATACATATAGACAGGTAGGTGTAAGTCTACACTTTACAGACATTGTCGTTTGTATCATTTTCTACAACGCCTACACACTCTTCATGGGTTTACTGACGACACTGAATGCACCTTACTCATCTTTTCTTCACTTTTTGAATGAAAATAAGCAAATTTCTGGAAACTTTTTTAAATGCTTTTCTAGAATTTCGGGTAACAAAACGATTGTGATGCATTTATAGATGCTATCACAGTGTACAAAGATTGTCTAGAGATTACCGATAAAAAAGCAATTAAAAGATTGTCAATGCTACTTGATGGTGACGCTGCAACTTGGTGGCATGGTACAAAAGCTACTGTCGCGTCTTGGGATGAAGCTTTAAAGTCGTTGCGTCATGCTTTCGGTTATAACAAACCGCCTTACCAAATATTTCGGGAGATGTTTTCTAAAGAACAAGGTGATAAGGAACCAACGGATATTTTCGTTGCCAATGCTCGCTCACTCTTATCGCGCTTGCCTATTTACCCTGACCTAAATGCACCTATTGTCATAACTATGGCCATGTCAAAGACGGTTGTAGAAAATTTGCTGCTTCACTTGCACGCTCACAAAAACCCATTACTGAAAATCATTCTTTGCCTCCTGTTAACAAACTTGTCTGTTTTGGATGTGGTAAACCAGGATACGTAAGATCTCAATGTCCTCAATGCCAACCTAGCACTAGCTTTGTGAAGTCTCCTGCTACAAGCTCAACATCATTTTTCGACGTATTGATGACTGAAGTTAATTCGGATGCTAATCGTCCCATGTTTCATATAAAAATTGCTGACCTTAAAGGATTAGCTTGTGTCGATACCGGAGCAAAATGTAGTATTCTTCGATATAAGTTGTACACGTATTTAAAAAACAATAATTTTTTGTTTACCCCGGACAAAGTAACGATGACACTCGCTGATGGAGTCTCCAGAGAGGTTGTTGTTCAAACCTTTCAATGCGACGTTATTTTAGAAGGAAGAATTGTTTCAACTGGTTTCATGACTGTGTCTTCTCACCTAGAAAACAAGACTCTTCTGGGTATAGATTTCTTTACTAATGCCAATGTTGCGCTAAACATTCTAAAAATGGAATGGTGGTTCGAATATGATGTTTATACAAAGTATGCATTTCAGTCTCCACCCGTACTGGCTACTGCTATTTCTAATACACATAGAGATTTTATTGATATAACTACCTCACTTTGCGAAAACGAAGCAGTTTCATTTAATGCCGACGAAAAACAACGTCTAAAAAATTGTTGACTGTTGTACATCGACCTACTCCTTAAACTGAACATGCAATTTGTCTTGTCGATGACACCCCAATAGTAGTGCCTCCTGATAGGCTAAACGCTTAGAAACTTTTGAAAGAAGAAATCGATAAGCTTTTCGCTTTTAATGTCATTGAAGAATGTGACACTGCTCACGCTGTTCTAGTGGTGCTAGTTCCTAAAAAATAACCTGAAAAAGTAAGAATATGTATCGACTATGGTCGCCTACATTCTCTCACGGTGCCTGATAGATACCCGTTGCCTAAGATTGACGACCTTTTGCATAACGCTAAACAAACACTTTACATGTCTACTATTGACCTTCAGTCCGGTTATCACCAGGTACCTGTCAAACTTAAAGACCGTGATAAAACCGGATTTATTACTCCTTTTGGCATTTTTTGCTTTCGCTGCATGCCCTTTGGTTTACCCAATGCTCCTGCAACTTTTCAAAGATTGATCGACAAGTTTTGCGCTGGGCTAACTGGTCTTACGGTATTAGCATATAACGATGACTTGATTGTTCTATCACGTTCATTTGATGAACATTTAAGAGACTTACAAAAAGTATTTAAAAGACTTATTTTGTTTAAACTATGTGTAAATCGTTCAAAGTGTACGTTCGTGTGTGATTCGGTTCGTTGTTTCGGACATTTGATAACGCCAGGTGGAATACAAGCCGACTCTGAAAAAACTTGCGCAATAATTGATATGCCACGATCCACTAATGTCAAGCATGTCATCTCGTTTTTACAAACGTGTAGCTGGTTTCGGCGCTTTATTGAACATTTCGCCGACATTTCGAAACCGTTTAGTTTACTGACTTGCAAAGCAGCAAAATTTAAGAGGGGAGATGCTGAAGAAACCGCATTTACTAAGTTAAAACATGCATTATTGTCTCCTCCAGTTTTAAGGCAAGCAGATTCAAATCTGCCTTATGTCATCAAATCAAATGCAAGTTCATACGATATTGGAGCATGCCTCCTCCAGGGGGAGGATGCAGATGAAAGGCTTGTGGAGTATATCAGTCGCCTTTTCACTCCTGCTGAAGTCAATTACTGTTGTACAGAACGTGAAGTTTGGTGTATGTTGTAACAAAATTTCGAGGTTATATAGAAGGATCACAAGTTATTATTAAAACTGATCATCAACCTCTCAAATGGCTAATGTCATTGCGATCTCCAAGTGGTCGTTTGACTTGGTGGGCCTTGTTGTTACAAAGCTACGATCTACAAATAGATTATATACCTGGAAAAACTAACGTTATAGCCGACTGTCTTTCTCGACCGCCTTCGTACGCTGATATACAACGGACTGTTTCAGTTAGTACTGTAACAACGCTCTTGCCACAAGAATCTGCAAGAAAAAGCTTAGGGAGGAACAAAATGACGATTTAGACATCAATAAGATTATAGATTTGAATCGGACAACCCGAATCTAACTGATTATACTCGATGGACTGATCGTGGTTATGTCATGCTATCTGGTGTGCTGTATCGCGATGTGCCTGATGTTGACTCCGAATCTGCTCAATTAGTTGTCCCAAAATCAAAGATTGAGGAAGTTTTGCGCGAACATCCTGACTTATCTACCAGCGGCCACTATGGCATCAAGAAAACATTGCGTAGAATTTCTAATAGTTTTTACTGGCCTACTATGCATCGAGATGTCACTAACCATGCCAAAAAATGTATGGTTTGCCAGCGTTATGAGCCCACTAACCTAAAACCTGCTGGGTTGCTACAATCTCCAATCAGCGCTTTAAGACGCTTGCAATTGATTTGTTTGGACCACTTCCCGAAACCCCTACTGGCGAGAAATGGGTGTTTGCAATTGAAGAGCTACTAAATGGATGGAACTGTTCGCATTGACTACCGCCACTGCAGAGACATGTGCAAAATGTCTTGTCGACGAAGTAATTTGACGGTATGGAACACCACGTCGAGTCATCAGTGACAATGGACCTCAATTCGTTGGTGAAGTAATGCAAATAGTAGATTATTGCTTAGGTTTGATTCCTGTCTACCACGCTTCAGCAAATCCTGAAGAAAGACGCAACAGAGATCTAAAAATCCAATTGGGGATCATTTGTGGTGAAGATCATACCAGATGGAAAGAAGCTTTGTCTGCAGTAAGGTTTTCAATGAATACGTGTATAAACGGTAGCACAGGGTATTCACCGGCGTTTCTTGCTTTTGGAAAAGAAGCGCGAATACCATACGAAGTGCATCACGATCTACGTGCTATTATTTAAAACGAAAATTTTGTACCTGAGGTCACCCAATACTTGAAAAATATAGATCAAGTGATAAGACGTGCCAGAGAAACCCATGAACCAAAACATGATGCTGCAAAGAAACATGCTGATAAAGCTAGACGTGAAGTTACTCCGTACAACGTCGGTGATCTGGTCCTTGTCGATGTACACACATTGAGTAACTCAGCCAAGCAGTTTACGTCCAAGCTCGCTCCTAGACGCGACGCACCGTATTTGATTACTAAGTGAAACTCGCCTACTTCTTACCAGGTGGCTCTTATCCACAAACCGGATGTGCCCTTTGGCAATTATCATGTATAGGCTCTCAAGCCGTATATTAAAGGAACGACGGAAACTGCTATCTGCCCTATCCGCCCACAAAGAAGACCGAAAAAATCTACTGTGGTATGCTTTGATCTTGACTCAAATATTAATCATTATGTTGCAGACGGCGAGGATCCTTTGAAACAAAGCTAAGTGAACGATGGCGTTTTTGTTACTCTCTCCAATCTTCCACCTTTACGTCGAAGTCGGCGTCTCCAAGAACGTCATGAAACGTCACCTCATTACACAATCAATTTTCTTGGTTTTCTTCCGGGACGGTTACCGAAAACCAATGTAACATTAAAATGTAATCGTAGAGCGTGTGCGTCAGAAACGAAAAATAGATGTATTCCGCTACATCATTAATTTTTATTAGTTAACATACAAGTAGATAGTTACCTACATATACATATAGACAGGTAGGTGTAAGTCTACGCTTTACAGACATTTGTCGTTTGTATCATTTTCTACAACGCCTGCACACTCTTCATGGGCTTACTGACGACACTGAATGCACCTTACTTATCCTTTCTTCACTTTTTGAAATAAAATAAATATCTCCGTAGAGAACGCATTCTGCAATGGTATCGCTTTTTGTTTTAACTTGTAACAAGTTTTTTCATTTTATCACGCTAAATGAAATAAAAGTCTTGTTTTCTCGGGTTTTCTCAATCACGGCGAGGTTTTTCTTGTAGGTCATATGGCCGTCAAGAATTAAAAGTACGGGGTCATCGGCAGTAGACTTACTATGATTTATAAAATGCTGAAACTAAGAAACAAATATATATATAGTAATTACATTCAGCTTGGTTTATTGCAAGCAAATATTGTGCTAAGTGTAGCATTGGTAAAATTTAGATTATACCAGCTGACGTACATATAACTGCTGTGGACAATTGCTGGCAACGCTTAGCTGATCTGATACTGCCAACTTGTCGACGACCTTTTTGGGAAAACATTTTTGACGATTAAGGCTGGTCACACCGGTTTTGTCCACATTAAATATACGGTGGGAAGAAAAATGGTGTGCATTCATTAAGCTTTTTAACAAATTAAAAAAATTTTCTACGTTAGATTTATAAAAACCTTGATGCACAATGTTATTTTTTTCTACTAAGCTAAATGTTGTCTCCATCTCTACGTGCTCCGTGTCTTAATCAGGGGAGAAGAATGACCGCTTACTATCTAGAATGTTTTTATTTGAAACAGCAAATTTATTTTTATTCAGCACTCGTCTGAACCGCTTCTATCGCTTTAACGTATTATCCAAACTCCAACTCTCTCTTCTTTCCGTCTTTCTCCAAATTGGAGGTCGCATGGCAGTCGTGCTTCACAACCGAGCATGACATAGGATGCTGGTTGGCTTGTGCCTTTGTAAACAGATAGATTGGTATTAAGAAAAGGTGCGAGTACTTATCCCAATCTTTTTGGTGTTTGGAAACTACTTTAGCCAAGTACTTTACCAATGTTTGATTTATCCATTCAACCATGCCATTAAATTTAGGATATTGAGACGTCGTCCTAGTGTTCTTAATTCTCAACAGCCGGCAAACCTTTTAAAATAGCGCAGACTCAAAGTTGCGGTCTTGGTATAAGGAAACTCCAAACTGGCAGAAAATTTCTTTCTCTAAAACGACTGCAACTGTAGCTGCTTCTTGATTGAGTATGACGTAATATTTCGTCCATTTTGTGAAATAATCCATCGCAACCAAAATACATTTATTACCCAAATCAGATTCTGGGAACGGTCCTGCGATGTTAATTGTTACTAACTTTACAGGGTTTTTTACGTTATACTGTTTTATTGGTGTTTTGCGCTTTTTTCTCATGCGCAGTCCGTGCACTTACGCCATCATTCCATGACGTCCTCTTTGCAGTTTACGTAATAGAATCCCACTTATACTTTCCCTATTGTCTTCTTCGCGCCAAAATATCCTCGTGATGTACCATAGTACAGATGCTGCAACACCTCTTACAGCTAGCACTACCAGCTGTAGGTTTTGACACTTTTAGGGATTGCTTAATAAGTCTGTTTTTACTCCTAAGGAATTTCATTGCCTCAGTATGCTTTAATGCTCTTATCCAAAGCACTCACTTCTTTCCAGGTTAGTCGTCGACCGTTTGCTTTCCAGTTCAGGAGTAACCTTATTTTAGGATCGTTTTCTTGTTTGCGGCGCAACTGTTTAAGTTTCCACTCGTCATCAACTATAGCAGTTTTTCGAAGACATTCGATCTCTTCTTCAAGCCGCGAACAATTGCTGAAGTTTGTCGGATATGATCTTCTGGACAAGAGATCAGCATTTCGATTATTGCTTCTGGCACGGTGCTCTGTCATACTTTTTTTTTTGCAATCTTTCGATTACTTCTTCTTCTTCTTTTGGATTACAAAATTGCAATTGCCATTTCAATGCGGCGTGGTCCGTTCTTAGTAAAAATATTTGTTCATACAAACATTTGTAAGAGTGTTTTGTCAAATTAACGGCTACTAACAGTTCTCTTCTGGTCAGATGGGACATCTTCAATCAGTAAGATTTTCACGGTTGCCTTCTCTGACGAATAAAAAAGAATTTTTTTACCGCTAATGTTAATGATATCCTTCTTCATATCGAAATAGAACCCATACTTCTTTATAACGTCCATTCCCAGGATAACTTTTGATGTCGGTGACGTATTTTCATTTTCCAATAACATGTTAGGACAAATGATGATGGCACTCTAGACGAATGATGATGACTAGAGGAGGTTAGCTTTTGTTTTTTTTGGTCAACCGGTGTCACGTTTTTGGAAGCTATTTTTGTCTTTTTCTTAGGCTTAGTATGGTGTTGTTATACGAGACTTATTTTACCGCAATTTGTGGTAGGTTTACGATGAAACATTACCATCAAAATTTTAAAGCACAAATTTAAACTTGTTAGTGGTTTCTTTCCGATGATCTATTATTAGCTATTCGCTTGTGACACTTTCTTTAGTATGGCAATCTATTTGGTTCATTCTTTCTTCAAACAGTTGCATTCTTTCTTCTATTTGGTCTCTTATTGCTTCTGTTTTGTCCTTTATAGACTGTTTTCCGTCTTCTAGAATTCCGCATATTTCTTTTTTTAAACTTAACAATTTGAATTTAGTTTTCTACAGTAATCTGTATTTTTTCTTTGATGGTTTTTATTTGAATCTCAATGCTAGTCCAAATTCTTTCCATTTTCTGAGAATTTTCTAGTAGTTTATCTTCTATTTTCCGTAAATTTTTTAGTAATTTTTCTTTTATTTTACTACAAGATTTTTTCATTTTTTCTAGAATTTTCTTTAATTTTTTTAGAACTTTTTTTCCAATGCCTGAGTTACCAAAATCCATTACTTCGTGAACTTCAAACAATTACGAAATAACGTCTATTCCGTTTTCTTTCAAGTTTTTATCTTACAATACCTGTGAAGTATACCAAGTCCCATGCACTTGTAGCAACATTAAAAAACACAAAAAAACATTGTTGTTTACTCCAGCTTACTAAGTCTGCCATTGCCAAACATGCATTTGACACTCTTCATAATATAAGTTTTGAGAAAACTAAAACAATTTCTAAAACAAAGAATTGTAAATTAAAAAAGATTAGAGAAGCAATTTAAATTATTAAATTTCTCAACAAATTCAACAAAGACAGTGGTTACGAACTATCTGACACTGGGTTACCTATTATTTCTTAATCTTAATTTATCCACCCATTACACTTAAGCTGTGTCTAGTGTTTTTATAGTCGTTTTTCTGTAGAACTTTGAACAAATACTGTAGCTAAATAAACTTGCGTCAATTATCTAGTTGTCTTAAGATTTATTGTTTTTAGTTACCTTAGTTTTATAATTGTCAGTTTAATTTAATTTATACTGACTGACAAAGAACTTAACTCAAGTTCCAAAGCTTGTAAATTATATTTAATAAATATATGTGTCAAAAACCCTAAAAAAATCATTAATTAGTTACGCTTTACTTATATAAGATTATTGAACATAACTAATTTTTAATTAAACTAACTAATAAAATGTAACGACATTTAAAAAAAACAACTTACAAGTTATTTATATATCACTATCACTCGATATTTTAAATGTTTTTTGCAAATAGGTTACACTTTTGTTTATTAACACCGGTATTTATTTTCTCTGGCACGCGCCTTAATTTATAACAATTTATTTATTTAGACCGACGCAGTATTAACACTTCCGACTTTTGACTAAATTAAACTTCTTTTGGACACCTTTTATATTTTTACTTTATCTGTTTCGAAAACATTCCATCTTTCTCGATCATCGTCTCGAAGTTTCCAAATACATCGGGAACGTTTCAATATTTTATTTTATTTAAATACGCTATGTACTATTTGCAGCTAAAAGCAATATACCAGTAGTTAAAATATACATAAAACACACATATCTACGCGATTTTATTACTAAAGAGAGAAATCTTGGAAATTAAATAATGTTGATAATTATCTTTCCATCTATAAAGTTAGTTTAAATACATCAAAAACGACAATATATTAAAAAAGTAAAAAAACAAACCAACAAAAACTTATACATACCTACTAACCTACTTAACACAGCACGTAGATATGATATTCTAAATTACTTTATTACTTTATTAAGTTTTTTTAAATAAAAATCGATTGTATGCACTCTATTTCTATTAGGTATAAACATTATTCTTAAAAATGTTAACAAATGCTTCAAAGTTCGACTATGTGCGGACAATTTATTAGTTTCCATGAAAAGCAAAAAAAATAGATTTAATGTCTTTCTTAAATAACTTAAAAGTAACAATAAATCAAACATTAACTGTACATTAATTGCTAAAAAATTCAAGGTGTTTTTATAATTAATATTTGTATATATTTACACAAACTTAACCTCCTACATATAAGTTAATTATTGAACAATTAATCACTTTCTTACAGAATGCACCGAGTTTAGTAAAAAAAAAGTTACATCTCCAATTTTTCGAGAAATTTATCTTATAAATGCTCTACTAAAGGTTAAAATTCATAAATTTATAAGAAAAAATGTAATAGGTTAGAAAACGCGTTCTTAAGGTTTATTTTTGTAGAAAATAAATAATTCGTAAAAAAGTATTATTTAAATTATATTAGAATAAAACGATGTTTATACGTAATGAATTCAACGTTTACTTTTTCGATTAGGTCTTTCAGAAAAACGTTTGAAACAATTTTGTATACTGTTAGTTTATTATTATTGATTTTATGTGAGTAACTCAAATTGAAATTAATATTAATCTAAATTTTAGTTTGTAAAACAATTAAGATGTGAAATTGTTGTAAATCGCAAGTTTTACGTTTGAGTTGTGCAAGAAGTAAGTAACGCTTTACTTAGTGCGCCCGTGATTATTCTTTACTTTATACAAGTTGCGCAATTAAGCAGAGATTACCAGTAAAGTGTATATTTACTTAAATAAAATAAAATATAAAGTACAAAATTTTAGCTAAATTTCGCTGTTAAAACTTGTTGAAAGTTTCTTTTATAATAAATTATGGCTACCCAACCGTGCCGCTGTTAATTTCTTTACCGCTAGGCTACCCTAATTCCGACTTGTACGTTCTTAAGACAGTAGAACCAGCGCAGTAAAGCCTTTATCCTGCACATTATCCACTCTTTAACGCACCGCCACAATGCAGCGGAAGCGCGAGGAGCTGCATTGTGTCCAATATCGTGTTCTTTGTTTCGGCCTGTGAAGCGGCCAAGCGTAATTCTCTGTGACTGTGCAAGAAGCTAAGGAAATTGCCTCAAATGTAGCTAATACATAAAGGAACGGCTCTAATTAAAATTTACTTACTACGGTGTATCAAAATTGTCGTCAATTTTTTGATACACGTTTACCCTGCCAAAACTAATTTCAAATTTACCTTAGAGAGAGAGAGAGAGAAATTTTCTCGCATATGTTCATTGTAAAACGTTAAGCATCAGCAATGTTTAACTTGTCGAAGCTCGATGATGAGAACTGAAGTATTGCAAAGTTTGATAGCAAAGTTAAGGAAATCCGTGCGGGTAAACACCTTTGGTTCGTATCTTTCACGCAGCGTTTAATGCAACCAAGAAATTAACCGAAGCAGACGTGGATGATTAGAAATCGCGTCTTTAATCTCGTTTCAAAATGGAAGGTAGTAAATGTTTGTCTTCAAGATTAAACGTAAAATATAACACAGGTTCTAATTTAAACGTTTCAGTTTAATTTTTGAAAACCCACAATGACGTGAATCGATCTTAAGATAACTACCACTAATCTTGCATTGGCGTATACAAAATTTTCGTAACGTAAACTTTCTAAATCGACAAAAAAAATTTGATAAAGTGAATTAAAATCGGTAAAGTAAATTGAATAGAACACGGTCTTAATTACGAATAGAATAAGGGAGTAAAGCTCTTAATGCTTAATACGTACATAACTTAATGTGTTGCGAATGTATCGTGAAGCGAACGGCTGTTTTATTCCTCTCCTACTAATTTCGGCTTTGTTAATAGTTTGAGGATGAAGTTTATGCCTTAATTATTGTTGGGATTTATTAAATTGATCCTCACATAGCGCTCGGCGTGAAAAGAACGCTTGCCGTCATCAATTATCGTTAGCCAGCAACGTGTTCTTGTCAAATTTTCATAATTAGGTTGCCGGCAATGTGGAGTGCCATTGTGGGGGGCTTAACGAAGAGATAGTTGTTAAAATATTTGCTTTCAATACGAGTCTCGTTACACGAATCGCAGTGAATCGTTTTGGCGGTGCTAATTATTTCTCACCTCGCTACTAACTTACAATGGTAATCTGACAATATAATCCGTTGCAGTTACAATGTCTATTATTCCGATACCCTTCCAATTGTTACAATCTGCTCGTCGTATACCGTAAAGTTGGGTATTGAAAACGCAAACCGAAATATTGTTACTAATTTCAATTTGTGGAAATAGAAATTCTCTAAATTTACCTGTAATTTATTACTCCATAAAAACAGTTTTTTTACAAAAATTAAGCTTAAATGAACTGTAATAAATTGTAGTAATGTATTTACAAATTAACTTACTTTAAAAGAACAACGTATCGATAAAAGTTATTGATTTAGATTTAAATATAAACGCAACGTATTTTAAAATTATATAACATGCAAGTTTTTACTACAAAAATTTGTTTAATTAAAGTTTTCAAGCAAGTCTAATAGCTCGTGACTAGTAGTAAAAGCTTTTTTCAGTTGATGTTTCTTCTACTTCTTCACGTGTCATCTCTGATGCTAAAGTTATTATAACCTTAATTTTAAGTTTGAAACAAATTGTTCGAATAGTTTCTTTGAAAATTGCTCAGATTTGTTAATCAAGGCATTCTGTTTTACTTACATTCATTATTCGTATTAATGATATTAGTACTGTTGATATCAGAGATGTCTTATTTTTCTAGATACTTTTTCTGTTTACAAAACGTTTCATTATGGAATCTCTTTTTTAAAAAGCATCTATTGATTCCTGTATTGTTATAGTTTTACACATGAGAGAACTCTTCATAAAATGTCAAATACAATGTTTATCACCTTAGTAATTACACGATTTTTAAAATCTTATTTATATTCTATTTTTTTTTACATAAACGTTACTGAATTTGGTTCGTGTAACTAAATTGGGTTTTATACAGAAGACCTGTTTCTTTGTTCACTTAAAATATTACATCTAATCTCAAAAAGACAATGTTCAACATTTGAGTGCCATCATGCAAAATCAATAGACAATTCATTAGTGTTTAAGAAAATCTTTAAAAATTATTATGTGAACATCATTTTGTTGAAAGTTATAGAAATTTGTGTGGTCCAATTATTGTCAGATTTCTTTTCTTGTAAAAAATTTATAATCACATTAAATAACTCTTAATAATTTTATTTTAAGAACGTCGTTAAGTCAGCCTAAAGAAGCTGAACGTGTATCGCCAAAAACCGACTAAGAAAGCATCAAACTACATTATTCCTTATCACACCGTGTGCAAATCTATAAGTAGTATCTCTAAAAAAATTGTTTTGCAATCGAGTTTAACGGATAGCGTGTTTTACAGCAGCAGATATTTTCTTGGATCAATTGGCTAATCAACGTTGGATGACGCTTTAGTGCATGCTTTGTAGTTTGTAGCAGCATAACAAGTATCGCATCAACACAGTCATAAACTCCGCTGTTACTGTTACTGGTTGACACAAGAGCGATAAAGACTAGTAACAGTACGACTTCAAAGGTTCGGCGACAGGCAAAGAAATTTCTACTCCCGGACAAGCAAAATGACTATTAGTTTTCGAAATGGAGTACTCGACCATCACCATTTGGATAGAAAAACGATATCTTGATGGTTAAGAAATTCATTTTCATTGGAAACATGGTGATACGACGCTTGAATAGAAATCTCAGAAAAGGCTACATTTGTGCTATCAAACCGATGGAGGGTGATTTGTTGACGGAACACTAGTACGAGTGAAAAAGACGATTTCAGTAAGGATCCTGAATGTCAACTAGGATTTGATAACAATGAAAAAGATGATCGTACAAGGTCAATGTACGCCAGTATCTCAAATTGTTAAATACGTGAATTCTAGTAAAGCTACGTCATCAAAGAAGTGCTCACACCACATATTAAAAATTCTTACCTTTAAGTGTCAAAACCTCAGCCAAAATTAGCTGACTAAAGTTAAAGCGTTGATCCAGCCGTATCAAGATGGAGAGAACTGACTTAGTAAATTACAAAGTTAATACCAAAGACGCTCGGCAGCATCCATGCCAACTTCGTTTGGCAAAAAGAGAAGCAATCGAACAAATAATTACGGATATGGAGAAAAATGGTGTGATTAAATCTTCAAATACCAAAAAAGACAGCTACCATTTACTGAGAATTGACGATATTTTATATACCCTATCAGGATACAAGTAGTTTTCTGCGTTTGAAAATTAGTTACTGGCAGGTAGAATTGGAAACTAAGGACCGCAAAAAGACAGCGTTTATAATTGGAAACGGTTAGTAGCATTTTGTTGTTATGCTTTTCGGCTTGTGTAACGTTTTTGCAACGTTCAAGCGTTTGATCGAGACCATCTTGTGAGAACTTGGAAGACGTGTCTTGTTTATTTCGATGACGCGATTGTAATTGGAAAGTTGTTTAAAGAACATTTAAACAAACTGGCGGAAGTGTTTCAACGACTACGTAGAGCAAATCTAAAACTAAGCCCAAAGAAGTGCCACGTATTTAAGAAAGAAGTGCAATACATTGACCACGTCGTATCTAAAAATGAAGTAAAAGCTGACCTAGACAAAGTTTGAGAAGTGCAAGCATGGCTAAAACCAATCGACAACTTTAGGTCCAAATTTTGCTTAAGTTGTGCACGTATTATAAATTTGTGCCCAAATTTGTCAGTTTTGTCAAAAAATTGGCAATATTGGCAAATCCGAGCACAAAGCGTCCATAATAGGTGCACAAACCAAGTAAACTTCGCACCTGATGTTTGTCAAAGAAGATGGAATACTCTGGATCAAGATAACGTATAAATATAAAAAGTCTTAAAAAGAAGTTAAAGTCAGTTTTTAAATCGAAAAGTTGATTGATTGAAAAAGAAGCATGAGACTCTTTAAAAAATGTAATGCACAAGTTTTTGAAAGATATTTAACTACAAAATTATTGTAAAACGCATGTTGGCAGCATATGAAGCTCAAGGATGCAAGTTTGCATTTTTTACATTCTCATATTGACTATTTTTCTATAAACTTGAAAAAAACTAGAGTAAAAAACGGAAAAAGATTTCACCAGGATGTCGGTGATTTTAAAAGACGTTACTAAGGAAAATGTGATGTCAATATGTTAGCCGACTACTTTTGGATGCTCAATCGAGAAACCAAAAAAAAATCGGAAACGAGTTTGGAGAAGCATACAGAAAAAGAAAAAGTTTCACAAGAAAATCAAATAGGGGAGAGTAGTACACAGTGGGACGCGGCACACAGTAGGACATCTTTCAAATTTTCCGCAATTTTTACATTGGTAAATCAGAACCTGTTTCATTCGGTTCTTCCGACCGTAGCCGATGATGATAACTACATTGGCGGAAAATCCCAGTTAAAAAAGTTACATTTACGACATTCGGATAAAAATTTTGAAGAGGTGCGTCGATTTACTCACAGTATAAGTATTTTAAGTTTGTCTGTTATTTATCAAAATAAATTTGCGGTTATCATAACATTACCAAAAATTAATTTTAGTTATGTTTTAAATAATTTTGGTACCATGCGCAGAGTCCACAGTGGGACACAACACTCCGTACCATATCACTGTCAATATTTAATAAATTTTGCCGTAATTTCAGAACCGTAGCAGAGTTACAGTGTCGATTACACAAACGTCAAAATTAAAAAATATTGAAAGTCATATTAAGCCGTAGCATAAGTTATTTTAACACATTACATTAAACGACAAAGACATTGCTATAATTGTGCAGTGGCGGCTGATCCATAATGGCTCTAGAGCGCGAACCCTCCAGACGTTCATTGAAACGAAAAACGGTACAAATTATGATGAATTAAAATATTTAAACGTAATTATAGGATATAGGTATCAACTTCTTTTATTACTCTAAAACATTAATTTAATATGGTCGTCGTTCAAAGCAACGTAAATTAAATAGGTACTTTTTCTTGTTCGGGCTACAATTATTGGAGCCCACGCCTTATATGCAGCAGACTATTGTAACGTGACTTTGCAACTCCCACTACGAAATTTTCCTATGCACTTTTAATGTGCGAAAGGGCTTTCGCTGTTATAGTCCATGGTTCCGTACTGATTGATTGGTGGAACGTGTTTTACGTGAAACCGTATATTTGTCGGACTTCGAAAAATGCAAAAAATAATATACAATTTATTTCTAAAAACGAATTCGTAAGACTGTCGTTAAAAGAAAATATTGAAATAAAATCTTTCTATAAGGCCTACTCTAAATTTGGAACTAAATGTGTTTGGCATCGACTTCAAATAGTAATTTTATATAAATAGAAATTTTGTTGTTTATTTGTAAATAAATTAAATCATTATTTTTTACTTTTTAGTGCATTTTATTTAATGTATTTTATTTAAGTTGTTTTTTCTTTGTTAAAAACATTTAATTTTTTTCTTTTTAGTGATACTATCCATAGTGGTGGTTCCCACGTTTATTGTCTTATTCCGATGGAGCCGATAAAACTTCAAAACATTTTGATAGTTACTTATATAATGCCATAATGATATCTGAAAACGTTTATCTTACTTACAAGCATTTTAAGAAATGCAGCTCACCTTAAGCACGGTCTCACGAGACGCCACTGTGTTTGTTGTACACATATTAACGCAAGCAAATTGTTTTAGACGCGATTAAAAACAACGAAGAGAAAGAACAAATATTGATTGATACTGGATACAAGCAAATAGTCAGGATTTTTTGAGCGTTCGTACAATACTTCTAGTATTCTCCCGTTATTCTAATTTGATTACGTAAATAATAGCAATCACATACATTAATATGCCACTTTGCACGCGGGGAGCTTGTAAGTACCGGTCTTTCTAACAAGTGTCGCTAGCTGTAAGTATGGAATAAAGTAATTTGACATATATGTTATTGTATTGTACTGTCATAGTTTCGAAATAACAAAAGTTTCATTTTGTCTAGATAATAGCCTCATAGTGTTATAGTGTTATAGCTTTGTGAATATGTCAAATTACGTGCCGGAAAAAGAGCATACATTGCTTTTCTTATTCATCAAAAGAAAATACATATTGAACGTCATCGTTAGCTGTTAGAAACTTACGGAGAGCATGCTCCAAGCATAAAAACATCTAAGACGTGGTTTCGAAAATTTAAAAGTAGTGATTTTAATTTGAAAGACAGTAAACGTTCGTATAGACCAAAACATTTGTGGATGCGTAATTGCAATAATTATTGAACAAAAACCCAACTCAAACTCAAAAACAATTCTAAAAATTGTTAAATATGGCACAAGAAACGATTAGCGACCGCTTACGAGCAATGCTAAAAATCGAAAAACTGGGAATTCAAAAACCATTTGTGAAATGGTGCTTTAACGATACAAAAGGAAGTCATTTTTGCATTGGATTGTGACGAATGATAAAACATAGATTGATTTTAAAAATACAAAACGTAAAAAATCGTGGTTATCGCTTGATCAAACTGGCTCCTCAATTTCAAGACCGGATCGTTTTGGAAAAAAGAATGCTTTGTGTTTGGTGTGGTGTATTATGAATTTGAATGAAACTTGCTGAAGCAGTTAATATTGATCGTTACAAACAACAAGTAATTAGTTTGAACAATCCATTAATTGAAAAACGTTTAGAATGGGTCTGAAGACACAATAAAGTGATTTTGTTGCATGAGAATGCAGCGTCACAGATAGTAAAACCGGTTAAAGACGCATTGAAATTTCTTGGATGGGACGTATTATAGCACCCCCCATACTTTCCACACATGGTCCCGTCCGATGATTACCTTTTTTTATCCGTGGGACACGCGCTGGTTGAGCAGCGCCCATAATAAGTACTACAAGGAAAAAACAAAATCTAAGTTACATGTCAAAAAGAAAGGTTACTTTACTACGACGAAAGCCTGTAAGAATATAATTAATGTTTTATCAAATCTCATTAGAACAAAGTAAAATGGCCGTTGATTAGACAATTTTTAAGCAAATCGTCGAGCACTAGCACGAGGCCTTTAATGCCATGTCGAAATACCGAATGACAATTTCGACTCCCTCCGAAGAAAGTAACCAAACCAAAGGTAATGTCGCCAACTTAAAATGTTATGTTAAAAGTTAGTAGTTTAATTCTCGAGTATAAAAATTTCTCTTCAAGTAAGAAATTTGTCCTACTCTTTCGTCAAAATGTCAAATTTTAGACAGCATATTTAATTTCACTTCCTGTAAGACCATCGACAAGCTCTGTATTTTTACGCTTGGTGCAACCTTCGCCTTTAGATCGCTTCACGCGAATATGCGACTAAATTTGTGAAGGCTAATCGGGGTAAGTTTAATTTGATTCTGTGCTAAATGTCTGTAGCGGATTTTGGTACCCACCACATGTTTACCGTTATCACTGAAGATAACGAACAGGTGGCATAGTTGGAAAACTTCCATGACGTTACGTTATTGAAAACGTTATTTACACCGTCAAGGGTTGGAAACCTTCAGGATTGTACCTCTTATGCGATGAGCTGCTACTATAAATTATTCTGTTAAGTCGGAGGGAAACGCTGCGCATTTGCGATCTCAAATGATTGGATGCTAAAGGGGAAATTTATTTGTGTTAACGTTGTATGATCGTTTGTGTTGGATTTAATATTACTTTTTAGGTAACTCAAGTACGGAATTAGATAATTCTTTACTGGATAAAACCTAACTGTGAGTATTACTATTTCAATTTTTACGGTTTGTACTTTGGTAGTCATGTAGATTATGACCGTACGTGCATATTAGGTTAATAATAAGATCATTTTGTGCTTCACAAACTGATATGCAGGCCGCGTTGAGTCTCTAAGGCTTAAATTGTTTTGTTTGTTTGCGATTTTAAATTTGCGAATATAAATTCATACTTTCTGCTTATGTAAAAGTTTAGACCGACAGGGTCAGCTTATTGTACGGTGTGTTGCCTAGTATACGGCGCAACTTATAATCAATTCGACCCACTTATCAAAGTTTGGGAAAATTTAGATTTATGTATCTTCTTCATAATAAATAAATACATATTCTGTGTTATTACTTTTGCGCTGTTATTTGTTCTTTTCCAGCTACGGATAGAGTTAGACGGTATCTCCCTAGTTTAATCTTTATACGAAATGCATAAATACAGGATGATATAACAAGAAAACCGAAAGTTACAGTACATAGTTTTCATAAAAGTAAATTGAAAATGGTTTATATTATTTTCGACATTTTTGAATATCACAAAAGCATGCTAAACAATAAAACTTTGTGCATTTTTGCCAACAAAACTTAGATTTCGATATCTGCATCTGCTCTACCTTATTTTAGTCTTTATTGCTACTTTCTCGTCACAAATCTACGACAATTATATCTGCTCTTTAAATGTCGTTATGAATAAATCATCTTGAGTTATCTCTGTGCAGAGAGTACTTTACCAAAGATGTTTTTAATAATATCTCAAATGCAAATTTGCGATACAATTTTCTCTTCCATTTGAGTTACGACGATTAGGTTTTTAGTTGGTCAGATAAATCAATGTATACTTTGCTATTGTTATAATCGCAAATAAGAGTGGGTTTATTAGTTTCTTTTTCTTGCTTTTTAACTTTTGTTGTAAATGCTGTTTGGCATCTACTACTTCTCGCTGCTTTAATACAACTATACAATTCTGTTTCGTGGCAATAACCTCGTTTTTTTGAGTCTTTTAGTTGTTATCTCGGTTGGGTTCAATTTTCTATTTTTTGGAACGTACCCACTAGGTATGTTCTTCTGTTGAGAAACTCTTAAGCAAGATATTTGTATAAAAAATGTCAGTGAAGAAAATTCAGCCTTGGTGAAATAACGGCTGCATCAATTGCAATACAAATTTTGTCGGTGCAATTATATTTGGATATTTATTATTTCCACAGAAAACTTTTAAATCATAAGTGTACCCACTTTTGCAACAAGATTTGTGAAGTTTAATACCAAATTTAAACCGTTTATTTTTAATGTATTGTTTGAAAAGCAGGCGTCTTCTAATGGGATTAATGCCTCATCAATTCAAACTTCACGTTCTGGGCAATATACTTTTTTGAATGTATCAGTCAAAAGTTTCAAGAAAGGACTCAATTTTTCCAAACGATCGCTAGCAATTGCATTTTCGTTGTTGCTAGAGTAATTCAAAGCGATTTCTAGACATTTTTTTAGATAATTTGTTTGAATAAAAATGGTTTTTTCTCCAGTAATCTAATTTTATAAAATCTTGCCAAGTCCATCTACAAGCAGAGGAAGAAAAATATTTTTATTTTTTCTAGATTCCATCTATAAACTTGAGATTTTTTGTTGTGCATACCTATTTACTTTGGTAACAACAAGATTGGCTACATATTTATTAAAAAAAATATGTTGAAGAAATCGACAAGATTTTTTTTTTAAACAGGTTTCTGTAATTTTATCTGTAGAATGGATTTGACAACGAGGTCAAAATTGTTTAGAGATGTCACATTATTTCTTCCGTATCGTTGTTATCTTTGTTGTTGCTTTCATCTACATGGCAGTATATGTAGATTACGAGTTTAATAGTATCTGCTACAGAAGATTTTACATTATCTAGTTAAGGAAATTGCTAAGATACTGATAGATTAATTAAAGGTAAAGTCTAACTGCAAATTGTGTGCAAATGAAATTTTTCGGGCGGATCTAAAAATACAGTATCTTAAAAATTATGTTTCATTTCAAAGAAAAACATTTTCAAATTAGAGCGTCAATATTTCGGTTCACTTTCATAGTTATGACTGTATTCATTTGAAGAACAACCTTCAAACAGGTTCACGTTTTTCAGTGATTGTTCTTCATCAGAGATGAAGTCATTGCATAATTTTTGCAGACGTGTTTGACTCCTATTGTATTCGCCACTTATTTTCTATCTTAAAACACTACTACTCATTACAAAGTATCGGAACTCACTAATCTACTTTCGATAAACGTACGAATGTATCAGATCAAAACTTGCAAAAACGTGAAACTGACATGTAACTCACGCGGCCAAAACCACGCTGGCTTTCTGAGAACCAAAGGTTGGTTCTCATTTTGAAAAAGTTTTTTTTTATCAAATGTCGCCAAAATCAATTTCGTTAACAATACACATTTCCAATATACAAATTAGAACAAAATAGATTTGAGCCCAACCGAACAAATGTATGTTGTTTTATTTGGACAATTAACGTATTAACTTTAGGTTGCGCGGGTTTGTTTTCACCGCAAACATTTCTAAAATATAGTTTATTTTGATAACAAATGGTGTCAGCACATTGTTTAGAGATTTTTTTGCAAGCAGTCACGTATGGAATCGAGATTTATTTCAGTTCTCTTATGGTGAGAGTAAGCATTCTCAGCACCGTGAATATTCAAGCAAAGCATATATGTTGACGACATTGTCTTAGGTGTCGACTTGAAAAAAGTAGATTTCTAAATTCAACTACGTTTAGCAAATTAACTTTTCAGAAATAAATAAGCAATATTTTTTTGTTTCGTTAAATTTTTCTTTATTAAAATTCTTGTTAAAGATTTTATTTTACTATCAAATTTAGAAGTGATTTCCAGAATTTCAAGTATTCCGTGAAACTTTAAATAATATGCTTTGTTTTACATTCTAAACTATTTTTCCCTGTTTATTGTTAAAACTGTGGTGATTTCAAGTTGATTGAGATGAAATTATATTAAAACCAAATTTAAGATTTTAGTATCGATAATTTTAGAATGACCGTTTCAAAGGATTTCATTAAAATGTAACAGGAGATAGAGAGAACCCATAGCGGCACCCAAAACTTATTTGTAAAACTTATTATCAAATTAGAAGTAAGTGGATGATAAACATTTGTCAATAAAGAACTAAACTCAAATCTTTGCTATGGTGAGACATAATTTAAAAAAAAATACTTTGGTAGAAAGTGAAGTGACATCATATCCTGTGGCTAGACCTTTATAGTTTCTAAACTTACCTGTAAATGCATAGAATATATTGGATACATATTTGGCTAGCTTGTAAGTAAGAGATTTGATAGTACTGACGATAGGTCAAGGAGATATATTTTGTATGTAGATCTTGGGAATTTGTATATACAAGCTTGTTTAGAATGTAAAGAGGTAAATTAATGTTTTGTTTGAGGAAGCAGATTAGAAAATTTTATGATTTGACTGATCTTACGTTCAAGTTTCGAAATGAAATTTTGAGTTAAAAGAGACAGGATAGAATGGATTTATTTTACGTATTTGGTTTAGTTCAAAACAACAGTAACGTTTCCTATATTGGCTGGAAAAACGACAATATCGGAATTCTTACGACGAATTTTCAAGGCTAATTCTTTTGATTTTGAAATTTTGCTAGTGTGAATGCGAATGGGATCTGATAAGGTGTTTTCTAGAAGGCTTCTATAGCCGAAATTTGAATAAGCAAACGACCATCTAACAAAGACCTATTACAGAGTTAGGTAATCGACTTGTAAGCGAATGCAAATTCTAAACGTTATGACTCAAGGTTAGTTACAATCGAAAAATGGTGTGTGTCTAATAAACGAGTAACAACCGTGTAACCGTCGTTTAAAATAAATGATTGCTTGTTGGATTATTCTCGTGAAGGACCCGGTATTTGAACTGACGTTATTCATTTCATGTATTTTGAATTTTTTTAAATGGATTTTAGATTGATTTTACTAAGTTATTTTACGTTTTTAAGTTCTTAATAATTCAAAGTTGTTGATAAGGTTTTGTATTTTGTTGGGCCGTGAATCATCTGTGATTATGTTAGTTTGACAATTTCTTTGTTTGATCAAAATTGCAGTGGTAATTTATGTTTCCCTTCTGAGATGTAATTGTAATTAAATATATTTTACCCGTTTGTTTATTTTAAGTTGGTTTAAAAGTTCTTTGTTTTAAGTGCATTCTCGATGCAGTCGTACTTGATTCCTTTGAGTTAATATTTTGTCAATTTGACACTTTTAGGCAGAAATAAGTGCCGTAGTCAAATACTGAGATTGTGACGTTATTTGATCTGTTTGCCTCCTTGTCGCACTTCTTAATGAGATTTGTTTTCTTTCTTGGAGTTTCGAACACAGCCATTGGGAAAATGGTAATCGAATAACGTTATATATATATATGTGAATTTGGTGATAAATGAAAGTCGGTTAGCAGTCGTCAATATGCTTGAATAAGATAGTTTGTTAGTTGGTTTTGGGGTGGAAATCTCATCCCCTTTAAAGAAAGTAATGCCGCGGAAGTAGTATGCCAAACGCGTGAATTTTTAGTGCAGTTAGTGGAGTGTTGTTACTCGTAATTCGTAAAATTAACGGTTTTAAGAGAATTTCACGCGCTTTCAGTTTTACGTTATGACATGTAGAACCGTGTTCGTCTAGTGTTACGACGCGGCTATATCTTCGCCTTGGTGGCGGCTCTTAAGAACTTCCCGTTGGTACATAGTCCTCTGGGGATACCTACCAACGTTTCTTCCCGTATACAGCTGGCAACCCAGGATCAACCACAAGTTCTTTCCTGGACTTACGACAATTCAAGGTATTTATTTTGTACCCATTATTTAAATGTGGTGAAATTTTTGGTTACGCGTTAGTGTTTTCAAAACTTTGGGTTTTAAGTAAAATCAGAAATGTAGCGAATTAATGAATGTAACGACAATGTTATTAATAATTGATTATTGTCAGTATTTGTGAAAACTATGTGACAAAATTTCGTTGAATTAAAGATTTGTTTGACGTTTGCAGTGAAAATTTATTATTAAAAATGTTCATCCTGGCTTAATAATAGATGAATTATTTTCTTTCATATTTAAGTAATTTCTATGTAATGCACACACGGCCGTGAATTAGGTAATTAAGATTTGCCAGTGTTCTTATCTTTTATTTCTTTAAAATTTTGGTTTGTTTTATTTTATTTTTTTTGCATTTATTCAATTAACTTTAATTTGTGTTCTTAATTTAATTTTGGTTTTAACTTTCATGTTTACTTACATTTTTTTTTGGTTCATTTTGTTAACTTGCGTTAACTTCAATAGTTTTTATGTTTTGAGTGTGCAAATAAATGTTAAATACTAGTTCAATTGTAAACAAGCTTTTAATTCCGCTGGCCTCCGTGTTATGTAAATTTTTAGATTATTTCAGATTATAGTGAGATACACTCTATTAAGGTAAGTCCATTTAGAGTGTATCCTTCAGGAGCGGGCTTGTGGTTGGCAAGGGCCAGAACTCCATTAAGCTATACTCCTTCCTAGCGCCCTTTGATATTGACTTTTTGATTTTATACTTTCGTCAAGTTTTCCAAATCAATCACGAAATTTTGAATATAACCCCCGTTTTCACTGAGCACCGGCATAACACCGTTTATGTTACTCTATTTCAGGCAAGTGTCTTTGTTTCTTCTTTTGCATGTAACAACCGGGAACCAAAATATGGTTAGTTTGAAATCGTGGTCACGATTGAAGTTATAGAAATTGTTACAAGCGTTTGGTATTACGAACCTTGCACGGCCAAACTCACAATAGTCGGTGAGAGGGTAGGTTCACAAAAAAATATATAAAAGATGTTTGAGGGCGCCAGAGCTTATCAAAAAGTCATACTTCTGTCTCCTCACAACAGAATGGTGTAGAACTTGTAACAATTCGAAGATTCGTAATCCCTCTACTCAGCTGTTCGAGTAGCCCAAACTGGTTCGTAGGAAATAATAAGCACACAAAAAAAGAATTAACAACTTTAATCGCCCTCAGTCTATTATTAACAGTTATCACAGTTGAAGTTGTATTAAGTAACAGTCATTACATCCCACAGTTGGAGTTATTAAAGACTAGAAAAAGTTTACATTAAATCTTTATAACGGTATTAACGTTTGAGTTCGGAATAGTCAATTTAGAGAATTATAGAAACAAGAAAAGTTAAGATCTCGATGCCTACAACATCGGCAACCCACCACACACAATTATAAACAACCGAGGTACATGTTTTTCAACTACATACAATATGCGAAACATTGATTCACTGATGTTAAATACCCTAATGGTAGCTACGCGTTATACTTATTTACTAACGTTAAATTGAAATCCCACAGTTCGTGAGTAATTGTACGTGAACACGATATCTAAAGTAAATTCAAAGCACTCACCCGACATTCAGTATCCACTAGCCCGAAGAAAAACGTTTTTCTTCTTTAGTGGCCTGCAATAAAAGATTAATACGAATCGTGTCACAATCCCCAACTCACAAAGATAGCTAAAACAATTTTACATTAAATAATTCATGAAATATATCTCAAAAGTAAACAAAACGTGCATCGACTACTGTATGTAGTGAGAATCGAAAATAGGTGGTTATTAATATGATTAACGTCGTGTCATCCACGTGTAGGATAAGTTTGCCCAGGACGGCTACGCAAGACCCCAATTGCGCGGCTTGAAAATCGCCTTCTGCTAGCGCTCGAGTACGGCAACGTGATGCCTTATTTAGTAGTAGTTTACGATATCCATTTATCGAGAAAGTAACAGGTGCGAAATGAAGGAACGCAAAATGGCTGTCAAAAGGAAGACGAATTACAAACGAGTTTATACTAAAGACGACTTTAGCTTACCCTGTAACGCCTTAAAAAAATTAGGTAATTAAATAATTATAAATGGTTTTCCATTATTTCCCCGATGGTAACGGATATATAACAATATTCACTAGTTACAGACCATTTTACATCATTCACGTGTGACGACTTTCTACCAAATGACATCTAATGCGAAAAGGATCGTTAGCGGGCGTCAAAACCCGAATCTAATTTTACGTCGAAAACACATAGGCGTACCTAATGAAAATTTTGACAGTAACAAAATGTTTGATGATATGCTTTTTTGAATCTTCCTATTGAAGAAAGGGGATTTTGCGATCAGTTTCATCAATGTAGACTAAATCACATAAATAAGGAATTTGGCATACACCTTTAGATGAAAGTATAGAAATTTTGTGCTTAAAAGAAGAAAGAATCTGAACGATTTTAATTGTTTAGTTAAATATGGGTTTACGTAACTATTGTTGAATAAGGTTCTAGTAAGACGGAGTTTCGAGTCTAGATTCTTGAGTTAGCAAATAAAAAAGTGTTATGAACTAAGGATTAAAAAACAGAATGCGCGCGATACATTTTCAATTTGCCATTATAGTGTCGTGCGATTAAAAGTTTTTTCGCAATACAAAAACATTTTTGCCGACAATATACGTAAATTTAGAATTGAACATTTATTGCGCCGTGCTATTATTAAATGCAATTAAGATTTCTAATGTTTTTTTTAGTATTTATTAGTATTTAGTACTATATCGTTTATTTAGTAATTTATTGAAACGAAAACAAAAAATATAATTTATTACAATTATTTACATTTTTACATTTACATTTACATTTTAAAATGTTATTGCGTTACACTGGCTTTGCAGTGATTTATTTATACCCGCACGTGCTTTTTTTTGAGAGTCTATTTTCTTAGTTTACTTTTTATATTTTTATCTTATTGAGGACTAGAATATTCTATCTGTTTCGGTAATCGCCTCGAATGTTTTGGGAACGTTTCAGTATTATGTAAGAAACAAATAATATAACTGTAAAATATAAAAGACACATATTAAGTGCATATTTTTAGTGTTATTTGTCCATATTTCAAGTGTTCTTACTGCGTAACTATCCAAAGCTCAAATTGACAGTACACATTTGTGTCGGAAATCGCTTATAGTGTGCAGTCAAAGTACTATTTTTTCAACACGAGCACTAAAAATTTGAGAAAATTTTGTTTTACTTAAAAACTCAATTATTAAAAAACCAAACAGTAAAATAAATATTCTAAATTAAAATATAAAAATTGTACGTCAGAAACTTTCATTAGGAAGTATTTTACATATCCATATATAAACAAAAATAAATACAAAACTTAAACTTTCTGTGAAGTCAGATGAATTAATTTCTAATATATATTTTAACTTTTTTTTATCAACGTTTATCGCATACGATACGCCGGTTATATTAATTTAAATATGTAAATTTTCACATTTATGTAAGTTTACGTAACCTTAATTTTTTTTTCTTTATTATTTACGCGCAGTAACCAAAGTGTAAATAATCTACTAATAATAAAAAAGGAAAAATTAACAGTACATAACAAAAATCCTGGAAGTAAATAATAGTATTTAATAAAAACAGGTATTTCTTCCCTCACATTTCCGTCCGACGTCTTCCCTTCTTTCATTGTCTAGGCTGGTAATTAGTAAGTCACTGACGATTAACCACGATGGACTCATTCGTCTAACGATATTATGATTATCCTTGACAGGACGAAGGAACAAGATTAAGAAAGCCTCTTATTAGCTTTCGAATAGAATCACTAAGATAAATGAAGTCGTTATTTAATATTTACAAACAAATATAAAATTAATGAAAATTATTAGAATATTTTAATTTCTGTTATTGCAAATTACACTGTAAACGTAGTGCATCAAGGTTTGTTTGATTGTGAGGGTTGTGGTGCTTCTATATGTTCATATTGAATTTCTGTTGCGGTTAATGACTACTTCACTGAAGAGGTTTGAATATGATTGTGTCTTCATTTGTTTACTAACTTCAATGGTTCACAGCCCACATATAAAAAACGAAGCTTTTTGCACCAACTTCGAAAGTAAATAATTTAGATTAAGACATATTGATGTTAATGTATTTGTAGAATATGGAACTGTAATAACTCGGCTATTTCTCATCTAAAACTCTTGGTTCTTAAAGTTGAGCGCGATATTTGTCAAAATATTTGCCATTAATCAAGATAATCTAGCCGCGTTCACTCAGACTTGTGTAAGAAAACAAATAAAGTTGGAAACTTGTTTTTGCTACGTACGTACTTATAATGATTAAAACATCACACGTCTTGGATAATTAAATATGGCGAGTTCTACATTTAACGATGACATCTCTTTACATTAGAGACAGGAAGCTTGTATAAATATTAGAATGTAAAGAAGATTTAAAAATAAGCTCGTTGGAGATTTTCCCAATTAAGAAGTTTCGGACGCTTTTAAGCTCGATTTTTTGCTTCAGTAATTCTTAATACGATTGTTGCTTGTGAGTTATTAATTATAAAAAAAAATTACAACAGCTTATTTTTTTTACTAATGTATTCGGCGATTGATTTTAAAAAAATCTTTACTTTTTTATCTCTACAACGTTGTAAATTTAGTCGTTTAATGCTCAAACTCGAATAATTTTATTTTTAACGTTTTTAGGTATACGTAAAAGTAAATAAATCTATTTTAAACTGTAATCTATGTTTTATGAAGGTGGTATCCATTTTTGTAAAACATATTTTCATATAGTACTAAAAATCAAATAAGAGTAAAGTAGTGGGCGGTTTGGTTCAAGTTACATTGACACGAGTAAAATTTTAAACCTCGCCGCGCGTACAATTTGAAAAATAAAATTTTTTAAAGAATTTATTGAAGCATGGTAAATTTATATTCAACGATTATACAAATACAATATGCAATTTAACATATGAACAATTCATAAATACAAGTGATAACAAATTAACAAAAAAAAATATTTTAATACCACACATATCTTCCTCCGTTGCATTAGAACTTTCTAATCTTAAATTTATAACTTTTTTTTTCACTACGCCTTTTAAATTTTTGAAAAACATTGGGACGTTGTGCTTATTAAAGGAAGTCATGCGAGAAAGGCTGAATCTATCCGGTTGACTGATTGATTTCTCTTCGAAAAAACTTGAACCCAGTTTCCCACTGCTGATTTTGAGGCTGTCCGTGAGTCTGGAACTTTCTTGTTATTTGCAATTGCTAGTTAAAAAGCCTGTATATCATCCTCGCTCAACATGCAATATATTCCGTATATCGTCATAATGTGGATTTGAAGATTTGAAATTTTACCGCAGTTTTCCAAATTGACCCGCTTTCGGAAACAAAAGTGACAGCTTTCTTCATTTCGTCTGCTGTAAAATTGACAGTTTTCCTATTTTTGCCTTTTGTGGCATCTGAAATTACGGCAAAATTCAATAAATATCGAGTCGGACAGTAATATGGTACGGAGTGTTGTGTCCCACTGTGGATTCAGCGCATGGTACAAAGATTATTTGAAAAATAATTAAAATTAATTTTTGGTAATGTTATGATAGCCGCAAATTTATCTTGATAAATAACAGACAAACTTAAAATACTTACACTGTCAGTAAATCGACGCACCCCTTCAAAATTTTTATCCGAATGTCGTTGTAAATGCAACTTTTACAGTTGGTAAAGTGATAAATGTTTATAATGACCGCGTTCTTGGGATCTTCCGCCAATGTAGTTATCATCATCGGCTACGGTCGGAAGAACCGAATGCAACAGGTTCTGATTTACCAATGTAAAAATTGCGGAAAATTTGAAAGATGTCCTACTGTGTCCCACTGTGTACTACTCTCCCCTGTTTGATTTTCTTGTGAAACTTTTTCTTTTTCTGTTGTATGCTTCTCTAAACTCGTTTCCGATTTTTTTTTGGTTTCTCGATTGAGTATCCAAAAGTAGTCGGCTAACATATTGACATCCCATTTTCCTTAGTAACGTCTTAAAATCACCGACATCCTGGTGAAATCTTTTTTCGTTTCTTACTCTAGTTTTTTTCAAGTTTATAGAAAAATAGTCAGTATGAGAATGTAAAAAATGCAATCTTGCATCCTTGAGCTTCATATGCTGCCAGCATGCGTTTTACAATAATTTTGTAGTTAAGCATCCCTCAAAAACTTGTGCATTACATTTTTTAAAGAGTCTCATGCTTCTTTTTCAACCAATCAACTTTTCGATTTAAAAACTGACTTTAACTTCTTTTTAAGACTTTTTATATTTATACGTTATCTTGATCCAGAACATTCCATCTTCTTTGACAAACATCAGGTGCGAAGTTTACTTGGTTTGTGCACTTATTATGGACGCTTTGTGCTCGAATTTGCCCATATTGCCAATTTTTTGACGAAACTGACAAATTTGGGCACAAATTTATAATACGTGCACAACTTAAGCAAAATTTGGACCTAAAGTTGTCGATTAGTTTTAGCCTTGCTTTTACTTCATTTTTAGATACGACGTGGTCAATGTATTGCACTTCTTTCTTAAATACGTGGCACTTCTTTGGGCTCAGTTTTAGATTTGCTCTACGTAGTCGTTGAAACACTTTCTCCAGTTTGTTCAAATGTTCTTTAAACGACTTTCCAATTACAATCGCGTCGTCTAAATAAACAAGACACGTCTTCTAAGTCCTTACAAGATGGTCTCCATCAAACGCTCGAACGTTGCAAAAACGTTACACAAGCCGAAAAGCATAACAGTAAAATGCAACTAACCGTTTCCAATTATAAACGCTGTCTTTTCGCGGTCCTTAGTTTCCAATTCTACCTGCCAGTAACTAATTGTCAAACGCAGAAAACTACTTGTATCTTGATAGGGTATATACAGTATCGTCAATTCTCAGTAAATGGTAGCTGTCTTTCTTGGTATTTAAAGATTTAATCACACCATTTTTCTCCATATCCGTAATTATTTGTTCGATTGCTTCTCTTTTTGCCAAACGAAGTTGGCATGGATGTTGCCGAGCGTCTTTGGTATAAACTTTGTAATTTACTAAGTCAGGTCTCTCCATCTTGATTCGGCTGGATCAACGCTTTAACTTTAGGCAGCTGATGTTGGCTGAGGTTTTGACACTTTAAGGTAAGAATTTTTAATATGTGGTGTGGGCACTTCTTCCATGACGTAGCTTTACTAGAATTCACGTATTTAACAATTTGAGATACTGGCGTACATTGACCTTGTACTATCATCTTTTTCATTCATTCAGTCAACAAATCACCCTCCATCGGTTTGATAACACAAATGTAGCCTTTTCTGAGATTTCTATTTAAGCGTCGTATCACCATGCTTCCAATGAAAATAAATTTCTTAACCATCAAGATATCGTTTTCATATCTAAATGGTGATGGTCGAGTACTCCATTTCGAAAACAAATAGTCATTTTGCTTGTCCGGGAGTAGAAATTTCTTTGCCTGTCGCCGCACCGTTTGAAGTCGTACTGTTACTAGTCTTTATCGCTCTTGTGTCAACCAGTAACAGTAACAGCGGAGTTTATGACCGTGTTGATGCGATACTTGTTATGCTGCTACAAACTACAAAGCATGCACTAAAGCGTCATTCAACGTTGAATAGCCAATTGATCCAAGAAAGTATCTGCTGCTGTAGGATACCCATGTCATGTCAACCTGGCGATGTCTGCTTCAAACTCTTAAACACTTTCCGCAGGTTTCTAAACACGACTTTTTATTTGGACTTTCAGCATCTCTATACTTTATTTCTAAACGTGAAATTAAGAGTTAGTAATTTCTTTGGAAGTAGTCAGGAACAGTCTGAAAAGTTATAAACGTTTCTCCACGTAAGGCTACTATTAAAAACGTTGTTTTCTGTTTGTTACTTTAACCAGTCGTTATAGCTGCGACTTCAAACTGTTTGTGGTAGGTTGACCATGAAACTTTACCATCAAAATTTAAAAGTACAACTTTAAACTTGTTCATTATTAAATCTTTGCTCCTGACACGTCCTTCGCCGCGACAATTAATTCCATTTAGTCTTTTTTTAGCAGTTTGATTTTGTCTTCTACTGCTTCGATCTTGTTATTCATAGAATCACATAATTATTCTTTTAAATTTAACATATCTGCTTGAATTTCTTCTTGAACTATTTTAATTTGGTTTTTTAAATTCGTTCGTTTTTTTTAACTCCTAGAATTGTCTAACAAATTGTTTTCTATTTTCTGAATATTTTCTAATACTTTTATTTTAATTTTGGCAAAACTTTTCTTTATTTTTTTAAAAATTGTTGTCTATTTTTTTATATATTAATTCGAGAATCTTAAATGGTATTGAATTTACTTTCACCGCTTGCAAACGAGTTACCGACATAAACTGTGACACAAATTAAAAGTTTAATAAAACATACCGTCACTTGTAAACTGCATAACACTAATTTTTAATAACGAACGATCGTTGATAATTAAACGATTACTTTATACCTACTGATAAAAATAGATTCAATGAACTAAGTTTATAAACACACGCCAAACGCAAGATAACCACTTGTTTGTTTAACAACGTAGCACAACGTTTTATCAACGGTTTGATATGACGGATTCACCCCATACCTGACACCAATGTAACGAATTTTAAAACTAATTTATTTAAAGTAACTATTTATGTACACGATTTAAAAACTAATTTTTAATCTAATAAACACTAAGTAATTTATGTTTAACTGTTACTCGATATTTATAAACACTATCCAATAAGTTGCATTTTTGTTTATTTTATTAATACGTTCTTTTTTACACGACATTGTATTTGTTTAAACCCACACGTGCACTTTATTTATTTAAACCGATACAACATTCTTCGAACTTTTCAAGTTGAAAACTGATTCCAACATCTTTCTAATACTTGTTATATTCTTACGTTATCTGGATGCAAAACATTTCATCTTTTTCGACCATCGCTTTAAAGTTTTTAGATACTTTGGGAACGTTTCAGTATTCTGTTTTAAAGCTCTTTATAAACCCATGAACATTATGGGCCCGAGATGATTGCGGTTTTCTGTTTTTTAGCCTTAATTCTAGTATTTGGGCTGCATTTTTTGAAAAAATTAAGTCTTTTTTTAGGTCGTTGCGTTCACTTTGAGAATAAAGTTGAGATCTTTCCTTAACAGAAAAATCTGTACTAGATTCTTTCTGGAAAGTTAATTCGTCTGAGTTCTCTAATTCACTTAGGATGTCATCTAAATTAAAAGGTGGTTGTGGAACTGGTATTTCAGAACCATGGGACACTGGACGAATAGTTAGCGTAAGATATTTTCATTTTATTTTTTGTATTAAATCTTGTCACATATGCCGAACGGAAGTAGTAGTCGATAGTGTATTTCTGTTTACGCGCCATATCATAGGAATACCAAAACGAAATGAAATTGTTTTACTTTTAACCACAAACGAAGATCTTCCTCGCATCTTCTAAAAACCTTATGAGTAGACCTTGTTTTGTCTTGATCTCCGACTTTTGATTTGAAATACACAAAATAAATTTTCTTCGCAAACTCACTTTAGTTTTTTGTTGACTTTTTACTGAGTATTCGCCACATACATAACAAAAAAAAATTACACAACCTCTGCAAGGCATATTCCAAAAATAAAACAACAATTAAAGTATCGTTTGATTGCTGCATATGAACTGAGTGTGGTATTAGATTACCAGTGAAATACTTAAATTATTTAGCTTGTTGAAACATAATCTATTTTAACAGCAGATTGTTTATATTTATTCCTAGTAACACAGATAGCAAGCCTAAACATGCTCAACCTTAACAGTAATACTACTCGCTATCAACTTGTTATTAACTATTTTATCTACCAATCCCTACCACTACTTTCTTGAACCATTAATATTTTTTTTTTAATTATTGCCAAGTTAAGCTATAATTTATACAATTAACTTGAGAAGACTTAGTTTTAGGGCCATTTTTTAAAATAAAAAACCGAATACTAAATATATAGTTGATTCGAAATTTTTAGGCTAAATACAAAGACCTGTGTTATAAACGCATCTTAATTATACTATAAATACATTATAGTTTTTATTTTTATACACAAATTTAGTTTTTTAAACTGGCCTCGTGTTTTAACCAATCCACGCGAAGGTCAAACTTTCCCTATACCTTCCTTTGCTTTACTTTTAGCTGATAGTATCAAAGTATACATACTACTTATGATAATAGTTGTGCAAAAAATCTTATGTTTATGTGTAAGTGTCACATGCTTTGACTGTTAATCAAGAAATAATCTATAAACATATGATGTAAAGATATTTTAAGTTCATTATGTGAGTATTAAAACCAGTATTATTCAAAGCTTATAAATTTATTTGTCAAACAAGAAAACCAGAAGTTTTTAAGTTATTAGCATAGATAAAAATAGACACAGTTTGATAACATTGTTAACTTTGAGCGGATGCCATTACAGATAAGCTTTTGTCAACAATCGATTTCAGTAATTTATTATTGTCTTTCTAGTAGGTTATGAAAAGTGTCATGTCCTATTTTAATTTTTAAAAATACCGTTTCTTGAATAATGCCACAATGTTGTACTAAAGATTCTAAAGTTTTTTCAAACTTTGGTTAGTTAGTAGTAAGTATCACGTGACTTACTCAGCTGACTTATACGTTTTAGACTAATTTTTATAACACTCAAATCAAAACGTTTACAAGAAATTAAAGCAAACAAGTAAATAGATAATGTTCTCACTTTAAAAATGTCAGATTCGATGGTAAAAAAGACATCAACTCTTGCATACATTATACAATGTTTTGACAGGTATGTGTTGATTATAGCATATTGAAGTCTAAATTGTATTTTTTTTTTAAATAATTTGGTACGTTATTGGAAACACATTTTAATGCTCAGTACTATATTGGATATACGCTTTTTTTTAACCAAAAGTTTTTACTAAACTTCACTACAAAAAAAAAGATTACATAAACTTTTTTTTATTGTGATTGCAGCTATTGCTTTTTATATTGACTAGTGAAATGGTTATGTTTGTTTATAGTAACACTAACACATATGTTTCACCTGTTGGTTTTACTTTGGTTTTACCATGAAATGACGCATATAAATTTTAATGGAAAACATAAAAATGGTAAATGGTCAAGCTCTAAGTTCAATAGGAAAACATCCGCTTCACAACCGACCCGAAGTGCATTTACTGATCCCAACTTATACTTAGGTTTTTTTTCAAAAAAATATCAATTGAAACATGTTGAATCACATCACTGAACAAACATTTATTATGTAAGAAAATGCAATTGTTACAAAACAATTATGAAACAACGTTTAACAAATTTGTTCTAGTTGATTATTGCGTCGATTTTCATAATCACATTTTTTCATAGTTTTGCTATGATTTTCCTGGGAAAAATCATGCAACGGTCACATTTAGCTCTAGTTTTGATTGAGATGTTTCTGGTTGTTTTACCCCATTGCCAATATTCAGTATAATGCAATATGCCGTTTTATGTACTTAAGAAGTCTTTCTATTCAACGCTTAGCAATTTATGTATTAATGGTTTTATCAATTTAGTTCCAAGCTCTTCCATAAACAGACATCCCATGAATGTTTTACCTTTTTCATAATTGTTTGATTTAGTTGTAAAGAGAATATATGAATTAATCGTAGCAACATCCACAACATGGCAAAATAACACTAATAGTGTTACGAGAACATGTATATTCTACTACGATTTGATCGAGAGCATCATGCAACAGCAATTTTACACTTATTGTAGTCAAGGATGATTTGGGGTTTATATCTTGTTATTTGATCTTAATTATTCACATTGCAGTGCTAGATTGATAGTAAAACAACGCTTTTATTTTCTTTGGGAACGTATAAGATCATCATGGCATTTTCGGCAAAAATCGCTAAAGTTAAACCATCGGGTTCATATTTTGCCTGAGTAATGCGTATTTAAAAGCCAGCGATAATAAAATTATCCCAAACCTTTTACCATATCTATCACAATTATTTTGCCATGTTCTTTGTACGGTGCGTTGTTAATCATTTCAATATAATATTGCATTCTCACATACGTAATGTTTAGATTTTGACAAGGGACAATTTCTACGATACATAACAAGTTTTTCATCAATACATTCTTTGCCATTAGGTGTATATGGTTTTTGCAACTAAAAGCAAACATATGGAATCTATTTTCAAAACCTAACAATTTACTTGTATTACGGCGTTCTGGTCGAGTATCAATATTATAAAATTTTATAAACCGTAAAATATTTTTTATCCTAGTGCATAGCATTCTTGCAGGAAAAACTTATTGCAATGCAGGATTTTTGTGACTCCAAAGTCCATTATAGGTTGTCTGCAGGCTTGGACAAAACCACTAATGACCACAAGACTTAACAATGCTTTTAATTCTGTGCGAGATACTGTAACCCATCCGTTCTTTTAGGGAGACACTTTTGCGATTTGTTGCTCTATTAATAGTAATTAAAATTTTGTCGCTTATAAGTAAATCGCCACCCGTAATATTCTTACTATAACTTGTAACGTGCACTTGACTGAATTAATTATTTTAAAATGGAACTATAACATATGAAGTTACAAATTAAAAAGGAATGACACACTGCAAATTAAGCCCTGAACTTGAATAATCTGAACGTTAATTGATACATAGACTAATTGTGATAACAAACAAACGTATACTCCGTCACAGTACATACGGTCGTTATCAAAATGTGATAAAAAAGCAAAAGGTATATCATCCCTTGCTAATACTAGTAAAGGTGCAACCATTTCTAAAAGCTGAATATAAATCAACAAGTGTTGGTATCACAAATAGGACTAATTCGGTTACAAATAATTCTGAAACACGACGTGCAATAAACTTCCAAATTTCCAGATTTCTAGTTAATTTTAAATTTATTGCGCGTGCATCGATATATGCCCGAATTTAGTAGGTAGTAGTAAATGCTAGAAACAACGAAAAAAAAATTAAATCTAACCGCAAAATGTAAAAGTGCATCATACCTTGGCGATTCTTCCTACAAGCAACGATTTTTGCCAAAACAATGATATGGCCCAAGATTTCTTAAAAAAAGCTTCGCCGAACATTTAAATTTACATGTGTTTACTATGCATTCTGTGTGTGAAATATCGAACGCGTGAATTCGTCGTCTTCTAACAGAATTATTATTTTTTGACTACTAGGTTTCGTCTTTGGTATAAATAGTATTTGTTAAAACACTGCTTTTGTTTTTAAAAGCTTCAGTAGAACTATCATTTTTTTGATCTTTGAAATGCAATTAGTCCCATCTTCGTCTTCTGACAATTAGAGTATATCGGAAATGTCGTCGAATCTATCGTTGACTAATTGTTCAAGTTCGGTTTGAGTAAAATACTTGCGCGACATGGTGTCTCTACTATCAAAACGTGTAAAGAAAGACAATATATGCATTATAAAATAATATGGAGTTATATTGGATCAATGACCAGATGGGTCAAGTGTAGAATGAGAATATATACCCGAAACCCGTTCCCATTTTTTTTTTGGATGGTCTCGCCTTGTACGAAATAAAACCGGGTTTTAGGACTAACCGGGTTTAAACCCGGTATGTAGGTTATTCCTAATGTCATTAATTCGTTAGCATTACAAAATTTAATTTGCTTAATTGAGCGTATCTGGAACAGTATGGGCAGGTGATTGTAAGATTTACCCTATCCCCCACAGTCGCTTTTTGACGCCATACAGGTAGTATGGTATGAATCTCACTAAGAAAAACTTGATAATCTTATTTCCAGGCGTGTCAATGAGTGCATAGCGCAGTATTGGGTCCCCACTCATTACCAATTTTACTCCAGATCTACCTGCGCGATTGAATTCAAATTGATATCATTCACGTATCTTAACATAACAAACTTGAATACAAAATATACTCTGTGAGTGTGCCAGTTGTTTGGGATACAGTAACTCGGGGAAATTCACTGCCTGCTGGAATCAATGCCACAAAGAGTGAGGGAGTGTGAAACCAATAGGAGGCACAGTAGAACCAATGACTAAAACGTAGTCAAAACTCTAAACTCTCAATGGTCAGAATTGCCTAAGTAAACATCATTAACCCAAACACTATTGTCTGGAGCTTATAAAAGTACAGTTATAACTGTTATAACAAAGAATATAAAAAAAAGTTTATAGTTATTGTAACGAGTATTTGACACGCTGCCAGAAAAGTGAAAGGACTGAACAACTTTTCTCTAAACAAAACGCTCAGTGGTTAAACCAAGAACAGTTTTTGCTTCCGTCAGGTCAGGAAAATGCTGACGAAAGTGTTCTATCAACATTTAGACCAAAAGTTTTATTTGTAGAAAGTAGTGAGCGAAGTTGCCGTCGGAAGACTAAAGGACTCGTCAAAAAGCCGATCTGGCCAAAAAACTTGCGCTGTTTAAATGAGCCTACGACTAGCAGGTAAAACAGATGCAGCAAAAGTTATTATTAAAGCTGTACAAACAACTGTGCTGCTAGTTTAAAAAATTAGAAAATTCTGAAAACTAAGAGGCAAAAATGCTATCGTTCCATATTCATCAGATAAACCGTTATCATTATATATAGACGCAAAACTGACTAAAATATTTCAAACTCAGACTACATGCAATAGAACAACACGCCGACATATATACCAGTTATCAGCTTATAAGACGGTCAAAAAACAGTGTTATCCAGGTAAAGAACACATTACAATCATTATGTCTTAGAAATTGCCAAAATCAATAGAAACAGTGAGTTAGTGCTGATATCAAAACGGGGATATGATGGCAGTACAGAACACAATGATTTTAATCAAAAATCTGAAGAAAATGTAGCATATAGTTTTTGTTTATTACTTCATTTGTTCCATTGCAATTATATAGACTAAATGCACCAAAAAATTATTTTATTGAACAATACACGTTTATCATTTGTTCGTTATTGTATACCGATTAAGATACAATATACCAAAGAAACAAAGATGTGTTTGTAGGATTTATAGATTATACGAAAGCTTTTGACAGAATTCGTCACCCGAAACTGTTAGAAATGCTACAAGAAATAAATCTAGACCATCAAGATATACAAATTATAAAAAACTTATACTGGAAACAAACGGCACATGTACGCATTTCAGAAGGAGTTACCGAACAAATAAACATCAAGCGTGGAGTGAGACAAGGATGCGTCTTGTCACCTCTATTGTTTAACGTTTACTCCAAAACTATATTGAAAGAAGCATTAGAGGAAAGCACCGAGGATATTAAAGTTAATGGCATCTTAACAAAAACTTGAGATATGCCGATGATTCCATACTCATAGCAGAAACAGAAGAAGAATTATAAAAATTGTTTAACCCAGCATATGAAACTAGCAAATCCTATGGTTTAGACATGAAGCTTAAAAAAATAAAGTACATGGTAATTACCAAAAAACTCTCAAGGCTAACAGGAATAATAATCTGCAATAAAATATTAGAGAAAACGACTACCTACAAGAATTTGGGTACTATTATCAGTAATGAGGGAAGACAACAAAAATAAATACGTAGTCCCATCGGACAAGCAAGGTTTGCATTTAACAAGCTAAAACTAATGTTAACCAACCGCAATATTTTACTACAGCTCAGGAAAAGATGTTACGTGTTCTCATCATCAATGCCTTTGAAATGTGGGCTTACAGACGCATGTTGAATGTATTTTGGGTTGACAAAGTGACTAAGGACGAGATTCTAAATAGAATGAAATACTCTCTGGAAATTATGACGATAATTAAAAGAAGAAAAAAGGAATATCTCGGTCACGTGATGAGAGGGAAAAAATATAAATTGATACAATTAATACTACAAGGTCATATAGAAGGTAAAAGAAGTCCTGGCCGCAGAAAAACATAGTGGCTAAAAAATCTCCGCAATTGGTATCAAAAATCGACAACAACCTTATTGGTCGCTAACATCCGTTAGGATAGGCACTGCAAGAAGAAGAAGATACCAAAGAAACCACAGAGTTATCGCAGACTGAAATGGTTTACGTTGAGACTCATATGAAAAAGCTTGTTAATAGACAAAAAAAAATTATTTATTAGATAGTTTTAGCTATGATCGATGAAAGATTTGTAACGCAGTTACATCCACGATTTCATCTCAAAAGTGCTACGTATCTGGAACAAAACCAACAAAAATGAATAACATCGACACAGTTATAAAACGGGAAGTTGATGTTACATGCTGGGATTTGCTTCTTTGAATGGTTATTGCACATTTTTACCTTCCTGATTTTAAAAAATAACGAACGCGGAAAAGTGTCAACTAAACTTGTAAATTGGGGAAACTAAAAATTTAAAACCAATTCCAGAGTGAGCTTGGATCGTTCGTGGGTCAAGTAAGACCTGAAAGTAGTGGCACCTTAAATGACGGTAACACGGCAGCTCCAATAATAGGTTTTGATAAAAAAAAATTAACATTTGAATGCCGAAGTATTTGACAAATAAACATTAGACACAGCGAAACAATATGTGGAACAATATCTTTGGTACTAGATGCCCGCTAGTGTCCATAAATTTTTTTAATTCATAGAGCGCATATTATTGCAAATGCGTCTCTGCCAATTGGACAACTTTTCGAATAAGCACAAAAATCTAGAAATAAGGACTTAAAGTTATTTAAAAGAAGCCATACCAGAAACGTTTCGAGAAAAGCAACAAATGAAAATTTACCTAACCTTTCAGCGCTGGCGTGTCTGTTTCTGGATTTTACCGATTTTGGTATTCTTCAAGGTTGTTTTAAAGATTATCCTTTAAAAATTACAAGGGGATTGCTGCAGTCGTGTGTATTCTAAAAAAGATTGCGGAGTGAGAGTCCGCGGCCAGTAACGCATATACACTTTTTGTAATTTAATACTTGAAATTGTAATTATTGAAATTTGCACAAGGTAAGTCACCTTCAAATTGTAAGCTGGAATATACATATAAACATATTATAAATATATTACTCTGCAATGTCCTACGAACAAGAGCACGAGCGACTGCATAAACTGCTATTAGAGTCCTTGAACGAGGATGATGAAAATGAAGTTGAAGTTATCAATGATTGTCATGAAGATGACGATGAAGAGGATATAGTAGAAGCACAAGAATTGGATTCTGATACAGATCAGGACATTTCTGAAGATGAGGTAGAAAAACCTGTTCTAGAAAAACATTTTTTATTGATAAAGATGGATCCAAGTGGTCAAAACATGATCCTCTATACGAGAAATCGTTCAGAGAATATTATTACACGTTTACCTGGTCTTAAAGCAGCTATAAAGAACTTGAAAAGTGCTTCTCAAATTTGGAAATATTTTATTGACTATGACATGCTTAGAATATACAAACAAAAACATTGAAAGATATAAACAAAATTACGCCAGTGAAAGAAACTGACATACATGAGATTGAAGCCCTAATTAATTTACTCTATTTGGTAGGAGTACTAAAGTCAAGTCGTCTAAATCTGGACGAATTATGGAACAACAAGGGGACTGGTGTTGAACAATTTCGTCTCACCATGTCTAAATTTCGTTTTTATGGTCTTGTTGCGACATTTGCGATTTAATGACATCGATACACGTGTGGAGAGCAAAACATAGACAAAATGGTCCTAATAAAAGACATATTTGATTTATTTGTCGTAAAATGTAAATCTGCGTATACACCATTTCAAAATGTTACGATAGATGAAAAATTCGAAGCGTTTCGCCAATACATTCCCAGCAAGCCGAATAAGTATGGGCTAAAAATTTATGCAATGGTAGACTCAAAGACTTTTTACGCACGCAATCTGGAGGTGTATGCCGGCAAACAACCAGAAGGACCTTATTTCTTGGATAATTCCCCTTTGGTGCTGGTTCAAAGACTAGTTGAACCAATAAGACATTCAAACAGAAACGTAACATGTGATAATTGACTTACCAGTCTCCCATTGGTACGCACTTTGTATACGAATTACACAATTACATTTTTGGGAACCATTAGAAAAAACAAGCGAGAGTTACCGTTAGAAATCTCAAATCCAACCCAAAGACCAGTAGGTACAACCATGTTTGCATTTGACAAAAATGTAACATTGGTGTCGTATATCCCAAAAAAGAAGAAAATGTATTACTGATATCAAGTCTTTATTACGACAGTAAGATTGACGAAGCAACAGGAAAACCTGAAATGATTATTGATTATAATGAGTCTAAGGTCTAATTGTGCGAGAAATACACAAAGATGGCCAATGGTAATCTTTTATTCTATTCTTAATGTGGCTGGGGTGAATTCCATGGTACTGTTTTTTCTAGAAAACCCTGACCAATGAATAATGCGTAGAAGACAATTTTTGCATATTTTGGTTTCCGAATTGACTGACAATTATCTCCGTCCTAGAGCGATCCAAACCAACATTCCCAAAACGATTACGGCCAGACTGAAAGAAATACTACAAATTGAAAATCCGCAACCTCTTGCAAATTCTGGAAATACACTAGGCCGTTCCTGCTATTGCGACAGGAAAAAAAATTGTCCAACACGATTTTCTTGCAAAACATGCGGCAAGTTTATGTGTCTCGAATATCTAACCTGTGTATGTACAGAATGCTACTCCCAACAACTATTATTTCAAGCACTAGAATATGGTTTACTTAGTTTTTAGTTACGTTATTCGTTTTGTTCTCATATTATTACAACATTCAATGTATTGGAGTCCCATGCAAAGTAATAATAAAAAATTGATTTTGTTTTTATTTTTTAATCATAGAAATACCAAATATAACATTGTTCACAAATGATCCCAAAAAAATTGCGTGCGGAGTCACAGTCTGCTGCCAGTGACGTTGTCACAGTCTCAGCGCGCCAGCGCCGAAAGGTTAATCTAACGCTAATTCATCAAGGAAAACTTTGAATAGTGATGTTTTGGAATTGCTAGCTCTACCAGAACCTGACGAAGAGATCTGTTAAGAACATTGTCGGACGAAGACGTTAGTGCTTCTCATGAAAGTGACGACAGTGTGTTATATTAAATTATTATTATTCATGTGTTCTTTGTATTTGTATATTTGTTGTTATAAAATCACATGTTTAACAAAAATCTTATGTTTTGCTGATTTCATTTTGTTTTAACCTCATTAACCACCCCTTCTTACAACAATCTCAGTAAAACACCCTTTTTTATGTTTTATTAATTTTTTTAATTATTTTTCTCATAACAATTACTTATCTTCTCACAATTTGATAACTTTCAGAATTCTGGCTACGTTCTTGGGTTATTGGTTCCACTATGAGTGGGAGCTTGGTTCATTGAAACCTTTTGGATTTTTCCTGACTTTGTAGTTTGTTTTTTCTTGTTCTATGTTTTTTTGCTGTAAATTTTTTGTTTTTATTTTGTACATTTTTAAGTGCTTTTTTGTAACACTTCTGCATATCTTGTTAGCATTGGTTAAAATTTAATTTTGAATCTTGAGTAAGTTTTTTACAATTCAAAATTATTCTGTCAACAAAAATAAAATCTTCTTATGTGTCTTATTGACGTGATTGAATTGTAAAGTTTCTTATTATTATTAAAACTAATTTATTTTTACTTATACTAAAAACATGTTCACGTTTGAACTAACCGAACTAATTAAATCTAAGGAAATTTAATAAAAACACTTACACTATAATTTATGTATAACCGTTGTATAACACACTTACACGAGATAAGTCCGCGGATAACTATTTAACACTTATTGTTTGTTTACACTAAAGTCACATACAAGGTTATACACCGTAGAATTATCTCACACGCGTTAACTACTTATTTATTTAGACATGAATAATCTTCTTAACACTGCTGTCTTCGAATTACGGGAAATAACTGACCTGCGATTCTGTAAACATTCAAGAAGTCTCTACATTCTTTCGTGAACGTTCTAGACGTGGATAAAAAGTACAGGAACGTTCTCGAAATTTACAAAAACTTCGCGAATGTTTCAGTATTAATTTATTTAATTTAACAAAGAAGTGATCGAAATATTCTTGGAAACAGTACTCGCTAACACTTTTTTACAAACTTGAACAAACTCTAATGAATTAAAAATTATAATAATAATATTGTTTTTTATTTAAAAACTATTTCATGTAAGACATCTATTGGCAGCTGAATAAAAATTGTATTTTTGAATGATGTTAGTGAAATCGACCCTTAGTAACGTAATTCAACAGTAACGTCTAAAACTGTTTATTTATTGTGACTAATTCTACTCAAAATACGTTTCTTTAATAAAATAAAAATGTGTTAGTAATTATATTTTTGTTAAAATTAAGTGGCAACCATTAAAAAAAGATAGAGTAGAAATTAATTTTAAATCGATTCTACTTTACCTACCACTAAGACGTTTAAAAAAGTTTTCCCAAGATGATAAGATGTTAGTATAACCTCAAATGCGCAACGAACCAGCGAAGAATCTTTTTTATAACATAATTTAATAATTTCCCCTCGACTCCGCGGAACGGCAGCCACGGATCTGCACCGGAGGGTTATACAAATTCTATCTCGCTTCTCTGAATCAAATGCGACACTAAAAAGAGAGACAGAATGGAAAGATTTATGCTGGCGAAGTACATTATCTTGTAGTCTCAGTCGGCTAATTACAGCCTATGATACCACATTAGCCCCGGGGCGGCGCGGGATGATAACCGGTCCGGATTGGAGATGTATCGCCGCCAGCAAGGCTGAGTGGTTTGCATCCGATCTGAAGACGAAGAACCGCTTTCATGCGGTACAACAACTTTCGCGTTTCTCAAGTTACATCGCTTTCCTGGAAAACCATCTAAAAGTAAATCTAAAATAACTCATTTCGTATTTCATCGTTTAAACTAAAAACGTTAGAACAATTTATCGGTAAATTATTTCTTGACATAAATTTAAAAAAAAAACCTTATATAGGAAATCCCGTAGAGAAATTTACTTCTTCAATAAATTCGTGCAATTTTCTTTACGAAATTAATATTGAATTTAAATTCTTAAAAGCGTCTAGAAGGGAAATCCTCTAAAATCTCTGGTCGTGAATTCTAAATTGGAGGTCATTTCCATCTATTCTGCAGACATGCCAGTGATGTAAGAGGAATGTCTTGTGTTATTTGCGGTCATCTAGCTGTTAAAATTCTTAGCTAGAATAGTTGCGTTGTTCAACAGATTACTGCGGCGGTGTTGAGAAATTGGGTGGAAATGTCTAGTAAATACTTTCTCTTCTAAAATATACGCCCATATTTATAAAGTTAACGCTCAAGTGTAAACGTTTAATCTCGTATTTTTTCCGTTTCATACCTGCTGGCAGCAAGAGGCCACTTTAAATGACAAACGCGAGTGGCTTTTTAAAATTCCTCCCTTTTGTGTACATACACATTCAGCCAGGAGGTTATTAGCGAAACGAAGATGAGAGAATAAAAAAAGAGTAGATTGGGGTGTAAAACAAAAGGAGATCAAGGCAAGCGCCATCCAGTCGGCGTTGATTGCTGCATTATGAAGACACGCAAGAAGGGGGCAATGAGTGCGCTCTAACACCTACTAAAAGAACCTGTTTAAAAAGGCAAGGGGGTGCCGACGATTTTAAGAACAACTGAACTAAGAGGGTGTTTGTTGTTAACGAGATTCACTCTGATCACTGCCTGCTTCTTTTATAAACTCGCTTGTTTTTTTACAAAACGGATTTAGGTACTCCATTTCCCTGAGCTGTCTTTAATGACAACGGTGTTGCACGTGCTATTCTTTTACAGATCGCGATCAATTATAACAGACTTTGTCAAAACGCGAAATTTTGTTTGTGACTTTGTTTTATTGTAAAATGTTATAAACGTTAATCATTGTTGGTGAGTTCGAAAGGACGGTGGAGATTACTAAGGTGGAGAACTCGAACCGTGTCACTTGAAACCAAACAGTTGGGTGTAGGTGTCGGCACTAGATCAAAAGCGCAATAAGGGGTTTATAGGGCGGACAGGGGTATCATTAGCTGCCCGCTGGTCGGTGCTAAGCGTTTGTCGTTTATCACTAGCCACCTTGACTCGCAATTTGTCATCGCTTCTCTGTCTTTCTCTCTCTTTCTACAGACACTATGTATATCGCAAAGTTTACATGGTAGACTTTCCACCTAGAATATTTTGAAATTTACTGCGACTGAGAAAATAACAAGGGTGGTTACACACACCGGAAAGAGAAACAGGCTAGTAACACGTTGAAACTTAAGGAAACCTGGAAAGTAAACAAATGTGATATTACATTACCCTACTCAAATGTGTATTAGATTTGGGGCGCGTGCCAAAAAAATTCGATCTCGTTATGGATTTATAAGTTTAACTTTGTTGTGTTTTCGTTTGTCGTCCTTAAATTTCTTCTTAAAATTTATATTCGAAACGATATTTTTATATTTCCTTTTAATGCAAATTTTTCTAAACTTCATTTCTTACAAAATTATATTAATATCTTACTAAAATTCCGGATCCTAAAAATGTTTTGCGATTTTTAAAGTTTCGTATAATAAATGACGAAGCCTCAAAATAAATGAGCTTTGGGCAACTTGAGGAAATAAGAACATCCTGACCGCAATTTTAGCTACACTTTCTCGCTCGCTAAGATTGCAACGAGATGACCTAACGCTGGCTATAATTTCATTAACAGCTAGATAAATGAGAGAGCCGTAAGTGCCACAAGATGGTAAGGCAACAGCCGGCAGACTTGACCAACAGTACTTTACACAATCACACGAATATAATAACAGAAAACAAGAAATTGCTAAGAGTCTGTCTGAGATGAGTTTCCAAGAAAAGTTTGTATGATACAACCAGTTCGTTTATTAAATATCTAAAATTCGAATATATGTAACATATTGTAGACAAAACGAATCTTCAGTAATTGAAGATATATTTTTCTAAAACTTAATAACGACCGAGTAAGCTTTAATTATTGAATTCTAAACTTTTTATGAAAGCAAAAATAAATTTAAAAAATTTGACTAAAATTTTTTTTAAAAACAAATAAAATAAAAACCGTACGTATCAAAACATTAGTCATTTTTTGGCGGCAGTAAATTGTACTATTAGATAACTTTGAAACACAGTTTCAGACGAACTATGTTGATTTCTCGTGATTAACCTTGAAAGACTTAGCAGTTAAACGTGTTGTTTTAACCGTTTACCTATTTTTGTAACCCTGCTATTAATCCTATTTATATTTTTTGCGGCTGATTATTAACGTTTTCTTTACGTTTTATATACTATTTTAGTATTAACAGTCATTTTACATAATTAAGATATTTTTCCTATTGTGAAAGATGTGCGTTGTTAGTATTTAGTTAATGTTTTTTAATATTTACTTAAGCTTTTGCTTAAGCTTAACTTATTTATGCTCGATTAGAGCTAAGTAACACTTAATTAGTATAGAAACAATTGTTATAACAAATGTTTCTATAGTAATTAAGCATAACTTAAAAAATACGGTGCAATCGGACATTAAAAAAAATATATTATCATGCAAATATAACCCCGTTTTTATCTTTTGTTGTTTTTTCTTTTTTTTTACGTTTAAATAATGTTTTTTTTTGGTACAATTGAAATGTCGTCAATGTAAACAACAAAAAGAGAAAGTTAATGGATAAATTCAATATTTTTTTTTATCTTAGCAACAGTTGCGTATGGTGTTGGTGTTGATATCTGCTCCCCACGTTGTTACGTTTGCTGCGTTGCGCTGTTGCACTTCGGTCTTCTTGGTCTTTTTGTGCACCTCTAATTTTTCAACACCCGTCCTTTTTCATAGCAATTTCTGTTTCGTCTGTTAAGTTTAGAAGGGTAGTCTTGATTTAACAAATGCTGTGGAGTTTCGTTATTCTTCAAACACCCCCAACATAAAGGCTTACTTTGCACTCCCATTTTATGCGTATTGTAAAGAATTTTAATACTAATTTATTTATAACGAAATATTCACACTAACTAATTAAATCTAACTATATTTAAGAAAAACACGTAGACTAATTTATATATGACAATCACTCGAAAAACATTGTAACGTTTATTAAATCAAATTTATTTATTTATACTAAAAATATGTACACGTTTATAACTAACCGAACTAATTAAATCTAAGGATATTTAATAAAAACACACCAATTTATATATAGCACTATCACTTACACGAAGCTAAAGTCCACGAATAACTTTAGTTTAACACTTATTGTTTACTTTAAAGTCACGTACAAGGTTATACTTTGTATATTTATCTCAAACACACGCGTTAATCACTTATTTATTTAGACTTGAATAATCTTCTTAACACTGCCGTCTTAAAATTATTGGAATAACTGTTTGTGCCACGTTTATGCACTTTGGCCAAACGTTCGAGAATTTTCTATATTTTTTGGTAAACGTTCTGGAAATATACAAAAACCTCGCAAAAGTTTTTAAACTTGAGAATAATTTCTCGAACGTTATAATATCAAATCAGTAGATGGTGAAATCTTAGAGAAGGAGAGGATATCATGAAAAGATGGAAAGAGTACTTGGAGGAAACGCTTAATATAAAATAAATAATTACAACAGACCAAATAGAAGACAACAAGAAAATTGCTGAAAACAACGAATACCTAGAAAAAGAGAAGATTACGCAAAACGAAATAACAGAAGCTATAAAGAAACTGAAAAGAAGAAATGCTGCCGGACAGGACGGGATAACAACGTTAATAATAGCATATATAGATGAACACGAGATAGAAATTCTAGTGAATATGTTTAACAAGATCGGGAATAAACAATGTATACCGAAAGATTGGGAAATGGGAATGATTCTACCTGTGCATAAAAAAGGATACAACAGAGAATGTAGAAACTATAGAGGAATTACATTTCTAAGTACTGTGCTAAAAATATATGAGAGAATCTTGGAAAAAAAGGCTACAATTGACTATATAACAACAACTCGAAGAACCGCAGAGCGGTTTTACAAAAGGAAGAGGAGTACAGGAACATATCTATCTACAATGAAACAGTTGATCAAAAACAATAGAAACGATACCATATATGCAGTGTTCATAGATATCAAAAAAGAGTTTGATAGTATCCCAAGAAAAGAAATATGGAGTAGTCTCAGAAAAAGAAGAGTAAACAAAAAACTAAGAAAAGCCATAGCAAACATATACCAAAAAACTAGAAATAAGAACAGGAAAACAGGAAACATGAACTCAGACAAGATTCTAACTAAAGAAGGGCTAAGACAGGGAGGAATCTTCAGCCGAGGCGTTTCTGGGAAGAACCTTATTATAGTCCAAATATGTCAAAATCGAGCTTGCCCCGCCATCTGGTACTTAAAGACATTATCTACAAAATACTGTACTCAGTTCTAGTAAAAACACCATATATACGATTCCAATAACATTTTTTTTATATAGGCGTTTCCATAAAAAGATCACAATTCCAGCGGGTTTCTTGTAAAAACATCATTTGTACATGATTTGTGAGGTTTTTAGTAGAATCAACCGGACTTGTTGTAGTTGTTAGACAGCCATCGACACTGTGAGTGTTTGTGTTTTAATAACCTAATATTTTTGTTCTGAAGACAATATAATGAACACATTAATCAAGATTTACGTAGCTATTACTCTATTAATTGGGCGAAAACAAGCCGAAGAAGATCAACAAAAAAGACAATCAAAAGCGTTAAAGTAAAAGGTTTAGAGCACGTTATCCACAGCGGAAAGAATATTCCTGTGCGAATTCTAGGCGAAGATTGCAAGTAAGTTTGTGATAATTTAATGTAGGTATAATCTGAAATAACAAATTCTTTATTTTTAGATGTAAACGGTTCAAATGCTTTCAAATCATTACACTTGAAGAACGGGAAAATATTCTGGAAAAGTTTAATAATTTGGAAAACAAAAATTAACAAGATAGTCATTTAGCAGGGCCTACAACAATAAACCATATAAGTAGACATTGCCCACGTTCAGAAATTGGCACAAACAAACGACATTGTGCATCTTACTCTTACGTGCGGGTACTGAAACAAAAGTATGTTTAAAGCCTTTTACTAGTATCCACAGCATTGGTTTATCTCGAATAAAGAGAATTCAGTTATCTCTAGTAGAAAAAAGCTGCGCACCAACAGACATAGGAGGAAAACGTAACAACCGTCCCAAAAATTTCAGTAAAGAAGTTATCACCTTAGTCATGCATCACATAACTACATTTTGTCCAATGCAATCGCATTACTCAAAGTGCAAGAACCCGGAGCAGTTGTACAGCATTAACTATGAAGGATATGCATACGATGTTTAACAAAGAATTTTTTATAAATATACCATATAAGATGTACTGGTATGTATTTGAAACGAAATTTAATATTAAGTTTGGATATCCACGTATCAATACATGCGCGGATTGTGACAAATTTCAACATTCTTTAAGCAACCCAGATATTACTGACGAACAGAAACAAAATGTTTTGAGACAAAAGGAACTTCATCAGAGAAAAGCGGATGCATTTCATACTAAAAAACGAGTATATAAAGTAAAAGCTGAAGCAGGAGATATCTGCTTAAGTTTTGACTACATGTCAAATCTGCCTCTTCCACATATTCCATCCAATCTGGTTTTCTTTTTGTGACAACTTTGGTATTACATATTTAGAATTCACGATTTCGAGACAGATCAAGCAGCAATCTAGACTTACTGCAAATCTAAAGCTAAAAAAGAAGTCTCTATACTACACTACGTTAATAACCATGTTATCAGTAGAACCCTTGTTTTATTAAGTGATGGATGTCCTGGTCAAAGAAAAATTATACTATGTTCCATTTCCTTTATATACTTATTCATGTACTGAAGTTATTTGACTCTATCACTTACTTATTTCCAATGCGAGGTCATTCGTATCTGCCCAATGACCAGGACTTTGCACTAATCGAGAAAAAGAAAAGAAAACAAGAACGCGTCAAAACTCAGGGAGAGTGGGACGATGTCATTTTAAGTTCAAGATTAAAATCAAGTCCTTTTGAACTAGTAATGGTTGATTTAAGCACGATGTTCAAAATTAAGACAGCAATGGATAAGGTCTTTCGTACAAATCCTAAGCCAGCAGTTAACATCAAAACTGCTAAGATGATTAAGATTGAGAAAGAAAGTCCGTTTGTGAAAATAATAGATACCTACAGTGGTTTTTGGCGTTCATGCCTAGTAACATCAAATAACATTTCCTTAAAAGCTGCGTATGACAGTGCAGTGGCCATTCGAAAAACCAAACTGGAAAATGTAGAAACTTTTCTTGGATTTTTACACAAACAGAAAATTTTTTGACCAGTTATTTCAAGTTCAAGTTAACAACAATCAAGATGCAAATGCTGGTCACTCTAGGAGAGTTGAAATCGATAGTAATGACAGTGGTTATGAAAATTAAAAGGAAAAAAATACTTTGACAACTATAATTTTATAAAAAATGCATTATAGACAATGTTTGGAAAGTTTTAATTTAGAACCTTTAGTCAATTTCAAATTACAAAATAATGCTAAAAGAAATTATTTTATGTTTCAATATGTTTGTTAAGGCCACAGTGTTTTGTTACTACTCTTGTGAGTTATCTTAATCTTTGTCGACTTATGCATGATACCACAGATTGAGTGTTCAATTTTAGCTCCGTAAGGAATAGTCTTATGTGCCTCATCTCCACAGAGTGTCTCCATCTTCTGCTGCTAGTTTACTGAAGATAATTTCTTCTCCGGTATCGTAGGAGATCCGATATATGTTCCTGTTGTGCCTTTTTCTGCCATTAAGTTTCCTTTTACACTCTACTTCTTTGGTGTTTAGATTAACTGCACTTTTTGGCGAGTTGTCAATGTTTCTAGACTGTGTATGTATGTCATAATTTGGTTGGCTGGTAGAGCTGCTTTTTTGATGCTACAATTTATCATAAGTAGTTTTTTGTATTTTACTAATAACTAATAACACTTGTATCCAAGTACTTAGGTGACAGCATTACTGCTATATATTTTACCATTGTTCAAATCTATTGTCGGTTTTTGTTAAATTACAAGAAACAATTGCTTTCAAAAATATTTATTTATTTTTTGTCAAAATGACGCCTACTAATTTGTTTTTATGATTACTCAACGCAATTGACCAACGAGGTTAAGGTGACAAATTACATTTTTTATAGAACTGAAGCATAATTTTTTTCTCTATTTCGACATGAGAATTAGCGATTCTTACACTAAAATCCGTGTAAGAATAAGCAAATTCTTACACGAATTTTAGCAATCTTAGTTTTTTCAAAGTTGGTATCTCTGCATCGTAAGTTGACGTTACATGAAAAAAAAATCAAAATTATTGGACCTTAACAATTGAAATTCAAATTTTGATGCCAAGATAAAATAGAAATGTCCTATTAATTCAAAGTTATTTACTTATAAAGGTATAAAGAGATAATTTTGTATGAGATTTTAGGTTAACACATAAATTTCAATATGTCAAAGTGTAAATGTTGCCAATTCAATAAAATATAAAACTTTCCCAATGTTCTAACATTAGAATGTCTTCCGGGTTTGGGCCGTGTCATAGTTGCAACCGAAGCTGCCAACGTTTCACCCACTTTCGTAAGGGGCTTCATCAGGGCGTGAGATAAATCGCAAAACTCAAACAAGCAATCGAAATCTACTAAGAACTTCTCAAAAGTTAGGTTATCCACTTGTAAAACAAGCCATAACCTAAACTATGAAAAGGTGAAAAAGAAAACGATAACCTGAAAAAGCAAACGAAAATCTAACAAAGAACCACTACCGAGTTAGGTAATCAACTTGTGAACCAAGCCAGATTCTAAATTCCGTAGAAGTGACTTAGGAAGAAATAGTCTCCGTATTTAAAGGAAAAGGATCGTCACGGATGATTAAGCTCGACCCTGATTGGGTTACGGTTGCTAGGGGGCGTGTTTTTGATAAATGACTAATAACCGGGAACCAAAGAGGGGATAGTTCGAAACCATGATCGCGATTGAAGTTATTGGGGTGTTTGATGATTTCTATGCTTTCTCGCAATTTCCTGTTGAAAAAGAATGGAGATTTGGCAATCAACGAAACATTATCAAAATCTATCTTGTGACCTGTAGTAAAATGATGTTCAGCGACCGCAGACTTGGAAGTATACCTTTTCCTTATACAACGATCATGTTCTGAAATGCGAGTAATGACGGAACGACCGGTTTCACCAATGTAGACTAAACCACAAGAACAAGGAATTTGGTATACACCTTGAGATGAAAGTGTAGGGAATTTGTCTTTGGGAGAAGGAAGAATCTGAGAGATTTTGCCTGTCGAGTTGAATATGGGTTTAATACCATTCTTACGAAGGAGTTTCCCTATTTGATCTGTAACCTTGTGAATGTAGGGTAAAAAGGCCAATTTCGGGTTGGATTCGAGAGTAGAAATGTCCTTAGGTAATCGAGTACGTGGATGTAAACGACGATTAATAACTCTATGAATATCTCGCTTTACATAACCATTGTTCACTAAGGTTCTAGTAAGATGACGGAGTTCTGAGTCTAGATTCTCAGGTTGACAAATAGAAAAGGCACGATGGACCAAAGATTCAATAACAGAACGTTTCTGTGCAGGATGATGATGAGACGAAGCATGAAGGTATCTGTCCGTATGGGTGGGTTTGCGATAAACAGAATGGCCTAGAAGTCCGTCGGGTTTACGAGTCACAAGAACGTCAAGAAATGGAAGAGAACCATTACTTTCGATTTCCATAGTAAATTTGATATCTAAGTGTTGATTGTTAAGATGATCAAGAAACTTAGACAATTCAAGATGACCATGAGACCAAACAATAAACGTGTCGTCAACATATCTAAACCACACTTTAGGTTTTAATATTGATGATTCCAAAGCAACCGTTTCAAAGGATTCCATAAAAATGTTAGCTACAACAGGTGATAGAGGAGAACCCATAGCAGCACCAGAAACTTGTTCGTAAAACTTATTATCAAATTGAAAGTAAGTAGAGGATAGACACTTTTCAATAAGAGGAACCAAACTCAAGTCCTTGCCATGTTGAGACAGAATCTGTTTGATGATAATAAGCGAATCCTTAATAGGAACTTTAGTAAAAAGTGAAGCAACATCAAAGCTCACAAGAAGATCTTGGGGTTCAAGTTTTATAGTTTTTAGACGTTGGATAAAATGCTGAGAGTTGAGGATGTGAGAAGAGGTTTTACCTGTAAACTCGCAAAGAATGTTGGACAAGAACTTGGCTAGCTTGTAAGTAGGAGATTGGATAGTACTAACGATAGGTCGAAAAGGAATACCCTGTTTGTGAATTTTGGGAAGTCCGTAAAACGTAAACGTTGGCAGCTTCGGTTGCAACTATGACACGGCTCAAACCCGGAAGACATTCTAATGTTAGTATAGATTCCGGCCGTGGAAGCCTTCGCTATTACATTTCCCAATGTTGTTTTAAAATTAAAATTATACGAAAAATATTAAATATTGTATCGAAAATAGTATAAAGCACACGTCATAGAATATACAAAATTGAATGCACAGGATGCAACAAATGTTATATAGGTCAAACTAAACAAAAAACCATCAATCGCATTAAAAATCATTAATATGATTGTAAAAACAATAAAGCAGAATCGGCTTTGGCTTTACATCACATCAATACGGGCCATAATTTTGACTTTAGTAATCCTACGATCTTAGATGTGGAACCTAAATTTAATAAAAGACTAATTGCTGAGATGATTTTCATCACCAAACATAACAACAATGTGAATTTTAACACAGACACTAATAACCTCAGTACTGTTTACAATAATTTAATCACAAAAATGTCATGACCTCGAAAAAAATTTTTCACTTATCTTGCATGGCTAACATTTTTACTTTATAATTATTGTTCCTTGATCTTGTTGTGATGTTAGTGAGCTCGTTCTATATTATATTATATATATATTTTATGTTTTTTCCTGTTTTGTGTTCAATGTTAAACTTTTACGACTGTGTTGGCGGACCATCACTACTTGTTTAGTTTTTTGTAAGTAACTTGTCTATTTTATACATTTGATTTGGTTTTTATAAATGTTGTTTGTTTCTGTAAACGATTTGTTTTGTTTTGTTTTAGTTTTTTACAACTAATTATTCGTTATAAAATAGTTTGTTTGTTCACCTGAGTTGTATTTACATTTTGTTAATTTTGTTTTTTTCATTTATTAAACATAGAGGCCTGATGAAGTAGACACACAGGTTCACGAAACGTCTGCAAAAAACACTGTAAGTTGTGTTTTCTTTCGCCATCTCCTACATTTGAAGGATTCAAACACCTTTCTCGAATACATCAATTAGGAGATTAATTAATTTCATCGTGTCGTATATTAGCTTATGTACCACGCATATTTTCGTTTTTAAATCGGATAAAAGAGAGTATTGGAAATCACTACTGTTGACGACAAATTCTCAGTTTGGTAAGTTTTTGTGCTCATATTTTACTTTTTTGCGATTCATTATTATAATTGTCGTTTTTCGACTTATTTCGTGACTGCATAGTAGACGAGGTAATTTGATCGAGTAATATTTATATTTAAATTAAAATTATTCACTTATAACGTTTGTTAGCAATTGAATATAATTAATTGTATTGTGGGTTGCCTAAACAAAAGGGCTTACATCGATATTATAGCTCTAATATTACTATATTTGTCGACAAATCTATAATTGTTATTGGTGTACCTCTTTCTCTGTTGATTTTAACGACTACTCTCTCATGTGTAAAATAAATATATTGTTGTTAGAAGTTGTGTTCAGTCAATTCGTTCGTTTCGGTTATCGACAGGTTTAAACAAGGTCTGTATTGGGTGATATTTACTTGTTTTTAATTTAGTGTAGGATTAGCACACTGAGACTTGCAATCTGCTTGTCGATACAACTTTAGTCGCTTATACCTAAAAATTGCTATTTGTCATACGAGTTTTAATTTTAATAATTACAATAGACCTAAAAAATGATTCTGAACTTTTATCGGACAAAACTTTAAAAGTTCATCCAGGAGCTCTACATCTGAACTGTTGCTGCTTATTTTGTGCTGTTTATATTTGCTTCACTATGTTTTAGTTGTTCTTTTTTAACTTTTTTGACAGTGTTTGGTGTAGCAACATGGCAACAGTTAAGTATCATCAAGTCAACCATAGTTCATTGCTAACAGTCGGCAGCTCAACTCACTCGTTGTGTTCAATACGTTTCTTCATAAATCATAAGGCATTGTAATTTTTATAGTCAACTGCGTGATGTGTAAGAGTTTTATCAAACTGCTGTATATATTCTATTCTTAAAATATTTTAAATGTTTTATTCTACAAAACAATAAATTTGTATAGCAAAGTTTTAAAAACAAAATTTCAAAATAAAATTTAAAAAAATTGATACTGTTTTTGTTTACTTATTGATGATAAAAACAATGCCTTTATAGACATAGCTTTATCTATTTTACAAACTTGTTTTTTAAATTAAAATCGCCAGTCCTAAAAAAAATCTGAAAAAGATATTACCGAAAGTCTTTTTTTTTCAAAGTCGAAATCTGATTATAAAACACAATATAAAAAAATACATTTTGTTTATAAAAAACTTAAATTATTGATGTTCTTTGTTTTAGAACGCATTTACATGTACATGCGTTTAGTTTTCGAATTTTCAAATCTGTTATCTTAATTATTTTGTCGGTCTCTATAGATTCATGTTTAACCTTGATCATATCTTTACAATTTATTATCAAAATTACTACCTACGTTTGTTTATTGTAATAAATAATTGTATTGCTGTTAATATTTAAAATAAATAGTTTATTACAATGATTATGTAAAATTGATATAAAATTTAACAAAAAAACCATTTGATTTAAGCTGAGGTTTTAGTACGTAAATAATTGTAACTTTAGGTAAGAGTAAAACCTTTGCAATCATAGCCTAGAACTTATTTTTCAATGATAATTTAAACTACAGTTTAACTGAATTTTTAATTTTAAAAGGTGATATTATTGAACCAACTAAAATATGACGCAATTTAGTTAAAGCAAAGTTCAAACTGATTTAAAAGAAATTGGCGTGGTCACCAGACGACTTTTCTATAAGGAATTATGAAAGAATGTCTACATATTTTTTTCAAGGTTATGTTGTCATACAATCACCCTGAAGTGATATGTACACGTTTGTATGGAATTCCTAGCATGCTATAATTTTTTTGAAATTTTGTTCTTTGATTTCATAATGATATAACCAAAATATAGCAAATTGAGCTTATGCTATCATATCGACTAACCCCTATATTTGTGCGCCTTAAAATTGCTTTTCCCTTTAGTAAGTCAGTAAAAATTATTATTTTTAACGTATCTTGCTTTCCCTTCAAGATATGGATTTTTTTTCTAAAAAAAATCGTTGCAGGCAAAATTCGAACCTAGATTATATTTCTGAATTCATTTTAAATCATAAATAAAATATCTAATAAACTGTTAATGTTAGAAATTTTTGTTATTTGAAGAAATTGTTAAGAAAAATTATCTCTATAAGAAACTGTAAAAATAATTCGAATAATTTACATACGTACAAAGTTATATAAAAAAAACTGTTAAACATGGCGAATGCACTCACTTTCGGTTTCTTTACCAGACCCATCTTTCGATAGAATATGAAAAACTAGCTTCATACCAAACTTCGAGTTACTAGGACTTTTGGTTCGAGAGTTATCGCGGGTACATCCAAAAATAATGTAAGAAAGATGCAGCACTCCGTATACAAATATACCAACGATATCAACAATAATATCGTTTACTATATTAACCAATACGAAACAAACAATTTGAACTACTTCGATCATTGAACTTCTTTTTATGTATAGGGGAATTCGCTTGTTCAGGTAACAGATCAATGACAAATTTTATTAAAACTTTTGCATTCAATTTCTGTTGCAATAAATTATAAACACAATGTCAAATAAACAAATCTATTTACTAAATGCACAAATTCAGTAACCAACAAATGAAATATAAATCGAACAATTTATAACATATGTACAAAGATTACAAGTTTATATACATGAAAATTAAATCAAATAATTATCATTTAGATAAATAACTGCTACTAAATTTTCTAAATTTAAACTAAGATCAGATCTGTCTTTCACAAGCTTATCAACTAAATTATTTACAAAGTTACGATGCCATTTTATAAAAATCAATTTCGATCTATACGATCGAACAACGAAAAGCAAATTCTACGATGTTTCGTCTTACAACGAAAGCTAAATATTACAATAATATTTACGAATTAGCGATTTCTTTGTCTGACGACAAAGGCTTCTATTTAAATTTTCAAATTCAATATCTACGAAAGCGATGGTGAAGAGATGCAATCAATGTACATCCTTCGAAACTTATACGATCAACGAAATAACGAATTTCATACCTGGTGTATGCAATGGTTTGACAAGGTCAAACATTGAAGTTTCCTTATCGACAATACGATACTCAATGGAAATTTACAACTTCTGCGAGTCTAGAAAGTGTAATTCTTCAATACAATAACTACGATTTGTAGACATAAAAGCGAATTTCATTTATGCTACGACGATATCTCAATTGGGATGCTACTTCCAATTCTAACGAGATTTACGATTTACGAAGTTGGATCGATATTACAATAGGAAGACGACGCCATTTTTTCATAACCAAATGTGCCATGCTTCATTTCAATTTTTGACTAAATATTCGATCCAAATCGATTTTCAAGAAACAAATCTTAAAAGCTATTAACGACAAAACGAAATTACAATAAATTCAACAATTTTAACGAATTCTTACCCTTTTAATTACATTAAGAAGGCTTAAGAGCTAAGTCAACGTGTTGATTTGCGAAAAACATAATTGAAAAAGAACGAACGATTGGTATTCGCGCATGACGATCTTGCGCGACCTACGATATTTAAATTAACTAAAAGTTTCCTAACCATAGGCGTGCTATAAAACGTATGGGTTCGAGCGACAATACAAAATTTCAAAATTAGGCGTTACACAAATAATTAAAAAAAATATAGAGAAAAATTGTTATTTTTAGCGTATCTTGCTTTCCCTTCAAGATATAGAATTTTTTTCTAAAAAAAATCGTCGCAGGTAGGATTCGAACCTAGATTGTTTATGACATTTACTTTAAATTATAAATCAAATATCTAATAAACTGTTAATGCTAGAATTTTTTTTGTTTGAATAAATTGTTAGGAAGAATTATCTCTATAAGAAACTGTAAAAATAATTTGAATAATTTACATACGTACAAAATTATATAAAAAATCTCTTAGAAATGGCAGATACACCCTATTCCGGTTTCTTTACTAGACTCGTCTCTGTTGATAGAACCGAGAGAATATAAAAAGCCAGCTCTAAATCAAATTTCAAGTTACTAGGACTAGGAGAGTTATCGTGAGTACATCGTTACACACATACACAGACACTCAAAATTTTCTTGTATGAATACATTTTTCTGATTCAGGAGACCTTGAAACGTAAAATTATGCAAAAAAAAATTTTTCAATCTCTACTTTCCTTATAGGAAAGTAATTAGATGAAACACTTACTTCATGTTAGCAACTTTATAATATTTAAAAGCAACGTGTATTGTCTAAAACAATGCTGAGTAATGCAATGTTTCCAAATTTAATTACGAAAGTTGACAAACAGAAAAAACTTTTTTGTCTAAACCAAAAAGTATACTCATTTAATCAGTCAAAGAATAAAACAAAAAACATTAAATCTAATAAAACCGATAAGACTCAAGTAGAAATACAATCAACATTTTAGGATAAAGAAAGTCAGCTGCTTAATTTAGTTAAAAAAACAATACAGAAAGCAATCTCGGTAGAGTTGGACCTGAGAAATAGACAAATCACGCGTGTTAAATAAATAATTGTTATCGATTAATATTAAGCTTGACATTAAAAAAAATTATGTTTTATTGTGGCATTTAGCATTGACTGTAGGTATGTTTTTTGCAAAGTAACTATGAGTATAGCATTCACCTAGATTGCCATCGTGAATTACAATACAAAAGGAGATGTTTATTATCACTCCCCATTTCCTAGCATAATTCGATAAAAAGTCTGCTATTTAATGGACGAGATTTTATGTAGTTTACCAACTTGACACATTCTTCCAAAGTCATGTTTAAATTTAAAGGCTTGTTTATGCATACTACAGTGCACCCATACACAATTAATTGCTAATTCTTGAATTTGTTGAAACAAGCCTTTATGACAGCTTGCTATTGCAGTGCTCCGTCGCTACTTAGACCAACACACTGCATCCAATCAATACCGTGACTAGTGACAAAATCATTGGTAGCCTTTAAAATCTCATCTGAGGTCGTTCTTGTCGGCAGCCTTTTACAAAACAATTTTTTTTTGTCTTAGTCAATATATCTGATAAAACACATAAGTGCTTTCATCTATTTGCAAGAAAAAAAACTTGTTTTTTTTTACTTTAGCAACTAGTTCTTCTTCAAAATGTTTCGCGCAATCATCAATTCTTCTTTTAACTGTATGATTTGATAATAGTATTGCCGAAAATAAAGCGTTTTCCTTTATTCCGCAAGTGTTTCTAAGAATTCTACAGTCAATAAAAAATATACAGTCCGCATTATGAAGTTTCATTTAACAAACTATTTGCGACAATTTTTAAAGCGGAAGTATTAATTTTTTCCAGCACTAAGAAGATACCCAGTCTTAGCATATTGTAAGTTTCAAAAGAAGTGAAAGTGAGGTTTTTATTTCACTGGTGAGGAAAGAGTGCATTTTTCATTTTTTTTTAGCAGCAATCAATTTATTTTTCTTATCAGTAAAAAAGTTAATTGGCTTATCAGAGTACTAAGAATGGAGTGTGTTTAAAAGCCGTTTCAACTTTGACGGTTTCATACTTTTATTTGGAAGTGTCTCATTGCAAATAACACATAGCGGCAAATTATTTTGACTGCCGCCGGCAATGAACCCAAAGCGTAAATATTCGTCACAATATTTGCGAGTCCAATTAGCTTTACGCTTGTTATTTTGGCGCTGTATATCTGCTTTAGGGGCTTCAGGCAAAGTATCTTCACGATCATGACGTTCAGCTTTGCTCGTACTTGGTTTATCATCACCATTTAAATTTCTGGTTTTCTTGATTAACCATTTATCTATTTAAAAAAAGGTTGGAAACTTTAATAAAAAGAATTTGTTTTTTGATGATCTATAAGAAAAAGTTGCTATTAATAATAATAACTATTGCCAAATAAAATTTAAAAAAATTAAAGAAAAATTCTTTGTGTTTTTACAATTTTTGCCGCGGCCCAGCTGAATTTTTCTGCAACCCGGTGCCGGATCGCGACCTACACTTTGGGAAACGCTGCACTATACCAAACATACCCTAAACGTGCGATGTCAACTCTCAAAACAAAAAAATATCTGCAATGCCACTTGAGTTTAAACCAGTAATGCAAAACAAAATGTGATCTTTCGTAAAGCAACCAGATAATTGCGATGTAATTGATAGTAGTTAGTCGCAATAAATAGAAAACTTCAAACACAAAAAAAATATGGCGTTTTATGGTGGAAAACACTAACAATTAGTTCCAGAGCAGACACCTTTTGTAATCAAGTTCTAGGGTTTTCTTTTATAATTACTACATTCTAACAAAAAAGTATTGTAGAATGTTGAAAATGTAATCATTTAAAAAAAAATTTGTTGCTTTTTGCAGTATGAAGTTTTGGATTGACACTGACGTCTAAAAGACAACAAAAAACGTCAACTTTACATATACAGATATAATTAAAAATGTCTAAATTATATAACAAAATTTTTTTTGATTTGACCAATTGTTTTTGACTGGGAAAAATCTAAAATAGACAATTACTATAGGCATTGTCGCTGTAAACTCAGTTTTTTATTATCCCCTTTTCTAAGCATTTTTTATAAATATTTTTTTAAGCCGCTACTAATAACTTTTGATTTTATTTTTCAATTGTTTATAAAGCTTTTGTATAATTGATTCCATCTTTCCGTTTTGTTATACCATATTGACATGAATGAATGTTTCTTGCATAACTTGCTTTAATGTTCAACTTGACAAAATTAATATATGGCTTGTTTAATAAAAATTTTTCAATTAATAAGTACAAATTTGATTTTAAAATAGAAGTTAGTCGACTTGTCTCGAATAAAAAATTTGCACGCTCATATAAAAATAAAATTGTAAAAATAAATGTATCGAATACCATTTGGATTCACATAATTCGTAGTGTCACGAACGCAAGGATAAAAGTTTCTTTTTCCCCTAACATTTTTCGATTCCTAAACTCTGACCACAAAACTTATCCACCGGGGCATTTCAATAAACCATTCGTCTACGTCTCCATTTATCATAGAATCCAAAGAACGAACTAAAAATCAAAACAAATATGCAGACATTTCTCGCGCCCTCGCTTCACATTATTGGATTGTCGGAAGTCAGACCGTCCCTTAATACCGGAAGTGGTCGGACGAGAAAGAATGACCGATGATGTCGCTTTTTTTCGGTGTCGCTAAATATCTAAATAAATATTTTTCAAATCGATTTGTTTGTGTTGGGGAGATGATGCGTTCTGATACATTTCTTTTGGAGAAATGTTTTTTTTGTGGTAAATTATGGGAAAAATTGTAATTTAAAAGGAAGTTTTTGAACGTTAAATTGCATAAAACGAAATGGCCGTAGGATTCTCTGGAATGCAAGCAATTTAGTGGACACGACTATGCTTAGTAAGTTGTCTTTAGTATTCTATTCAATCGCGAATGATTCTTGTTCGATAAGGAAAAACTCGTGAGCCAGGAGAGAAATAAAGAGGAATTGGCGTCGTAAATCAGGGGAAGGACCCGCTTGTTTGTTGTTTGTGCGTGCCGATAGTGACATTTCTACAACTCACTGTAATCATGTACCTACTTTACGTTATCTTATCGATTTGTGATAATTGTCGCTATTATCCATACAATTAAAGTTTTTAAACAAGGAATTAGTAAATTTTTTTCACGCAATCGGAATAATTAGGTAAACTAGTATTTTGCCGTTCATCTGGGTACGTGCTAGGAAGGCGCATGTTGTTTCTTTATCAATATCGACACGAAGCATATTTCCAGGAATATATGGGGCAGTGCACGTGCAGTCACTTTTCTCTCCGATAAGGGGTGTTATCGGACTGTTATCGCGGCTTGGTCACGTGTTTACCGTAAGATTGCGGCCCCAGTCTCGTTATTTCATGCAAATCAGGACACAATCGAGTCCTCTGGTCAGCTGCTTAAGAGCAGATGCTGGCGACAATCAAATTTCGTATACGGAAATTCAGCGAGGCAAGGGATTTAACGTTTTCCTCACATTCGTGAGCATGCATGTACGTATTTTATTTAACTTTAATTGCGGATAAATTTAAAACATATATTGCGGCTCGTTCCAAAACAACTTCTGAAATTTGAAGCACTCTAATGAATTAATAATAACAAAGTAATTGTTCTTTAAGGGTCTAAAAGCTTTTCATCAACCGTTTCACGTGACTTCTTATTTCTTAATCTATTACTTTAGACGTCTGCATGTGCTTCGAAATAATTCTCTGTGAAATTCTATATGCCCAACTTATAAACTTCCCGAGTTCTGAAAGTTTGTCATGTTTGATGTAAAAGGAGTTGACATTAAAATTGAAATCGCTCTTCTAGAAAATTTTAACACGATCAAAGATCACTATAAGTCGGTTCGTCTTAGAATGTTTTACAGATCAAATACTCACATATATAAAATAAATCTATGAAATTAATTTAACAAATTGGGAAGCAAGACCAAATTAGGTTTTCTCAAAATTAAATTCAAAAATGGAAAAATTAATCTAATAAGTGTAGCTAATGTATGTAATATTTACTATCTAGGAACTGATAGGTATATAACGGTTTACATTTAATGATGCTTTTAATGAAGCTTTTCACAGTGTAATGGTTTGGATTACGTTTCCCAAACATACCTTATATTTTCTCGATGTAATTGTATTAGTCTAACAAAATAGAAAACTTGCTCTAGGTGTATACCTCATTTATGAAATATAAAAATAAAATCATTTTATCTAAAAACTACTATTCTTATTTACGTGTTAATAAAGTAGGCACAGTTTGGTTATTGTTTATTTGCGATTGTTTTTAAAAAAACAGTTTAATGCCAAAATGCACCATCGTCTTAAAAATGTTATGTATAGGTAGTTAGTATTCGTTTTGAGCTTCAATTCTGATTAGATTTTATAATAATTATTTTAATTGTTGACGTTACTAACACTTCAATAGTTATCAAAAAGAAATTATTATGTGTAGATAACTTGGAGACTGTCCTTTTTGTGCTTTGAACGGCTGAAAAAGTTTTTCTGATTAACACTGTTAGAAAAACTGTAAATTGATTCTTGATTGATGTTTTTTCTGAAAAAAACTTAGTATTACCTCTTACATTGGTCTTTTTGTGAGAAAACTATAAACATTAATTTGATTCATTTTTGTCACACATACAGTATTTAACAGATCTAGTAGTAGCGTAAAGTCGCCGATATTGAACTGGCTCACAAATTGAACCTGTGGGTTTTTGTCCACTTTTATAGAAACTAATGAGGCAAAAGGCAAAGTCTACTGCCAAGTGTGCTAGAGAGATAAAAGACATGAAAAATTATTTCAAAACCCCTTCCGTTTAAATATATTTTTAAAATAGTATTATAATAAGAACGTCATTGTTAAGAGAGGATGTTTCTTATTTTTCAAAAAAAAAATTTTTTTTACCATTTTTTTTTTTATTAAAGGTATACATTTTATTTTACATATTTTGTCAATTAAAACCACATTTTTTAAATTTCAGTATATGCCTACCTGTACCAATCAAAAATCAATTTGAATTTCTATTTTTGATCTAGCCGCTTTCGCAACTTGACACCACCTGCAATATGAGACAACAAAAACGAAACATTGACAAAATTTACCCGGGTATTTAAAAACTAATACATGCATTTCTACGTGTTTTTATTGGTAGAATTTTCGAGTGTAATAATCAGTCATATTTCATTAATATTTTATTTACAAGTATTTATTTTTATAAAAACTGATGAGCTTTAGCTTCATTTTATGATGTCAAAGGTTGTCATCTTTATAAATTCTTTCAATTAAAATATCTTTTTTGGTCCACACTACAAAGTCACAAAAATCGTTTTTAGTTATATGCAATTGCCTCTGAATCGGATAATAATAATTGTGATTGGTTTTAAGTTTAAAATGATGGTTCAAACAAAGTTGTTTTAAATTTGTTATTGCTTCTTGAATGTTAAAATTCTCAGCAGTTTTCAGATACTTTATTTCCACTATACCATTGTTTGAGGTAAGAATTCTATCAGGAGAAGCTGCAAGAAAGCCAAATTCTAGATCGATAAATAAACTGCATGGAATAACTTCTTCTCCTGACTTTTGCTCGTATGTTTTTATCGAATATTCATTAATTTTTCCATAATCAATGGCTTCATTCGTAAAAGGTGTTTGATATAATAATCTTTTTATTATTGGTCTATTTTTTGTGGTTGATTTTCTTTTACAAACTTCACCAAACTTTGATGCGGTCAGTCTATTCTTTCGTTCGGTAAACCATCGGTCATTATCTGATTGTACCATTGTCAGAAATTCTATTTTGTCACGTTCCAGTCTATCTACATTAATTTTCTCTAAGAATTCTAAACTTTCTGTTTCATATTCAGTGATGCTCATATTTGGTTGTTGACTTTCTGAACCATAATCTTTTTTCCCGTCGTTTAGTTCGTTTATACATCTTTTCTTAGGGAATAGTTTTCGTTTTAGTGCAAACTTACGGGTACATTCTGATCTTTTTGTTCTTTTAATTGCTGTTTTCTTTACGAAAACAGATGTGCTTAAACCAGTTACAAACTTCATAGTTTTTGGATGCCACTGTGAGCCATATTAAAAATTTAATCCAGCATTATATGTTTTAAAATTATATTATCCGCGTTTACCTCTATTTACCTGTTTTCCACCACTAAATTTGGCAACTAGGAACATAAAATTCTCGGCTAAATTACTAGTATCATTAATAATCAACTGATCACATTTTCGCAAAAAAAGGTTTCAGACATTTTTTCACCGATTTTATTACAAACAATTTATTCTCAGGTATTGGTTCTGAAGGTTAACTTTTAGAATTACAAAAATACGGTTTACATCCTTTATGAATCGCAAAACATGATATGGAGAATTTCTAACATCATACTTCAAAACTGTTTTTTTTCTTAGCGTTATAAGCAATTGCCTTTCAAACAGTATTTTTAAGTCTCATAATAATTTGTTAACTGTTTTTGATTGAAGGACCTTTACTTTGCGCAATTTAAATAAAGTTTTTATGTAGCATTTCACAACGTGGTTGGCACACTCCCTTTTTTTCACGTTCCTTCCGTAAGCTCCATTATTTTTTTATAAACGCTTGAATCTCCGTCTCCGATAAGAGTTCTATACTATAAATCCATGTATATCACGGCTTGACCCAAACGCTTCCATGATCATATCGAATTTTATTGAAGCAAAAGTCCTATGCCAATTTTTGGAACATTCTTCGTGGTCTGTCGCAAGTTTGTTGTTTTCAAGGTATTGGCATTTAAAACAATATTTATTTCTGACGACAATGTGTAGTAGTTTTTTGGTTTTCAGACCAATTACACATGCAACCCCAGAATTCGCTTAGTATCTATATCCATGGCTTCTGTGAGACCAACCTCCATCAACAATTATTGCAATAAATGGCGTTTTACTATTTTTTGTTACATCACCGCACTAAATAGCTAATCTTCTTTTTTCCTTTCCCGCCTCAATCATTGACCGATACAATACATCTTTTCAACAAGTTCCAAGTCTTTTTTCTATTTTCCTGAATCTACTTTTATTTAAAGATTTTATACCAATCTTCGACATAATTTCCTCTAGATTATTGTGTCCACTGCCATTGTCAAATTGTCAACTTGTTTGACGTAGTCTCCTGTATTTTTTTTATTGGTTCATTTGTAACAATACGTATGTCTTTAGAAAATGGACACTCAAATTTGAGCTTCCACGTGAACGATTTAAAGGAACATTCAATTACTATTCGAGCTCTTTATGTACATTACTTTGTGATATTGTAAACTTGTAATTTCCTTAAAAAAAAATGCTTTCCATCTACAATAAATCTACCAGTAACTGATTTTAGATAGAGATTTAGGCCAAGATTGGGAATTTCTTTTTCGATAATCAAATTATCTTCATTATCTAAACTGTAATCTTTATTGTTTGATTTCAAGGTTTCATAGCTGCCAAAGTCACTTTCTATATTACCGCATTTGATAGTAGGTAAGTTTGAACAAAATGAAAACTCTTGTGTTCCAGAAATGGTAGGTTCATTATGTTCGATATCTTCATCAAATTTATACATTTTATCATTTACATTACTTTTTTCTGAAGAAGCATGGCTACTGCATGCCTCTGCAATGTCACAAACTGCATCATTTATTTTAGCGTGTTTATTTATTTGCCACTGCATAAGTCCTAAATGAACAAGCAGTCTATTTTTGTGGAACCTTTTTTTGTTGAAAGATAGATCAGGTGTACTTTCAGAAGGTGATTGATCCAGAGAATCATCAAAGGATTGTTCCTTCTAGAATGAATTGTGTTACTTTCATGTAGATTTATTGAATTAGTAAAATTATTACTGAAACATAAAATTTAGTAAGTATTTGAAATTTACATGCATCTACTTACTTCTGCCAATTTAATAAGCCTTCATTGATTTTACGTTTTTTCTTTCTATAGCAGCTAAGCCTCAGATGATTTTTTCCTTTGGTGGAATATCTTTTATCACTATCCATATTCGCACAAAGTCAATCAAATACTGGGAACTACTGTGGTGAGATAAGACACACATATTTAATGGTAACTCAACACCAACTGAGTAATCAACGTTGCCAGATAAAGTTATCCAAAATTCCTGAGATTGTACAAAAAAATCGTGAGACATCAGAAATTTGAGCACGTAAAATGTAAATTTGTTTTTTTTATCTTTATAGTCAAATTCAGACTGCAATACAACTGAAATATTTTTTTTTGACTAAAACTAAATTAACAAAAAAACTAATTTGTATCACTATATTATTAATATAAAACAATTATTTTATATCTTTACACTGCCTTGTTGTTGATTTTAAGATGATTCTTAGTTTGACTTTTATTTAGATTTATTTGGGAAAAAATTGTTTCTACATTATCACTGGAGTGTGGAAGACATTCAATCGAGTACCAAAGAAGTAAAGTTTGGAAATTTTGTTTTAGCTAAATTGCAAAGCGTACTTCATTTTTTCAGGAAAATAATGGTTTCATTGTAATAAATTCAAAAATTTGCAGGTATATTGTGTTTCGTTAAACATAATAAATATAATAAGTAGTAATGAGTTTCATTTTTGGTATTTCTTTTTGTTAAGAAAATATAAAAAATGCAGTTTTTTTATAAACTCGTGAGATTTATTACCTTTATCATGAGAACGTGAGATTTAAGACGCTTGCAGCAAACGCAGACTACGTCACAACGCGGCATTTATCAAAGAGAAATATTCAAATCAAAATGCTGTTTGCAAATATTATTGAATTCGCAATACAAAGTATGGATTTTATTCTAGAAATAATTCTCTATTACTTGTATACCTTCGATTTATGTATATTGATTTTCATTACAAAATTAAATTTTGAAAAATGTCTTCTCTAATCTCTAAAACAACAAATATAAAACAGTTTTTAAAACTTTTTAAAAATGAACAGTTTCTTATTAATCTTGAAAAAACTTTTGGGCCGTTTGAAACGCCATCTACTGTTTCTGAAACAGCTTAAGTGTGTAGTTTACTGTTGTGAACCGTAAAAAGTCGCCTAAAACGAATTGGGGTTTAAATTGAGAAACGCTCAAATAATAAAATTTATTCTTAGATGTCAAAATGGTGTAATTACGGAAAACGGACTGTTGAAGATCTCCATATGATTTTGAATACATATTCTGAAGGCAGAAAGAGACTTAACGAGTGTGGTCGAGATTAAGCCATTTTACTTTGTCCAGTCAGGAATATCAATAAATTTGCTAAAGATTTTAAAAAAGCTCTAGGCAGAATTTCCACATTTGGTAATACCGTAGAAAAACCACCGAAGCAGCATATTTTGGAATTTTTGCAATGCCTCTTTAGACTTACGCTACGGAAAAGTAGCATTTCAAATGGCCAAAAGAAATAACCTGACGCATCAGTTCAACATAGAAAAACAAATTGCAAGAAAGAAGTTATCGATTTATGTCAAAACATCAAAATATATCTTTACTTCAGCTCGAGTATACATCATTACATTGGATTCAACAAGAAAAATGTTTACGAATTTTGCGAAAGACACAACATAAACGCGACTGTAATTTTCAATATGGACGAATCAGGGTTATTGACTGTAGCTAAAAAGTGCCAAAAAGTTTTGGTTGGCAAGTCGGTTCGGTTGTAAGTGGAGAACGCGGGGTTAATACATCTATTATGTGTTGTGTCAGTGCTGCGGGATTTTACGTGCTTCCCATGATTATTTTTAAACGGAAAAGAATTACCGAGAAACTTAGCAATGAAGCTCCACCCGACAGTAAAGTTGTTACAACAGATTCTGGTTGTATAACCAGCAAAATTTTTGTGCAAAGGCTACAGTACTTTGTTGATGTGATAAAGCTGAAAAAGAAAAAAACGGTCAGCAAACGTTTGATGGCAGAGTCATTTCATAGTGTAAATTTACTATGTATAATTAATAACTGTAGATAGCTATAACGGCGGTGAAACGTAAAATGTTGATTTTACACCCGCAAATTTTAAAATAGCTTTGAATAAAACTACGGGATAAAACCAAAACGTAAAGGACATTGGGAGTCGTTTTATTCAAAGTTATTTTGAAATTCGCGGGTGTAAAATCAACTTTCAACGTTTTACCGCCGTTATAGCTATCTACAGTGAAAAAAAGGTCTTACTCCTACTAGTGTACACATTGGAAAAACTTGGATGCTCTCCTCATTGTTTCTGGCAATGAAATTGTTGCTATGCTGCAGTCACCGGGTCATACAACTCATCGTCTCCAACCATTGGATTGTTTATTTTTCAAACCTTTGGAAGTATATTACACGCAAGCTATGGAACAGTGGTTAAGGTTGAATGTGGGCCATACAGTTATACAATATCAAGTTGCGGAGCTATTAAGTGAAGCTTATGGACAGGCAACTACTGTAGAAAACGCCAACAAGGGTTTTTGATCATCTGAGGTTTGGCCGCTGAATAGATATGTTTCAATTTGAAAATGTTCTCACCGATACTGAACCTCTTAGTGGAGACAGAATTGAAGAAGCCCACATAACCCAGAAAAACAAAAGGTTATTTGTGCTTTTAGTAAAACTCGGAAACTGTTCCACTCTTTTGAACAAGTGTTCCATTTACTTCTAGCAGTTCAGTATCACTATTACTATCTGTGAGCTCCATTACCAAAACAAGTCAATTGCGACCCAAAGAAAAGAAAAAGAGTGACTTAGAAGGCTGCAGAGTTGACGGGTAGGCCTTACAAGGACACACTTGAAGCAAAAAATACTACAAGTAAAGCACGAAAGAAAAGCTCTAAAGCTAACAACAGCTCGCACCAAAAGACAAAAAGAGTCATAGTACTGTAAAGAATGTGAAATGATGGTAGAAGATAATATGATGTATGAGCTGCAAAGTCTAGGTGCATTTCAAACGTGCTTCCGTCGGTCCATGCAAGAAAAAGTTTTATTGCTTTACGTGCGTTTAACTTTACTTACCTGAAACACGTTATATTATTTTGTTGGGGGAGAATTTTTTGGTTTTGTTTTAGTTGCAAAAAGAATTTAAATTATGTTAGGGGGTACAGGTGCAGAATTATTTTCTTTTTGTGTGTTTATGTTTATTTCTTGTTTACATTGCGGTATTATAATGTGTTAAATATGAATGTTATGACTTTTTGTTATTTGAAAGCAAGCATTTGATGTAGGTTCAATTTCGGGTACTAATGGTTCAAATTTGGCAACCAGTTTCTTATATTCAATCATTTCTAAGTCCTGGTAATCCAGATCAATTTTTGGCAGAGCTGTTAGGGTTTTTGTGAAAAGTTATTCCAATAATCTAATTAAATTTGTTTTTTTTATTTCTTCATATTCTCCTTTACGTTTGACATCTGCAAGTACTATTGCAACATGTTTCTCATTTGATCAGTTCTCACCTCTTCAAAGAGGCGTCTAGAACAAAGTTTACATCTGTATTTTTGAGTTTTAGATATGAATACGAGTAAGTTGTTTGATTTCTTTGAGTTGATTTACAAAATAGTATCTATTCCATTTACATGTAAATAAGCGGCCTATGATAAATGTCAGCTAATGTCAATCAACGATGTCAATTATGTGATTTATTTATAACAGAAACAAAAAATTTCGTTACCCCTGTTGTACACACAGTTTTTTCTTTTCAATCCAAAATGGAAAGCGTTTTCTAAATTCGTACGGTGATGACGCAGAAATCATCTTACGTGGCAACGACTATAGTTAACTCATTATTGTTTATGCAATTAGAGTGCAAAAGGAAAGCAGTTCAAAAAGAACAGCAAAGCACGCACGGCCATTTTATTAAAAGATATGTTGTTAAAAAAATGAGATTATAAGATATACAACAATTTACTTATTGAGTATCGACCCAATATCTTAATCATTTGATATTGATAACATGCAGAACATAAAGTGTGCCCCATTTACATATTTTCAGCAAAAATGGACTGGTTGATATAAAATCCAAGCCCTACTATAACAGTTTCCAGAAGCAAAATTTTAATAAATCATATTCACATTTTTTTAAATAAATCTGTGCACGTCACTGGATTGAGCACCTCGCATAATGGGCCTGTACAAAATTTTTAAGTAATGACAATTTTGTGGAAGAATTAAAAATGCACACTAGGTACTAATTTATTTTCAAAAATTCATAGTTTATAACAATTTAGTATAGTACAAAAAAATGAAAAGTACATCACAAGAAACAATTAAATTTTTGTAACTTTTACGAAGCATCTTTTTCTCTAATGCACTTGTCATTTCTTTTGCCTATATTCAAAATTGCATTTCGAATTTGCGGTGGAGTAATTTCCACACCAGTACGGATTATTCCAATTTGTATTTCTTGTAGATTTTGGGGTTTTGATTTATACACGTTTTGTTTAAGTAAACCCTAAAGAAAAATCTAGGTGGCCACTTACAGAAAGGACTGTTTCGTCCTATCCAACAGTTTTCAAAATTTTTATTTAGCCAGTTTCTTATCAAACGAGTATTATGAATAGGACATTCATCTAACTGTAACTTCAAATTAACGTGATATCTTAATGATAAATCATCTAATGAGTTCCTAAACTTATTTTCAAACCTAACCGCATTCAAGTTACTGTCAAAGCAAAATAGATCAATTATTCTGTCGCATAGTATTCCACACCAAACTTTAATTTTTTGAGAATATGGTTTCCTTGCATTTATGATGAATTTTGGATTTTGAGCTGACCAGTGACGACAATTTTGACTCGAAACCACTCTTTTTGTGGTAAAAGTGGCTTCGCCGGTGAATACATTTTTTTTTGTTTCAGGCACCTTCTTATAGTCTCTCTGGGTACATGAAGGTCCAAACTAGCCATTCTTATACTATTTTGGGGATTGTCGTTAAAATATTGCAAAATTTGGTTGTTATTTTGAAAACTTTTTGTTCCTATTATACGCGTATTGTAAACTAATAGATAATTGCTAATGTTCAGCAATAGCATGAGTTTCATCAGCCACTTCTTCCTATAGCTCTTAGGGCGCCTAAAGCGTTTGTAAAGCAATGTAGATAGCAAGTTTCTCCGCATCGTTGAAATGATCCGTTGTTGCTTGTATTTTGTAGATCAGACTCTTTATTTAGTCTGAAATTGCTTATAGTTGCTGATTGTTCTTGTTATGTTCAGCCAGAATATTTGATAAATATGCCGAAGGGACAGTAAACTAAGGAAACACTGGCAAAGTTTTATACACGGAAAAAAAGGTTATGCGGAATTGATATGTATCATGCAAAAGGCTGTTGGTTTTGAGTCAAGCCGATGTACGCTTGAATTAAACTTCTATTTTATTAGATTGTCGCTGTAATTGCATTGCAATAAGAGATTTAGTTTAAATTTTAGTACATTTACGTTGAATGTTATTTGAACGTGGTTCAATTTTAGAAAAAAAGCAAATGCTTTAAATATGAAATCGTAATGATTAAATTCAGTATAATATTTCTCTCCGTGTAACATTATCTAATAAACCATAAAACCTAAAATGTTGATATTGGTTATTGCATGAGAAATCTTAATTTATTTTTCTTTTTCTATCTTTTTACGCATAGAACCTACCAATATTACTCAGTGATGAAAGATGAAAGTTAAATATATAAATTATTGCGAATGACAGATATAAATACAGACTGGACATACGTAGTAAGTTTTCTTGGTGCCATTATTTCAAGTTCTGCACCCAGTCAGGTCTTTGATACGTTTTCCATTGACAGGAACATATCTTGCAGATATTTTAGTTGTTAACATTACCGTTAACCGTTTGCAATCCGGATGTCATTTACATCCTGGTTGCAAACTTATACTATCAGATGGGTCTGCCATCAAACGTTGCTAATGATAACTCTTATCATACTTAGATATAAAGCGATAGGGTTTGCCGATGCAATTGTGGAAATTACATTAAAATGTTCTTCTACTGCTGGTGAGCCCCTGAAAAGGCGACACGGCCGTCCAGTAGTTCACTCTGGTGGCATTTGCATAAATGCATTGAAATTGCCTTATCCCCAATGTCCTTACCGTTGTGGTTTTATTCCGCATTTTTATTCAAAATTATTTTGATTTACGCGGGTGAAAAATTAACTTACAACGTTTACCTCCGTTATAGCTCATCTACAGTTATCTATTTATTTCCTCATTCAGTAATTGAGCGGTCTTTGGTGTTGTAGTGTCTTCTAAGTTTCTGGCTGCCAGTGCATTGGTATAATCCACTTTTTCTATTTGCTCTACTTCTCCCATGATAGTTGGTAACAGATTTTTATTAGAACCCCAATTGTCTTCCGTAAAAACGTTCGGGTTCACAGGATAAGTTCCTGTAACTTGGAAACCCTTTTGTACTTTTTCAACTCCGTAACTTCGTAGGGTGATATTTTTTCACCAGGGCTAGATCGCATATATTTCTCTCACTCTGCGTTATAAGCAAATTTTAGCGGACTGTCCAACGACTGTGTTCGGTGCGAAGTATGAGGTGGTATGGTTCCCATTAAAATATTGTTATCCAGTAACAATAGCAGTGAATCGTTCTCTGATGGTTTTACACAATTTTGCTACTACTTTAATCATTCTAAAAACAACTTTTCTGTTATCAAGTCATTATCCAAACTAAAATAAACAGCACCGGGTAGATCATTTTTTTGGACTTGCGGTGCCATTCTCTTCCTACCGTAAATAAGCATTGGAGGGATGGACATAACAGAGGCACTTACAGCACATAGTAAGTTTGTTTTTCTCATCTTTCTTTCCGATCTTGTCAAGAAGCCAACGTTTTTCTCCCTTTTTGGCAAATATTTTGCTGGGGCGTTGCACGGTTGTCATACCCTTCTCGTCGACGTTAAAGATTTGTGTAGACGGGAACGAGTGTTTATCTATCATAGTGTTCAAATTGTTAAAAAACAAGTTTCTTTATTGAAAGCTGTTACTCGATTGACACTCGTTGATTATGGTTTTTTGAGAGAAATTTCAGGATGGCGCTTTATGAAACCTTCCAACCATGTACGAACAAACTTGAATAATTCGCGATAACAGCGTCCTATAACAACAAATTTTGAACTGCAGTGCGGATACGTTACAACGAGTCAGTTCATCATAGTTGTTTTATAAGACGCGCATAGTCCGAAGAAATATTCAAGAACCACCATTACTCCAAGAGCCGAAATCTTTCCAGTTTTTCTTATACCTCTCACAAGCTTTAGACATTCTACCGCTTATATCCGCTAGTGCGTTGCTAGGGCAACATTTGCGAAGCATTTAACTTTCTCTTTCCGGTACCTTTTGCATATGATCATGCCATGATATCACAGTATGTATACAATTGACTGCTACCATATACAACCTTACAATGAGCAATATGCATTCAGAATGTTTTAGCACGATGCGATAAGTAGTGTAAGTAAATAGTTATTTCCGTCGATCGTCTTTTAATAGCAGTATTAACTTATAATAATGTACCAGGAAATAGATCGTTAATGACTACTATTAATCCGCGCCGTGCCCAGATTTTTGTTTCGGAGGGGGTCTCAATAAAACAGATCTGCTAATTCAAATTTAATTAATTACCATTACATTGGCACGGGAAAAGCCCGCCACTGAAAAAACTGTACTAACATATTCGTTTTTAAAACTAAAAAAATCAAATTTCCAGTTCAGTGAATTCACAATACAAAATCAAGCCTTCTAGACTTTTTATGAGCAAATTCGGTTATAACATCATCAGTTGGGATGATGACATCTCTGTGAATTGCCATTAGGGCCAACCCGGTTAGCCTCTCTTGTTCATAAGAATTCCGTAGGTAAGTTTTTAGGCGCCTAAGTGTGGAAAATGACCTTTCCGGGGTACACGTGGTTACTGGTAGAGTCGACAAGATGTTCAACAACATATAAATGTTGGGATACAATTGTTTGTTACACTCTCCGACAGCTTCAATGGCGCAAGAAGGTCGGTCCAAAGGGCTTTTTGCCCTGCCACAACAATTTCCATAGTTGAAATTCGCTTTGTGCCTCGTCTAGTTCCACCAGGTCCTCGTACATCACTAGGTCCTCTCTTGGAAATGGCGTTTCTTTCTCGGAACAGACTGTTGGTATAACAGTGTACATAGCAGCAACCACTTTCTTGTGGTCAGTAAATCTTATTTTGAGCTAGGAAGTTAAGTCTTCTAATAGGGGTATTGCAACAGTTATGCGGTAATACTGTTCGGAGTTACTAGTATTTGGATTAGCGCGATGCTTTTGTGCTGATATCAACCGTGGAAGCTTGATCTCGTCATTGACATTGGCCAATAAATCCTTTGCTTCTGTAAATGAATTTGAAAATTCTTTTTCAATATTGGATCGAATATCTTGAAAGTGCGATATTACGTTCTCAATATGGCCCACAGCTGTTATTAAGTCACACAGAGGTGACTGTAAGACTTTGCATACTGTTAATGCTGCTGCAAATACCTTCGATAAAAAACAGAGTGATACCACGAATTGGCTGGCAAGAGCAGATCTCAGAAAAGAAGAAGCTTTGGTTGAGGTCTCCATATCCAGGTCTGTGCTGAGTTGTTCTAAAGTCTCAATAATAGATTTAAAAATTTGTTTAAATTTTAACAAGCCGTTGTGATTTTCCACCCACCGCCTTTCACACATTGGTGTTAATTTCTGCCATGTTGCATCAGGAAAGCTGGCCCTAATGCGTGCCTGAAGGAAGCTTGTTCGCTTTAGAGATGTTCTCAAAAAATTTCCGATTGCTGTCACAGTTCCTATACAATTTCTTATAGAAGGTACATTACATGAATGACAAAGGACCAAGTTTAAAGAATGAGAGCTGCAATGGACAAACAGAGCTCGAGGAAATGATTTCCCTATTAATGCTTGAACGCCAATAAAAAGAACCGTTCATCACAGCTGCACCATCGTACCCCTGTCCCACCATATTGTTGCAGTCAATGTCAAGGTTTTTCAGGGAAGCTATGATCGTGTCAGCCAATGGTTGTGCGGTTGTATTATCGACTTTTGCAAATCCGAGAAAATCTTCTTTCACCACATAACAAGTTTTGACCTTTTTTGTGTATCTAACACATAGTGAAAGTTTTTTGTGTCCTAAAATATCAGAAGTTTCGTCTACTAAAACGAAGAACACCTTCGCCTTATTTAAACATTTTACAATTTCCTTCTGAATTATTTCCCCGCAAATTGATATCAGATCATTTTGTACCTTAGCGCTCATATATGTCGCGTTCAGAGCAATGTTTTCGCAGTGTTTGAGTAAAGCCAGTTCTTGACGCCTACAAAACTTTATAGTTTCCACAATTCTACTTGCTTTCTTCTCCCTGAGTCAATAACGTTCCTGATATCCAAGTGTTGGTTTTGCATAGTTTTCAAAAAGTTGGAGCCCTTAACCACAGCTTCGTGATGGTATTGTTTCGATTGATGGGATTCGAAATCTTTGATTGCGTGTTTCCATTTGTTATACGGAACTGTCACAAGAGATTTGGAAGCCTGATTGCCTCCTTTTCCTACGGTGTGATGTGAAAAAATTACACAATATTTGCACAGTGCGCCGTCATTTTTCGTATAAACGAGCCACGGGTACATATCAAGCCACTGCTTTTGAAATAGAAGGTTTTTCTTTCCACTTACGCTTACTGGAAATTTGAAATCTTTCTCTGGCGTCCACGGAGTACTCAGCAACTTAAATAATAAAACTATAGTTTCCCAAATCAAAGTGGTAAATTAGTAAGTAGCTTTCTTCAGGTCTTACTTCCCTGATCTCAGTACACGTAGAAAAAGAAGACGATGTGCTTGCCGCAGAGACAATAGGTCTAGCAGATGTGGATGAGTCACTTGCAGTGTTCGTCTTTGGAGCCTTTGTAAAATAGGTAAACAGTGACGCTTGCAATGTAGTACGTTTAGACATCTTGATGATCAATGATCTAAAAAAAATAGTACTATAATAATATATTACATACTAGAAGACTTGTGTCGGTTTGTTTTTAATTTTCCCATGACAAAAAATAAGTTTTGACGAATAAAAGGTAATTTATACTCACCATGAATAAAAAACCGTTGTTTTTTATATTGTATCACGTGTATTACACTGCACAGAGACACAGGTCTTCACTCGTCGAGCACAAAAAGACGAATGACGGCACGCGAAGACAGATAGGTAATAGGCAGCAGCGACAGGGATGGCGAGTTGGGTGGGAATTCGTTGTTGACATGCTGCGTGGTGAAAATACTGAAAAGATTAACATCTTTGAAGTGTTTCTACCTAAAAGTCGATTTTATCTAGTGTTAATCGATTTTATTTCGGCGTGGTCCGGACCCCTGGGCACGGCGTTGCCATTAATTAACGATTTTTTATATCAACCAATGAAATCGTTATCAATTGCTGACTTAACAATATTGCGCGACTACTAGATATAACAACTGGTTAGTTTGTATACTTAAGTTTCCTTATAACTTCACCAATTTTACTAATATACGATCAACGCAAAAACTTTAAAACTAACTTTTTTGTTCATTAGCGACAAATAATCTCATCAATATTAACGCGTTCGCTCGTTGCATTTGCTCACGGCGTTAAAATGTTTTAATTATTAGTTGTTATTATTAATAACCTAACTAACTCAAATAACAAAATTCTTGTAAAAGGATATCTTTTTAATACCATTTCTCGGGTATCAATTAGACATCATTTTGGCCACTTTCTTCATAGAAAATTCCGCATGAAATCGGTATCTATAAACTGTCACTATCATTTTTGAGGTATCAAAATGATACCATCTATAAGAAAGCTGAATGTCATTGTGGTGCCAAAACCATATCACATAACATAATTATTCTATCATTCTGTCAATCAAATTTGTATTAATTAAATATATGCTCCCATGTTGATGACATATTGGAGTACAATATTTTAAACTTTTATATGGTAGTAGACATCGTTTTAAGAAGCATTTAAAGTAATAAAAAAACTGAGGTTATATTTCATCGGACGAACCGGATATTCTTCGTAAGGCTTCGGTGCGTAAAAAAATGCCGCAAATTATGCTGATTAGTTTATAATACCGCCAAAATTAAATGAAATTGTGCCTTAATAATTTTTTTAATGTACACCATTTACCATAAAAAATTATTAATCTGTTCTATGGTGAAACTTTTATGTCTAAAATTACGTCTGTTTACCTTTAATAATTGTTATTATTCCACGACGTTGAATTATTATTTAATTATTTTATTATTGTTATTACGTCTAAAATAATTTATCTTTTTTTACAAATTGTCGTTTGCGTAAAATACACAGTAAATTAAATGGATAACTACAAATATTTGATTCCTGTCCTAGTAGTAAATGAATTGCCATCTTCAGATTAATAATTGCTGAGAAAAATATTATGCAACGTGTGCAAAATGACCAATATGAAAAAGTAACGCTTTCATGAATTTTGTATGAACTAAATTTTGAGAGTGCAAATTTTTGCGTTGAATTTATAGCAGAATGATACATTGACAACGACAGCAGCGTATACAAACCACCAAGCTATCTATTAGCTGTGAAAATCGTACCAATCATTTTGTATCAAAATATTTTCATTAAAGTGACACTCGGATGTCAATAAATTGACACTAATGCTGATTGGGATAGTATTAAAATTTAACAAACAGCGCACTAATGCGAGACTGCCAGATTTATGGCATTAATTATTGCGTCAGAGCTATTCTTCTATTGATATCTTTCTATGTACTTCTATTAGCGTCTAGGTAGCAAAATTCATTGATTTTGTTTAACTATCTTTCTAAATTAATTTTTAGTTTGACTTTTTCTACTTCCATTATAAGTTTCTCAAATTTTTTACATTGTTTATTTTTATGTTATAAATAATTGTTGTCAACAAATTTTAGGTCTTCTCTAACAATGTATTCTGTGTGTCTTATAATCCATTAGCCATTACAGTAAAATATTTGAAAACGTTTTTTTTTAATTATATTTGTTAATTTTTTATATTTTATGCAGCTATTTTTAGATTCTCAGTTTTTTCTTCGCGTGTGTCGGCAACAATATTTAAGTCAAACTTTGAGACTTGGCTGTTTTTCTGTAAGAATAAGTTGTTCTACGGTAGGTAAGTTGCTAGTTTTGTTTTCTAGTTGTTTTGTTTATCCGGTTTTGAGACTAGCAACTGTACTGATGAGTTATTCTACCCACTCCTAAGTGTCGCAAGAGGAGTTAAAAAGATGCTTTTCTAATTAGTAAAAAAACTCAAAAAACTGTTTTTTACCACGAAGATAAAAAATACGTGGTAAATTTTTTCTTCAAATAATAAACCGAAAATTTTATTTTTAATGTGCTGGATCTTTGTAAGCGATTTATCTTTAGGCATTTAATGCAAATTTGGAAAATGGTTATTCTTGGACATACCATAAACATTCGGTGTTTCCTAAGTAGACTAAGTAGACAAAACTAACACTAAAGCAGCAATACAATTGTTTAATCGAATTTTAATCAAACACAAATTTTTAGACATTTACCTACTCTCGTCTAGAATAATTTGACTTATCCTAAAATTATCATTGTTAAACGTTTCATCGCAGCAAAAATTAGTATAATATTTTTAAGGTTTTGGTATATCTATTTGTACTACACACTTTTGTAAAGTATGCATATCTTTCTTTTTTATTGTTTTTTGTTGGTCACATATTTTTGTGTTTTTGTGGATTTTTGAATATTTTTTTAATTTCCAAGATTTACAAGAAACATGTTTAATTTAAAAAATACTGTCAATAAAAAACTGTAACCTGATAAAATGAATATCACAGAAACACACAACATAGTGTTAGACATGCTGTGACTAACTTTCAGAATGCAAGACCTAATTCATTTTGGTTCAAAATTTCATTTTCTGACTAATTTACAATAAAATTCATGGTTTGGTAAATTTGGAAAGCTTTTCTTTCCCGTCTTTACCAATACTGATATTAAGCTCAGTAAAGATTTATTATAATCTGAAAACTACATTGTCCTATTTAAACAAAAAAATTGAGGGTGTACTTTTAATTAAACCGGAAGAACAGTAGTAACAACAAAAATTCCATCAAATGCATCACTGAGTCATTACAGTAATCTGCACGGTTTTATCAATACCATCATTTCTGTTTTAAAGATATTTGCTTAGGTCTGTACAATATGTACAGTGATACATAGTGATAATTTTATAAAAATTTAACCATCACTCATAAGATACTCAAATCTTTACAGTTTAGTTTTTTTAGTACAATTTCTTGTTTCTTTAATTTATTTTGTGTTACATTGTACTCATTATCTCAATTTTATAAATCGCTATTTTAAAGTGTACTAAATAAATCATGTTTCAACAATTAATCTTTTTTTTATTATCATATTTTATTCTACAGATCTTTTATGGTTTTAATTGCAAAAAAATATGACCCAATTTAAGATTTTTTTAAATAAATTATTTTGCAACGACAAAGATTAACGTGTTAATTATAAAACAAAAACACACATCTGAATAAAAAAGCTAAAGCATAGAATTATTATCTACAAGTTTCATTCGATTCAACTTATAATTTGCTAATTAAAACTTTCACGTAAAATAATATAAAAGCTTGATACGATATGAAATAAATTTTCAATAACTAGATTCAAAATTTTAGTCTAACAACCTCTACAATAATTTTATTCTGTCTTTACGATAATATTTGTTATGCAAAATTATTTATAATGCTGAAGATAATACATGCTGTATTGTGGCGAATTTTAGTTTGTCAATGCAACTTGCAGGAATATTTGTCTTATTTTTTATGCAAAAAAAAATTGAATATTGATTTTAAGTTTCAATTAATTTAAAAAGGTGGCGTTTTTTTCGTAATGCGTCTTGCAGCATTCTTCGTTGTCATAAGTAACTAATATTCAATTTTAGTATTTTCATTCCCTTATCGTTGTGAGGGTGAGACCGTCTGTCGCGCACTAACCTTACATTATTCATGAAAACAGTAACGTAGTCCACATTTATATCTCGTAAGAACTTCTCTTTATGCGGCAGTAATACAGGAAGGATATCACTATCAATCATACGTGGTGAAAAACGAACATTTTTGATTTGTTCTCTTTTTGTGTCGACAACGTTTAAGAATTTTTAAAATATTTATAGGCTACGTTCGGTTATGTATAGATCGGCAGTTTCTTTATTTTTCTCTAAGGTACAGGGGAATAATTTACAGCGGAACGGTATTATTTTAATCGTATTTGACCCGATGTCTTCGTAGTGTTTGTATTCAGAGTTCTTTCTACATAAATCCTGGGGTAAGTGATCGGTTAGCACGGACCCCAGTTTGGGGATTTTTCTTCCCTGAACGCCGTGACGCCAATCTCTTTCGCAGATTTATGAATGTAATCGCTGAAGTAACAAGTAAGATTCTTGCGAATTCTGCAAGACTTATAAGGGTAAGACTTTATATCTACCAGTTGTTTTTATCTATAGAAAAATGCGAATCTTTATTTTTTTTAGAAAACATTATTTTTACCTTAAACTTAGATTTTTTAATCTATTAATGAATACTAAACGTTTTCAAATCTCTCCTAATTGTTGACATTACAGAAATTAATTCTGAAAGCAACTTTCATCAAGTATTTATTATTTGGTATTTTTACTCGGGTTATAACAGGTTGAGCATGCAAGAAAGTATTTTACTAAAAACCGATTTAAACGTAGATGCGGGAGAAAAAGTTTAGTATTTAAAAGAAGAAAAAGTAAGTTAGTGTGCCTAGTGGTCGGGGCGTGGAACTCGAAATAGTAACTGGAAGGGTTGTAGGACCTGCGCTTTTCATGTACGAATACTGAAAAAATCGCACACGACGTTTTTTGTTGACGATGTATTAATTACGCGTTTAACACAAACGTTTCATTATTTCATATTTCTAATCGATGAAATATTGAGCAATAGATTTTATTTGTGTATTTTCTTACACGTTAATATTGATTTACTGGACACTTTTTCAGGAAACTCGAAATGAGGACAAATTCGTTATTGTATTCGTAAATTTCATTCATATTTAGTTTCCGAAATTGTAGTTCTTTTTTCAGTTACTACTTAGTTAAAAATTAATAATTTATAAGCATTTTGAAGTTAATTAAAAAATTAATTGATTTTCCCACGTTGGCTGTCGGAATGACATTTAATTTAGCAGATAACTCAAGATAATTTTAAAACGTATTTAATTTATTAAATCGCAATTATAAGAACAAATTTTAACAAGGGAAAAACCTAACAAAAGCGTATGAATCTAAAAAAATTAACTAGTTTGTAGAAACGTTTAGGAATGATTTAAAAAAAAACATAATTAGAATAATTAAAAAAAAATGTTTAACAAAAAATTGCTTCAGTCGAAAAAATTAAAGCTTGTACAAAAACAGTAGAATTAAGCTCTGGGACATGATCAACTTGACAAATTAGAATAATGTGAAACACAATACCATTTAGTAATCACTTAGATTGAATAAAAAAAAATAAATCCGGTACAAATAATCTGAAATTAAAAGGATGAAACCAAAAACAAAATTATGTTGTTTGCGTGTACGATTGACTTTTATTAAGTTTTTAGGTGCTATTAAAGATTTTTTTTTAATTAGGATGAAAAATGTTTTTTAAGTGATCGTTGATAAAAACATACAACAAAAGTACTAAACAATTAAACATTTTTCTTAAATTGTGATATTTCAAAACAGTGCAAACTTTTTTGATCATTTGCAATCAAACAATCAAATTGATTCTTATTTTTTACTTGTTTAATTACTCACTGTTCTAAACGTTAATGATTAGTATAAGCTAAATGTGTTTGCCTTGTCCAATATATACTTGATTACAATCTTTACAATTAACTTGGTATATTTTCAATTTATTTTGCATTTGTACTAAACCTTGAAGATTGTTTTTGTAGTCTTATTTTTTTAGAAAAATGCCATATTCCGGATAATTTGGTAATACATATATTTTATCTATTTTTTTATTATACGTACCTAACAGTTACAATTTTTAAATTTAAATTTTGAAATTTTTAGTTTATAATTGCAAAAAAAAATTGCGAAAAAAATACCCGTACAAAATATCTTTGGATCAAAAATAAACCTTCGAAAACAAAAACTCATAGAAAAAAATTTTTTTTTTAATTCGGTATTTAAGAAAATACTATTCTCATAGAAAACAAACTTTATCCGCAATTTTATCAAGCAAATTACAGTGTATAAACAAAAACACTAAACAAAACAATAAAAATAGGATAATCTTGTGCAGTCAAACTGCACAAAGTTCAAAGGAAAATCGAAACTTCTAAGTAACTAAAGAAACTTTTGTTAATTACATAAACATGTTAAAAATATAGCGGAAATATACACATTTCTTAAACCCAAAGACGTTAAAGATATAATACATGCATTATTTTATTTTCCATTCTTCTTTAATGCATTTGAAATGTGTCTAATTAGTGCACGCTACAGAACGATATCACATTTTCTTCGCCTGGTTAAATTTAGCGCAAACTAAACACACATTGTAAAGTTGTTACATATTTATGCATTTGCTAGAGACAATATTTCTAATTAAAATTCACGCCTGCATTGGTTTGCCGCCGGTACTGTATTGTAAAAGCGTATTCTTTACGACGTTTACGGAGCAGGAGGAGCGCAAACTAAAAGAAACTTTTATTTAACCATTTACCTATTTGACGTCGTATTAGGACGCTATCCATTACATTGTAAGTAATTCTTCTTTCTACTTAATTTTCTTTATTGGTTATTTTTATTGCGCGTTTAGCAAATGTGCTGATGCAGAATTGTTCAATAAACTAATCAGATTTAGAGATTTTGTTAACCGCATGGCGTTTTTGGGTAAACATTTTAAAATGACGTCGACACGTTACTTTCCATACGTCTAACCGTTTAGTGAGTTAAAAATTATAATGGTTTCCTCGTATATGGGGATACTCAGCTAATAACTAATTCATTTTACTTTCAGTCGCAACTTTTAAATTATTTTTAATCTTATGTAACGCAGTTTGTCTTCAGTACGCTGACGTAACACCTGTCAACATAGCGTTCTACGTAAACTTACATACTACGCATACTTTCGCCTATAAACATAAGAAGTAGTGAACATTGCTATTTGTGACAAAAAACTTTGGTGTGGTAAGTTTTTGTGCTCATTTTTTTATCTCTGCTATTCATTATAATTGTCGATGATCAATTCGTTTTGCGACTGCATGTAGCCGAAGTAGTTGATCGAGTACGTTTGAAGATGGTGATTGTAAATTACGTTATTTGCTCTTTAACTATTTAAATTTTGTTGTTAAAATCAAATTATATGTAGTGCATTGGTTATAATTAGTTGTACGAAGTGTTGTTTGATCTAAGGGGTTTGCATCAGTATTATTAATTGTGATATTTGTTGACAAATCCCTAATCGCTATTTATCTTTTTACCTCGTTTTTAACTCCTATTCTCTTGTTTGAAATAATTGTATTTTTGTTATAAACTGTGTTTTGCAACTTGTTTCCTTAAACGGTATTTGCAATTAATAGTTTTTCGGCCGCTTTGGCGCTTTTTAAATTTTTTTTATGATTAGCACACCCAGTATCATCTGCTATCCTCTTGCCGAAGTGTGTTTGATCTAGATCAGTGCTTTTCGAACTATTTAGCGCGGCGGGCCAGTATTATTTTTACTAATCTATGACAGTCTGCATCGATTTTACCGATATTTAAAAGTTTTTCAATTTCTTAAGGCAGCTTTAATGTGATAAATGGGTTTACATCAGTGGCGAACTTTATTAATTTAATTTTTATAATGACGGGTAAGTCACCTATAAGTATAACTGATGGATTACGCATTATCCAATTAACAATAAAGTTAAATTGCGCCAAATTTGGTTCTTTGCTTTAAGAAGATATCAACATGTAATAACAGCTTTAATTGAACAGCTTCCATTTCATCGCGTGTTACATGAAACAGTAGCACACACTCCAAAAAAATGCCTCATTAGCAAAATTTGTAGTTTGATAATAAAATATTTTGTTTTTTTCTTGCTGATTTTTGCTGATGGTAATAAGAAACGTTGGCTAAAACTTACGTGTTTTTAAATACTAAATTTAATAATTTGTTGCATTTGTTTTGTTACTGCTAACTTAAAAGATTTTTGAGGACGACAGCGTCTTTGATGTTTTCAACACGCATCTACCAGTTTGTCTAATATATATTTGACGATAAAAACTAGGAATCCTATAAACGCCGTCCAACTGATAAGAAATAACGTTGGTTCTAAGGATTTGCCTGAGAGAGTAGATAATTCAGTAACAAAGTTGTGTTTTGACTAGATTTTTTAAATACGATCTGTAATACCTTCAACACTAGGATAGATCCGTTGTCTATTGCTTATCTACTTTATGGTAAACGTGGTTGTATACGGTTTTTAACCTTGGCGATTATAAAAACTACTTGAAAATTTGCAATGGAACAGTATAATTGAAATATTTGCTTTTGGTGAATTATGTAAGAAGACTAAGATTAGCGTTTGAATGTTGACCCAAATCGTTTTAATACTGAAATTTTTTGAAACCTAAATTGCTCTCATTGATATCTGACGTATTTTTGCGTTTAACCGCTTCAAACAAGTCTAAAGGATTCTGTTTTGTCATCTACAAACAATTGTTGGTTTATTGTCGCGGCTGTTATAGTAAGTAATAAAGAAATAATAGAAGAATTACAAATATACAATACTACATTTGAGCTAACTACTGACACTGCTTGACACTGCATTTTTGCATTCTGCTTCAGATATTGGAGAAGTGTGGTGAGAGGCGCGTATATAGACTGTAAAAGCACGGATCGACAACATTTAGCTTACGGATTAGAATCGGTCCGCGAACCACTACTTTGAGAACCAATCTAGATCACATAGTTTCGTCACATAAGTTGCTTTTATCACCACTTTCAGACTTAAAGTCTTAAATTTCTAACTCAATATTTCTCACTTAAAATGTTTTTTTTTGTTTTGTGATTGAATATTGCAGTTTTTTGTTTTACATTTAAAGCATATTTTGTTTCAATTTTGTTGTATTGTTGTTTGGCGTTAGTTTTTTCTTTGGAATACTAAAACACTTTTTATATATATTTTTTATTCAAATTGCACAGCCGTGATCGCAGCTCTTAACACATTTTTTAGCATAAGTACATGGCAAAGCTAAAAAATTTTTTACGAATGCATTTTCTTAAAGATTATAGAAACATATCACAAATATCAAAATAAAAAAATTGACCATCTCTTGTAAAAATAATCATAGAAACTTGAAAAGAGTGCCTATACAACGGATGATGATTAGAATTTGCGTAACTTGTAGAGGAGGGAGGTTTTCTGCGCGACTTTCTAAAGACAATGACGTAGCAAAACGCCAATTATACTATGAAATAAATAAAATAAAAAGACAGTTATTAGTTTTTTGCATTTAATTATTTCAAAAAAAACCTTGGACTTAAGCCGTACTGGTTAACGGTTTTTTATCTGGAATGTTGAGATTGGCCAGCAAGTCACTTTACTGTAAGGCGCTTTACTTCCACGCGGTTAATTTAAATTTTAAATAATTTTTTTCCTGTTACTCGATTATTGTAATTCATATGTGCTAAATACAGAACTGCAATCAGATTTGCTCTGGCACGTCAGAAAACAAAGTTTATTTACTTAAAAGTCATCAAGAATAGTGCTATTAATTACGTGAAATTGCTAGAGAAAGAGGAATTTGTAATACCATGCACCACAAACTTTAGAGCAGACTGACAATTTGGATACAGATTTTAGACTTGTTCTTCTTGCAGTACCCGTATATGCTCGTCATGTAGAAGCAGCAATTCGAGTGGTGATTTTGTCAAGTCATAGGAACAGCATAAAGCATTAGATTTTGCTTACCGTTTAACAACTGGGTTAGGCCGGGGTAACAGATCGTGCAACAGAGATGATGAAACCAGGATTTTGTTTGATTTCTGATTTCACATGCGAAGTAATGTTTGTAAAATGTACGTAGCCTTTTGGTCGTCTACTTGTCACAATTGTAGCAAAAGCAGTTCGGATTGTTCACACAACTGACACAACTGCGCCTATTCATCTTTCGTTTACTCAATCATCATATATCGAATCACTAAATCGTCTTATACGAAATCACTTAAATGCGTGTGATTTCCAGTGTCGACTAACTTGATAAAACAGATAAAATCCTGCCTGCATGCTGTACCTTGCGGACAAGTTAGAACTTGTCTAAATCCGCCTGCTTGTTTTTGCTACTGCACATTTATCTATCTCTCTCAGATCACACACAATATAGGACAAATATGTAATGTAAAACCATTAACAACAAGAAATCAATAAAAAAGTTTTGCTTCTCTTGTAACCGCGTTTTAATGCATGTAAAACAATTTTTAGTTGTTTGTTTGTCTGACATAATTTTATTATTGTAATGTTTTATCTTAGAATTGCTGTTACTATAACAATACTTTTTGATTTAGACGTTTCTTTCTTTATAGACTTGGGTTAAAAAAATTGACTATGAAATGATTGATTACTAAAAATTGTTTTCTCACTAATCTCGTATTATGACAAAAGCAAAAATATAAATTTATACTATAGTCGTTGCACACAAAAGATGATTCCTGCGTCATCGCCGTGTGAATTTAGAAAACACGTATCATTATTCTCATAAAAAAAGAAAACTATGGGTAAAACAAAGATAACACTATTTTTTGTTTGTGTTATGTATAAATCGCTTAATTGACTATCGTTTATTGACATTAGTTGACATTTGTCATCAACCGCTTATTTACATTTTAAAGTTTTGAGTTCTATTAAATTTATAAAACAACACATGTTGAAGTTCAATTTAAACCTCCGTATGTGTAATCAACTTAATTATGAATCCAATTAATTCGTATTTTTTGTTTAATTATAACAAATATATTAAAAACAACAGTTTTTTAACAAATATTAATTTTATAGGTTTGTATTTTGATTAAATTAGCATTGCCAACGCTAGATATTTAGTAAATTTTAGTTTTTTTACTAGAAATTATATTTTAAAGTAACTGGTTTGATTAGCAAGTTTTTACTTAATTCAGATGCATACGACTATGACGTAGGGATTTTCTTTCCTGGCAACAACTATAACGAGTTCTTTTTTATTTTCGGTGTGCTTAGTTTTATCGATATATTTTCCAAAATTGAAATTGACAAGTTTATATAAATAATGTAATTGAAAAACGGATAGAACGTAGCATTAAATCTTTAAATTTTTAAATCGTAAAATTCTATTTGTTTCAATTTTGAAATTGCATTTTTAGTTTATTTGAAGTTTTATACATAAATACGGTTTTCGATGTGTGATTGTTTATTTCTAAATTAAATATTTGATCAGAAATACAGTATGTATATGTTCGTTTTAAGTACGAATGCGTTCCACTTTTAAAAGTAAAAAATATAGGAAAATTTTATTACTTCTGTTCAATAGACAAATCGTACGGCTATAAAAGAAAATTCATGTAAAGTCGTAGTTTTTACGAGGGTGTGTTCCGGTTGTATCCTTTATGTGAAAACTCCATGTACGATGAAAAGTTTTCATAAGCTTCGTTTGGTTCGCATGATGGAATTTGACTTATTGGATCTTGTGTTAACAATGCTAAGCTGAAAGGGTTGGGCAGCGTCAGATGCGACTTGGACAGAATCTATTAAGAGGATTAAAGCTCCGATGAAGCCATCGTCCGCTTTGCTCTCTCTACATGTATGCCAAAGAGTCGGGCTTCTTCATTATCTGCGGTTCTGTACTCTGTTTTTGATTCTGCTTTAGTTTATACCCTCTTCTGACTACCATCAAGAGGATCTCTCAAAGACGCAACGTAGCTGTAATAATGGCATGCGGAAAATAATTCCCCTATTTTAATACTTTGTACTACGCAAAATGTGAACTTAATGCACCACTTGTTTAATAACTTTAGTTTGTTATATTATTTAGATTTGCTACAACTTTAACAAATACGTTTTAAAGCGTATAATTAAACGAGACAACAAAAAAACCGTCTACAACTCATTAATAACATTTTAACAATCGAAAAACTAAGTTTTACATTTTTAACTTTATTTTGTAATTAAATACGCAATTAATCAACAGTAAAATAAAATCATTTTACTAGTTTTATTCCATAGTTGTTTTGTAACTTCATCTAAAAAATAAAACACGTTTTCTGTCTAATTTTTGGATTTTGCGTTATCTAAACCCAATTTAAAACTTGTCTTCAATTATATGTTAACCAGAAATATAGTGAATCGGATAATAGAAAGTTTTTGCAGATAAAAATAAATAACACAAAATAAAAACTCAATAATAAAACATTTCTTTAAAATTTGATCATTTATTTATATTTATTTACATGTACGTATTATTAGTAAGCAAAATAAAAATCCTTGCTGTCATTTTAATTTTAAATCTTAGAGGAAGTAATATCATTGTGCCACAACTGTAATTTCCGTACCGGAGACGTGAAGTTGTTAGTAATTTTTGTAAACAAGAAAACTCTTTGTTAGTGATTTAACAAAAACCTAGTTAGAAACTTATTTTTTTAATACTGTTTTGTGGTATATTAATAGATCGTAGATTGAAGATAATTCTCTATGGTCTTATCTTGTTTTTGAGTTAAGTGATATCTTAAATAACCGTGTTTTAGATGATGATGGATGGAATTTGTTACATAATCGGCGTTGATGTAAACTATGATTTTTTTTCTAAACACTTTATCACCATTATGTACCGTTCTTTGTATATGTGTTGTTAGATTTCAATGATGAAACAAACTAAAAGCAGAGGTAGAGATTGACTGTAAACTGTCAGGTGCTCTAGCTCAGATATCTAAAACCATTGTCTTATTCCAAGATGCTGCATGTCAGTGGTAAATTGGTCAATGCATTTAAACAGCAAAATGAGAAAGGTAACTACAGCAAGCGTTTTTAGGTATAACCTTGATGTTAACGTAGCAAAACGCTTGATACATTACTTCTATGACGAAGTCCAAAACGTCGGTAAGATAACTAACGACAAGTTAAGTTTAGGTTGAGTTATTACGAGTTTTACTTTGTGGTTTAAAACGATTTAATTACTTTTGTAGTCTAGTTGACAAGAATTTTACTATTTAGGTTTTTGATAAAAATTGCCTTAAGAAATTTACCTTACTTAAAATTTGCCGTTTCTGCGCCGTCAAGCCGCAAATGTAGTTAAGTTTTTTGAAAAAAAATACAGTACTACAACAAGAAACGGGATGAATAATAGGCGTAAAGAGTAACTCTTTTTTGGTACCATGTACAAAAACAGTGACTAAAAACTTTAGTTTAAATAAATAATACCCGAATGCAACGATAAGGTGTCTGGCCACGGAAAACAACGTTTAGGCACGCACCGCCAGGCGCGCGCTTTTAGACTCCAAGTCATTAGGCGCGCAAAATTTTAGACGCCGGAACATTAGACACGGGTATAATTAGGCGCCATATCGATACGTTTCAGCATAGTGTTGACATACAGTTTACCTTTTACAATGGCAAGATATGAGGGATTTTTTAATAGTTTCAGACCTCTAAGATAATCGACAATATTTCTATTTTTAAAATCTTGAACAATACACAGAGAGAAATCTTTGTATATTTTATCTACAATTGTTAATCAAAAGTACACAAATTGGGTCTGAAAAAGTGACAAGACCAATTTGTGCAGTTTTATTGCATTCATTTGTGTAGAATAAATTGTACAGTTTTTTTAACAATTTGCAGTAAAGTTTTGCACAATGTTGTGATACCTTTTTAAAACTATGCTTGAAGTATTTTTACCCAATGGTATGTTAAATGTCTAACAGCGTTACGTTATCTAGACCCATATTCTCTTTGGTTAATTTTGCACAATATTGTGCAAATTATTATTATTTCGTTTAGCTTCTTATTGTACAACTTTATGCATCTTGGTTAAATGTTATTTACTTAAAAATAACATATATTGGGTAAATTGTCAATAAAACATTACAAATCTTAAAAGCATTATTTATTTACATTTAAATGGTATACTTATTTTATATACTCATTCTTTTCGTCGAAGGATATCTTAAAATTCCATTACTTGTTGTTATCGATTCACACAGATTTTTTTATAAATGTGGTTGATTTGCCCGCTACAGCTACAGCAGTTAGCAGTCACATTTTTAATAATGTTTTTTGCTTCGAAATGATGGTTTTCTTCAATCTGTTGTTCGTAGAATTAAGTTAACACTGGAATTAAATACAGATTTTAAAGCGATGAATGCATAACGCAAAGGTTATACTTAAAAAATGTTATAAATACACTTACCTGGTTCAAATAACAGCGTTTAAAAGTCTTGACAGAAACTGACTGAATAACTACGAATTTTTCAGAAAACAGGAGGTAAAGATGTAAACAAACCCAACGCAATCAAGGAATTTTGATTGTAGACATTTTTTCAAGCGGATATACTTGCTAATTGTGATTGGTTGAAACATTTATCGCTTCAAATTTTTAAAGTTAGTTCACATATTTTCCGAGAACTTTGTTTACTTCGACGCTCTGCATGCGGTCTGTAATCTGTAAGTGTCAACATCAGCGTCTTTACATACAACGCGTTATCGCTTATCGTTATCGTTCAATTTTTTTCTTTGTTCCGAGTTTAAAAGAATTGCATAATCTTATTGTAATTATCAAAGCTGTACGAGAAACTAAAACAAAATTGTGCAAAATACTAGCACATTGTTGTCGAATACAAAACATACTAAAGTTTATAATATTTTTCAAACAATTTGTCAAATAAAACTTCATAACCTATTTATCCAAACGTATTAAATAAAAGCGTGCAAGCCTATGGTATAAATATAAACAATTGTAGTAATATCATCAACAATACAGTTATGCACAATCTTGTGCAAAATTGTGATACAGCATTTCTCTCTGTGTATTCTTAATATTTTAGTCAGCTCGTAAATACTTATTTAATTTTTTATCGGATAGTCCTCCTGCAATTAGGCGCTCCAGTGCCAAGCTACCGCCATGCTGTATCTCATCTATAAATTTCCAGAGCACTGGATGGTCCATTCCTAATTCCGTCTGCATCCGCCGATGAGCTATTTCAGCATAATTATTTGTTTATCAGTATCTGACAAAACTCGTTCGTACGTGGACCACAAACTAGGTGGACTTTCTACCGTTGCCGCGCCAATTAAAACGACCAATGCAACTGTCCTTAAACTAATGTAACCCAGGTTGTAAATCCTGTGGAAGTTCAATTTCAAGTTCTTCAATTGCCGCGTCTAAGTAACAAATTGGTACAAATGCAAATGAATTGATCATTCGAGATTTTCATGCAAAGTTTGCATCATCATTGTACTACGTTAAAAGATTGAAATTGGCTACATGTTTCTTAATATTTTTCGTCAGATGAAAAAAGCATCCAATAATTTGCGCATTGGGATATATGCTCTTGAAGGCGTTTGTCGCAGCCAGTTTAAAGTCACATGATACCATAGGAAGATTTAAATTATGCTGAATTTACTTTAAGAGTTACAGCATCATTTCATAAGTTCTTTGCTGTTTATTGGCACCATTGCATAAATTATGGGATGTAAACCACCAAAAAGTTTTACCAAAACGACGCACATTTACTAAAATAGTTTTGCATCTGATCTGAAGGTGCCATCTACGAACCAATATCTCAATTCTTTTAGGACCTAAAAATAAAATTTGACATGTATTATTGCGATAAGGAATTTAATGGAAAGAAAAAAAGAAAATTAATTTATTTTTGAAGAACACCGATATGGATGAAAAATGAAATGGCTAATTGTTAACATAATATTTACATAAACACTCAGTATTTAGATATCTACACATTTATTTTATATTTCTTATATAAATTTCGTTACTTAAACTCTTGTCTTCCAAAAATTAGCATTTTGTTTTGCGAAGGTCCTCTGACACATAACAGAAAACTGTGCTGGACCTTTCCATACCGAAAAATTAGATTCTTCGCAGGTATTTTCAAAGTTACGAAATTTATTAGAACGCCAAAAATGCTCAAAGTTCTTTGCGTTCTCTTCTCACCATTTTCATCAAAAAATTGATTTAAGGGAGAGCCACTGGAGCACCTTGGGTCAAGTCGGCTATTAATTACTTGACCTGTTGCTTCCATAGTTTCTGCGGCTCTCTTCTTTATCGATGTCACTACTCTCTAAGCTTCAACTTTTGCCGCTGAGCTATCATGGTTATGTTCGTTTACACGTAAAACTATGTTTCCATTTTGAGTATGTATCCGAGCTTTACAGCTATTGTTTTTCTAGCCGCATTACCAAATTTTTTTGGTAAAACTGGATAAGCTCCACCTCTATGGAGTTTAGAATCTGGTTTGGTTCACAAGTTGATTACCTAATTTTTAAGAAATTCTTAGTTAGATTTCGGTTGCTTGTTTGAGTTCTTCGATTTCTCTCACACTCTGATCAAGCCCTTGACGAAACTGGTCGCAAAGTTGGCAACTTCGGTTACAACAATAACACGGCCCAAACCCGCAAGACGTTCTCATCTTAGCAAAGACAGGTACTATTATCAAACACGTATAGAAATTCTTCACTAAAATATTTTTTTCTGCCACGCTTGGACGCAATCTCAAAGTTTTCTATTATGCTTGCAAATATGTACGAAAGGCAAAAACACCTCAAAGAGTTGCAACACCAAACAGTACAAAATTAGATACGAAACTAACGAAATTGAAAACGACTTCGGCTTTTATGATTAATTCTTAATTATTTGCTAAGAGAAGGGTAGATTTAAATTTCAATTTAAGAAATGTTATCGGGATTAACTAATATAAGCGAAATAAGGTCTGTCTGTTTATACACCTTTAACGATATGTAATGACGCAGTCGTCATTATACCTACAGAGTTTTCCAATTTTTAATAGCCTTTAAATTATTAATATAATGATGATTAGTAATTCCGTTAACTTTTTGCTTTAAGGAATTCTTCAGATTTGACAACAAACATAGGCTCTCTTAGAAAACTATCTGTATGATATTGACCATATGGAACTTTTACAGCATATTTTAGTGCATACTTTTATATCACCAACCAGTTTGCAGAGTTCAGCTTTTATCAAAAATTTTTAAGGAGCATATTTTAATGCATATAGTGTGTCCACGTATGGGGTTGACGAGAAGAAAAAACCTTAATATTTGATTGTATGGCATAAAGTCACTGTTTATAAAAATTTTTGCTGATTCTAAATGTGCTATGAAACTATTTAAATGCCTAACTATACCTGCGTTTAAGGTTCCGGCGCCTAAAAGTTTGTGCGCCTAAAAAGTCCCGCGCCTAATGACTCGGCTTCTAAAAGAGCGCGCTTGATGATGCGCGCCTAAACGTTCTAGACCGGTATAGTCAAACACTTGATAATTTATGGTTATTCATGTATTTAAGTTATTGGCGTACACATGTTAGCAACTACTTTATTTCTACGTAAATTATTGCCGCAGTTCTAAAAAATGACAAAGTGTACTATACCTTTTGAAAATTGTATCATTTTTCATGAAACAAACGTAGTCGAACTAATGCAGCAGTTTTAAAAGTTCTGAGATTGATACACATCAAAATTTACTGCAGTGTTGATGAGAAACTTTATGTTGACCAACAGCCAGCCGTCATTAACTACTGCTCTAGTCGTTTTTCAAATTCAAATTTAAGTAGATATATTATAGATCTGCATCTACAAATGCAGTTGTGACAATAAACGTTAGCAAAAGTTGTAAAATTGAATTTTCGTTAATTCATTCAAATTTTTTAAGTAAGTTGCTGAAAGCGTTTTAAAGAGATGAGTACGTCCGCAAAAGTAAATCTTTAGCTGTTTGAATATGACATATTTTTAAATAATTTTGTACCATAAATAAAACATTTTGGGGTTTTGCTAATCTATATGAACTATACCAAAAGTGGATGAATTTTTGTCCGAGTACCAAAATATGGTTTAATGTTTTAAGTGTCAAAAAACGTTGAAATTAAACAGTTTTTTTAAACGAGCAATGAAAATAAACAGCAAATGCAACATATAGTTAGAAAGGATAATTATTATACAAAATTTAATAGAAATACGCAGTAAACTACATGTTACCTTATGGTATGGTCGTTTTCCATTGTTTAATAATTTATAGACGTTGAAAAAATAGTATGTTAAATTAATACAAAAAATGGGTTTTTGTGCTGCTAACATCGCAAACGTCAATATTCGTTCGTTAGTGTTAGTTACGTAGTGGGTGAAAGACGCTAAAGCGGCAAATGAAAACTAGAAACCTACAAAAAATTAAGCCTTTACAGTCAATTACTATATTAGTTTGCGACAGGTGGAAAAGTCGTTTAAAGAATCTTGAAATTCAGTTAAAATTGAAAAAACAATGCTAAAGTTAATGTTAAATTGACAGATTTAGTAATAAATATAGTTCTGGTGATTTTAATTTTTTTAAATTTTTACAAGAAACAATATGATTTTACAAAAGACAACACAAAAAAGAGTGTACGTTACTCTCGTCAAAAGTTTTGCAGCATAACTCACTCGCGTCGCATTACGTTCGTTATACTATGCTTTATTTTCGACGCTTGTTAAGTAAACTACTATTTTTGTAAGATTGTCGAATTCCGCTATACGTAGCGTCGTTCGGTAACTATTGTCACTAGATCCAAATACTGATTTTTGGTTTTATTGAAACAAATACCTGTGTAATTAAATAGTTTGTTTAAAGTAAGTTATATCGCTACAACTATTCTTTGTGGTTTTTAAAAAAATTTTAACTGAAAACATTAGATTTGTTATCGAAATTTAAAATACATTTGTTTGATTTATTCAATTGAAAACATTTAAAGATTTGTTGACAGTACAGAGATGTCAGTCAAATAAAAATACGATAGAAGTCGCAAATAAACTTTAAAAACGTTGAACAAATGTATTGTTATAGTGGGAAAAATATTTTAAAAGTGTTATTTTAAGAAATCAAGTACTTTAGAATACTAATAATTTACGTAACAAGCGTCTAAAGTACAGCATAACATAATGAACTTAATGCGACACGAGACCTCACGGCCGAGCGTTGATATGTGAATGAGTTATGCTATAAAACTTTCTACAAAAATAACGTACATTATTTTTTGTGTTGCCATTTGTAAAATTACATTATTATATATAAAAAAAAAAACAATTGAAATCAACAGAAATATAATGTTGGTACTACTAAATCTGACAAATTTGACATTAACTGGATCGTTAATTGACACTTAGTTTTATCTAAATTTCTAGTTTTCATTATGTGACTCAAGAGCTTTTTTACAAATTACGTAACTACACTAACAAAAGAATATTGACGTTGCGATGTTGGCAGCACAAAAAAAATAGTTAAACTATGGTTGTTGTTGTTAGATTATCATAGATGGCGTTTTCTGAAAGCTGCATGCTCTTGTCTGTTTTAATTCTGAAATTTTTGTTGGTAAATTTCTTTTATAATTGTTAGACTGTACGTGTACAATTTATAAGGTTTTGCTTACCTTTATTCAAAAAAAACAAAACAAGCTAAGTTCTAAGTTTAGATTGTTTTTTTTTGCAACTGTTCTTTTAGGAATCATGTTTTTAAAATAAGTACTTTTTTGTTATCTCTTTGTTACTATACCGTTGGAAGCTTTGGTAAATACACACAGTATTGGGAAAATTTGTGTTTTAAAAATTGTTTATGTTGTTGCTTTTAAAATACTTAAGAGAAACATGTTCTTAATGTTTTTAGTTTTTTTATATTGGATTATTTAAAAAACATATATCAAAACAGTATAAGCCGCAAATATGAACTTTGGTTTTTATAATAAAAATTATAAATTACATATTTTGAAGATTGTTACAAATAAAGTGTAACATTAAAAAAAGATTGTTTTTTTTTAACAAAATAATTTTTTTGCCAACAAAATGATCAAATTGTCCGTTAGTGTCTAAAAAGTACGTTTTTGAAATGTGTAAAATTTGTTATTCTTTAATTTTAAGTTTTGTTAAGTTAAGATTTAATTTTGTTATCATTATTGAAATTGATTTGTTTCATGCTTTTAAAGGCGTTGAAGTGGGATCGAAATATTAGATTCGCTGTTAGTAATTAAGAAAAATGCAGTTTTATGTTGGAAGTTTTACATTAAAGAATAAATAATAAAAATATATAACATAAAAGTAATAATAGTAGAAAACAATTCGTCTACTGCAAGTGCATCCTTTATCTCTCTCAGCGACCTTTTCGAATCAATAGCCTGCTTGGCCCGGTGGTCCTTGTTGCTTAGCGGGCGGGCCGCTCCTGCGTCCACCCCAAGATCTCTCTAGGAGCCGCAAAGCGTTCTCGACGCCGGCAGCGACTAGACGTGCCAGAACCACCCCTCAAGTTCGCTCGGAAGCTTTCGTTGTCCTCCGTCGCGACGCGCTCCCTATACTGCAAGACCACGACGTTGAAGTCCAAGTCCGGCGTCCAACGGTCCACGTTAAAAGGCGCTTCTACTGAGATGCACCCCCGTCTCTTCAGGTAGGACTATTGTTTGTCCCGTAACTTTGTTTCTAGTTGTTTGCTAGTTTGATAAAACTTTCGTAGTTTTAAAGTTGGCCTTAAAATTTTCACAAGTTTACCCAAACTATAGTTAGTACACGAGTTTATCAGTTCTTGTTCTTTACTTCTTTGGCGGTCGATATGGCTACTAACTTTAACCGGCTTTCTTAAGTTATGACAGTTTGAAAACTTTTTTCTTCATATAGCACCGCCTCGGTTAAGGCTATCCGCACTTCCCCACTTTTGATAATCCACTTCTGCGCAACCAATAATGCGGTGGACTCCTATTATCAACATTATGAACAATCAGTGTGAATTCTTCGGCAGTTTTGTTCTTCAATGTTATCATTCGGTTTAAATTAACAGAAACATCAGGCGCATTAATAATATAGAACATTTAAGTATTTCGACATTACAATAATTTTAAATTAGCCGGCGGAAGGGTTCGAGCAAAACTTCTACCGCCGATTTTAATCAGTGACATCTGCAATCCCCCATCAAGAATATGGAAATGGCGCACTTTATCGTATAATGAAGAAGGTAAAGTAAAACGGTCTTCAAATCCCGATTGACTTAGACTAGTGATATTCGATGCAATCCTCTTTGACGAATTTTATGCGTTGTCGGTTGATCTTCCACATATTACATCCTAGTGCGTCGGATCTTAATGCCATTTGGGAAATTAAACGACATAAACATCATACGCCGTTACTGTGTCTTTGAATCCTCCGCATCGGTATTAAATTACACCTGTCGAGCGTCTTTGAAAAAAAGACGAGCTACTAAGAGAAAAGCGCTAACAATAACTTAGATTTCCGATTCGAACTTTGCAGATTAAATTATACCCGTGACGTGTTTACGCATTGGAATCGTCCTTCTTTCAAATTAAGTTAACAGTGTTTTTATCTACAATCCATTTGACAAAGTGCATTTAATTGTTGTTTAATTATAGAGTTAGCACGAACTTTAATCGCATTTATATAAAATACTGTTCGGAGCGTGAGATCTTATTAGTTGCTTTATTTACCGGTATACACTGAAGTTAATTTGTATCAATTATATGATGCTTGAAGACGTCGTCGCCTCAGTCGTCGCCGCCGCCGCCGCTACTGTTGACGACGTTTTTCTAAAGTAACGCGGTTTCCTTATTTTCTACGCTACATTTGCTTTACACACTTTAATATAATTGATTTGGATCGCGATAATAAATCGTCGGCTTTGTACCAGTGAAAGGTAGAAGTCCCGCTGAGAAGGTGCTCCTGTTTGTTGCGGCTTCCCGTTGTCTCTTAAGCGACTTCTTCTTTGTCCTTACGCACAAATCGGTAATTCCCTTCTTTATAATAATGTTTATGGCGCAGCTTGATTTAGTTGTGTTTTCCAAAACATCCGCGGCTCGCTCTTAAACATTTATTAGGGCACACGCGACGTATTTTATATAAAAAAATATTGTCAAGTAAATATATGTATCTTGAAATGGAGCGGTGATGTGTTATCGTTATCGATGCGTAAATCGTAAGACATGGAGGAATAAAATAAATCGTGCGTTCCGTTTGAACCGTCGCGTCGGTGGGATAGTAGAATGACAATATGGCCTTATTCGCAGGATGCACGCACCATATGTTTGATCAACTCGCTGCTACTAATATGACATGCGATGGTTTATCACTCCTTTCTTGATTAGATTTTGTTGTTTTTCATCAGTTGCTAAATTCGCTTCGCTGATTATAAATGCTCCCCTAACACAATTAATAATTGATATTATAGTTGGATCTACTTTAATAATATTTGTAGGACATTTCGCTCTCCCCTTTTCTAACCCGTACCTACTTATATTAATGAACCGTGTAAGAGTGATGCAATTTTAGGTTATTACGTTTCCTATTACATACATTATACAATTAAAGAAAAACAGAATTAAACTCGCTTTAAAAAAAACACTATCGAAACACATTTATAATTAACAAATTTTAAAATAATTTTATTTAAAAAGAAAATTTTCGAATGTGTTTTTGTAAAATAATATTAGAATGAATGTATAAGAACGTTTGCGTTTTAATTTGCACGCTTTGCTCGAATAGATTAAGGATTTTATTTAATAGCACGTAATGCAAAAAAACACAATTTTCCAAGTTTTAATGTACACCAAATTTTGAATTATTAAATTGTATACGCCTTTCGTATGTTGTCAAACAATAATTTCATTTGCACGTTGTTTGGTATGCTTTTGTAAACAATTTAGATCATACGTCTGCGTTTTAAACCAAACCGCGTTGATGTTTTGAATTTTTCTCGCCAGCAATTAATCACACATTTTTTTAAATTTATAAGTTATACATTTGGTTTTTTGGTTAGATAAGTATTCACTTATATTAATATTGTCAAGAGCATTAAATAAAATGTAATTATGTATTCAAACAAGTAGTTTTTAGTGGCTCAACATACATAAATTATTACTGCGCGTTTACTTAATAAAAATAAAAAATAATCATTGGGATGAATATTATTATTTACCGTTTGTGTTAAAATAGTTTAAAATATTTGAAGTAGAAAATTTTAAATTTAAACTTAAAGTAGCAAAAATACATTGTGATGTTAATATTATACATTAAAAAATTTTTTTTTTGTGTGAAAAACACATCTAACACTTATTGTCAAAGTTTAATTAAACTATACAAACGTTTCTATAATACATTTGTGTTGTTAAATTAATTTTATAATGTTTCTTTTTACATAACATGATTTTTCAAACTGTCGTTTTCTTGGCATCGCACGTAGCATTTATCCTCACTTTAAGTTGATTTATACAAGTATTTTTGTACCATTGTGTTTATAAATATCGTTTTTTATGCTGATTTATTTGGCCTCGAATTAAGTTTATGTGTTTTACTTAGTTGATTAATTTTCTGTCAAAAAATCACATTTTTAAACAAAACAGTTTTTTTTCGTTATTAAACATATTGACAAAATCTATGATAAACTTTTAACATAGTATTTGTTCTCATTAAATTTTCTTATATTTTTGAGCTTATGGAACTGAAGCGAAATGGTTAAGTTTGATAAATTTAAAAACCCGTTTCTTATCACTTAATTCGTTTTTCATCTTGCACTTTTTGCACAACACCAAAATTAAAAAAAGTTATATAACAATAAGTCGATATTTCATAGTTGCGTCACAATAATATAAAAAAGTTTTATTGACGCGATATCTACCCGATGACGTAACAACTTTTTTATCTCTAAAGTTTGTAAACAAAAAAACTTTTTAATAGTAGTTCAATCGTCCCAATTAGACTTCCGGTTAGGAATGTGTGACAAAGACGGATAACACGTTATTGCAGTAAAATTTATTAACATTCCAGTTTTTTAATTCTTAATTTTTGATAATTATTTAAAAATCGTGGAAAATATCAAAACCAAAACATTCTTTGGACATTTTCACATATAAAAGGCTTTTTATTAAGTATAAAATTCCTAAAGATGTATAACCGTTTTTTAAAAAAAATTAAAACAACGCAAATAGCACATTTTACTATCTATATCAATGTTACTAAAATTTTGTATAGTAATTAACTTTGGTTTTCATGCAAAAATTACTTATTTTATTTTTAAAAGTCAAATTTTTAAATAAAAACCTTAAGATCTCTAGTTTTTTGTGTTGTCTAAACTATATGTGCTGTATATTATATATCTTCTAATATTTACTGCGAGCGTTTATAGCATAACATAGAAATGACACGTTTTTATAATCTTTTTTTATAAAATTTGACAGATTTTTTAATAGAAACTACATTAAAGTATTTTATTTTGCATATAAAGTTGAAAAATTTGTGTGTTAATTTTGCGTGTCGTTGTGCATATTATTGTATGGAACCAATTTTGTTACCATTAGACTTCGGATAATTATGCAATAAAAAACTTCAACATATGTATGCAAATGTGCGTTATAAACATTAAAAATATGGAGTTAAATATGAACTTAAAAAAATTATTTTATTTGAGCTAAAGATATGAAGTATTTAAGGTATTGTTGTTACGTTCAATTACATGATCCAACAAATTTTCGAAAATAAATTTGCGCCTGTTATTTTTAAACTAAAAAATTTTTTTCAGCATTGCAGGATACTATTGGCTCAAATTCTAATTTTGTTATGTTGGTTATACTTAAATTAGGATTACAAACGGCATTCTGTAAACGTTTATTATTTTATTCAATACATTGGATAGATTTTTTAATCTTTGCAACCACGAGTTTTTGACAATACTAAAGTTAGTTTGTTAAAAAAAAGAGGATTTTTTAATTCGGTTAACAATACTTTAAACTATTTCAAGACTGTCTTTTAACGAGAGTCTCTTAGTTTTTAATTTTAGTGTAGAATTGGATAGACAAGTAAACTTAGATTCAATAAAAACCTGTCTATTCGTAAACGTTTCTTCTTATTTAGAATATTCTGAGCTTTTTCTATAATTAGAGTTTTTTTGGGATCGAAATCATTGATAACGCGCTTAATAAGTTCAAAATTTTATGCGTAATATGAAGTAGTTTTTATAAAAGTAGCCTATTTTGTTACAATTGGAAACGGAGGCAAACTAACATCAGTACCAACATTTTCCCAAATCTTGGTCACGCGAGATGGCGCTTTCTTTACTGAAAATATTAATAAATTAACACTTGGATATTTTGAACGGACTAATTTAGCCACTCTATGCAAAACATGTGCCACACAAGTAATATGAACCATTTTTGAATATACTAGAACTTCATAGCTTTGCTCATATATGGTGCAGCATCGGTGCAAACCACTAACACTTTTTCATAGCAAAGTTCTGTCGGCTACAAGAGTCTGAGGGTATTGTTAAAAAAACGTAGCAATTGTCAAATGATTCACTTTTTCTAATACTTTTATTGTTAGTAAATACGATTTGTTTCGTTCATCAACACCTAACACTTTAAAAGAAAACTTGCAATACTTTGCTGTTCCGTGTCTGTTGTTTCATCTAACAGTAGCCAAATCGGTTTGTTCTGAACATTCTTTCTTAATTTTCGTACACTATACAATTGTGTAACGTAACCTTTTTGCAACGTTCACTCGTTCGGTATATTTTTTGGTATCTCTTTCTAAAAAACAATTTAATATCTCATTTTTTAAATTTGGCCAATGATATATTAGCAGAAATAAAAGCTTCCGACAAGTTCTCATTTAACGCTGAATGCTTAGATCTAGATTACGATAGCATGTTGATCAACATTTACTTTCATTTTTTTTATGTTAAAAACTGATTTAAGAAAAATTTATTTCGTTGTTAACTGAATGTTAACGATTTGATAAGGAAACTCACTGTCATGCAATAATAAACGGGTTAGAAAGCTATGACAGATATAGAATTGAACAGGAAGCGATTAACTGAATACATTAAACCCAATAATTAGATAAATGAGTTAATGACTGTATACGTTTAAATAAGCATTTTAAGACTTGTTTCTATTTAGTACATACAATACAATACTTTGAAAATTGCTCAAATATGCATGTATAATAAAAACATCCCAAATATGCGTTTATAATCAAAAATTGCATATGCATTTATGCGGATGTATAACTATCCTAAGTCTAGTTATATTATAGTAAATACCAAAAAAAAAGAGAGGATCGACGCAAGAACATATTTATGCATAATCCCGCTTCTTGTGCCGCGATTAGACTACAGTAGGGTATAGTCTAGTTCAAATTTATTTTTAAGTAGTATCTGCATTGCACAATAAAATTCGAAAGCTTATATGGATAATAAAGCTACGCCGTTTGTCAATTCCATTATCGCATGTGACAAAACGTGTTTCTAAAACTTTTGGCGTCTTTAAAAATAGAATTAGAAGAATCAAAGAAACTTTAAACAAAAACATAAAAATTGAATGTAAGGTGTTCAGTACCAAAATTTTATCGCCGACACATTTATATTATCATCAAAATTGGCTACTGATATAAACTTAAAATGATACTTGCGGCTAAAAAGATTCTTAGAAAACTTGTAAATAGATTTGTTCAGAACATCTTTTCACTTAAGTTGTAATCTTGATCTTTTCAAAATATAACGCATATTTAATAGATATAAACATGCATCATATTTGTTCTGACAACCCGTTCATGTTACAAACTTGTTTATTAAAAATTATAATAAGCTAATTATTCATACGTTTTATTTAGTTTTTAAACGTCTTGAAATTACTATACCCGCCGCTAGACTTTAAGTTACAATCTATACATAAGTAATCTCCTTTGGAGATAAAAGATAACTTTTATACCATCTAACACTACGGTTTTCAATACATCTTATTTTGATAAGTTTGTTCCATCGTCAACAAAAATGTTGGTACTACATTAGCTGCGCGAAAAACGATTGACGTTCTCAATTTGATTTAAATCGAGCTATAATGTTATTTATAGTAAGAAACAAACTTTTTGAAAATTAGTTTGGAGATTTTTACAATAGTGAGTTGGTAGTTAGTTAACAACTTTTCATTGTAAAAATTTTTATGTTATTTCAAATTATATTTTAACACATTGTTTACATCTGTGGTTGGTAATTTTTTTTGAGTAACCTCTTGCGGATATGTAGAATCTTTGAAATAGTTATAAAAAATTTTAATCTTTTTTATTGCTTTTAAATGACATAACAAAACTGCCAGACAAATTAATTTTTTGTACAATTTAATCCGCTATTATTTGAATGGTAAATTTAATTTAATCTGTTATAGTTTCAAGATAGCACAATATGTCATTTTAAAAAATTAACTTAAAAAAAATTCAAAAACCAAGTTTGACGACTTTACCAAAACTGAAAAAGCTATAAATAGTTCTTGTTTCAAACATTTAGTTTCACTATATATTACAAAGAATTAACTTTAAAAGTACGTAAATTGTATAACAACATAGTTCTTTTGTAATTACATTTAAAAATTCTTTTTAAAAGGGTTTTTTACTAGTTGACCGTAGAAAAGATAGTTCTATTTGTTTTAATTTAAAATATTTTTATTTAGAAAAAGTAGGCCACAATTTTTGGTGTTTCTTTGTGACTAAATAATAGTACGTTTTTTAATTTAATAAAACTTACACAATTTTGACTAAAACTTTATTATTAACTTCCAATATTATCAATAAAACGTTATACATTTTTTTAAGAATTGTGTTAACTTAAAAATAAAAATATTATACAAGGTGTGATGTGAGGATGGGTAAATGATGTAAAATCTGTAAAACGTATTGATGTATTGTGTTAATTATTTTCTTTAATTTTCCATCGTCTACAAAATCAATTGTTAATAAAATAATTAATGTAGATAGTAATGTTTATTTCTTAGCATTATTACTGACCTAGCTGAACAAAATGTATTTTGTGTACACGATCACGTTTATCTTTGATTGTTACCAAAACAAGATTTTAGATAATTAAATGCAAAATTCAGTTTTCTTAGAACTCAGTAAGACTATCTGATTTATTTCCGTCTCGATTTTTGTACGGATTATTTTAGTTGATGCTAAGTGATTCGTGTAATCGTACTCGTTCTTGATAATATTTAATTTAATTTTTTTTATTATGTACAACAGTGATACTGTTTTAATGTATAGTAAGTTTAATTATAATATCCACAATGACACGTAGATTGTGGGTTAAGCAATATCTTAATAGACAATTGACTTCAATAAATTTTATTTTGACGTGTGTGCCAAGACTTAGAGAAACTGGAGGTGTTATTCTTACCTACGAAAGCCGTGGTCAAGATCGACCACCACATGTATTAGCAACAGAAAAAGAATAAATCTTTTCAATAAAGTAAAAACTTTAATATTCTTTTTCTTTAATGTACGTGCAGATATTGTAAATTGTAAAAGATCGGACACGAAGTAGCAATAGAGAAATAGGTCGCGCAGCTAACATGTCTCATAGTCTCATCGTGTTTTTTGTACCTTTACCATGTTCAACAAGTCTAACACCTAACCGACGTTGATTTTGAACCGCGGTTTCCTATTAATTAATGTATAGACCGGTGTTTTAAGAAATAGTTTAATTGGACCGTTTATTTTACCAGAAAGATTTACAGGCGACTTGTACTTTTACAAGAAACTTTTGCGCAAGAATTTGATCACTTACCTCTTAAAGTTCGCAGAACAATGCAGTTTATGCACAATAGAGCTTCTGCAAGTCGCCCCGTTTGCGATTTTTTAAATATAATTTTTACGGCTCGTTAGATTGGAAGAAACGGCACTAGACGCTGGCCAGCCAGATATTAACCCTTTAATCTTTTTTCTGGAGCTATGTGAAAAGTGAAGTAAAGAAAACCCCTGTAAATAATAGACAAGAGCTGCAAAATCAATTTTTTACCGTAGCAAATGCAATTAGACAAAATGTGCAATTATTTACGCGAGTAATTTTCGGTGACTTTTAGACGTTTGTTTTATTCGATACAGGAGGTATTATTTTAGTGTATTAAAAAAATGCAGAATAGCAATTTTATTTAACTACGCGTTATCCGATAGCATTATTTTTCATTTATTTTTATTTGTGGTGTCAACAACCTTAGGACGCTATAGGTCTGTAATTTTTTTAATGTTTTAATGGAAATTTTATTTTGACATTTTTTGCTTCTATTTGTGCTCTTATTTCATCTGCTAAAATAACAAACCGGTAATCAGATACAACCTGTATAACTTTTCTTTCTTTCTTTTCTTCTTTTTCTTTTTTTTTATTTTCTTTTTCTTCTTCTTCTTCTCAAGCTCTTAGTGTACCTAGTGTTAGGCATAGGCTTCCCTCTTCGTTTTCCATTTCTTTCTATTTTGAACTATTAATATCCATTTTAATTTAGCAAGTTTCTTTAATTCATTGACCCATTTTTAATCGGTCTTTCTCTATTTCTCTTCGCATTTTAAGGTTACCACTGTATGATTATAACGTTAATTTTTATTTGCGTTCTTTGCCTGATCCACTCGTTTCTGTTTTTATGCCTTAGTGTGATAGCTAGCATTAATCTTTCCATCTTTTTCTGTGTAGTTTTTAGTTTGTATATAGTTTCGTAAATGTCCATGTCTGAGCTCCGTACATCAAATATTTTAGGTTTAATATGCTGGAAAATTCTTTTGTTTTTAAGCAGTTCCGATAATTTTACGAAAGCTGCTCATCCCAATTTCCTTTTTTATATTACTATATCTTTATTTTCTTTGCCAATTTGTATCATTTATCTTAGATATATACACTCAGTGACGTTTTCTATTTGTGCTTCTTTTGTTTTTATTGGGATGTTCTGGGGACTTATAGTCTTCATTTTCAAACCAACTGTTTGCGGTTCTCTTTCCAGTTCAGTTCATTCTCTGTAGGTGTTCTTTGTCGTCGGGAACTAGCACAATATCGTCAGCTTATCTGAGGTGGTTTAATCTTTCTCCATTTGTATTGATACTAAAATTGCTCTATTATAGTTTTTTGAAGATGCCTTCCAAGGCGAAATTGAACAGTTTTGGTGACATCGTGTCACTGTGTCTGATTCCTCTGTTTATTGGTATTTTGTTGGTGTTTTTATATAGTATATTGTAATCACTGACTTATGTTTTTGTACCTGGAGTCAATGCGTGCATTATCTAATTCTAATCGTAATCGCCTGTGTTCAATTGAGTCAACTGCCTTTTCGTAATCTATAAAGGCTAGGTGAAGCGGCAGGTTTGTATTCTATTGTTTTTTCGGTTAATATAATAATGTATTGTCACTAAATGATCATTTGTGCTATACCTTTTTTGAAAGGCAGCTTGCTCTACAGGTTGGTATATATTGTCATTTCCTGGAGCTTTATTATTTTTTATGTGTTGTGGAACAAGTGCTATTTCTTCTTCATCTATTTTGGGTAAATTTTCATAACCAAGATTTGTTATTGTATATCTACTAAATTTTTAGGTTTTGTTGTTTTAGAGTAATATATCTCGGTTAATTTTACTACTTCTGTTTTGTTTGTTTTTTTTTCTTTCGTTTTTGTCCTTCATTGCTATTATTTCACATTTTCCTTGGTTTCTTCTTCGACATTTTATATTACAGTTTTTCTCTGTTACTTCTCCCATTCTTTTATACGCATTTTTAATTTTTCTTGCTTTCTTTTGGGCTTTTTTGCAGTCTTGTGTTGCATATAAGCCAGTTTTATATAATTATCTTTCTTATATAACATTTGTTGCTAAATCCGGAAAAAAATGTTAAGAGTATAAAAATACTCAGAACAACTGTTTTTAATTAAGAAGGCATTTTAATTAAATTTAGATATTCAGTACCATATAAATAACAAATAATCGTTGTTTTAAAAATTCTTACATTTTATGTAAACCATACCCATGCACTTTTTTTGGAAAATGCATGCATGTTGCTATTTTAGTTTATTTTAGACACAATGTTAATGCTTTCTTAATTCAAACTATTTTTGTTGACAAATGGAACAGCATCTTTTTGTTATTTGATTTTGCTAGTTGGGCTTAGAAATTACATTTAAAAAGTAACTGTGTCCTGATGACCAAAAAAAAATCTTAAATCGCCAAAGTGATAAATGGAAATCTAAGTAAAACTATGCTTTGATAGTAATTTGTCAGATTGTAATTGTTTTAAACTTTTTAGTTTTTTCTTTAACGTTACCCTTTCTTTGTTTTTTTGACTTAGTATCTCTTTTCTGAAACATCTATTAATGTTAGTAAAATCATACTTTTGATTTGCAACGTCGTAACAATTTTTATACATTTACTAAAAGGGTTGATAAAAAACAATATTAAAAATAAGAACAAATTGATTTTGACTACTTAGGAAATTTTTTTCTTGAAAATGTTTAAAAAGGTTAAAAATAAAAGTAAATACAATTTATGTATAAGTGTAAATAAGTATCCTAATGTAGCTGATTTGAGATGCAAATTTTATGAATTCGAAAATCTATTTGCGGGCACCCAGCCAAAATTATTTAAACGTGCATCCGTTGTAGAAAATGAAAATGCGATAATAAAGTACTTTTAATTGAATACATGAATAACGGAAATATTTGAATAATAATTTTTCTACTATAAAAATAAAGTACTAAGATATAAAATATTCATTTGGTAAAATATACAAGAATTGTTATTACAAAGATCATATGTTTATTAACTTTACTTCTGGCCAAGGATGGTATATTTTGTATAATAATGCATTCCAAACATATTACATAAATACTCTAAATTTTACTTCAAAATCGCGTATTTTCTTTTCCACGAAAACATTACGCCGATTTTACCTCTACATATTTTACGATCCTCGCAGAATCCATAATTAAGCTAATAATTCTTTTATGGATCAGATCTTTAAAACTTTTGTATTACCGAGATGCGTTGAATTTTTTTACAATCCAAAATTAAGTATTTTTACGACCACATAACGCTACTCTTAAAAATATATGGAAGGTTTATCATTCGAGACGAAGATGGCTTTATTTTTCTAATAAGAACAACAGTATGCATTTTATTGATGTCGTTTTGTAGCGGCAGATGTCAAGTTTATTATTTTATAAGACAAAGCAATGCTTTTCGATCAAAAACACATAAAACTGTTATTGCGTTGACATCAGATGTTCTTCGTTCTAAACCGATTTCAACTCGACAAAATTTTTTTTAATTTTATTTAATTATTATACGTACTTATTGTTGAGTTAAAATTATTAAGTAGCTTTGTGAATGGCTGCAACGAAAATGTTACTAGTTACTTTTCAGTAGTCGTAACTCTGAAAAGAAAAACTTTCTAGACTGCACATTAAGGGAAACCTTCAAAATTCACTGAAAGTTTGAATTAGTGAATAATATAACGTCCCAAAGTGAAACTTTTAGTTGATCTCGAGGTAGTTGAAAGCTCGTCCTTCAGTTGCCAACTTTTATCTTTTATTTAGAGTTTAAAACTGTATTCTACCAAAATCGAAGTCACTTTGTTATACGTTGTTCTACAAAAGCGCAACACGGAAGAAATCGATAGCAATTATGCACAAATGAGCGTGTGCTACCTACACAAACACACATTCATTATAGAACCCAGATGTGATGTTGATGAAGGAAAGAACATTCTTGATTTTCACTAATGAATCCTTAGTAATTGGGGCGTACGGAAGTAGAGGTCCTGCGTCGAGATATAAATAACCGACAGGATAATAGCATTCATATTCTACCGATCTGCTCCTAATGATCCGTGTTCAACATATTGTACGAAAGGTATGCGGATGTTAGTTGGAGTTGTTAGGGATTACCTTTACCCTGAGGACTATGCTAAGTCGGAACCTTTTCGTGAGACCTTTTCCTTAATTCTATTGTTACGTTATTTTCAAATTTTCCTAATTTTGATAATATTACTTGTCATAATTCTATTTTAATAACGATAGAATGCATTTGTAGGCGTTAACAAAGTTTAAATTATCTACATTAAAACGATTTTTCCATTTTCTGTTCACACGTTGCGTGTAAATAATTTTTTATGTTACAGTTAATTAACATTTCTTTTTGCTTTGATTATATAAATTGTTTTTTAAATTTTTTATATATGTACTTATAGAATATGACACTAATTATAAAATACTAATATTCATTATTAATTTTTCTAATTATATGTTAAATTTACAAAAAATAGATCTTTTCATACATTTCAACCAAGTTTAAATGCTACTAAACGCTGACGATGATTATTTTTTGGTTATACCTAGCAGTTTGGGTTTTAACAATTTTGATCTTGAGTAACCGGATAAAGTGAAATTAGCCAATTAACCAAGCGGTTAGTTTTAACCATTTTTTACGACTGATTTGTTTGAACCAGCTGATGTTAACCAATTCGTTTAGATCACTTTTGATAACTGTGACAAATGCTCTTGAAAACATTAATGCAGTAATACAACTAAAACAATTAATTAAAAATTTTAAAAGTAAGAAACAACATTTATGGTGTTTAAATTATTTGTCTATTTGATTAATTAGAACCTTTATATATTCAAAATAAACTTTAAAACTTTTTACGTTTAGACCATATTTGCAAGAATACTTCACAAACACCAATTACAGTTAAGAGTAATGTAAATTACATACAAAATATCGTAATTAAAGTAGTGGTAATTTTCAAGAAGATTAGTTAGATAAAAAAAGTAACAGAAAAATATTATGATGTAATCTGTTTAATTATTTACATAGTTTTTTTTAAAATAAAAGTAAACGTAAAATGAATATTTTTAATAATGTAAATGTAAATAAACATGATTAAAATGGATGATTTGATAATTGTTGATTAAAATGAATCATTCAGCCAAAAATGATTAATTTAGTTAACCAACAAGAAAATGATTCAGTTAATCATTTAACCAAATCGAATCAGAATTACTAGTCTTAACCAACAGTTTTTGATACTTGTTGATTTGTGTGACATGAACGTAGTTTTATTTACTTTGTAGATTTTTGGTTGCCCAAGTACGATAATGTTGGCTATTTACAAATCCACTTAAATGATAGCATGCTTTGTCCGTAAAGAAAGTTAAATCGTTATTTAAATGTTCATTAAATCATTCACAAAATTGTACACGCTGCAAAAAATCAGCACCGTAACCTTGTACGGAGTCATCGAAAGGTCCCTACTGACAATCCTAAAACTTGCATGCTTGTAATTTAAAATTGGGATTTAAAATGACTTTATATTTGTTGCAGATAATTTTGCTTCCCATTTATTTCGACTTTGTTTCATGCAATTGTGAATGTCTTTGACAACAGGTGTAGTGAGTCCAAAAAGCTTTTCTGTAGGTTTCCCTTTACAAATGCAATTCTTGTTTAAACATTGATTAATTAAACTTATTTACGTTGTCGGAATGTATCGTAAGTAAAATTTGCTTCTAGGAAATGTTTGTTGAACTGATCGATGCAACAAGTTTCATTGGTATTGCGAGTACCGCTTCGGAAATGCGCCATTGCAATAACGGTATCTTGTTTAGAAGTAAACATTATAAAATGAATATGAAATTACCAAAATTAGACAACCTAAAAACTCCCGCTATTATTCAGTACTTACTCAGAGAAAGCACAAGTAGTGCTTAATACCTATGATAATAACTGTTTTAAAATATATAAATAGAGAATAAAGAAAACGACAACAAATAATACTTGATGTAAACAAAATGTCAAAGGAGAATGTTACTAAACGATAACATTACCAACCTGACACAATATTGATACCACGTGGGAAATGGGTTTTAATAAAGTCCTTCTACTAAACTTAAAGAAATCCTTTAATTTCGTTTGAGTTCTTGTGTCACATTTTGTATATGTTTTTCAGTTCATAAAACTGCGAGTATTCAAAAAACTGGTTAGGCGTTTCCAGTGGATTTAAAGCTTCTTGCTTTTTTGGAAGGTTTTTTACTTCTGTATCTAAAATTTGTGATCAGTCAGTTTTATCTTTACTGTTATCTCCGTCAATACACGCGCTTCTTAACGAAGAGCGTCGATGTGTTCTCCGGCGATAGTCGCGACGTCGTCAATCTGTATCGTCAGTCTTCGAAGGTTGGCGTTAACATACTGATTTTGTGAAACACAAGCTTAACTTCTCTTTGCAATTGATACTTATCAACTGTAGTAAGTTCGACAAATAAGTCGGCAAACACGCACATTTGGCCAAATTCGAATAGAATACAATACAAAAACAATGTTAGTTAGTTTCACGAAATTTAAAAACCCAAAAACAAAAGTGGGTTTTACAAAATTTGCTGATGGGTCATGCATAACAGATATTAAATACGGTCTACTGTCGCTTATAGAGGTACAGACAAGTAGCAGTCTTAGTTATAGAAGTCCGCGAGGGAAAAACGATTTTTTTTTATAGGGGTTTCTGTTTCTCATTAGGTTTAGGATTAAAATGACGAGACCTGGCAATTACTCTCACTTGTAGAATTTTTTTATTGTTTATCTAGTTTTGCATTTATGGGTTTGACTGTAAAATCTTAATCAGTACCAATTTTTATTATTTATTAAATAACAGTGTTTTTTTTTTTGTTTTTGGTAAATAAAATGTGTTGTGCCTTTACAACTTTGTCGTTTGAAAAACTTATTTTGTATGTTTTTACTATAAAAACTACAAAAAAGAGTAACACTACTTTAATTATTTATGATTCATTAAATGTTTTAATTACTAGAACCGAAAAAAACTAAAAAAACAAGACCGCGAAGAAGGTGATAAAAAGAATCTTTTGTAAAACGTGAAGAATAGTCCATTACTTTTAAAGTCAAATAATTGTGGTTTTTCTTAGACTTATTGTAAAATAAAATAAAAACACACAATAATAATAAACGTGCAAAATATAAATATACATTTATCGAAAGCAAAAATTCTTATTACCACGGCAGCAGTCGGAACACAGACCTCTGGGTGTGAGCTTGAATGAAAGTAAAATACACAGGCGTGAATTCCTTTAATTTATTTGCAATTATAACATATTACACTAACTATTTACATTAAAGAAAAAATAAACATTACTTGGGCGCCAATTACCTTTAAATTGGTGATAAATAAAATGCATAAAAATCTTATAACTAACTATTAATCGATATCAAATTCAAAAGTAATAAACGTTTAATTTTTTACGTAGTATGTATTCTGAAAAAATTTTTTGATAACACAATTTAATTAATTTGAATTTAAAATGTAATACCTAGTAGAATAACTCCAAGTTGACTCACCAATATAATATGACGTTATTTGAGATTTTCTTTTTATAGTACATTTTTTGTTCAAATGATAAGCTTCTTCCAGAACAAAATAACGAATCAAACGAATGTAGATTGGAAAGCAAAAACAGCAGGCATAAAACCAAAAGATTAAATCCAATGAAGAAAAACTCAAGTAAAGAAAAAGTTCAATAACGGAAGAGACTAAATATAAATAACTTAGGTTGATTTACATACAACGGCCTTGAGAATAAGTTCCTTTGTGTTAGTGCATTGCGTCACATTGTGAAATAACAGCAATTAGTTGGAAAGAATAAAAATTAATTTGTATGCGTTTTTACGCCATTATTAATAAAATTGTCTTCCTTGCAACACTTACGACGTGCAAGCCCAAAGATGGCTTAAACGGAAGTACGAACAAAAATCGATTGCTCGGTCGATTCGAAGTACGACGCGACGTTGCCAAACTGAATAAATTTAAATGCAAATTAGTATGTGAATGCAAAATAGAATTTTAAATGTAATGAACTCTTAACGGAACATTACATTGTAACAGTTTAAAATTTATACATCTGCCCGGCAACAAAATTTCATTAATAATATCGATTAGAAGATGTCACGAAGGGTCAAAGTTTGTTTAGGTTAAAAAGCATGACTGAGAACGAGGGATATGGTGCTTCATATTCTGGTGACATCACTGAAGCTCTGCGTCATCTCCAGATCGCTATAGCAATAAAAAATCAATAGACAAACTTCCACAACACAAAACAAATTTTTTTAGACACCTATTTGGTCAATTTTTAATCAACGATTTGTTAGTATTCAAAACCAATTTGTACGGATATCAACAATATGATACGAAAGAAATAAAAACTTATATTGGAATAGACCTACTAGTAAAAATAAAAAGATTTATCAGTTATGAAGACTTTTAGTTTTAGTTTACATAATAATTTTTTTCCTCATACCGATGAAACGCGTCAGCTGGCTATAGTCAAATCTACATTGGGTATTAACTCAGCTATGCCAACTCGTATAAATCCTATTTTTTATAAAACGGCGATTGTTTTTATGGCGATATAAAAACAAATTAAACAAAGTTAAAACTTGTAGATGATGGCAGATGGGACTAAAACTTGATATTTATACTGTGTATGGGCTTGAAAAATAAGGGCCGTCACGTGCACTTTAATAATTTTTTATTTTATCTAAGCTGATAGGAGAGCTGTAGCAAAAACATATTTATTTATGCATATAGCACTCTAAACGGTACACGAAAATTACCACCATCATAAAAACGTTTGAGAAGTAGAAAAAAGATAAAACTCATTAAATGATTTCACGTTAAAAAGTGTTAATAAATAATAAACATTTATACTAAATAAATAATAAGAATCAGAAATGGTGGGAAAGGATTCATCTCGATGCATGCGTAGTAAATACTACACAATCCCTTCGATTTACCCAATAAAGAATTTTAGGCTAACAATTGTAAATGGTCTTATGAGTGTATCATCCCAAAAAAAACATCAACTGTTTCTAAACTAATAAAAAAACACCAAACAAAAGTACCAAAAACGACGACGTTGCAAAATACACAACACGGTCCCATTTGAGCTCATAGAAGATACTGACCATTTAGCAACACAAAGGAAACATGAATTTGGTCTTTTAGCAATACAGTGTAAAGTAGCACTTTGTCTGAGCAAATTAGCGAATCTTTCAAAAATATTATGCTCACTTCGCTTCATTTTATTATAAAAAGTTTCGAAGAGTTAACACTTAGAAACCATCATATTCACAATTTTAATGTCAATTTTTACTAAAACTTTCTTTAAACATTTACTTATCGTCACCAAACATATTCTATTTTAAGATTGCAGTGATTTTACTTTGGTAACTTCCATTGATAACTGTTTGTTCGATTATTTTTTAAAACGTATTCAAGTTTTTGGTGCTGTTCAAGTTCTTTTTTTATTTTTTGTTACATAAGTATTAAGAACCTTTTTGATTTTTTTCTAATATTAACATTTTTATTATTTAATTATTATTGTTCAGTTTTTTTTTATTTCTAACAATTTGTTATTTGCAATTTAAAAATGCGTTTAATCTGACTCTTTACACTAAAATAACAAAAACATAAACAGTCACCTAACATTTAATGTTTAAGCTTTGGTTTAATGTAGAGAAACTACATGATCGATTACACTTACAACTAAATTTTGAATATTTGTTTGATGTTTTGTTTAAATAATATTTTTAGTATTTAGTTTTAATTTTTTCAATAGAAGTTACATGATTTTTTCTCTATATTTAAATTAGAATTTAAGGATTCAACTTTTTATATCAAAACTTTGTCGCTGCTTACGTTGTTAAAGTTTTAATTTCATTTGCTATTTGTCTGCCCTTGATCGATCGTCACCGTTGCTAGCTTTTTTTCAGTAATTTTAAAGAATATTGGCATTTTTTGGGAACATCACAACCGTAGAATATAAAATTTTTTAGCATTAGCATTGATATTTTATTTTAAAAAAATATTGTATTTGAACGTACATTTGATTACTAATATTCAAATTTTAGTTAAAAATGGTACTAAATGTAATTATTGAAGTGTAACTATTTGATAATATAATTCAATATGAAAACAAACATCACAAAGCAAATTACGAATAATAGTTCAAAATACTTTGTAATTTACATTTTTTTTATGAATGCAAAACGAAGGTCAACTTTGTTTGGCTTAAACTACCCCCGTAAACACTTTCTTTACAAAGCAATGAGGATGTACCAACATAACACCGGTCTCCGGTATTTAGTGATATTTAGTATCGCGACAGTAGCGCATAATGTGCAGTGTTTGCGGGTTAATTAGACATTGGGGGGTATAAAGGGGAGACCTGGCACTGGGTATCACCAATATTGGCGCTATGCAGCACGGCTTCACGTGCGTTATACTTGCCCGCCGAACATTAAGCCAAGCAGTGGTTAAACGGGAGGGAGAGATCAATTAACAACAACCCTATCGTCCCGTCTTACCCCTACAGAAACGGCATTAGGATTAAGAAGTTCACGAAATTGAGAATCCATACGTATATTATAATACCTCCATTTAAACCACATACTCAACGTTTAACTGAAAAAATCTACTCAACCAAAATTAATGCACTTGCTAGAAATTTTAGATTTAATTAACCCTTACATGAACATAAAATAAAACTACGAATTAAAAGTGCGCTCAAAAGAAGAAAAAAACTCAACTAATTTGCACTCTAGTTGCTGTGTTTGATTAGTCTTTATTTAAAATTTTACTAGTATACCAGACTTCGTTAAAATAGTTGAAATTTTAAGAGTCTTTTTTGTTGAATACCTAATAACTGATTTTATGAATGTAAGCTAAAGTATGCAGGTTTAATTTCGTATACATTTGGTAAACTATCTAAAGAAAATTTATTCATCTTTCTAAATTAAGCAAAAACTAATTAAGCATAATCTGTTTTAAAATTATTTTCGACGTAATTTAATTATTTTTGGAAAAGAAAACACTTTCGTAATTGAGTTTCTGGTAATTTTTGTCAACGATTATTTTTAAATCTAAATTTTAACATAAATAATTGAAGCAAAGTTCTAATGCTTTTCTTTGAAAATTTATTTTTTTTCCGCTAAAGTCACATACAATTTTCTATAAGAAATTAATGTTTAATTATCCTACGTTTACTATAGTTGCTGTAAGTTAGTTATGGTACAAACTTAGTATATATTTTTTTTAATTTTTTGTTATTTATAAACAAAGTCTTGACAAAACTATAAAAAAATTAGTATTATACTTCGATTACCGAACAGATGGAAATAAGTCCTTTCTACTAAAACATAGAGCTGAATTATGTTAAGTCAGATTGCCATACACGAATTAAAAGAATGTACAATGTTTACTCAATATGCATACGTGTATTGTTGGTTGCCTATGCGGTTGTCGGATTATTCCATATTACTTAGGTATGTAAAGAATCATGTATTGAATATTTAAGAAAATTAATACTATAGTTGTAAGAACCAACAGCAAGGGATAAGTAATTTACATTTGATATTTTATATAGTATTTCGTATTTACATAATTAAAAAAATTGAACTAAATAAAATATTTATGGGGAATTGGAGTCTGATGTAGAAGATTCATTGGCAAATTTAATAATAACAAGTTTAACTATAACTTCTAATTCTTTCTTTCTTCTTTTTCTACTTTAATCACATACTGTATACATTTTTTCAATTATCTGTAGAAATATTAGCTACTGATTCAAGAAACAGATTTTGTATTTTAACGCTGTATTTTTTCTAGTAACTTTCTTTTTTCATTGTGCTAATATTAACTCATTGGGATTCAACTGACAGTGAGTGATATGATGGCAATTGTAGCACAACTCGTTTACTGGTTTTTGCCATTTTATTTACCACATACTTTGTTACTGGAATGTTTTTCTTGGAAAGTACTAAAAATTCTGCTTTAACCGTGGCTTTCTCAAATTCAGTTGATTTACTTGGTAACTATTCTTGTATATCAACTTTATTAGTTCTTTAAACGTACATAACTATTTTTCCTGACGTGCCAGAGCAAATCTGATTGCAGTTCTGTATTCAGCACGTATGAATTACTATAATCCAATAGCAGGGAAAAAAATGTTTTTTGACTCTTTACAAGACGTAATTAATTTTTTTATTTTTATATTCTTGATGTGTTTCTATAACCTTCAAGAAAATGCATTTAAAAAAAACTTTAACTTTGCTATGTATTTTTGCTAAAAAAACAGAAGTAAATAAAAAAACGATGTGCAATTTGAACAAAAACTTGGTCTGTGTTTTAGTATCCCAAAGAAGAAACTAACCTCTAATAAAAATACAACAAAATTAAAATCAGAACCCATTTTCAATGTAAAACAAAAAACTGCGATAGTTTTATTTTATTAATTTGGTTTTATAAAATAAATATCTCCACCTTTATAAAAAAACATTAGACGAAAGCAAAGAAAAACGTTATAAAAAATATTGAGTTACAAACTTTAGACTTTAAGTCTGAAAGTGGTGATAAAAGCAAGTTATGTGATGAAACTCAATAATCTAGAGTAGTGGTCCATGGACCAGTGCTGATCCGTGAGTTAAAGGTTGTGAATCCGTGCTTTTACAGTCTATGTACGCGCTTTTCACCACACTGCTTCAATATCTAAAGCAGAATGCAAAAATGCAGTGTCACTAGTTAACTTACGTGCATTTGCACGTAAGATGGTTTGAAAATCAAAATCTAGTATTGTATATATGTAATTCTTGTATTGTTTCTTTATTACTTACTATATAACCGCCGATAATTGTTTGTAGATGACTAAACAGAATCGCTTAGACTAATTTGTAAAGAAAGCAATAGCAACTACGGCTCAACGCTAAAAATACGTCAGATATCGATGAGACCAATTAAATTTAAGAAAAACCTCAGCATTAAAACGATTTCGTTTAACATTCAAACGCTAACATTAGTATTCTTACATTCAATTTCGTTTTGCAGTGACACATGATAACCGGTTGAATTTTTTGAAACGAAGCGTGCTGATTTGAAGGGTCTGGAGAAGCAAATATTTCAATTATCACATATTACTACTGTTGCATTGCAATTTTTTTTATAATCGCTAAGGTTAAAAAACCGTATATAATCAGCTTTAACATAGAGTAGATAAACGATAGACAACGGATCTATCCTATGTGGAAGGTATCCCATATGGTATTGGAAACATCTTTGCAAAACACAACTTTGTCGCTCAGTTATCAACTCTCTAATCAGGCAAATCCTTAAATCCCGTGAAAGACGTTATTTCTTATCAGTTCGATGGCGTTTATAGCATTCCTAGCTTTTATCGTCAAACTGGTACATGCGTGTTCAAAACATCAAATACGCATTTTGTAACGTACTAGTTAGGGAGGTGCCGCAGATGGTCGTGCGCCATCTTTACTTGCGTAAGAATAACGTATTGGGTACGTTATTCTTACGCAAGAAAAGGTGGCCTGGGTTAGAAAAAAGGAAATTCCAGACCCGCAACTCCAAAGTACATTCCAAAATAAAATAAGTAATTTTAATTGACAGTTTCGTTTATTGACGAAGAGAAGAGACAATACGCCATTAGTTAACTGCGTTTAAACACTGCCCATCTAACGCTCTGGTAGCGGCGCCACAGGCACGCTATTACCTGTTACGTAAAACATAAAATATGATACACAGGTATAAATTAGACTCTGAAAGTAATTTAATCTAAAAACATTTCTTTAGTTAAACGCCGCCGTAGTTATCAAACGGTAGCCGTACATAAAAGCGCTCGCGAAATTACGTAATCATAATCCGCCCGTGGCCTTGACGCCAAGTTCGCGTAACGGATGAAATATAAGGGCTATATTTTCCCCATTGACACAGCAATTACGACGCATACTTCCAACCTCTGTACAACTGCAAAAGAAAACAACAGTTAAACCGCAACAATTGTTTAAAATTGAAACACAAGTAATACTTCAAATTGACGCTTATCATTAATTAGGTAGTTTTCATTTTAGAGCGAAGATAAGGATTTGATACTCGCACATATTACCGAAAAAAAATATACATAAATAGTCTAAATAACTTGGATTAACACTTTAGTTAGGCATTAAAAATAGTGATTGTCCCATTCGGATTGCGGTAGTGATGACGTCACGTTCCCCGATTTGTTCATTAAAATAAGGTATCCATAAATACCTTGAAAGCAACTCCAGTTGGTTAGTAAAATTATACCTTTCGGAGTCGTTGACTACAGCAGATCACAGCCACTTAACTTCTTTACCTATCTTACTGCGTAATTTCATACCGAAGCAGCCATCGAAGACAGATTAAAGTTGTATTAAAGGACTGCCATCACGCCCCATCCACAAGAATTACCATAACAAGTAGGCCCAAGACCACCAAGACCAGAAAGCAGTACCGAAAAGAAGAATATGACCCGGGTAGAAAAATAAGTGTATGTGGTTAGCTTGACTCGCCCCTCAGCATTATTTAGCTCGGATTCTACAAAATAAAATCATCAATCTTTTTTGGTTCGTAAACCTACACACCGCACGCTGTACGTAACAAAACCAAAATGGCACGACAGGAAATACTTTTGCGAAGATGGAATACGCTTGCGCCGGTTGTTAGTACGTAAATCAAATGAAAATTGTTCGAGGCCAAGCTATTTTACCTTGGTGACGGCAAAGTTGCCGTATTATCCAACTTTATGAATTTACAAATTTTGCTAATGAACAAATTTTTTTAAAGTGTGTGGAAAACTTTAATAGAACAACTAAGAGTTTTTATTTTTAGTTCCTTTACCGACAAGAAAATATTCAAAACTGCGAGAGTCATGTCAATTTTCTAGAGCGCCAATCCAGATTGTAGAGCTTATTCTCAAATTGTTCAGCTTTTATTACATGTTGATGTCTTCTCAAAACAAAGAACCAAATTAGACACAACTTAACTTTATTGTTAATTGTATGATGCGTAATCCGTCAGATACACATATAGGTAACTTACCTGTCATTATAAAAAATAAATTAATAAAACTCCGATATTGCAATGGAAAAACTTTGTTCTTCTGTCACCACTTTATGTAAGATTTTATTTTCAACAGTAGGTGTAATAAAAACAAAATATAAAAGTTCCCATTGCTCTTGGCGTTGTTATCAATTGAACTAGGGATAGAGGTATTCACCAATCATAAGTAAACACATTAAAATTGGGTTAAAAAATTGAAAAATCTTCAAACTTTGGTAAAATCGTAGCAGACTGTCATTAAAATAATACTGGCTCGCCAAACTAGTTAGAGAAGCACTGATCTAGATAGAACACTTTGTTATCTTGATTTTCCCGTAACTTAAGGCAGGTGGCTAGCTCAATACACTTCGGCGAGAGGATCAGAGGTGATACTCGGTGTGTTAATAAATTAATAACGCGCCAAAGCGGTGCGAAAACTATTAATTGCAGATACCGTTTAAATCTGTTTAACACAGAAATGAAACAAGCTGCAACACACAGTTTATAACAAGAATACATTTATTTCAAACAAGAGAATGGAATTTAAAAACGAGGTAGAACAACATAAACTAAATAGCGATTAACGATTTGTTGACAAATATCACAATTAATAATATTGATGCAGGCCCCTTAGATCAGGCAACACTTCGTACAGCTAACATTCAAAAGTGTTTGATGGCAGAGCCATCTCATAGTGTAATTTTACTATGTGTCTACAGTTAACTGTAAATAGCTATAAACGACGTATTAACATTGCTTACCCCCAATGTTCTTTTACGTTGTGGTTTTATCCCAACGAATTATTCAAAGCTGATTTTGAATTTCGCGGGTGTTAAACTAATTCAACGTGTTTACCGTCGCTTATAGCTATTTACAGTTAACTTTAGACACATAGTAAAATCACACTATGAGATGGCTCTGCTATCAAACACTTTTGAATTGTAACTTCGTCATACTTAAATATAGCTATAAGGGGCGTCAATGCAATTGTGGGAACTACATTAGAGTGTATCTCCTACTGCCGATGAGCCCCAAAATGGCGAAACGGCCGTCCAGTAGTTCACTCTGGTGGCGTTTGCACAATTGCATTGACATTGCTTAACCCTAATGTCCTTTTACGTTGTGCTTTTATCCCGACGAATTATTCAAAGCTGATTTTGAATTTTGCGGCTGTTAAACTAATTCATTTACAGTTATGCTAACATGTACTACATATAATTTAATTTTAACAATAAAATTTAAATAGCAAATAACGTAATTTACAATCACCGTTTTCAAACGTGTTCAGTCAACTACTTCGGTTACAAACACTCGCAAAACGAATTGATAATCGACAATTATAATGAATAGCAAAGAAAAAAATGAGTACAAAAACTTACCCCACTGAAGTTCCTTGTCACAAGTAGTAACGCTCACTACTTCTTATATGTTTATAGACGAAAGTATGCGTAGTGTGTAAGCTTACGTACGACGTTATCTGTCTAACTTTGCATTTGAATACATTCAAAATGATCAAAGAAACTTGATAAATGTTACGTCAGCGTACTCAACACAAACTGCGTTACATAAAAAAAACTCGCTAAAAGGTTAGACGTATGGAAAATAAAGTGTCGACGCTTTTTTAGAATTTTTACCCGAAAGTTCTTCTAAGTTTAAGTAATCGTTCAAATATGAAACTATTAAATATTATTTAATCTAATCTAAAAAACAATCCAAAATATAAACAACAAAAACTGTTTATTTATTATATTTTTTGCGTACTTAGAATACATTAATCTTAAATAATGATGTAAGTTAAAAACCTTTAAAAATTTATTAACAACAAAACAAAACCTTTTATCATTTCAAACAGACGTACTTTGGCACGTCTTTGCAACTATTTATCACGCAATAAGTTGATTTTTATGTATACTTAAACTATATGTTAAATGCTATGGTCGTTAATGAAACCGCGTGTTTACTAAAAGAAAACCTAGTTTTTCTTGCTGAATTTGTACTCTATAAAAAGTTGTTTTATTGTAACACAGTTGTATGTGTTCTCAAAAATTAAAAATCTTAATATGTAGAATATTTTAAGCATTATGGGCGTTTATAAAACAAACTGTAAAAAGTGTAATAAAACTAACAATGTTATTGAAAAATATTTTTGAAATTTGTGTCACTTGTAAAACAAATCTGTTTGTAATAACTTTATTTCGTGGCAAAAAGAATGAATAACAATGGTATCCTTTTTTTTCCAACAAGAAGACTTAATAAAGTGAAGTTTTATTAAAGAACCAATTAGTTAACAGAGGAAAATTTACGGCAGTCTTTGTCGTTAAACTAAGATTCGTTAAAATCAGTTAATTTGGTCACATTTTATGATTATAAACCGTAGTAAAAGGCACGAAAGGGCGTAAAGAGTTGCTTTAGGGTGTACGGTGGCGCTGTAAACGAAGCTGGCGGGTGACGGACAGGCTGAAGGACGGGTTATGAAGCCCACCGCAGACCACATCAGAGCTCCTTGTGTTTGCTGGCAACGAGTGTGCTTGTAGATGTAGCACAGAAGGCGTACTTAAAGGGTAGCATTCGGGAAAATATGAAAATGGTTTCTCTCAAAAGGTTTCTAACGAGCAGGTATTATTTCGAAACCTGCATTTATTTATTCCATATTACCGAATTTAATTGATTGTCATCTTTAGTTAATCGATTGCGAATTAAATTCCTTTAAGTTTAAAGATTTCGTATTTGGCAAACTTTGAAATCAATAAGTTCATTTCCATAACAAAACCGCACTTCGATTTAGAGGCTCAAAGATAAATTTCATGCAATGCGTATTTCTTTAATTAATTGTGGTCGATGCACAACAGACTTGCATTTCATAACGGTTTATTAGAGCTCAGTTATAATTTAGTATAACAAAATCATCAAAGTTAATCTACATATTTAAAACTTTGGAGTTTTTTTGTAATAATTGAAATATAGAAAATAAACGATGTTTTAGAAATTATATTTTTTTAACGTTTGCCGTTTTAAAATGTAAGGTAACATATGTGATTGTGATTTCATAGTATACTAAAAATGACTAACAACAATATTTTGCTCTGCAATACTTGTACTAGTATAATAGAGATATTATAACGAAAAAACGTTTAGTGATTTGTTCTAGATGAAAAATTAATTTTAATGGCAAAAAAGTTACAGTGTTATATTTGTGTAATTATAGTAGGCGCTATCTAATGAAATCATTGGTTTATGTAATCAACGATATAATATAATCAATTTTTATAGAACGCAAACGGTACTAAAATAAAGGTCAGAGTAACGTTTTACTCTAGTATGCTGTTTCTTTAAACTTTGTTCTTAAATTGTCTCTAGACACAGTTTAAAGTTGTTTTCCAAATGTAGAAACGCAAACGTCTAGAAAACACAAAAAAAAGCAAAAAAAAATTAAAAATGTTATTGTTTATTAGAAGGTTTATAGTCAAAAAGCGATTTTAACAGATCTGGAAAAGAAACTTGGTACAACACTACATAAAAAAAATTAATATTCAAATAGTGAGTGTACTGTAGACGCGTTTCGCAAACTTTTAAATTTTTATACCACTAAACAAAATCTTATAATCTTGGCATGTCACTACTTAAATCTACACTGTTTATTATTGTATATTGTAACAAAAAAACGGGCAAAATCAGAATCAGGCTTAACTTGAAACTTTAAAAAGCAAATGTAATTGGATGTTTTTGCGTACCACCAAGCACGGTGTGGCGTACCACAGAGTAAAACCCTGCTATAGACCAAGCAACAACATTCAATAAATTGTTTTCTTTATTTTTTAGTACATTTTCCAATTACATGTTAATAAAAAAATGTGTTATTTTGTAACATTGGCATTATAGTGTTAACAAATTTTGATATTGCAGCACCCAACAAAAAATTTTGTGAGTATTTGGTTATACTTATTTATAATTCTGCTTTTGATGGCAAAATTTATTTATTTTTAACAGAGTAAATATTTTTTTCAGTAGAAAGTGTGTTGCTTTTACACGAAACTGCCGTAGAAAGCATTTTTTGTTTAACACCGATGTTAATTTTTAAGCAAAAAATGATAACGGTTCTTCTATGTGGGTGGCTGAACGTAGTTGAGTCCAAAACGTTAAAATACTGTAGAACAGAACAGAATCAAAGCAAATATCACGAAAATGTAGAATAACAATTATTTCATACTGAAACGTTTTCAAATTCAAGAGCCTTCTCGAAGTTGTTGTCCATCTTCTAGAACGTATACCGAAAGATATGGAACACTCGAGAAGGATTTCCAAAATGTGTATAAATATGGAACAAAGAAATTGTAGGTCAGTTATTTCCGTAATGCGAAGACAGCAGTGTTAAGAAGATTATTCAAGTCTAAATAAATAGGTCGTTAACGCGTGTGAAATAAATAATCTGGTACGTGACTTTAACGTAAAAAAGTGTGAGACTTTATCTTATCCTCCTGTCAGTAATAGCGCTATATATACATTATACTGTAAGTGTTTTTATTAAATATTATTAGATATAATTAGTTCGGTTAGTTTAAACGTGTATATATTTTTAGTAGTTTAAATAAATTCGTTTTAACAATAAAATTCGTAATAAGTGGTGTCACGGTGGGCGGTCGCGATTTATAGCGGTAAGTAATAGTAGCAAGTTAATACCGCTCCCGTAATAAATAGTAACTTGTAAGTTAAATTCGTTTCGTTTTAAAAATTGTTTCATTCTTATCAGACGTGGGACGATATTACCGTTAGTAATTTGATATAGTGTTTATTAAACTTTTTCTGTTAACAAGTGCGTGATCGCGATATTAATTCGTTCCTGTACACTAGTGGTTTAATATTAACAAGTCGATTTTTATTAAAATCTTGTGTTATACAAAAACTGCATTTTAAAAAGTAGTGTATTTAAACTTTTTATTCGTGTTATATTTAAATTTATGCCGGTGACGCGTTTGCAAGCAGTTATTCAAAAATATTTGAAATTCTCGAATCGATGAATAGGAGTGAAGATTTAATAATGGACCATCGGGAAGAAACCACACACAAGTTTAAAGTTGTTCTACCAAATTTTGATAGTAAAGTTCCATAGTCAACCTACTACAAGCAGTTTGAAGCCGCAGCTACAGCTAATGGTTGAAACAACAAGCAGAAAGGGACGTACTTAATAGTGTCCTTTCGTGGAGAAGCGCTTGGAATTTTACAAACTGTTCCTGACCACCTACAAGAAAATTACGAACTCTTAATTTCACGATTAGAAATGAGATATGGGGATGCTCATCTTCAACAAATGTATCAAGCTCAAATTAAAAGTCGGGTTCAAAAAGCTGCCGAAAGTCTTCAAGAGTTTGAGGCTGACATTGCCAGATTAACACGACTTGCGTATCCTACAGCACCAGATACCTTCTTGGAGCAGTTGGCTATTCAAACTTTTGTAGCCTCCGAGACAGCGAAACGCAGCAGACTCTCCGGTTAGCTCGACCGAAGACATTAGGTGACGCTTTGGTGCATGCTTTGGAGTTTGAAGCAGCAAAACAAGCATCGCAACGAGACGGTCATAGACTCTGCTATGCTGCATAAGTACCCGCGCAGACAATGGAAAGCATCAAGGCGATAGCGCGACGAATACTTCGGGAAAGAGGAGTGAAAACTTTGAACTGCGGTGAAATAGGCCATGTACAACGGCATCGTACTAAACCTAAGAAGAGAACAAGAAGAGCGCCCGAAAATTTGGAACGAGGCTACCAAATTGACGGAAGAAAGAGCAGAATTTAGATGGAATGAAGACTGTGAAAATTCTGTCCATCAACTAAAACAGGCCCTAGCCACTTCGCCAATTCTAAGTTATCCAAGAGAAAATGGAAAATTTGTTTTGGATACCGACGCAAACAATCTGGCCATAGGCGCGGTCTTTTCGCAGGTTCAAGATGGACAAGAAAAATTTATCGCGTATATTAGCAAGGTTTTCTCCAGGCCAGAAAAGAATTATTGCGTGACTAAGAGGGAACTGTTAGCAGTCGTCAAGTTTATTGAACATTTCTACAAATATTTGTATGGACAAAAATTTTTACTCAGAACAGACCACGCCGCTTTAAAATGGCTACTGCAGTTCCGTAACCCGAAAGGACAAGTGGCAAGATGGATCGAGAGACTGCAAGGGTATGACTATGACACAGAACACCGTGCCGGAAGCAGTCTTCGGAACGCTGATGCCTTGTCCAGAAGACCATGTCCGGCGGACTGCAGCCATTGTTCGCGACTGGAAGAAAAAGTTGAATGCCTCCGGAAAACTACTATAGTTGATGACGAGTGGGAACCCGAGCAGTTGCGTCGCGAACAAGAAAACGTCCTGAAATAAGACTACTCTTGAACTGGAAAGAAAACGGCCGACGACAAACTTGAGAAAAAGTGAGTGCTTTGGGCAAAAACATCAAAGCGTACTGGGCGCAATGGGACTCTTTGATAGTAGAAGACGGTCTTTTTAAGCGATCCCTAGAAAGTGGAAAGTGGAAAGAGGGCACGGGAAACAGACTACAGTTGGTAGTGCCGAGAAGCAGGGTGTCAGAAGTGTTGAAACATCTTCACGATGGGACATCAGGAGGACACTTTGGCATTAAGAAGACATTGGGTAAAGTGCGAGAACGATTCTACTGAACGAACTTCAAAAAAGACGTCATGAAATGGTACCGTAATTGCACGGTCTGCGCATCAGAAAATGGTCCAGCGAGAAAGCGCAAAGCACCCATTAAACAATACAACGTAGGAAGCCCTTTGGATAGAGTAGCGATTGACATCGCAGGGCCGTTCCCAGAATCCGATTCGGGAAATAAATACATCTTGGTGGCGATGGATTGTTGCGTACCACAGTTTTGGAAACTATTAAACATAGAGTCTCCGAGTGAGATCTCTTAATTTTTGCTGATCGTTTCTTATACAGCCACGTTACACACTCGACACAAAGAAGACATTTAATAATTTAACAATACAACATACTAAATAATGCTTAAACACGAAAAAAAATTTAAATGTTACACATATTTGACCGAATAGAAAATTAAAATAATATAGTATACTTATTTCACTTATGCAGTTAAAGAAAGATAGCTAATCTTTACAAAGTCTGTAATGCTAATCTCCATAACGTACGTTAATTATAACGCTAGCGTACGTCGACAACTTAAACAAAGTTCTGTCAGTTTATGCGTCAGTTTAATTCACCTTGAATTAAATTAACTGTTAATCAAACAGATACTGTTTTTAAGTCAAATGTTATGTGTTGTAAGTTGTACATAACCAAGTACATTTTAAATATTACATTATTTTTATATTTTATTTCGTAATACAAATAATAGTATAATTATCTACATTTTAATCCTAGCTTTCCATTTATAAAGTACACAGGATAGGATCACAAAGTACATTAACTTCAAATCATCCATTCAATAGTCATGGTTTTTCATTGGCTCAAATCACATACTAAATATACGGTATCATTCCTATGATACAAATTCAAATTAATTTATCTTTTCCGGTTATTGGCGTTTGTCAAGTTTTAACTTCACATGTGCAATTACCTAAAAGAAAAATACAAATCATTATGACTATTAAAGTAACTACGTAGCATTTCTTCTTAACACAGCTGTTTTCTAAATCTTAATATTTTATTGTATCGGTATTTCAGATATTACTTATTATGTGCGTGCTATTCAATAAGGACATCGTTTCAAAAATCTTAAACTTTAAGTTGCCTATCGATGACTTATAATACACCTCTTGCGATTACGACTATAATACCGTGATACAAAATATTTATTAAATAGTATGTTGTTACTTTTATAAATTTAAAGATTAAAAAAAATATGAGCTGAAAACGTTAATACTAATGACATAAATAGAATCTAATTTAAAACAAAATTACTAATTACGCTTAAGCCATCTTAAGCCAACTTATCTGAGATATTTCAGTTGTTAATCGCTAATTATTAATAAATAGAAACATGTGTTGTCTTCCAACAAGACGAAATTGTTTTGCATAAATTTTCGCATTCGTGTTCTTTCGTTATTGTTGATTGTTTTAAATTGGAAATGATAAAGTTTAAATTGTAAAAAAATAGCCCTGAGTCTTAAAATAACGTAAGTATAACAGCGATCTATACTCAATGACATTTGAAGTGTTACACTCAGAAGGAATAATTTCTTTAACTTCACTATTTGGCAACAGAATTACTATGTTTAAAGCATGCTATGGTAACTATGTCAACTGTTTATCTTTGATAACTTTTTTGCGAAAAAAAATTTTATCTCTTAGTTTTTTGTGAAGAAACAGACGTTAAAAATATCACTATGTTAGCTACTTTGACAGAGATAAAATTGTTGCCTATCGGGATGTTGGTTTATCCTATCGCGAAATTGGTCGCCGTGTTAATTGTACTGCAATGATGGAAATTGGTGTGTGTAGACAGAGGAAAGTAGAGAAATACGAAGAAGATAACTGGTCAACCGAGACCTACCACAGAGCATCAAGATAGGCGCTTCAGGCAACTGACTGTTCGAGATCATTTTGCTACGCGTTAAATTGCTGACCAATGGTTTGGAGAGGTAGATTTGTTACTATGTGTTACTATATCGCTGCATTCGAGCCTTTGGATTTTTTTCATATCGTCCACGATTAAAGCATTTTGCGATTCTAGCTAGGTATGCATCTTGACCGTAAAAGAGTAAAACGCCGCCGTATAGAGCGAGGTGATATTAGGTTTGCTGTTGAAAGGTATGGCATGTGCACAGGAGTGTTGGCGTAATAATTTGGGGGGCTATTGTCTATGGTAGCGAATCACTATTTGTCTTTATTTGAGGCAGTATGACTGCTGCGCGTTATGTTAATACTGTTCTATAAACCACGTTACTGTCTTATCTAAATGGCCGTGTACATGTCTTTTTTCAGCAAGATAACGTACGTCTCCACATTGTTCGTCGAATTATAGTCTTCTTTTAAGAAGTGTAACCTTCCTCAAAAGCATAACAAATAAATGAATTTATGCACCAGCCAGCTCACAAAAATATTTATTTAAAACACACATTAAAAACAAACTACATAAGAGCAATGAGAAATTTTGATATTTATTAAATTAGAGTCGTGGGAATTCTTACGTTACTTAAGATTAAAATTTTAACTTGATCACAAAAGTTTTATAAATTGGACGCCACAATATTTTTTATATATAAATGGTTAAATATTGAAACCAAAAGATTTACACATTTAACATTATAACAAAAAACATATTTACATATTTAACAGTATCGAAGGTTAAGTATAAAATCTAAGTTACCTGATTTCAAACTTTAATGCGCAAGTCAAATTGGTGGGGTCAATTACGCGTTTCTCATCTGATTCATGCGATGACGCAACATTACGAAATTCTTGAAATGCATATTTAAATTTCCAAATTTTCCGTATTTATCCTGATTGATCTAATATTCGTACAGATCCATTAACCAGAACATCGTAAAACAAACGTAACGTATAATAATCATTCGCAACATCCAACTCAAATTTCATTAGACGTACATGAATAATTATCGATTTTTACTCATAAAAATCATAATTCGTAACGGAAATTCTTCGTAAAAGCAACGTTGTGACTAACATCAAACGTGCTGCGTAAACCATATCTCAATATCGCATTTCAAACATCAAAATCGTAAAAAGGCGTACGTATCCAAACCAAATTTTCGTAACCATAAACGAATTCACACGTATACAAATCAAAAAACATCGAATAAATCAGAAAGCGTAGTCGTATATCAAAAGCAAAAACTTCCAGTTCGGACGTACAAAAAAATTATTGCGCAACTTTCTATTTAGGCGTGGTCATCATGCGACTTATTGAAATGACGTAATATGATGCAATTCCCGTAAATCGTATACTTAATTCTTTTTCGTAGATTTGAAACCAAGAACCATAAAAGAAAACTAAAACGTAAATTGCGATGTATTACACAATGCGGATCAAAACAAAAAATGACTTATCCCTTTGAATTATCGGGTTTTATCTTTACGTTTTTCGCAAATACAACGAAACGCAAGTGCTACAACGAAACGCGGACGCTACAACGAAACGCAGGCTTAAATAATTTTCCCCATTACGGCAAAAATTCACAAACACAAATTCAATAAGTGATCATTCCACTTTTTGCAGCACGCAAAAAAATGTCCGCTTCGCCTCATTGCGAAACGTAAGATGCAGGAGGATGACTTAGTACTTAAGAAGAACGCTCATAACGTATGTGTAGTGCGTCAAATGCATTGCGCAAAAGAATTTACATAAACAGTGAATACAAAAATGTTAATTAATATCAGACATATTCAATCGAAAAAAATGTGCACGTTACAGAAGTTGACGTTAATGTTTTGCAGCGGGCACTTCGTTGACCGGGTTTAAATCCCATCGAACATGTTTGGGATGTGATTGGGGGGGGGGTACTGTCCACTTTGCACTATCTTCCACAGACTCTGTCACAGTTAATCCGTGAACTTCAAATTGCTTCCAATAACACTTAGTATCTATTAGCATGCTGTGATTCAAACTTCATTGATTGCAAATAATGAATAGTAATGTTATTAAACATTTGAAATTTAAAGAAATTTTTTATCATGTGCAAAAAATCAATTACATATATTACATCTCTTCTCTAACTTCATTAAAAACAATAGCTTTTAAATTTTTGTTGTGGGTTCCATTATGCGTAACGACTCCATAAATTTAACTTTTGCTGTAATGATTTCTTTTGCTAACGCTCCTTTTAATAATCCTCATACATTTTCTATGGGATTTCTGTCAGGTGCCAAAACCGGAATTTCGTGTTCAAGAATTTTTTGATCAATTTATCCATGTGGCAAGGTGCTCCATCATGCATTAACACTTTCTTTACATTTCCAAGCCTTTCTTGCATTTGTGGAATTGGTCTGGATTCTAAAATGTTTTTATATGTTCCTGTCTCATTGTTCCTTCTACGAAATACAATCGGTCCAGTTTTTACTACTGATGTCTGATCATACCATCAATGATAAAGGAGGTGTTACAGTTTTAATTACACAGTTCTTGTTGTATCGTTCGCTAAGGCATCGCCTGACGAACTGTGTTTGGTCATACATTGTTTATAATTTGTCACTAATGTATCAGCATCAAAAGTTAAGTCTTTATGCAGATTAGTCTACTGTAATCTCTTTTTAACCATGACAGAGATCAATTTGGGCTTACATTTTGAAACCCATATTGTAAAATTTTCTGGGTATAATGGAGACTGATACATTTCATTCAGATTTTATAAATTTGTTTTTAATATAGCTAACGCTGGCCGTACGACATTCCATAGCAATGTTTAGAACAATCTTTTGACCTCGTAGAGTAACCACTTTCTTTCTGCCACGCTTTCCTTTACATTAGTTTAATTATTAAACTTATTTTTTTGAGATAACCAATGAACTGAGGCTTGGGAGGCTTCAGATTTGTTTGCTAATTGTCTTGGGCTATAACTTGTATTTTGTAATAATGCTATAATAGCTGCCAAGATCTTTGGACTTTCCCATACGAAAATAAATAACAAAATTTTAAAGGAATTTTGTAGTAATATTTATACTTCTTCTGTATAAACAAATTTAAGATACATAACAAACCTTGTTTTCACAGTAATATTGTCAATAATAATTTACCTTAAGAACAAAAGTTCGTGGACCGTTCTGATCTCACTAACCAGTTGAAATTTTAAACTTTACTGCAACCGTGTTTAGTCGATAACGAACCATGTAATCATAATTAGATTAAAGATTGTTTATAGTGGATGCGGTAGTTTTAAAATAATTTTGAAAAATCAAATATATTGCTAGTAAGTCTAATAATTTAAGTAGGCACTGTATTTCACATTTTGACAACAGAAAATTTGATACCGGAAATTGATTAAAATGACATTACGACGTCGACTTTCTAAAAGAAATTCATGTGTAAATTTAAAAAAAAGAACAAACATGTGCACGCAGATTACTGAAAATGAGTTCTAACTAAACATTAAAATACAAACCAAAACCAATTAAAAGTAGTCGTTTGGCGATGTTTATTGGACGTTGTATTCTAACAAAAGCTTTTGAAATCATTTTCTATAACAGAAAGTAAACATACGTTTTTTAAACATCAGTTTTGATGAAATAATGAAATTTGTTTTATCTCTTTGTACTCAGTTTATATTTTCTGGCCATAGAGAAAATACAGTCTGTTACTCGGTTTAAATAAAAATTTGACACTCATGATTTGTTACGTTCGCATACTTTTGCGTTCGAAACAGTCCACTCGCATCATATTTTCATTCCAACTTTAGTACAGAAAATAATATTCTTTTGCTCTTTTTTGTAAAAAAAATAGGAAACAAATTAGAATTATAAAAATACTCTGGTTCAATTAACATAGAATTTAGTACTACAGTAGAAATTTAAAGATTTTGACCTAGTATAGTTCAAAAGAATAAAATTGTTATTAATAAATATTCAAAAGAGAGATGCCATAGTAGTATTAAAGAAATTGAAGAAAAACTGCACAATATTGGATATACTAGAAGTTAATGCCAACTGTTAGAAATATAAATATTTGGGGATCATTTTAGATTGAAACGATTTAGGAAAACAAAAAGTAACCAGCTTTTGGCAAAATAGTACTACCAACTGAAGTAAAGTCAAAACACTACTTGTTAAATCTTCTATAAAATAAAGTCAACAAAGTTAGCTTTTAATGTTTTCCATATAAATTTGTAATTTTGTAGAAGTCAGTAAGACTCTTTTATTTAACAATTTATGTTAACTTCAATAATATTAAACTATCTTTTCACAGTTTTACTAAGATAAATGTACTTAGTTAATTAATTTTATCCAAGAGGTGGTTTGTCTAGCGCCCTGCACTGCGGTCTCTTTGATTCTTTTGGTTTGTTGAGAATCATTGTGCGTTGCGTTTGATATGCTTCGTATTTAAACAGCAGATGCTGCATTATACGCATGTGTTTGTTAAAGCCACTGTGCCCTGTTATTAGTTTTGTGAGTTTTCTTAGCTTTTGTCAACTCATGCTTTATAGTGAATTTTGAGTGTTCAATTGTGGCTCTGTAAGGAATAACTTTAAGTGCTTTATTATTAAAGAGTTTTCTCATAGTTTCTTATGCTCTGCTGCTAGTTTGATGCAAATTATTTCTTTTTCGGTCTTGTAGGCAATTCCAAAAACGGGCTTAGGTCCGATATATGTCCTTGTAATGCCTTTTTTAGCTAGCGCATCCGTCATTAGATTTTCCTTAACATTATGGTCTTTTGGTAACCAGATGAGCTGTACTTGTTTGACGAGATGCCCAAATTTTCAGACTGTTTATGCATGCCATAATTACTTTGGATTTTATTACTGGCAATCTTAGTGCCAGTAGTGCGCTGTTTGACTGTCAGACTTGATAGATATAGGAACATTAGCGTATGATTTCGAGTCGATAATGTTCTTGACACTCCAGTTAATAGCAGCAACTCCAGCTTAAAAAACGGACGTATATTTACCCAATGCCAGCAAAAATTGTTTCCCATGTTATCTGCCTTCATATATTCGTGCACCGGTAGCGTTGCGATTTTTGCCTCATTGGTATACCAGATTGTTCTTTTAACAGTTCCCGGGTAAATGGTTTTTGTCCACTTGTTTTCTGACAGTATTATCACTTTAAATCTTTCTAAGATGTGATAATTTTTTTTGAAGTCGAATCTTATAGTTAAGGTTGTTTCTCCACGCAGCACGTTGTATATGCCCGGTTTGTTTCTTCCGGTAATTGACGTGTGTTCATTAATCTGCAGCTTGTATGCTGCTTGTCTTGCTTTCATCATTACCACAAAGTGTAATGGTGGAAATAAAAGTAGTACTTACGTGACTGTTGTGGACTTACATAGTTCTCATCGCTCTTGTTAGACATACCGTTTTCTGCATTTTACGTATCTTAGAAGCTGTGCTTTTTAGGTTGGTTTTTTCACCCCACACAAGCGCACTGTATGTGATGATGGGTCTTGTCATCACAGTATATAATTATTTGATCATTATGGGTTTGAATCCCCATGTGTGTCCGACCATACGTTTGGTCCCAGATATTTGATTTCTTTTCTCACCGAAAGCTAGACTTTTTACATTGTAGGTAGTTTTATGCCGTCTTAGTTGGGTTCACTAATAGACCCTCATTTTTGCACCATTTTTTACAGTGTTACTTTGGCTCCTACAGTGCTACCGTACTAAGTAGTAGCCAATTTCTGAGCACTGAGTGGACTCAGATTCACACTAGAAGTGTGAGGCCTTTTTTCTCCAATGCTCTTGCAATTGAGATAAAGATAGAATTCTCTTTAGTGCTCCGTCCCGTATATACCTGTCGACTACTTTTTCAAGTAGCTTTAATATGAAGGAAGTCAAGCTGATCGTGCTCTACTATAAAAGTAACTCAAAGAACCTATCTATGTTTGATAAAAATTGTATTTGTTTTACTATAACAGGCAACAAGGAATAATAAAAAATAATTATTTTCAATAACCGTAAGTCTTTTCCACAAATGAATTGTATTTTAATTTTATTTGTATAATAAACCAAACTTAGAAATACAATGAATAGAAAAAACTTGTGAATATTGATATTTATCAAAACTGTCAACTTAAAATACCCAAAGATAGTTATATTAGAGACACATCGTGAAGAAATAGTTCCGTAAACTGTAAGGGAACAAATCGCAGAAGAAGAAGCATCGAATTTGTCAATATGTATTATAATAAAATTGATATGTAAACTTAAAAAAATTCATTTTAAAAATCTTTAGGTTATTTAAATGGTTATGTTTAACAAAAGCCATTTTATTTTGTAATATTATATGTAGAACCTATTACCGATTTATGCTTGAACTATAATTAGGAAGGTTATTTACAGAAATGTCTTCTAATGATACAAACTTTATAGTTGCGTATGTATTTTGGATACCCATTAGCAGTACCACATTTAATAAAGCCAACCCTGTTTGTGTTCAGCACCACCCACGGCCCACTAGGCCCGTCCGTCGGTGTGGTGACGGGTCGTAAATTAGCTCTACGGTTGCAATAAACATTCCTCGCATAAATTACCTGCATTTTCGGATTAATTACACACTTCACTAGCAACTTGCGTTCTTAAAGTTGCTGTCGGCCGCGATAGACGTCTCAAGAATTGGGAAGTAGAACTCTCTCTCTACTATGACTTCGAAAGTTTGTTCGAATTCCACCTCACCTATACACTGTAATTAAGAAAACTAAGCATAATGTTTTTGTAATTTATTACTAACTTGTCTAATTTAAATGAAAATCGAAATTTCGACATAGATTATGAGACACTCGTAACGAAATAATTAAAAAAAAACTACAGCTTTTGTTTTCTAACTTGTGTAAAAAGTAATTGGGTCAAAGTTGAAAGAACTACACTTTGAAAAGTTAACTTTTAAAAAGTCTGGTTTATACTTAGACATTGTGGGTACTTTGTTTTCAAAACTAAGTCAACTTCAGAAAATTATTAAAGTTGTTATTTAAATGAGCAATGATGTACTATCCCAACAAAGTTTTTCGAGTTAACCGGTGCTATGGTATTTTTTCTAAACAACTTTCTTTTCTATAAGTAAAAATTAACGAAAAGCTAATGAATCTCTAAACGTTTAATTACCAACTAATGCTTGGTCGGAAATTGGAACGAAAATGAATGTCTTAATTAATAAATTTTAACAATTAACGTCGTGGTAGATTATTAACGTATCGTTGCAATACTGCACATTTTCCACGAGACTATAAATCTTTTAAACTAAACCAATAAGAATTTTCTATGCAGGTTAGTATCGCGTCCTTGTTTCTCTTTCACGATGCTTGCTGAATCTTCGTTGTTTGAAAAACTCGTATTCGAAACGTAGATGTCGCTTTTGGGTGGTAACCGTATCGGTTCATACTTAATGAACCCAATCGTGCCAGCAATTATTAAGAAAAACGCGTGTTGGTCAACCTCACACGCAAATTGCAAGGTTAATTCATTTATTCCATTTCGAAACCTCAATATTAAAACGGTTTAATTTGTCAGTTAACTTTTTAATCAGGCATTTGGTAAATGATGAATTATCTAATAAAGTATGAATTAGGTATCGATTGTAAATTATATATGCATAAGATTTTTCTTTTATGTAACATTTTTTTTTATTCAACTTATAAATGTTGTAATAATAATGATAATAACTAAGCTTCTTAAAGACGTAGTTGTCGTGCAGTACGTTTTCCTTCTAAAAATTATACAAATAGAACTTTTTTCTGGTAGATCTTATAAAATATGCACGCACGGGCAAAACGAATGATGGTGTTCTAAGTTTCTTAACCATCGCCTAGTATGAGAACCAACAGGTGAAAAGTATTATGTGGGATTTCTTGCGTTAACCCCCTTCGTAATTCTAGGATAGATGTCGTATGTGCGACAAATACTTGATTCGTTCTTTAAAACTCGCTGAAAAACTATTATTGGAGTTGTTTAAAACATACGTGTTTTATGTTATTAAAGTATTATTCATTATTTTTTAAAACACGTTTATTAAGAACGAAATGTATTTATTTCGTAATAAAAAACAATGCATCATTTAAATAGAAATAGCACGCTACTACCACTATTAACAGCTTTCCACCACGTAGAAAATTTTAACAGTAAACACTAATAAATTAAATCACATTTTTACATACTTTAACCATACTATTGTGCAACATATTTTAAATTAAATCACTTTGCTAACAGCATTTTTTAATATTTATATTAAACAACACATTTGGAATCTAGTAAAAAAACTGTAACAATTATACGGTTAATAACTATAATCTTCATTTCTTCTAGTTTTATAGTTGATCAAAATTATTATTTAGAGATGTAGATGCAACGTTCTTGCGTTTTAGATCTTTACCCAAAAACCTACCTAAATGTTTGTTGCTACGCCACTGGCTAACCTTTTTTTTGAGGAAAATTAATCACCCATTCGTTTGCGTTCTTATACTTTTTTTAAATTTTTCATTGCTTTGAAGATATTAAACAAAACTCCAGACTTTAAAAAAACAGTATGTTATAGAAGAAAGGTTCAAAGTAAAAAATCTTAATACTTATTAGTGCTGTTCAAGAGAATTAGTATAAGATACATAAATTTTTATATAACTGGCACCATTCTACTGCCTGACAAAGTAGATAACTACTATAAGAATTGGCATCTTTTAAATAACAAATGTCAACAACAGCAAACATGAACAAAGGTACATTTTTGAAACTACAATAAAATTACAATAAGTACTCGAAGTGCAAACCTGCAGGATGATTTGTTGCACCGACGAAAAATTAAAATATATAATAAAATAAAAATATTTAGTTATCTATATTAAAAAATTCTCTTAAACTACACAAGAAACAAGAAACTTGACGTAAGTCAGCTTACGCTATAATGTGTTTTTTTAAGGCATGCTGCACCTTAAGTAACATTGGTGCATCGTTACCTAAAGTGTTGTTAAATATCTCAAAAACAATTTAAAAACGTAATAACAAGAATTATTAAAAGGGAACATGTTACAAGCTTTAGGTTTTACGAACCTTGCACGGCCAACTCACACAGTCGGAGATAGGGGATGTTCAAGGGAATTATAATTAAGGGCACCAGATCAATTCTAATTAACACTTCTGCCTCGATCACGACAGACGGACCAAACTTGTAACGAATTTACAGGTTCGTAATCCTTGTTACTCTGGTGTTCGGGTAACCACAATTAAAAGAGAAAGGTATGTTACCATAAAAGAAAGATTAACAGGTATAAAAACTTTAATGTAGTAACGTAGAAGATTAACAGGAGTATATTTGATTTCTCAATTCATAAATGCCAGAAATATCGGCAACACACAATACATAGGTTAAGTTGAATCGAAATAGCGAAGAAAATTTCGTAATAAATATTGTTTGTACACAGCATGCGATACACACAAAATGATAATTGAAATTACCTTAATGGTATTGTAACAGTAAACGTAATTACGGAAATTAACATTAGCCAAAGTTCCGTGAGTGACTTTTATGACAACGAAGAAAAATAATCAAACAGACTTACCCAAAATCCAGTACCTACTTGTGCGAAGAAAACGTTTTCCCCGATAGTAGCCTAGAATAGATATTGAATAGCAAATCGTGTCACACAATAACTCACGAAGATAGGAAGCTACAAAATCGTTAATAATAATAAATTAAATGAGATATAAAAACCCGTTGTATCGAATGCTGTTAGTTGTAATTACGAACAGGTGGGTGGTAACGCAATCGACTGGTGTACAAGAAATAACATCTCCAAAGTAATGCTTGTCGAGACTTCGTTTTCGTTGTGGATAATATGCCTTCCCAAAATCTTACGCGTTCGGTAACGGTATTTATCAATAGTAATTATTCTTCATTGTTCTTTATTGAATCGAACATGTGATCGAAGCGTGGCGAAACGGCTATCAAATTAATACAGAAATTACAAAGGAATCCTAATAAACCGGATGCAAAATATCTTACCCTGTGCCGAATAGATTACAATAAATTCGTAATTGACTTATAATTTCGTACTCATCACCGTGGATGCACTTAGAATCTTAGGAATTAGGTCAAATTTACGACACAGACCGTCTCACGTAGTTGACAGCTTCAAAATGAATCCGCAACCTCTCAGTAACCAAAAAGATTGGCAGAGGGCGTCAAAACCAGAATCTAATTTTAATTCGATATACAGGGTATTACCTTATAAAAATTTTGCACGTAACAAACAAGTGGTTAACTAAAAAGAATTATTCTATTAAAACTTGCATACAAGAATAACGTATCGTCAAAAATTAAACACTTACTAAAAATTTAAAAAAAGTTTTTAATCAGGTAAACTTAATTTAATACTTTGAGTAAAAAAATTATTTATTTTGTAACAAAAAATAAAAATTACTTGAATTCTTTCAAATACCATCAATCATTTTGATGCATTCGTCAACTTATTTGTGAATTGCTCGGGGACACCTTAAAACGCACTGTAATTATATCTGATCACTGTTAATCAGTTTATATTAAGTGTCTTTAGTTGCTTTTGTTTGTTTTATAAAGTAATAATTCTAGCCATCGCCAAAAGAAATAATTTAGAAGATGAAACACATCAATTAAACAGCTGTTCGTGATGATCATTGTGAAGATTTTAAATACTTTGGATATAGAACAGTTTTTAAAAATTTCCGCAAACATTTTTTCAAATGGTGGTTTGATTAATATCAAAAAAATTTGCTATGCGTTTTGTTACAGAGCTGCGCTCATTAAAAACTCTCTTGCATTATTAATTGTGTCTATACAGATTCTGTTTTAATACTTGTTTTTTACAAAAACTACAATTTAAAAAAAATATGGAACAGTTTTTAGCTTATAGTATAATTTAGATTTCCACCGGCTACACTGTTATTACAATTTTTTATTATGGGTAAATCTTGTATCTAACACCAGGTCTGACAAAAGGGGGATCATTTTTTCTGGGCCTAGCATTCTTTGGAATTTTCGATTATAGAAATGTACAGTGGAAGGTTTATTGGAATTGAAGATTTAGAAGTTTCTTGCTTTTTGGCTCACGGTTTTTGGAACACTGTTAACAAACCGAGCTTTCGTTACACGTTGTAATGGTCATCCTTAAAGCTTTGAAAAAACTGTTCATTATGTACTAAACAAAAAAATTACAATGGTAAAATACACACAATACTACATTCAGATTACTGCTCAAAGTTAAACAAATATAAAGTAGAGGTATGTGTACTGAAAAAAGAACTGATGCTTCCAAAATTGACAAAATACAGTACCGACTTACGAGTATACTAAACTGTATTGTCATGCAGGAAGAACCTCTAGTTAACTTAGGAACTTAAAACACTTTGTTGAAATAACCCAACAACTTAAAGTATCCGATACAAAATGCAACGCTTTGTTAGTATTTCTAGAAAAGATCTTTGAACACACTATTTAAGATAGCGGATAAGTTTATCATCAACGAATTTTTAAAATATGGCAAAACAGAAATAAATGAAAACATAACCATGCTCTTACTACGTTGCAAGCAGATACCACAAAAATGTCGTTTAGGTCTAACAATCTCAATACTTAAGAAAGCTGAAAAAACAACTTTTCAAATTATCGCATGATGAGCAAGTGAAATAAAGTCCACCGTTAATATCCGGTACGCGACATTTGTCCGCCGCCGTTTGGGTGCCGTCATTTGTCAAACGCCATATAACCGCCGCCATTTTGGGCGCCAGATTTTTGATAACCAGCAGTTTGGGCGTTTGTAAAGATATTTTATGAAAATTTAAATTTTTGAACAGTTTGAAACATTTAATAATATTGTTTAGTTTTTTTATATTTTGCATAATCTCTTCTTGTAAATGTCATTAGTATAAACGATTTTACTACATGAACTTAATAGATAACGATTATTAGAGCATTACGCAGTCATTAAGCAGGTTAAGTAATTTCTGCTATAATAACGTCTTCTGGGTTTGTTGTTTATCAAAATTGATAAGTTTTACTAACAGGTTTTTGGTGCTGCTATGGGTTCTCCTCTATCGCCTATTGTAGTTAACATTTTTATGTGATCCATTAAACCGGTTGCTTTGGAATCATAAATATTAAAACCTAAAGTCTGGTTTAGGTATCTTGACGACACGTTTATTGTTTTGTCTCATGGTCATCTCGAATTTCTTGATCGTTTAAACAATCAACACCCAGATATCAAAGTTACTATGGAATTCGAAACTATTGGTTCTCTCCCATTTCTCGACGTTTTTGTGACTTGTAAACTCGACGAACTTCTAAGCCATTCTGGGTATCCCAAATCTACATACGGACAGATACCTTCATACCTTGCCTTATCATCATCCTGCATTGAATTTTTAGTTCATCGCGCATTTTCCATTTGCCAACCTGAGAATCTAAACTAGGAACCCCGTCATCTTACTAGAACCTTGACGAACAATGGTTATGAGATATTCAAACAGTTATTAATTGTCGTTTACATCTTACTTCCGAATCCACTTCGAAATTCGCTTTTTTTACCCTACTTTCATAAGGGTACAGATCAAATAAGGAAAGTTTTTTGTAAGAATGGTATTAAACTAATATTTAACTCAATTCTTCTTTCCCCAAGGACAAATTTTCCACACTTTCATTTCAAGGTATATACCAAATTTCTTATTCATTTGGTTTAGTGTACATTGGTGAAACCGGTCGTTTCGTCATTACACGCATTTTAAAACATGATTGTTGTATAAGAAAGAATCATATTTCAAGTCATTGATTGCTAAACATCTCCATTCTTCTTCAATAGGAAAATAACTTGAATCGTGATCATGGTTTTGAGTTATTCCTTCTCTGGTTTCCGGTCATTACTCCTTTATCGTAACCCAACCAGATACTTCCTTTATATACGAAGACTTCTTCTTAAGTCACTTCTATGGAGTTTAGAATCTGGTTTAGTACACAAGTTGATTGAGAGGTTTTTAGTTAGATTTTGGTAGCTTGTTTGAGTTTTTCTATTTTTCTCTCATACCTTATTAAAGCCCTTTACGAAAGTGGACAACACGTTGGCAACTTCGGTTACAACAATGACTCGGTCTAAATCCGGAAAACGTTTTCATCTTAGTAATTTCTTCTAATGTTCCTAATCTTGAATACTTCTAAATCTTTTTGATGTATCTCAATTAGTACAATGTACTTAACTTTCATTTAGATCTGATTAGTTTGGTGTTTCTGGATCTATTTAAACTCACCCCCGAACAATATTTGTTTAGTTGTTTCTAATTGTGATTTGCTAATAGTTAGTTCAGTTCTAGACAGTAGTGTCAAAAATTATGGAAGTTACAAACCCAAAAGAAGCTCTGCTCTAACGGTTACCAATACGTTTTCAATAAAAACAGAAAAAAACAAGATGGAGTAAAGAAGTTTTGGAGGTGTGAGAGAAAGAAAACTACAACCATGATAGTGGCGCAGCAGGGTATGTGTTACTAAAATAAAAGTTTCTATAAAAACACAAACCGAGAAAACAATGGATACGCTAGCTCAAATACTTAATCGTGCCCTGGAAGATACCGAAGCAGCTGTTCAAGGGAAAATGCGTAATAAAGATGCTATTAAAAAACTGTGTCAGCAAACCCAAAATCTTTATTGAATTTAGATATCTTAATTATTTTAAAAGTCTACAAAAATTTACGAATTCGCACTTGGACAACCTGAAACATTCCTTATAAAGGATACTAGATCAGAGGGTCCCGGCTCACAAAGAAAACTAAGATTTTCTTGTAAAGATAATACACAGTGCAGTCAAAATTTTTACGGACAGAAGATTTTACCAAATTTACGTGATACTGACCAGTAGGGATGGTTTTGCTTTTACGATTTTATACGTTCTTTTACTCAACAAAACACGACTATGACCGACTATTTTCACTTTCAATCCGAAACCATTTTACTGCATTTCGAAATGGCTGTAATTGGATCCGCTACTTCCAATAGCCCACTTACATGGTTTTTTGTTTCATCTTGTAAAACTTTTAAAAAGAAACTGCGTGAAAATGGATTGATTACACAATATAATAACAACAATGAATTTGCGTTAAACGCACGTACAAAAACTGCCTTAATTTTCGTTCCTGTTCAATAACTGGATTGAAGAACTGTGTAACATCTACTAAATGAATTGCAATAAATAATATTTAAATTAGTTTGAAGACAACTACGTCGGTTGGCGAAATAGGAACGGTACAAGACGAAGGACTCTTTTTATCTAATATGTAGAGCATGTACGAAAGGGTACTAAAAATCAAGATCGCACAAATAACTTTGCGGAGGCTGCATATTGCAGCTTGCAATTCTAATTAGACATGGATCATTCGTCTATATAGAAATTCATAGATGCATTACAAATAATTAAAAAAGAACGAGATGCGTTTTACGAAAAAATTTTACGTGGTGACGAAAATACCAAGCGGCTGATGAAAAAAATTAAAAACAGAACTGTTATGAAATATTTAAGAGGATTTTCTCAGAACTTTTCAATGGATTAAACGTGAAATAATGTAAATAACAAACAAAAACTAGTGAATTATATTGTAGTTCTACTTTTTATTATGTGACTATATGTAAATAAACTTTAAAAACTATCATCTGATTTTCTTTGTTAGCAATCAGATGGCGTTAATCAGTAAAGAATTTGTAATTATATTAAAATTCATAATACCAATTTTTTTTAATTGCCTAATGGAATCGTCGAGGCAGTAAGGTTTAATACACTAGCATATATGTATATGAATTTTACATCTGACCAAAACATTCGACCGTATTAAACTAAACAAAATTGAAACTAAAAACAGACAAAAAGAGGATATTGTTTGAATTATTAGAAACAAACACGGTCAATACAACACGAGTAATAAGTACTTGAGGAAGTTACCATGAAATTGGTAATCCGATAAAGATACAACATGAAAATATCAACAGAGAAGACAAAAATTATGGTAGTAGCCAGAAAGTCAACAAGATGTAAAATAACAATTAAAGACAAATGTGTAGAAAAAATAATGAGAATTGAATACCTAGGCGTAATAATATCCAGTAACGGTAACCATAAAGAAGGAGTTCGTAAACAAGATAAATCGGAGTGCCAAGATGTCTGCTCGCAAAAAAATACAAGGTATAATAACAAGCCATGGTTTAACAGGGCGCAAGAAGAAAAAGAGTATAAGTTTAATAACAAAACCCAAAAGTTTATCAAAAAACAACTTACAAATGAACGGATTGAACAGGAAGATTATACAAAAAATTAAAAATAAGAAAAAAACAAATCAAATTCAATTTAAAGATACACATATTTGTTTTGTATTGATAAATAATTCAAGACTAATTTAAGTGAAAAAATCTTTTAAACGCAGTAATCGAATTGGTTAAGTATTGAACAATAGTATTTTTTTGAAATATAGAACTTTTGGTGACCACTCTTAGAAAACACAAAGGTTCGTTTGCTTCAATTCCGAAGGTTGTAAAATACTGCGTGGTGCACAATTTTGCACATCTAAAATCTACTTAAATTCAGCAAGGAATAATGCATTTAAACAGTTTTTTTGGTACTAGCGTAAGGAGATGACTTTTTTTTTAATTTCTGTTGTTTTCATAATTTTTTGTTTTAGTTAAACGTACACTAATACATCATCAGTTAACTCACTATATTAAATATTGTCTAAATAATTTTTTTTTATATTGTTAATTTGCACTGTTTATATTCGAGGAGTTTTCCAATCAATCAATGATTTGCAAGTTGATGTCGTACTGTTTAGTAACAATTTAGATATCTCGATTACTGTTAATTGGAGAACTAGAAAAATGTATTTCTTGTTTCTTTTAATAATTACTTAAATTTATGCATTAAGAGATAATTGTTTTGGTTAAATAGTACAACTTAGACTTATACGTCTAAAAAAATTTGTTCTTTGAAACGAGTCATTCTGTTACAATAATTTCCTTTCTGTTAAAAAGAAATAAGTATTATAATACTTTACTTTAAAACTTGAGTTACGAACGAGTGCAATATAGTTTACAATAAATGCTTTGTAGCCATGGGGTAAATTTGTTCGTATTAAAAGCTTTATGTTTTAACCGTTAAAATCAAAAGGTTGAATAATTCTAGTGGTGTAAAAATTAGATATGAGAATATTATTATAGACCACGCGACGTCTTGCGGTATAATCTCGTTGCTGGGGCTATAATAATATTTATTTCTCAATCTTATTATATATTTCTTTTCTTATTTAAAATTTTTAAATAGTTTTATTGACATTGTTTTTATGTATAAAACAAAACCTAAATTTTAATAAGTTCAATTTATTCATTGCAAAATTATTAGCAAAGTAAACTCTAAAGTATAGTAGTTTTATAGTTTTACGGTTCAAAGATAATCTGATAATGAAATTTCTTTTGTACTTCATAACTTACGTTATTATAGACTCTTGAACTCAAAAAATTCTTGTTTTTAATTTTTGTTATTTAATTTTTACGAGAATTTGCTATTTAGCAGTTTCTCTTTGTAGTCGTATATAATAATAATAATCTTTATACATAATTATATAATGGCATTACATATGTTTTTGTGTGCGTGTAAGTTCGTAACTCGTCGACATTAATTTTCTTCCAATTGCAATCATCATTTTTATTTCTAGAGACTGGTAATTAGTTAAGTGTTGCTAACTCGTATTGACATGGTGTAACCATAAAGTTTACATTTAGATAAAACATTAATTTTAGAATTAAACAACAATTACTTTCACTTAAATCAAATTCAGTATAAAACCAAATTCAAAAAGTTTGATTTTAACTTATTGCAAAAATTTGGTTCGTTCGATTTGAAAAACTAACTGTAGGTACAATAATTTTTTTAAAGTTGAATATACTCGTTTAAAAGTGCTAACTAATTTTGAAAATACGATTTAACTTCTAAAATCAAAATGATCTAATGATAATAAATACGTAATTTATACGCATAATAATAGTAATAATTGAAATTTATTGAAGGTTAAGCATGCGTGGTAATTAAGTTACGACATATTAAATACAGAATCAATTTTATGTATCAAATATATGTAAGACAGTTAGGAAGCGTTTTAATCATAGAATTTCAGATCTCGTTTAATATAATAGCAGCGTATCACAGATAATAGTTCACATTCTCGCTAAGATACAAGGTATGTATTATTGGATATTCTCAGCCTAAATTGCCATCCATTACGATCCCACTAATTTGGCATAATCATCGTTTAGTAGCTCATAAATCATGCATTTGCAGACACTCGTGCTGACGCATTAACTTTAATGTGAAAAGTATAATAAACGTAAATAATTTATTTTGACTACGTTTAATTATTCTTACGCCAATTCGTCAATGGTACAGAAAAAAGACATTTGTTAAAATTGATTAATTAATCAAAACTGGAAACTGATTTTAAACGGTTGCAAAAATAGTTAAATAATGATAATTTCCAAGCTAAAGTAATCGACGAATAGTCTGTTATTTAACTGACACGCACGCCGCCGCCTTCCTGCAGGACGTTCCAACTTAGGACTCATTTTAAACTGGGTGGAGTTCAGAAAACTTTCTGAATTTCAGATTCTCTCCGCAAAATGCATATTTCATATTGTATTTCTAAAAGTTTTTGTTTGATTTCTTTCTGGTCATACTTGATTGATTATTTTATTTGGAAAATGCTTCTGTAGCATTTTTTCTTCTTACTGTCGTTCTTGGAATTACATTTATTTTAACGTTGCTGTTTTGTTTTTGAAGGAAATAATTCTATAACGAAAGAAACAATATTAGGGCTAATTGTAAATCGATACCTTTCAACGGTTACTTACTTACCTCCTTACAAAGTGCGTTGAGTACTAAACCAGTCATTTTCCTCTATTAATATTCTGTAAATTAATTTTCGAGTGCGGGTAATTTTGGTTTGCGTGTACCGAAGATAGCGGACTGTGCGGTCTTTATGCCTTTTAATGAGCGGTTATCAGAATCGGCTGATCAAATACGCTTTCCGATTTATAATTCATTAGCTGGTTACAGTGACTTGCTTTAATATAGTACATAAATAAATAGAATTATTTCTTATTGTCTGTGTTTAACGGTCACCTTTAACAGATAATTGAAAAACTCATTTTTAGTAAGATTACTAGTATGACATGTACGAAAGATTGTGTTACTGAAAATCTTACCGCCAGAGATACAGTAATTATTCAATTTATTTGTGCATGTTGAATTAAACTTGTTTACTAATTTTAATATGATTATTAGACAATCGTCTCTTTTTTACTTTGTATTGTTCTTGTAAGATTAAGTAGAAGCTTTAGAACAAAATAAAAAAATACTGAAAATATAATTTTATCATTTTTTATTATATAGTTTTATTATTTCTTGGTATAAAAAAGTGGAGTTTTATAATGACTGTAGAGAAAAATAACCGTAGGTTAAAGGTTTTGTTTTGGTGTTAAATTACTACATCTAATAAGTGATTTGTTTGCACCTTAAAATTCTTAATATAAAATGCTATCACCATAGCATCCCTTATAAATATAAATAACTTATGACTTAAAAGTTTTTGTATCGACTATTGATATTTTTTTACCGCAAAAATAAACTTATGAAACATAAATTCTACTCGACAAACTGCTGATTACAAAACTGTGAAACTCGGTCAGGGCGACTTTGAAAAATATTGAAGTTAATTTAACGGCAAATCAAACATGGGATACTATTACTACCATTTCGTGAATGCCATGTAATCCAAACTACATGACAAAAATTTATTTCAGAAAATCAAATTGCACGTCACAATGACTTTACGGCATACGGCAGTCTTAAAAAATCTAATGTATGCATGAGAAATAATTGTTTTTCAACATAATCTTCTCAAAGCAAAATGCACTAATTCCAACAAGATTTTAACAGTTTTGTAAGTAAGCTTTGACGTTTTTTGCAATATTTTTCTTTGCAAGGTTTTTCAGCAGTCTTGAGAAACTATGTTTCATTTTTAACTGCGTTTACGTTGTTTTTTCTTGTCTTAATCAGTGGCTCTCAAACTCTTTTGGCCCACGGCCTCTTTTTTATAGTCAAAACTTGCCCACGGACTCCTGAGTAAAAAAACTACATAAATGCATAATTGAAAAATTACAAATTTAACTTGGATGTCTTGAATAGTAACCGGTGACAAAAATAACATATAAATAAAACATTTTGTTGATAAAGTATTTATTAAAATTATAATTTTAGTTTTAAAATACAAAAAAAAATTATCACTTGGATGAACCTGATGTCAATGTTCCCACGAGTACTAATTTTTAGTCGGTTTCTTTTTTTGTGATGAGACTCCTAACGGTACTGAATCCACGTTCTACCAAATAGGAAGACGGAAAAGCAATTAATTAACAACTTCCGTACATTCAGCAGATTATTTATGGATAATTTAATAAGTTGCTCCTGCATTAGTATGGATTTATCTGTATTTGTGCTCCGAGTTTGACTGCTTGTAAAATAGTTCAACGCCCAGTCGGAAATATCCAATTGAAGAATGTATTTAAATCTTTGGTTAAAGTCCCAATAAAGCACCGTTAACTGTTGACAATAAGTAAAAAAATCTTTAGTTCTATTTGCAATTTGGGAAACTGAGAGCATTATCCTCTTTCCAAGTTTTGTTTGTACAGCAAAATTTTTGCAACAAAAACAGATATTACACTTTTAGTTTTGATTAAATTTATTGTGCCACCTTGTAGTTTCAAAAAAATTTCGTTACTTTGTAGCGCAATTCAGGTAGTTTAGATAAGCGAAGAGTGCACTAACAAACGATGTAGGAAATCAATCAAACAATTAGAAAAATTGTCAAAATTGGTCAATTAACTTCCGATGTCAGAGATGCCAAATAGTTTGATTTTAAGACTAAACTATAAAAGTCTTATCTGAAATAAAAAGTTACACAGGAAAAATTCATTGATTCAATCTCAAAAGATAGTTATAATCCTATATTCAAAAACAAAACAAAAACAATACAATAAGGTAAAACTCAGTAAGATTACTTAAACTTAGAATAGAAATTTTCAATATTTAGTTAATTAAACTTAAAACTAAGATAATACCGGTATTTCTTTACATATAAGAGAAACAATTTTGAATTAAAGTAAATATTTGCGGTACGCAAATTTAATTTTTATATTAATAAGAGAATTTATTTTTTTTATATTTAATAAGTTACGTTCAAATATGTTATTTTGTAAGAAGAAAAACCAAGTTTGTTGATAAAGCATTCTTTAATCAACAAAAGGAATTGATGATTAAGGTGTATTTTCTTCACGAAAATCGATTCGGATCATTGGTATTTAGTTTATTATTTATATACCAAACCCATTCAAATTATAAAGATAATGATAATTTCGTTAAAGATAAAATCGGTACCACAAAAAAAAAGTCTAAAACAAACTGGGAATTAGATAAACCCAACAAAATAGAAATGAAAGACATACCTGTATTATTAACACAGACTTTTTAAATAAAGATATTGTAGATATAAGGTAAGATAAAAAAATTACATGGCTTCAAAGTACCACATGCGTACTCGTCGAGCGCTGAGTACTGAATGAATCTCAAAGCGACAACGCCTTAAAAAGTAACGACTCCACAAAATAAAAATAAAGGAAGGTTTACACGCAAATTTAGTTAAACTAATACAGATAGTTTAAAATCAAATAATAACAGTAACGGAAACGTTACAACTTCTGGCAAATAAATCCAGTCATATAGCGATGTTATTTTTTGAGATAATTAAATTGTGCCGCAAATCATTGTCTCTACTCTCCAGGAATTCCAACACTGAATCGAAAAGCGAATAGAAACCATCCAAACATGTACTTTTAGATAACCAACGCACTTCTGTGTTAAGTAGTAAACGATTATAGTCATAGTCATTTTTCAAAAAAATTTAGCATATAATCTCTCAAAATTAAGGCATTATTTTTTATTTTATTAACTTCTTTAATGACATAATGTATGATTCATGCAAACGTTCACTAAAGTTTTTGCCACCAAGTGATGTCGATGAATGACGCAATGTACCAATAATAGATCCTGTATAGCTTCTTTTAAGTATGCCGGAAAACCTCAGTGTTGTCCTACCATTTCCGAAGCACCGTCAGTAGCAACAGAGATGATATTAGTCAAAGGTATAGCTTTTACATTGATTTTTTTAAAATTTAGTAAATAACGTTTTACCTTTTGTATTAGTTTTCAACATTTAGCAAATAACAATTTTTGGGAAAAATTTTTAATTTTACATACCGTAAAGTGCGGTTACTTTGCTCGATTTTATGTACAAAATTCGTAAAACTTTAAGAAAAATTGAACTTAAACTAATAAGTAGTTCATCTTTTGATTTGGCATACATAATGGATGAAATATGAGTATTATATATATATTAATTAAATAGAAAATAGTGTTTAATTATCTTTCTTTATACATTTTTTGTGAAGCAAAGTATACGGGGGTTACTTTACGCCACTGTAAAAAGTAAGCTGTAATTTATGCTATAACAATAATAGGGCACAGAAAACTGGGTGGTTGATAAACCTTTCTCCGGTGGTTATAAATACCTATATAAACAGTTCAAAATATTTTACCAAAATAAAAAATACATACTAGATTGTTAGAAAACAATGGAAAATACATCCTAAAATCCAGTAAAAACTGTAAAAAATTATCTTTAGAAAATCTGTAGTGGCCGTTTTATAGACTCCAATATGCCATGCCGTCCAATGAATAAGCTACTTAATCACGTCTTTGCGGCTATTTCCATTGATTCAGAGACTTCTGAACTGCATTTATCGTAATTTCTTTTTTATTAAAGGTTATAATTTCGCCCGAAAATGATTTTCTTATATATAAAAAAAGCAACAAACTCTTTTGGTTTTCGTACTAATCCATTTTCGGGAATTTTTTATTATCTACATACTCAAACTGGCGTTCTTTTTCCTTCTCTTTAGCCAACTGTACAAAATCAACATTGTTGGAAGAATTATCATGCAAGTTCAATGATTCTTCTGCTTCATCTGTCGGAAGTGGTAATGTACTACTCTTTTCGCTTACCAATTAATTTTTCAAAAAAATAAATAATTCAAAAATTAATTAACAACAGAATATCATAATACAGTAATATAAAGCAATTTTAAACATTTTCTTATTCGAAGAAGTAAACAACGTCTTTTTGTCCAAGACTAAGAAAATTTGTTATATGCACTTTGCATCAACCACAACACAGAACTAAATTGTTAATTAGATGCACGACTTTTTTATAGTTTATATTATAGACTAGTTGGTGCAAGTATCAGGTATCCTGTATAAACCTACATAGATAGGCCTGACTCACCGCGATGTCTGTATTTTATGCACCGGTTTATATTTATATTTTACTTAGGACGTAAAATCGCTAATAATTTATTCATTGTTATTTATTTTAACTTCTATATTAATAAAAATGTGTCACAATTCGTTTATTTTATTTTAAACCTTGCGCGGACCTCCTGACGTTATTCAGAGACTCCCAAATCAATTTAAATTTTCCACGGGCTTTTCGAATGATCCCGGAGACCCCTAAAAGTCCTTAGGTACACTTTAGAAACCACTGGTCTAAATGATTTAGTAATGGAAGATAATACTTTTTTGTAATTAATTTTTTTAAATAAATAATTACTGTGCCACGTGCGTTTTTAAAAATAGTGTCTAAATATTCCCGGTTGGCTGTTGTCTATATGCTTGCTTGAATCAGCTTCCACCTTCCAACATTCTGCGAACCGTTCATTAGACCCTTTTGTGTAATAATGTACTTAACTAATATGTCTATTATATCGTTTGGTCACAGGCATCTAATCATTTATTGTCAGATAACTGAAACTATTACTCTAGGCTATCGGTAATAAAAATGATGAAGGCGTTTACTTACCAACAGTTGACTGTCAAAGTGACGTGAATCTAGATTATTGTTGTTGATAATAAGGACGCCATATTCTATCACTGGTACTTCTTCTCTAAACCAAAAGTGAAAGTAATCACAAACAGTTCAAAACAATTTTACAATAAATGTAAATGTTAATTATTGTTTAATAGTAAACATTCATTTAATTTCAAAATCTAAAAGAAACGCATTGAGCATCTACACAGAAAAATTCTACATCTATATAAACATTATAACGCAAACAACTTTGTCGGAACATTTCAATACTACCGTATACCACTACCACTCTTATTTTACAATTACCAGGGTTTATACTTTTAGCAATCGTATACTAATAACTCATGTCACTCGTCCAGATATTCCTAGTTTTATTGCTTTCAAAAACAACAAATGCTTTTTTGCACGACCAGTACTTTTATTGAAATCATTTTTAATAACAAAGTAAACGTTCTTACTTAATTGTTTTAATAATTACTATACTCACAGTTACCATTTACCCACGTTTAGTAAAACTCCAAAATAGATTGAAGATTATAATTTTTTTTTGTTAGGGAACATCAAAATTTCTACTACAACTGAATAACTTATCGCGCACAGTATGCGACTTGATCAGAGTATGGACAATAACAAAGACGCCCACTTTCTGAGAGTGAGATAACCTTACGCGTAACTCCGGTTAATATTTTACGGTTAAACTGCACAAATTCGTGGTTTCCAATAAAATCGTTGTTTTACAAGATTTGCTGTCTCTTTGTAAAAATCACCTTTTGAAGTTTACTGACTGGTTTACAAAATACCTGCAATTTGCCTAGTCTCAAGATCTAGAATTAACTTTGCAAGAAGAAAGAGAGACCTAAACTTTACAAAATTTGTTTGTTCTTTAGCAAAATTTTTAATACTAATTAAAAATTTTTTGCTTTTCGTTTAAAAGTTGAAGAGAGCTGTAATAAAAAGCAAATATCGCTGAAAAATGTGGTGCAAAACATGAGAGTTGCAGTGTCAAATTTAATTCCGTGTTTTGAAAAGATGTGCATCGATTTGTAAACACGCCTGTCACATAAAGATTTTTAGTATTAATTTTTTTGTTTTTTAAGTAATTTAACTAACCAAGTCGAGTTTTTTTATTTACATTTCTGACGTTTATACTGACATGAGCTATTCTAACCTTTAATTTTGTTGTGATTATCTACGTGTTCATGAAGCGCTGTTTTCATTTTTTTTAATTTTCAGTTAATTTCTTTGATGAGTGAATTTTTTTTTAAAGTAAGAGTGGTATATACAAATTTTATATAGAATTTATTTATATAGAATATAAACCATCATTGATATAAAACAAAACAGAGTTCAGTTAATTTAAAATGACGCAGTTCCAGAAACATTTTACTCTTTTATTAATAAATAAAAATAAAAAAGAAATTTACAACCTGAAATTGTATTTGTTTTAATTTATTTTAGTAACATCTGTCACACACGCCAAAGAAGTTTTACTTCGAACTCGCGTAAAGATTACACGCACTTAATTTTTTTTTTATAATACTTTTTGTCAATTTTAGTTTAGTAGAAAACAACAGAAAGTATTATAAACACAAGAAAAATGTATGTTCTATTTCAAACAGTCGATCATTAGACGTATTTACATTTTTCACACTATTTGTGCACATTTGTGTTGGATTGGATCTTTCAGGAACTTTAGAATTCGATCAATTTGATTTTATACTATTGGACATTCTAGTCCGAGTTGTCAATCTTATTCATATATTTGCTTTAAATGCAGTTATAGTTATTCCAAATCAATGCAAAAAGGTTATTTACTTTTACTAGAAAAGAATCATATACTCCACGTCCTTCATTATGTTATTATACTTTTATAATCGCGTATTCATTCTGTTACATGTAGTTTATTACTGATTTCTATATATTATCACAGCTTTCGGTAAGTGGAGTATAGGTAGATCTAACTAAATAATTAAAAATATAAAGGCACTATATATGTTTAGACGCTAACAGAATAATCTTGTCCGGATAATACAGGATAGCGTTATAACCCACAACTAAAAATCCACATTGAAAGATAATAAAAGCCCCATTTAGTAAATAAGAAAATACTTTAATAAAAACAACAACAATAACAAGTATCACAGTTTGATCTAACTACAGGTTGTAAATCTGATTGATAGGCAACACACCGTACAATGTTGCAATTCAAGAATAAATTACCGTACATACTTTAGAATTAGGACAATGAAATAAACACAAGAAATAGCGCTCACTAAAGCAAGTTTCAAAAAAGTTCATTGGCATAGTTAAAACAAAAATTACAGCATTCTTAATTACGTGCACCTCAGTATAATCTGGTCAAACTTAACGATTGCTACAAAACCTCCACATAGGGTTACTCACGTTTGACACTCATTTTTGTCTAGATCTACAAAAGCTGGTATACACACATCCCTAAAATCAGAAACAGATTACAATGCGGTGGTATTACAAATATGAACAGTTGAAATTACAATCGTGTCTTTGAAGCAAAAACCAGATACTTTAATAAGTTGACAAAAAATATAAGGGTGACTTTTCCTAGACGGTGATGTAATTTTCCAAATTTTTTAGTCGAGTAATTTATGTAGCTTTTCGTCTTATTATTTGTACATTACAGAAAAATGTTGTCGTATACAACCAATACTGTAGAAAAAGAGTCATCAGAAGCTCTTGCGCTACTTACACTTTTCTAATTTTTTCTTTATAAATATCTATATGAAAGCAATACCAAAATTTGAACAACGCATGGCCCATTGTTTGAAACTAAATCAAATCTTCATCATCGCCAGTATAATTTTCTTGTAATAAGAAAAAGTGTCCAAATAAAAAATATTCTGATAAATTTGTTTATGTAATTTGTTCAAAATTATATACGTATGTTGTTTTACCTCGCATAATTTATAGTTTGCGTTACTATCTAATTTAATAACCACCAACTATAAAAATTACTTAAAACGTAAAAGTATTTATTAGTTCAAAAAAGTTAAATTGTGTTGACGAAAACTAAAGGAAATATTTTACTTGAAATAACTTTCCATGAAAACAATTACAAAAATTAACTAATTTTATCCGGTTGGAAAGACCAATATGGGGTTTTTTATCTTTAATGAACTAGAACAAATATTTACTATAAATTTTATACAATAACTGGTGCATTTCATATTACTACTGTTTCAGTGACAATTTATGAATAACAATATTTTTTTGGTTACAAAATTTGTTTTTATTATATATAACCTATATCTTCCTAGCTATTTTGTAAATCTGACAAAGTTACGTAAAGTTTTACAGCGCTGTATGTTTCTTGTTAATCCTACATAATAAATAGCGCAAGTTGTAAATACCGTGCTATTAAACGCTACTATATTATTACAAGTCATGAACGTCTGCTCACTGATACATAAGTATGAATATCGAATGTGATCGTTGTTCAATAAGACGAAACCATTAATAGTAATATCCCGCTAAGTACACCACGCATAAGTTGTTATGCACGTCAATTATCTACGACGTTTTTAAATGCCTTACGAAGAACATTATCATTATCATACATTTGTAAAGAGCTTAACCGATACATCGTGCGTCCCATTCTCATTACTGCCGTACAAACTAATAGCAATAAAACCTGTAAAAACTTTAATAATGCACTGAAAGGTTTTCACTTTTATAAATCCAAATTAATTTTTAGTTGCACGAACGCTATAACGAAATGAAACTGAGAATTACAACAGTTTACCTTCGAATAACAATTCAATAAAGCCATTTCGTGATCTAAGTAAGCTTCTACCGTGTGTAATGGCTTACTTTAACTGTTCATCGAAATCCACTGAGGCTTAATGTGCCCGAAATCAATTTAACTGAAAATATTACAACATCTAACTTCAAGAAACGACTGCAACTAGATAAAATATACCCATCTCTTGCTTATACGTTAAAATTCAGAGGCTACCTGTCTTTTATTAAAGCAAAGTGGTCAACATTTATGTTTTAAAATTACATCTTTTCTCAATTTTATTAAACACTCTAATAAAATAGTTCAATTGCTAATTAATCACATAATTTGATGTCTTTTTTGTTTCAGACATATATAAAACTGTGCAAAATGCACTTTTAGTAATTTTAATTCATTCATTTTAAATTTACCGCTTAAATTTGATATATGTATGAACTCATAGTCGTTAACTTTGAATTTAATACTTTATTTTGTCAATAGTTTTTACTAAAATTCAATCAGGTTTATATAAGATACAAGAAAAACATATTTAAATAATTAAAATATATTTATTTAAAAAGTTCAATTAGAGAATAATATTAACTAAATTAAATTCTTCGTATGGGATATATTTTTTTAATTGTTTTTTATGATTAACATTCTTAGCTAAGATTGTGGTGCTTGTACAATTACAGCTAATTTGAGTATATTACAATCCAGTGACATTATGTTTTTAACATTTTGTGAAGTCTAACCATCGTGTTTAAATCACATTCCTTACAAAATACCGTATAAAGAAGATATTATTTTTTACTTAAATTATTTTTTATTTACAAAAGTGTAGTAAAAAAGTTAACTAAAGCAATAGTTTTAACTAAAAATATCTACATTTATAATCTCAAATGCCTATTTAAAAAAATCTAATAAATCATTACATTAATCTCGAACGAACTAAAAACCAAAACAATATATGTGACATTTGCGTTTTTAAACACAACAAAGGTTTTTTATAAATGTATTTACTACAGCAAAAGCAGTTTTATACTAATCCAACAAAGTTCTTGTCCCTGACTGACTTTTAATGCTGCTGGGCTTTTTGAATTCATTTTATAAAACTTTTTATTTACTTGTTGAATTCAAATAAACATTGCAGTAACTTTAGGTTGTTGCCAAACAGTTTTGTTTCTGTTAAATTTGTTTTCTAATCTATTGCTAGCGATATTTTCTTCAATGCCTTATAAAATGTTTAAACCATTTGTATACTACGGGATTCAGAAGGTCACTTCCATAGACCATAAGAACGATTCTCAAACATATAATACAGTTGAAAATACATCTCTCGAGCAGACGGCGCGGGTGTGCCATCTAGTTGATACCAACAAGTGCTTCCATTGGTTAAAGTGTTCTGCCACTACTTCTCAGAGTTTTCAAATATTTTTGTTGATTCAAATTGTATCGTAAATTTTGTAAAACACCATATTGGTTATAATAGCACATTATAACTAAACTGTATTTGAAATTTATTCTGTAATAGCACATTAAGATTTGCTTTGCTCAATAATGATTATTTCGATTTACGATGTCATCTTGACTAAATTAAGTTTTATCAGTCGGGATTACATCAGCTGCAAAGTTTTTATCGATTTGGATTTTTAAAAACATATGCTTATAGTATTCAGTTTGTTTGAGATCGTCTCCAATATGCAAAACTTGAACTGTAATTCCTGAGTATGGATGAAATATATGTAGTTTCAAAATCTTTTGGATTAACATCACCGATATGCCTAAATCTGTAGAATCTGCTGCTATTGAATACCGATGATAAACTTGGAAATATAAGTGTTTATTTGGTTATCGTTGTTATCAATAATTGGTTTTGAAGAATTTTTACAGGTTCTTATACACCCTGTTTTCACACAACGTGTTTTAAAACTTCTAAAGTTGTTTTTACTTATTGCGGGTAGTTGAAGATATCTTGTATCTTAAAGAACAAATTCAAAATGTCAGCATTTAACTAACCCACGTCAATCTTTTATAATATCTGTGCAAAACTGTGTTAATAGTATGTACTTTTGCTTTTACAACCATTTGTGCTTACTTGATATTTCCTGAACGCGCTTATAGGCGCGCGCTCTGAGAGAATCTTCTAATAGTAGAAAATAATTTAAGATAGGTATAGGGAATTCAACAGAAAATTGGTGCAGAATTAACGTGCAAATCGCGTCATGTGAAGATTTTTGGGGGCGTTCATCTTAAAAAAAGTGTGTTGTGTAGTTGTTGTTAAACTTTAGGATGCAATTGTCATCGCCCTAAATAAGGTACTATAGTTTTAAAAATTACTGTTAAAAAATAGATGTATGAATTAAAATGCCTATAGTATTAGCTTTCTATTTTTAAAAGTAAGCAAGTTTGTTACATGCCAAAGTTAAAACAATGTCACTGCCTGAAATGAGGTAACATAAACGATGTTGTGCCACTAGCTCAATGGAGAAGGGTGGGTTGTAATTTAAAATTCCGTGATAAAATTGGAAACGAGATCGACATAAAATCGAACTAAAACGGTAAAATAGTCAAAAATCGGTAAGGGCGCCAATCAAGGTCATGATGAGGGTAGCTTCCGAACCCCTGATTACCCGAAAGCTCATCTGGTTGGTTACAACCCCGGAACTTACCTTGAGTTGTAACTATTCTGAAATACACTTAAAAACAAAAATTACGTATGCGGCAGCTAAATGAATAAAAGCTCTTTACATTTAACAATTTAACATTTATTGATTGAATATTTAAAAAAAATAATAAAGAAAATTAAACAAATTTGAATAAAAGAAATGAAATAATTATAAGCAAAACAAACAAAAATGAACAATTTAAACACTAAAATTTTAAAATATATAAACAGAAAACACCACTATAAAAGCGTTAACTCTACTTTCTTTCAAATAAAATCTATCACAACTAAATTTCAAGGCCTTGACCGCATAAACAATTCACTTAATCTAAAAAAAAATTATATATGCTATAAAATATACTTCCGCAACTTTACTTTGAACTAAACAAAATACAGTTTACATATCGTTACATTATCTCATCTTCGGGAATACGATTTACTTGTACATACGCACCAAAACAAAGTTAATTTATTTTAACTTTGCGCAAACACCTTAAGCGTTCATTGAAATAATTAAATTTAACGTTAGTCGTAATTCAATCGGCTCAAATTCAAAGCTTTTACTGCATTTCAATCGCGGTTCACTTCACGATAATAACCAAAATCGATAAATACCTTTACTTAATTGGAGATACCAGGTAAACTGCGGGTCACAGTGGTTTCCAGAAGCTACCACCTCAGATGAATTTCAGCCACTTCAAGAGCACCGTAGTCGAATGCGGGATCAATGGGACCCCCAAGCAATAGGACACCAACGGAAGATTTATTTCACAATTTAATTTAAACCGCACAATGGCGAAGAAAAGGATATTTCCACTCAAAACGTCGAAACTAAATCCCTCAAGCGTGATTATTTATTTTTTTGGAAACCGTGACGTCTATATAAACCGTACATTACGAAATTTGAAAAATTAACATTTTCACTACAACACTTAATTTTCACGGTTCCAACTAACTTCCGCGGTAATACATAACGATAGGGTAAAGTACCCTATTCACTCCACTACATCTCACGGTCCCCGGTATTTTCTACTTGCGACCAACGATCGAATGATCATCCTCCAAAAAACCAAACTTTACCATATTTAACACTTCGTCTTCCCACCTAATTTCCTCAACTTGCGCGGTAACATCTTTGTAAAAGATGGAACATTAAACAAATGAACGTAACAAAGATGACAACTATAATTAGCCGCGTGCTCTCGACACGTAGACCTTGACAAAACATTTCCCATCAAAATGCTTAGCTCGCGTATTTGCAGGTAGCTCATGATAGCGCTTAATCAAATAGAACTCAGCCTAAACAAAGTGTAACTAACAAGAAAAATGGATCAACTTACATTAAAAAAAAAGGAAGTCGTAAATTATATAGAATTGTTATTTTACTGAGATAAATAAGTAAAATACTAAATCAAAATCAAAACCACGGAACTTTATGCATTCAAAAGAAAATACCAGTAATGATTGAAAACAACTTGAAATACCAATCAACTTAAATCACACGCAATACAAATAACGAGCAAAACGTTTTTGATGCTAACACCGTATCAAACGACGAAAACAAAACCAAAAAAAAAACGAATACTCAGACAGCAGAATCGATTTACGGGGTCTGACATAAAAAGATAACTGCTGAATTCCAAACGCAGGTCACAAGTTGTATAAAATTTAATGTGAAGGTGTAAATAGAAAATCTTTGAAAATAAAATTAATAACTCAACAATTCCTACAGATAGATATAGCAATACTTGATATAAGTCATCACCGGTCGAACCGGAAATTGCACACTGTTAATATTTTACTTCTATTGAGATCTACACGTTATTTCATCTTCTAAAATTTTAAAACCTTTAACGTACGCGTACCGGGTTAGACCCTGTATATATTTTTTGAATGAATGCTTTCAATAAAGATACATTTGTAATTGTTAAAACGAATACTCTAGTTGAATCTAAAAGCTTGTTTTCAGTTTAAATTTATTGCCCAGTTTAAGTTTTCTTCTCCTCCTGCGAGCGGGTTTTTGCTATTTTTATATGTTGTTAAAAGCAACTTTTCCAAACTTTCACATATTACGATAATATCATCTGCATATTTTTGCGCGTGTATGTAGGTCTTTCTGTTCTAGTTTTTATCCAAATCTGTCTATCACTGAGCTCGACCATAAAAGCGGCACCATTCTGCTTTGCAAACATTTTTTGCAGCAAATACGTCTTTGTATTTCGTAGTAAAGCTAATTTTTTAGTTTTTCAAATCAACATAATTTTACCTTTACGTTCAGACAAAAAAATAATTCGAACATTTCTACCTTGGTCATTAAAATACAGGTATCTTTGCAGTTTTGATAAAACTTAAAAACAGTCTGATAATTTGACGGTATTTAAATACTTTTCTGCATTCTACAAAATTATTCTAAGGTTGTGGTACTTACTCTTACTTCTACATAAATAAATAACTGTATGGACACCAATGAAGACGCCAAAATCTACTTCATTCAATGAAAGGGAGATTATCGAGGCGGTAAAATGCTTGAACAAAAGAGAAACCTCTGGCTCAGTTAGCATACGTCTACAATTCTACATAGTCCTAGTAGATAAAAGCAGGGATTCCCCCAGGATCCAAACTCGTACAGGCTCCTATGCTTGGGCGAAAGTATCAAGCACTTGGTGTTAGCAAGACTACGAAAAAGCATTAAAGACTTGGGGGGACTTGTCAGCTAAACAATATGTCAACCGGTGGGCAAGAAAGACTTGTGAGGCTACCAAGAGAACTAGGCGACTATGTGCCTTGTCACGCTAGAGGTTAAGAATGCGTTCAACTCTCTAGCGCAGCCAATAATTATGAAGGCATTAGAAAAGAAAGACATATAACAATATATAGTCAGTTTTATCGGATTATACTTGGAAAATAAAAGCCTAATTCTGGAAAGCTAAGATGGCACAAAGACAATACAGGTGAAATGCGGGGTGTCAGAAGGATCGGTACGGCTTACAAAGCGCCAATCTGGGGGAAGGGGCAAAATTAGTAACTTTTGCTGACAAGTTTGCTTTAATGACCAGCGCTAGTGCGAAAGACGATCTCGTGGTAAAAACGAATAGGGCATTGCGCGTCATTAACGTATGGCTAAAAACGAGGAAACTAGAACTGGCGCAAGGCAAAACTGAAGCAGTAATATTCTCAGGCAAGAGACAAATCGGTGCTATCACTTTAAGGCTACGAAACCATGGGAAATACCAAAGATAGCATCAAATATCTCGAAGTACACACAGACAAACACCTTAACTATAGCCACTACGTATCCATGGCTACGGCCAAACCAACTAAAACATCGGCGACCCTAGCTAGAATTATGCCAAATACGTTTGACTACTATAAACAGAAAGTTAATATCTACGGTGGTTGCTCAATCATTTTATATGCTGCACCAATATGAGCAGAAGTGCTGGGAAAAGACGAGTACCAAGGCATGGTTCACTCGCTTTAAAAAAAACCTATTTCAAAATTACACTTTCTACCAAACTGTAGCAACGGATGTGGCCCAGTTGCTTGCAGGAACCATACCTTGGGAGCTGCCAGTAGTTGAATGGCAAATAATTGCTTAATCGTACAGGCAAGACGAGATACAATGAGTAAATGGCAGCAAATATGGCGAAGCAGCACTAAGAGTATATGGGTTCACAAGCGAATAAAAGATGTTGAAACTTGGGTTAGGAGACGACACTGACGACTAAACATCACTTAACTTAGGTACTTACAGGGACGGCTGTTTTGTCACTTAGCTACATGGTATAAGAAAAAGATCAGATTCCGAGTGTGCCTACTGCGGAGAGGTAGATAACGCCAATCACACAATTTTTGCCTGTCCGCACTAGACCAGCTTTAAAGGAGTACTCGTCGTGCAAGCATTAGTCTTTCCGCAAATCAATTTGGATTCATACACAAAAAATCTACCGCTATTAGGCAAGTTTGGGATGTGGCATCTTCTGAAAAACACAAAAAGCCATGGGCACGAAATCTGGTTGCTATTATTACGATAGATATCGAAAACGCTTTCAACTCGATAAGATGGACAGATATTATAGAAAACGCCAAATCTCGTAAATTGAGTAGTAATATTATAAAAATACTAATCGACTATTTTAAGAACAGAACTGTCACATCCGATAACAACAATACATACAAGCTATGTATGGCTGTCCCCCAAGGTTCGGTTTTGGGTCCACTTCTGTATAATCTCGTCTTTGACGAAGTTTTTTCTCTCAATTACCCTCCAGAAGTTAAACTTGTTGCTTATGCAGAGGATTTGGCTGTGATCGTGACTGCCCGCAATGAACAAAACCTAATAAACCTTGGAAACCTTGCCCTTCGCCTCATATCAAACTGGGCTAATAAAAAACACCTTAAAATTGCGGCAAATAAACGGAAGCCTGTATATTAAGTGGTAGGAAAAAATGGAAAGATGTCGTTTTTTCATGTGATGGACACGACATTTCTCCTTGGGATCAAATAAACTACCTTGGTGTAATTCTCGATACCAAACTTACCTTTGGCCCACACCTTAGAGCTGCCTGGCATAAAGCTAACAACTGTATTCAACAACTCAGCAGAATATTGCCAAGATCAATAGACATAATGGACTCTCGCAGAAAAGTAATTGCTCTGGTTGCCGAGTCAAAATTTCTTTACGCGTGTCAGGTGTGGGGCCCTACTGCCCTCAAAAAAGCCACTTATAAAAAAATTGATTTTCCAAATCGATAGAAAACTGTTTCTTCTAAAATCTACAGCATATAAAACTGTTAGGACCGAGGCCCTTGTCGTCATTTGTAGAACTATCCCAATGAGCCTCAAAATTTAGCAAAGAGTGGAAACATTTAGGTTGCCGCCAAAAGAAGCCGTCCTGATTCGTTCAAAGTCCTTTGAGATATTTCAAGACATCTGGAACAATATCCCTGATACAAATTTGACTAAGTATTGCTTCCTAATCTTAATGACGTATCAAAAACGCTTTAGGAGTCTAAACTACTTCCTAACTCAATGTCTCACCAACCATGGTAACTTCTAGCAGTATTTACACAGGTTTAGGATTACAAAAGACAGCCTATGTTTGATGTGCAAACAGGAAGTTGATACTGCCGAACATACGATGTTCTATTGTACTAAATGGTCTAACTTCCATCAAAAATTCAACTTCAACTTAACCCAAACAAACTTTATCTCTGCCGCTCTAACCAGCAACACTAACTGGAATAACACAGTCAACTACTGCAATGAAATCATGGCTGCTAAATTGCGAGAATATATACCTTTTAAGGTTTCTTTTCTTTTATAATGTGCTAATTTACTTACGTATATTGCAATTACTGTTAGCTTTGTTTGTTTAGTATTTCTTTACGTATAAGTACACCTTGATTTAAGTTACTATTTAATTTCTGACATCTGTTCTTTACTATGCTTAATTGTTCTGCAAGCTAAACTGCATCTTTGCGTTATCTTTTAGTTATGTAAAGTAGCTGCTAGATTTAGTTCTTTCTGGGCTTGTTCTTATTTCTTTTTAAGAATGATATTGTTTTCTTTTTTATGTTTTTTCGCTGAGAAGAATGAAGAAAAAGAATGCTTAGTGGCGATGCCGCACAAACCCTCCGTGATCTATCAAGGCACAGTAGTTTCTAGTTCTTTGTGCTGTCTATTTATTTAGTTATGTTTGTTTTTTTTTATTTTTGTTTTTGCTCTGCTTTTTCTTTCCTTTAGTTTTGTATATTTTTTGGCTTAATAAATGTTATTATTAAAAAAAAAGGAGTACTCGTTGGTGTGACCATCATTGGTGGTATCAAACAAATGATGACCAATAGACATAAATGGAAAAGTATCCATAGCAAGAGCACAGCAAGAATGTAGAGAAACAGAGAAGGTCAAAGTCAGCAAATACCACGAGCTCAAAATAGGATAGATCACAGTAAAGCACGCCCTCATTCGATGAATGAATTTTATGGTATTACACATTATGATATGTTTTGTCTCTACGCTAATTTAATTTTTGTTATACAAAAAAAATAATGGTTCGATTAGGCGCCTTTTTAGTCTTTTTTTTTATGAATGATACACGAGTGTCATCTTTGCCAACCAAACATTCCTAGCAAGGAGACGAGCTGCAGCAACACTAAGTGATTCAGCTCGCTTCCTGTCAGGGCTGAACCAAGATGGAAAAAATTAAGAGTGGTGTCAGTCATAAGAACGTTATCGTTATTGTAAATTAATGTACCAAATACTACCATAATCTTTTTTTGAACAAAGTGTATATAGGGAGTACGCTACTGTATTTTTCCACCATGTGATTCGAAACCGGTTAAATTTATCGGAAGTATCTTACTACAGCTCACTTGATTTATTGCGCATATAAGGTTTTTGTCACAATGAACTGAAAAAACTAAAGAGAAAATTACAACTTTGTAAAATGTATTGATTAAATTTATGTTTTCCTATTAGTATAAATAATGCTATTACTAAAAAACAGTTATTGCTGTTTTTTTAAATTCTGAAAGTAGTTATAAAAAGCTTGTTACAACAAGAACACCTTCAGTCATTAATTACTGAGGTAATAAGTTAGAACTAAAAAACAATACAAAACGTAAAAATGTATAGCGTATCCTTGTGTATAATTTTTTTAAAATTTTTATTTAACAAATTTTTGCTATTTATTGTTTAAGCTTGGAAATCATTGTGGGTCACATTGCTTAATGAATTTTAATCGCATGACTACAATGAATAACGTTGGGAAAACAAAATAAATGAAAGGATATAAAAACAGAAGTTTTCATTTTAACAGTCTTAGATTTAGAAAGTTGTTTGGAAATAAAAATCTGGAGTTATTGAAATTAATTGTTGTTTAATTAACTAAAAATAATTGCATAATTGCTAATAATACCTTTTGTATAATATTGTTTTATTTAGAAAATAGATTTTTTATACTATCTCTTATCGCTCTTGTTGTCCAGAACATTCCGATGTTTCTTCTAGAGCGCAGAACGTTTCAGTACACTACAAAAATGTTAATATTTTACAGTTCGTTACCTAATCAGTTTTGATATTTTTTCTATCGGGCTTAAGTAAATTGAAATCTTGAATTATATTCACTGTATTTGTTTTAAATTTTTATTAGAAAAGGGGTACCTCAAGAGCAGTCTCTTTTAAACTTTGTCAAGTTTTGATGATGGGATCCATGACAAAATGATCAAACTCTCAAGTTTACATCGACATGATATCCTCTTGAACGATGTAAATTTTCAAGGTTTTCAGTGACTATGACCACTATTGTTAACATCACTAAAAAGAGAAAAATTAAATTTTTTAACAAAAAAAGAATTGATTTCATAAAAATGCTCTAAAAAATAATGGATTCTATTCGACAACATTTTTATTTACATGAAATTACTTTTTGAAGTCGATCCCAAACACATTAGAACTACCAACGTTACTGTTAAGAATTATTCATGTTAAAAAAATTTTTTGAACAAATTTGGTTTACTTACGAAACGATTAAAATATTAATACGTTCATATATTATATGTATATTAAAATCAAATATTTAGGTAAATAGTTAAAGATAGTTCTACTAAACAAAACATTTTACTAAAAATATGCAGATTGAAAATTTTTAATAACACAAAATGTTTTTTTTATATGAGTATGAAACTCAGGTTCTAATCTATATTTTACATTTTTTATTTTTAATTATTTCTATGCATCAAAATTCCATGATAATTTTTTTACTCATATTTTTGTTGACATTTTGGTTTTTTTTCAGTTCTGATGTTTATCTTACAATACCACTAATACATAACATCATATAATAGTAACTGCAAATATTTTAAATGAAACGTACTTGTTTATTAATATTAACTAGAAACGATCGTAAAGGATACACTGCAAAAAAATGCCGATTTTGATTCAAGAACGCTTCTAAGCTCTAATTGAAAATCGGCAATTTAGACGAAACACTTAAGATTCAATAATTACAGTTTGGTATTGATTTTTGGAAATTAGTGCTCGACGAAAAGCATTTAAAGAATCTCAATTTGAGATATACAGTAAATTAAGTGCCTAAATAAATATCAAAGGAAAATGACCCTTGGATGTATCAACTGCAGAGATTTAAAGCAGGTCTCTTGGCAGAAACAGGTTGAGTATACTCGTGTATGTCTGAAACCAAATACAACCTCCTAGAATCTCCGACCTGTGTTTTGGTTTTCGTCCAATTAAAGGCAAACACAAGACGAGTCTGCTTGAATTAACGGGAAACGTTACTAATTCTCTCTAAAATTATCATCATTTACGTTGTACTTTATGTATTTCTTACCCAGATAACTGTAAAGGATTTTCACTTTAGGTAAACAGAATTGCGCCTTCTCTTATAAACTCTACAAAACATCTGTTAATTATGTACTTTTAATTAAATTTACTTAATTGTTCATTATTAACCTTTTTTCTTATGTTTTAATGCTTTTTGTGTGTATGATTGTGGCAGGTTAATTCTTAGTATAGAAACTATTGTAAAGTTTAATTTAGAATTTGATGTAGAATCGTTTATGTTCTGTTGTTACATACGAAATTATGTGGCTTTATCAGTTTAATGTATTATAAGATGCACTTGCAGTTAGTATGATTATAGGTTAGGAGGCAAAACCTCGCTAAATATGAGGTTCTTAGATGATAGCGTCGGGGCTAAACGCCGATCCAGATTGTTGATAGAACAACCAAGACTACGTCCTCATTACACAAAATCTCTCGGATAATGTATTACCATGGAGTTGATGAGTTTGCTACTTCCATCTGCTTATTACCGTACTATTACACTGTAGATAGCTTGTCGTTACCAATTTCAACAGTGTATTTTAGTTATATTTTTGAAATGAAACTTATTCTCTTGTAACTGATATAGGATTAATGCAGGCGTGCGTTTATTGTTAAACTAACCGATTGCGATGAAGGTGAGCTTTAAGATGTCACGCGCCTTTCTGTAAACAACTAAAGCTTTCAACATCTGTCGATCTCGCATATTTATGTTTACAAGAGAATGATACTACATAAGACGCGAAATGATGGTTGCTGACTCAAAGTTGCAGAATGTATATAACGGCACGATATCATAATGTATCCGGTATTCATCCAGCGGGTGCTCAGTCACCTGGGACAAGGGTGGAGTCTTATGTAGATCCCACAGGCGTAAGAAGGAAGAACGTCTTAATTAGCAAGGCCGTGTATGCGGGATGAGATAAGTAGCAGAAGGTTTGTTTTAATAAGTGCTGCGAGTGAAGAAGGAAATCGTTTCACACTCATCCACTCTACGAGAGCACGGATTAATCCAATATTTACAAATGGAAATTGACAGAGTAAGAGTCTTTGAAGCGCGTTTTTCGGACAGATTAGGGAACGGGTGGTAGATTTATATACTTCTTGGTCCAACCCCCTAAATTCAATGCAGGTGTAAGTTATACGTCGTAAAATAAAATATGAAATATGCGGCGTCGGGGTCTTTGATTTATTAACGGTGTTCGTTAAATACTGTGGCTTCTCTACCTCCAGTTACCGTGCGTCATATTACGTAGAAAACCAGTGAGGCGAAACATAATATACTACAATATTGCTGTACTAATGTGTGGCGAAAAATGTTTAACTCAAACGAGAAAATTATATCTGAACCTTTGGAAATGACGGATTTCTTAGATTATTGACTTGATTACTCCCTCAGCCATTGTAGAGCAATGTTATTGCCGATTACGCTCCAGACGTTGGGTTATTTCTTACAGACCTTGCTTGTTACATTTAAGACAATTAAGGTTTTTTTTAATTTTATTATAATTATCTTTACCGTTCAAAATAGTCACAATTAGTTACTAATAAAAAAAATTTTCTTTTGTATAATATAAGAATTATGAATTTACATTTTTGCATATAACAATCAAATAAAAAAATAAAACCAATAACTAGGTAGTGACTTTTGGTACAATTTATAAGATAAATGTTACTTTAACATTGTAAGATGTTACTTCAAAGTGTGTAGAAGCATAACTTAATATTTTTAGTAGTGTAAAGGCACTGCACTGAAAAAAAATATTAAATTCTGCTCCATTAACATTTAACGATATTAAAAAAAATTTCATTTACAAAAATTAAATACGATTTTTTATTATATGTTTAAAAAACAATCACTTCAGTTTATTACTGAATATTTTTTTATTGAAAATTTTTCGCTCAGGTGCGACTTAACCTTAAAATGATTATTTTGTTTTTAATTTAAATAATACATAAATGAGTAGGTGCTGCAATTGTAGTTTAAGTAACAAGGGTCGAAAGTAAAGCACAGCATAACAAACATTGCATTGCATGTGAGTGAGTTATGCTATGATTCTTTCGACGAGAGTAACGTACATTATTTTTTGTGTTAGATTTGTAAAATTACATTCTTTTTAAAAAAAATTAAGAAAAACCAACAGAAATATAATGTTGGCACTACATTTATTACTAAAATGTGTCAAATTTGACATTAAGTTTAACATCGTTTTTTCCAATTTCAACTGAATTTCAAAATTTTTTAGATGACTTTTCCACCTTTTGCATACTCGTTCTAATATAATTATTGTCTTTGGACACTTACTTTTATGTGGATTCGTAGTTTTCATTTTCTCACCCTAGAGCTTTTTTCGCCCACTACGTAAGTACACTAACGAACGAATATTAACGTTTGTGATGTTGGCAGCACAAAAAAGTAATTTAAATAAATCTTTAAGTTTACAATAGAACTAGAAATTTAAAAAATCGCAGTAATTTTGTCTCTGTGAACCAATTATTTATTAATGTTTTCTATTAATGCAAATAAAGGTTTGGATTAGCAAACCAACTAAAAACATTTTCTTTAAAAGCTAGCTAAAAGTGATCTTTAGAGTGAAAATGTGAGTTATTTAGATATCAGTTATTTAATAAACACTTTATTGACAATAAGTAGCGTGAGAATCAAAGAGATAAATATTTTCGGTAAAGAATCTTCTATCGGTTATTGTGGGATATATTATATTTGATGTTTAGATACTGTCAATATTGTAATAACATTGATAATTTGATGTTTTCATACTAGAATGTAATCTACTCACGTTTGAAAACTAAAACCCGCGAACAAAAAAAAAATTGAGACATTTCGCCGTGGCTGTGATCGTCAAGCTACCACCTTCCTTCTACGTTGTATTAAGTTTGTTATACACTGTTTACTGTCGATATGTGAGAAGGTTGTAGTAGGTTAAATAAAACACACATCAAAAGTAAATTGTGATTTTTATTCAAATAGAACCAACATTTTCTGTTTGGTGGATGCACGATCATTACATAACTTAGATTTATCAAACAACTAGATTATAATTAAAGATTTCAATAAACACCGGAAAATTAAAACATTTTCAAATCTAAGGCAATTAAACGCGTACACAGATATGATTACATGTTTAAATCCCAACACATATAAGCACGTGCATTATCATGATGTTAAACAGAAAAAGAGTTAATTAACTTACGGCCTATTAGTAAGTACTGGAATCCTAGTTACGGAAGCAACCCAGCAAAAATTAAAGAGTCGGTACAAACAAATATGGATCAAAAATACACATATCATACACACATCATAATGCAGTGAACGCCGTTTATTGGAATCATGAACAATGTTATCAATCGGGTAATGTTATCACTTTATTAAAGAACGGGTCAGGCGTATGCTACTACATAGGAAAAACACCGTTTATAGTAATCATAATTTCAGTTTATTTTCTTAGTTTTTGTCTTAGGTTTGCTTCTTCTTCTACATAAAGAATCATCTATTTTACATGATTTTTTTAGTTGCATTTCACAATAGGCTTGTTTAGAGTAAATGTATATTTTATTGTAACTTAAATCTATCTGTAAATACTTTAACTTTGAGAATTAACTTGGAAAGCATGTGGATTCTTAGAATAACACTATTTAACTACGTCTTATGTGATAACGTTTTTTGGTATTTATTTTTATTTTTAGTGTCAGCAAATTACTGAGAAAGACGTGTAGTTATTAGAACAGTAAATATAACATCATAACGTTGTTTTTGATTTCTTTTTACCAACGGTGTCAACAAACTAGATAATGCTATAAGTTCGTAATTTTTTTATTGTAACGTTGTTTTTAAATTTTGGGTATCGTTATCATTTGGTTATTGTTAACAAACACTCCAAGTCCCAACTGATTCTAATAAGCGGCGTGCACTCTATATCTAAAACGTGTAATAAAATGTCTACATCATAGACCCAGGGTTTCCATAGTATGAAAACTAGCTGTTTGTCCATCACGGTAAATAAAATATTAGATTACATTTTACCATACATTAATGTTTTTTTCCTGTTATCTAATCTGTTCTAATCAAATAAATAAGTAAATATTCCACTCGAAAAGATGTCCTAATGTTGACTAACTTTTATATATTTTATAATTATAAGCCCATAAAAACAACTAAGTTACTATAGATTTGATGTGTTTCTATACTATGATAGAATCCTTCGATGTGGAGGATTATGTGTGGGTTATGTTTGTGTCGTGAAGGTTATATGTTCTTCGTACTTTCCTCCTTTGTCCATCGTTTTTAATTCCATGTATAATTGGCAGAAATTAAACATTCTCGTGATGATTGGCCTGATGAAGTTGGCACAATAGCCAACGAAACGTAGCCATAATTACCTACTGAGTTTTATTTCTGAGTGGTGCTTATCCTCCACATCGAAGGATTCTATCATAGTATAGAAACACATCAAATCTATCAAGTTTTTTGGAGGATTTATATCGTTTCTCATACTAAGTTACTATATATAATTAGAACTGAAGTCATAGATTATCATAAACAAGTTGAAAAGAAAATGATTGATTCTAAAACACGTTATAAGTATATAAATAACAAAAAAAATAAACAAATAAACTTAAGTACCGCCCTGTTACAAACAAAAAAACATCTACGTAACGCCACTTGCATTTTTTATAATCTTCAAATTTAAATATAAAATAGTTAATTATTACAGTTATATTTACGACGCTTAATGTTGTATTCAAAATTACATAAATGAAATTATGAAATAAAGAAGATACGTTCCTTTAAGACATGTCAATTTAGCAATTTGACGTTTTAATCAATAATTGGTAAAAATAACGTCTAATAATTTCACATAAATTGATTTTGAAATATATTGGTTACATCAAAACAATTGAATCGATAAAATTGAAATGGCCGCCAATGCATTTGTTTTACCAAAACAAAGAAAAGATTTGGTGTTTCTATAACGCTTGAATTTTAATACAAAGTGTTTACAATGTTTAGTTAATTTCATCACTCTTTACGTTATCTAACTGATACCTTTAGTTTAATACTCATAAAATTTCATGGAACACAAATTAAACCAAACATTACACAAATTTTATATTATCAATGCTGATTGTACCGCGGAACGGCACTCTTTTGATATTCCACGCTTAACGCAACTCTCTCTTAAAATGTATCATGCATAAACTGATTCATAGGTAGCGTTCTTTCAGCCAGATGACGATGTTACGTAATTTTGCGCGTCTTTAATTGGGTTTAAATTTGAACTGGATCCTCTCAATACATTCCTTACTTTGTTAGAGTCAATACTTTAACATCGTACTTTGATAATTTGTTATTATTCGTTTTAGTACCAATGTTAAAATTACAGTATCGATCATATCATAATTTGTTGCATAACAAAAAACTAATTTTTACTGGTGAATGGTGGAACTATTTTATTTAAAAAAAAGTTGTGATTTCTTCTTTAAAGACTTTATTGTTTCTCCTATCATTTAGTAGTTAGCCAATAGATGGCAGTGCCACATGGATACACTGATCGTAGACACTTTTGCATCTTTGTGGATGTCATCATTCCTAATGTGAGATGGAGCATTGACAATTGTGTAGTACATTGTTTTAAAATCTGTGTACTTTTGACATTAGTTTTCTTTGTGGAACCCCAGAGTTGCACACTGTAAGTCCAGATTGGCTTTAGAACTTGTTTATACAAACTTAGTAACTACTACATTTTCTTACATCTAATGCTCTTTCCACGTGAACTCGGTGTTTAGTGTCATGCCCAGGTATTTCTCTGTGTTAGCATGAGGGATAAAGTTTATAAGTGTACACTTTGTCTCATTTAGTTTAATCTGCTATTTACTAATCCAAATGCTGACATTGTTGACAGTTGTTTGTAGTTTATTTGTAGTTGCTTCTATTAAGTTGCGTGTGGCAAGTAATGTAGTGTCATCAGCAAATGAAGTGGTTGTCATCACTCATAGGGATATCACTAGTATAGAGCAAGTATAGAATTGGTTCGAGACACCTTTCTTGTGGTACATCTGCACCAAAATTTCTTAGTTCGGAGTATTCTTCACCATATCTCACTCTGAATTGGCGGTCATAGATGTATGATTTCAGAACGTAACTGATCTGCTTTGGCAGATTTTTGGTTATTTTGTATTCGAGGCTTTTGTGTCATACTTTGTCAAAAGCTTGGGCCACGTCTAAAAATATCTAATGTTTTTTTATTTAAATCAGTGATACGATGCACTTGATCAATGGTCAAGAGCTTATTCCAAAATCCAAAGTGATGAGTCGGGATTATCCGTTTTTTCTCAATGACTGGTTTCAGTTTTTTAAGAAATAACTGGGATATGATTGGTAATTTTTTGTTTGTTTCTTGAACAGGTGTCTATTAGGTTATAGCCGGGTTTTTTTTGGCAAGTTTAAAAATTACAATGAGATAAGAAAGACTTATCTCATTGTAATTTTTATTTGGAGTTACCGGCAGAACGATTCTGTCCTCCCTGATGTTAATTTCAAGTAGGTTCTTATTGTCATCAGTTGGGTGTCGTTGATAAGTATTTGCTGGGTGTTTTTGCTCATACACCATCATCTTTACCAATGGGCGGGTTATGATACTGTGATCGTTTTAATGTTCAGGTGGCTTTCCATAGAGAGTATTCGGTATCTTTATCATCTGATAGTCCTTTTAAGAAACCAGTGAACGTTTTATTTTTAACCGAGCGTATCTCTTTTTTGAGTTGTTAGCTTTGTTAGTTTAGCAGAATTTTTCTTGCAGGAGCTATGGTTTGTTGCTATTTTGTACGTGTACTTCATTGCGCTGTATTTCTAAACATTCACTATTTTTGTTTGACTAAAAACGTCTCCTGGGATTGGACGATGTCAATGTTGAAACTGCAGTTGTTATTCTTGCGTCTACTTTTTAAGAAATTTTGCCAAAGAAAAAAAATATAAACTTGAACACGCAATTAAAATTCCTCCTTCAACATTAATCAAAAATCTGCAAAAACTAAGGTTATATCGCTCTGTCAATCAAATTAGATTTAGTCTAAAATGAGAGAAAAATCAATGATTATAAAAATAAGTAAGGGAAAATTTTGAGTATAAATTACCGAGAGCGCAAATTAAAAAAAATTAAGATTTAAAAATAAAATGTTATTACTATTAAACAGAGCATAATTGCAATAATACTAAACTGTAGTTAAATAAATTTACAAAATGCAAAAATACTCAAAGATACATACATTTTTGCGAATCAGTTTGTTCTTGTTTCTTGTATTTTTCTGTAAATAAGTAAAAAAAACTTTTTGATGTTGGTAAAATAAGTACATAATTTAAAAAAATGAGATTTTGAAATATACGCGAATACGTAAGCACGAGATGACTTGGCTGTGGTTGTCCATAATTTGAGGGTTTAAATGTATGGTATTATAGTGTGATTAACTTGCTTCTTTTGTTGTGGCATAATCTCGGGATACAAGCCCGTCAGCTGCGCCAGATTTTAATACACGTAAAATTAAAATTAGGGGTTGATTTGCATCTCGTAATAGGGAAAAAGCGCGAACTTTAAAGAGAACTGTCCCGCTCGAAATGGATAAACTGATTTTTGTGTCGTATAAGTATTCTAAACGAAAAAGTTTCGCATTGAAATTAAACATCTCGCAATATTGGTTCCTAATGAATTGAATTCATTGCAATCTGAAATTACGTGCCAGAATAAGGATGTAGAAAGTTGCGGCTTAACGCCTTAAATGGCAGCCCTAATAATTGCTGTCGCATTGTGCAAAGACACGCGGTCTGTTCTGTCTGAATGTGTGGACACACCTACCTGCTACGAGAAAATCACCGAGAACTGCAAAACTCGCGAAAGGGGAGCGTGATTTGTGTACCAAGTTCTTGCTACCGTCGCCTACATCAATAATAACCGCGATTCTAAATGGAAGTTCTAGAAGAAGCCGAGGTAGATGATCAGCCGAGTGAATTGAAGAGGAAAGTCTTAAGTGGCTTTGGCTTTGGTTTTACGCCGCAGAAATAAATGGATCTGCTCCAGCCCCATCGAATTGTTTGCATATCTGCTTGCTTTCGCGTTCGACAAACTCTGTAAGCTGTTGACCTCTCCAATTGCGCTACATTTTAAATAACAACAAAATCCGTACCCTAATACAAGAAATGTGTATTTTTTACAAAAACTGTTATTAAGTTAATTGAAAAATTGGGGGGCGATTAAATAAACATACAACAAATGTTTATTTTGTTTTCTTACATTAAGTAAATCATTAATTTGTCCTACTCAGTAATCAAATAAAGTAATTTTAGTGTTTACTTAAAAGTACATTAAGTAACAACATAAACAAGAATACTTTTTCTGAACTCAATTATTTGTATCTACAAAATCCGTAATTTTGACTAAGTAATGGAAACGTAAATAATTTAGGTACATATGGGTAGAATTATAAATTAATATGGAAAATAGATCAACATAAAATTTCTAAATAAGTTATACGGGAGTCTTAAGAGTATATAAATAAAAACTAAAAAAACTTTTAGAAACTACAATGAATTTTTGATTAACAAGACTACTGATCAATAGGTTTACTAAAAAAGCGTTCCATACATAATGATGCTTTTTCGTTGTATGTTTGTCACCTGAGCCTGTTTTTTACTTTTTTATTTAATAAAAACATATTGAAAAAATTCTAAATTTACACATTTTTTTATGTTTAAGTATGCATGTATTGTGTTTGAATAAAATATATTAATATTTTAAAATTGTGCTAGAATTACTTAAATGTTTATATTCCAATTCTATCAAAGCTAACATTTTTTTTCTACGGAATAATTGTCACTACTTTTGACCTCTGTTTTATATAAACTTTTTCAGTTTAATTAATAGTATTGCTAGTTACCCTAAAAATGTCTTTTTAATTTGAAATCATATCAGATATAACAAAATAAAATTTAAATAGTTTTTTTCATTTAAAAACGCAATGTTCAACAACTTTGTTTAAAAATGTAACAACATAACTTTTACTAAATATAACACTCAGTTTTCTAAAATAAACTTAACGTTTTTGTTGTGGTTTTTTAATCTTTTTACTATATTAATTATATTCGTTTTTTTAATCGAAAAAATCATAATTTCTATTTAATAAAATGTACCTACATTTTAAAAAAATATATTTGCTTTAACACTAGTTTTACAACTAAAAATTTTTCATTTAACAGATAAATAACTAAAACAATTATTTTTTCGTGTAGATAGAAAAGTGACACTGTTTAACCAAAGATCGTAAAGAAAAGTGGGACTTTTCTCGTTAGCATCACTTTTTTTCACTATTTTGGTTAGCAACGCTTTCTTTCGTTTATTCTATTTATTGGCGTAAATTGTGAACAAACAATTTTTTAATTATTAAATATTACGAGGAAACTAACCGAAACGCAGACACTGGAAAATTAGAATTTATTACGTGATTACGTCTTACTGTTGGTGTTGAGGTTTCCGAGGTCGAAGACTTTAGTCAAATTATTTTTTAAAAAATTTGAAGTTTTTACTCTATTTTTGATGCTGTCCTTGACATATGCTCTTGGAACAATATTATTATGCCAATTGCTGTGACTCTTTAAAACATTGTTGTCAGCTTCATTATTGGCAAAAAAGATCGCTGATGTTTTTCGAAAACAATGGCCCGTGAAATTGTTTGGCTCTAGTAGCCCTAAGTACGCAGTAATTTTTTTTTTCTGTTAAATTGCAATGGTTGTTTTGTGCACTTGCTCTGTCTATAAAATATAAATTGTCTGCGAAGGTCCACATTTTTTGGTCTCAAATTTAAATACTTTTAGTAAAGCTCAATTCCGTTTACTCCATCTTTCAATATAACTGTAGACTCGTTTTTTCTTCGTTTTTGTGTCATGATGTTATGGCTAAAAATATAACCGCAAACATAACATCAAACATAAGGAGAAAACTGACATCAGGGGCATGTTCTAGAAATTTCTTCACATTATTTGTCGAGCCACCTTGACCTTTGTCTTGTAACCGTCGCTTTGACCTTTCAAGTAATTTTTTGCATATATGCAGAAATATCCACATTTTTATTTATTTGTAAAGTAGCTTTTGCCATCGAGTGCACTGACCATAGTGTTGAAACTTTAAGAGTTTTAACCTAACAACGTTTAAAAATTAGTGCTAATAAATCTTATAAATAAAAGAATCTATTTCAACAATGTACGCACTTAAAATATTTTTAATTGCTTCTTGCACATTTTTTTCATTTCTCTTGTCACAGAACCGCTGGTAAGTTTTCTTATATTTTGCTTTGGACTTTTTAGGTAATAAACTTGACTCTGCTTCTAATATCAATTGTTTATCATTCTCATTTCATTGACTCAAAAAACATTTTTTGGCAAATAATTTACTTGCTTATATGTTTTGGGACTATCGTAGAATGTGACTAATTTTGGAACTACTAGTGTAATTATTTTTGTTAAATAACGTATAAATTTTTTACAAAAAAATACAATGGATATAGACAAAGAAGACAAAAAGAATAATGATAAAAGTTTTTTGAAAAAAATTACATTACGGAAATATAAATAAAAAGTGTGCTATCAAACTCACACATCATTTGATGAAAATTGTTCAAGTTTGGCGGTGAGTTTGATAACAGGCAAACGAAGAGCATTGAATGTTTAATTGCAAATATAGTGCCACTTGGGAAAAAAATATAATAACTCAGCATAAGTAAACATCAAAACTTAGAAATAACTCATAAAAAAATGAAAATAATTGTATGATTTTTATTGTTCTTTAACATCAACTAGAGAATTTATAATTTGTCACTCTGTTCTCTACTTTTTCAATTGATGGCATGTCCAATATTGCCAATATGTCTTCACCACTAACAGTAAAAATGTCGTTTTCTACAATGTGTGACTTTGACCTATTGACTTAAGTCCAATTACTTCAAATTTGTCGTATGGTAACGTTTCAAGAATTTTTCCTACACACACATAACTGGTGTAGTTTTTATTTTTAGATAGAATTATAACCAGTATGTATGTGTCACGGTTTAAATCAGGTACCGATGGACTAGTGTAAATATTATTGGAAATATTAAGACTTCCTCTAAAACTTCATTTTCACTCTCTTCATGAAAGACTGCATCATTGATGTCGATTTTACGATCAATTGAACTCTGTGCTGTTATGTGCCTAGTAACACTTTTACTAGGCAGATTCATTTTTTTTTGCTTTGCCTTTTACCAACTCCACTATCAGATTTTTTTTTGTTACAAATAGCCGGCGAGGCTGTCATTGACGAGAGATGCTATATCTTCCTTATTGTCGACCGGTGTAGTTTTGGATAAACGGTTATTTGGTTTAAAAGCTACTATGCTACAAGCTTCAAATCTATTCCCATCCTCAATTTTGTGATGTGTTTAAGCACACGATGAGTCCATAGTGTCTAGACATTTTTTAAAGAAGATGGAAACGTGTCAGGTATGTCAGAAATTTTTGGATGTTTTATTTTAAAATCAGTAAGGGTTTTTCTACAGGCAACCTTCATAGGACTGAAAAAAGAAATATCAAGTGGTTGGCAGATATGAGTGGAATTACTTGGCAGATACACAAATTTAATGGTATGCATTGCACAAAAATCTATCACACGGTCTGAAAAATGCGAGTCCAAGTTATCCCCAATCATAACTATTTTGTCTTCTAAACGTAGTGCAGGTGGCAAGAATATGGTTTCAAACCAATCATTGAAGCAAGTAACTTTCATCCACCCATTCTTCGTTCATTATATTAAATTGTTTTTGAACAGCATGGTTGGTCGCAACATGGTAAATCTTGTGAACCTCCTAGCGTCCAGGTATCCCACTTGTTGTCAGTGCGATATATGACATAGGGATGAAGCAATGTTGCATCCGTAGCATCATACATCAAAATTGATGTGGCAGCGTTGCTATGGTTGCTTACTTGTTCATGATATTTTGTTCCTCTTCTGTAGATAAATCTTCTTTTCCGGGAATTGTCGCTTACATTGGTTTTGTCGTAATTAAAGACGTTTGAAAGACAGCCAGACATCGTTAACTCAAGATTATTGAAATACGATGTCATCGTTTCTTTCGTCACACCCGCACAAGCTCTTGTAATATTGGATGCAAGCCTCTCAGAAATGTGTTTCTCACGTCTCTTCAAGAAATCTTTTATCGAATCCCCTACCACCGGGCTTTATACCATCTTTGAATTTGGGAATATATTTACCCTGTCTCACTAAATAACTTTTTGTAAACAATTGCACATCAAAACTTGACAAGGCGACAAGGGGAACCCCCAGTCTGCACATTTTACAATACATGCAACAATTGCATTTTCTTCTGATACAGACAACGATGTCTGACCATCAGACGTATTGCCATGCTGTCTTTTATACTTATTATGCAGCGTGCGATATGGAAGGCGAGGCTTTTTTTAATGTTTCCTCGGAGAAATTTCCATAATTTCTAGTGCCAGGATTACGTTTGTAAACACCTGGCATTTTTAATAGACAACTGTTATACACAACAATCTGAAACCGATCAGAAAATTGATGTAATTTTCAAAAACCTGACCAACTGTTTATAGAACGTGTGAAAACGCAATTTATCAAAGTCACCCCTAATTGAAGCCCATGCCACGGTTACATTAAAAAATCAATCCAAATTTGAGGTTAACTTATATAAAACGCTGTTTATATAACAACTATTATGATTACATTATTGTTATTACCTTCAACGTGATAGTAGTCCATGTAGCATCAAATTTTATACAGTAGTTGTGAAAATCATTAAAATCACCTACGCTTGTCCAACATCGTATTCGTTGATAACAGATAGCAGCACAACCAACACATTTGAAATGTAGGCTCCTGATCATAACTTATACAATATTTTTGCCAAGTTCAGAAAAACAGCATAAGTTACATACTGCCAACAGCATTGTTGAGATTAACGTTTTTCAACCATTTTGAAATAACGCATTGATATTATTTATTGACATTACTACTTACATACGATGTAATAAAATATATAACTACTTTTATTCAAAAAACAGTTTGGCAAGCTATTCCAGTTGATCCTAAGGCAGCACCAAGAATATATGATATGTTGCTCCGTATAAGAAAACTCGACAAAAAATAAAAACGCAACATTTAGTTACTAAAACAAACTTAATTTAAAAAACCAATTACTCTAGCGCTAAGAAGAAAAAACCAACGTCTTTGGGTAATATTTTGAACAAGTTTTTATTCCCCTACCGTGTAATAATATTACTTTTAACGGAAAGGTAGAAAAATTTCTTAAATCTCTTGAACAGCTATCTTTATCCCTAAAATCATTTTTATCTGCAGATATCGTATGCTAGTCATGTCTTACTTTTCTACGGAATGAAAAATTTGTGTTAATACCTATAATGTATTTGAAAATATAAGATCTTACAGACCAATAACCTTGCTGTACCCCTTGTCGGAAATATTCGAAAGTTTATTATTATACTTAAAATAGCAACAAAGCTTTTACAAGAGATGCTTTCTACTCACCAGTTTGGCGTTCGCAATAGCAATTCAACTATTTAGTAATGTCACAATCTTGTCAACTACATATTTAAATTTCTGTAGGAGAAAAATTATGCTGTTTTTTTTTAATATACAGCAAGTCTTTAACAATCTGTGACACTCCGGTTTGTTCTTATTATTATATTCTTTGACCTGCATAGGATTTCTTTAGTCAAGTTTAAGATTCAGAACCTGTTTTTGTCAGCCAATACTTTTTCATCTTTTTGGAGTGCTATCTTCTTTCTTTATCAGGAATCAGTTTGTCTATCCTTTGTTTGTTAACTTTTGTCTGTAGTGTAGGGTATATCTCCCTCATGTCTTTTTTCAGTTTTGTGATCCATCTAATACTGCAATTACAGTGCTACCAGAAGAGCTAGGTCTTCAGCAAACCCTAGACAGTTCAAAATTATATTATTCTTTTGGATTCTAAATTTTATTTTTTTAGGTTGTTTTTGTACCATTCCTTTATAACGTATTGCAACGCGCAATTAAAAAAGATAAGCGACAATCCGTCACTCTGCTTTAAACCAGTTTTTACTAAGAATGGGTCAGAAAGTTCTTCTCTGAACTTAACATTACAGTGTGCATTGGTTAGAGTCAATTTTATCATTTTGTTTAATTTTAGGTTAAGTTCAAAATGCCTTGAACTTTTTAATAATGATGATCTGTAGATGGAGGTTTTTTTAAAATGTATAAACTATTTCGTTTTCTATGACTAGTTTTAAAGTGATTATTTGTTTAGCACAGCTTCTCCAAGGCTTAATCTTGATCTAAATGTTTTTTAATCTTACTAATACAGTATCTTAGAAAAAAAATTATATGTGCAGTATAGAATTCCTCTATAGTTGTCTGGATTGCTTCTGTCGCCTCTTCTTATACAGGGGGTTGATTATAGATGTGTTCCATTTTTTTGTAAATTTTTCTGATATCCAAACATTTTGTAATATCATATGGAGAGAGGTCTGAGTCGTACTCCCGGCATATTTCCACATCTCTGCAAAAACCTGATATTCCCAACACGTTTTGTGGTTCTTCAGGTCTTTAAGAGCTTCAACTTTGTTTTATTGCGGGTGGATTTATTTTTCCTAGTTTAGTTCTTAGTGAGATGTTTGTGTCAATTAATAAAAGTGTTTTATGTTCATCACAGTTCAAGAGCTTATTAAATACTTCACTTATTATTGCAGCATTTTCCATTATTGTGTACTGTGTTTTCATCACTATTTTTCATTAGTAATGTAGGAGGTCTGTATTTTTTCAATTCTTTACCAAACATTTTATAAAAATCTCTGGAGTTAGTTTTGTGATCATTTTCTTCAATAGAGCTTATCAAATTTTTTTGGTATTGTCGCTTGACTTTTCAGATAATTTGGGTGAATTCTTGTGTTTTTTCGGTGGATTTAGTGGGGTCAAATCTTCTGCATTGCGTTTAACCATTGATAATAATTCATTTAAGTGTTAACTTTATAGCACTTATGCTTTTCCGGTGCTGGCCATTTTGGATTAGTTGATGAGGGTCGTATTTACTTTTTTCTTTTTGTATTTGTTTTTCGTCTCTTTCTTCTTTATGGACTGAATTTATTTTGATTGCATAGTAATCTAAACCTTTTAGAATCTTAACATTGTAAAAACTTGTCTATACACACGTGGTCTAATTTCAATTACCCTTTTGTTCAATCAGGATGTCTAAATTTTAAGTTTGTTTTAGTTTATTTTTAAATACGTAGATTTAGAAATGGTCTCATGAGGTCTGCCGATCTCTATGAGTTTTTGTCGGTTTCTATTAGCATGTTTATGGGAAGCCCACCTTCCAACTACGTCTCGATACTTTGTTTTTTTTCTCAGCTGAATATTATAATCTCCTGGGGACATTGTTTCATTAATTTATCTATGATGTTCTTGAGTTTATCTACTTTCTGTAATGAACTTGTTACAAGGGTTTTCTCGCAACCTGGTGCTAAATTATAAAACAAATTAAAAATGTGCCAAAACAGTTAGAAGCTAAAGTGATAGACACCGTTTAAATCTATCCAACACTGAAATAGAATAACTGACAAAGCACTGGTTATAATGACAAATGTATTTGTTTTTCGATGAGAGAAGATGAGATTAAAAGTTAAAAGAATTAAGTACATAAAGAGTAGCAAAGAATAACAACAGAACAAAATCAAGTAATATGTAATTTTGGAGTTATTCTTTGACTTAATCTAAAACTAGTTAGTTCACACCAGTTGCAAATCGCATTTTAAGTAAATTGGCATTGTAGGACCAAAAAATGCATGTATTCATTGTGATAATAGCTATACCTACGTCGTACGTATTTCACGTTTGACATATTTACAAATTACTGACAATAAAAGGAAAAGAAGTACGTACGGTCGTCCATGCGGATAGCTATCAACACGCTCAAACCATCCCTTAAAATCGTTAAGAAAATAAAGAAAAATTGGATATAGGATCGTATCACAATTAAAATCCTTATCGACAAACAATGAATCCTAGTTAAATGCTTTAAGCATCTAAGTGGTTTTCACTAATCTTAATGCAGGTGTACCCCCAAGGTTTTTTGAACATCACACAAGTTACAATTATGATTGTTTCAGAAGTGGCTTAATTGATCGAGAGCCCCTTTTTGTACGTGCTTCTAATTATAGTCTCTAGCGGAAGGTAATGGATAAATTAGGAATCCTTCCAAATTGGCCCAACACGTGATGGTATCATAAATCGCTACGACAATTACGAGAAAATCAATGTACATCGCAAAAATATGAGTCAAATGTTTACTCCAGGAAGAATTTTACAAAAACAGCAAAAATAATACACCCATTTATAACACAGATGCTTGTGAAATTTAAGAAGTGAAAACTCCGCTGGGCGTTTATGTTAGAACATGCATGTGAAGTGTATCACAATCACCGGAAAAATAGTTTTAATTTGATATCTTATCCCTACCCTCGCGACGAAAAGTGGACGTTGGATGCAATAAATTGCCTAAATAAAAGAGTCTAATATTTTTGACACAATATTTCTCAATTATAAAAATAACAAATGTACACGAAAATGACTGCACACTCTGGCAATTGTAATACAATCGTTTATCAATGAAAATATAAATATTTGGTTTTGAAAGAACAAATAAAATGGGAATTTGAACTCACTTTTGGGACAAATGTCATCAGCGTGTGGGGCAATAATTTTGTGTACTTTTGTACTCACAAACATCACAAATAAATGTTTCAATATTTTCTTATCCAGTGCACTTGTTGTGCCTTAAGTTTTGACAGTTTTAAATGGGCGGATCGCTATGATTTTGGGACCATGCAAAACACAAATGAGATTTTGGCTTTTTGCATTTGTTTTTTTTGTTGTTACTGTTTTCTGATTTGATACCTTTCTTTGTTTGCAAATTTTCTCACTCTATTTTCACTCACAGAAATATCTGTAAAACACTGGCGAGTATCAACACTGGTTGTCGAAAGTTACGGTAAAAAATAAAAAAAACGAAAATTGTTAAACAAAGTTTAATAAAAACTCGTCAAAAAGAATGTAGTGAATGTGTACATTAAAATAAAAATGTTTTTGTAGACCATATTAAAGTTGTAATGAAAGTTGCTAAACCTAAAACAATATTAATTTTTTCTTTTTCTTTTGAGCATACAACACGCTTAGTCTTGCAAGTTGTTTGTGTGTCGTTTAATGCAATATTCACTAAATAACAATGGTGTTTTTACTTCTGTTTTTGAAAAATTTATTTTTTCTTTTTGGCGTCTTAGATGCAAACATTCAATTTAGTATTTCTGTTGTTGGATGTATGTATGTGAAACGTTTAAAATGGAGCTAATTAGTTAAATTGTTTAGATGTTGTTTTGAACTTCTGCATCAACTTTACACTAACAATTAGCAGTGTATTTGATGATGTCGTTTTTAATTTTTATTTTATTATTCTATCTATTGATAAACTAAATACTGTTAAAATAACACTAGTTCTTATTCCAGATAAAACAAGCAATAAAATGAAAAAGATTTCTCAACTGTTACAATGACCTACCTTTGACTGTTTTTTTTTTGAGAGGAATTGTTTCTTTATATCCAATATATTATTTTGCATAAAACTTTTTTTGTTAATTCTTAAAATACGCCATTTTAATTTAATACCATAACAATGTGTTGACATAAACGTTAAAAGTTAAAAAAATTAATGCAGATGTACCTACTACAGCTACAAAGTATTCTTATTAGTTTAATCCGTATTTTAAGTCAGCATAATATAGATGTCGCTATAAATTTAAATTACTATTCAGAGTGGTGACTACTAAATCTAATAATAATGGTAATGTCTATTTGGTTTCCGTTCAATCAACACCCTTTAAGAAATTAGGAGATCTCATCGTATAGTATCTCGGAGAAACCGCATTTGGAAACTTTAGTATACACTAGTCAAAATGAGACTAATCCATCTACCGATGGTGATTAAATATATCTTCATCAGGAGTTCCCAAGAAACCGCAACGTCTTTGAGTATTCATAATGTATTAAAGATACATGTTTATCAATCCGTGCGGCCGGACGCACACACATGAAAATCCCTTTTATCCTGATTTGCTAATGTGATGCCTGTGGCATTATGAATACACATAAATATTAAGTTTCTACTTTGAACAAACTTTTAGATTTAGATTTATGTAATAGGAACATCGTTTCAATATCATTTTACCAAATTATTCTCCGTTTTCTTTATGCATTCGATATAAAAAGAAAAATTTTAATAGCTGTCAAAATTAATTAAGGACTTCTAGGTCTTTATCCGTCTACCATCAGTGCACAGATCTTATTTCCTTGTAAATACTACGCTCATTGATTACAAATGAATTGTCTGTTACAAAATGGAAATGGTTTTATTCGAAATCCTACGAAGAATTTTAAAAATCTGTCTCCGATCTGTTGGGGTAAATGAATAGGGGTGGACGATAAGGAAAATGGGCGAAGTAACAACCGAAGGGGAATCAAAAGTGTGCTGAAAGGCCGCTAACTCGTCATCAAATATTTAAAATCCCTTAGGATATTTCTCCAAATGGCTATAGTATTGGTCATCTAGTGTTTTTTATTTTTATTGTTCGGTCGCACGCTTTCTAAAACCTATTCTTTAAATTATTATTCTTAGTTATTATAAGTTTTACTGTAACAGCTTCAACGTTAAACTTTACGTCCAATTAATAACGGAAATTTGCTACTAAGCACATTTAGTTTTCTACTTGTGTTTACAAATAATTTTAGAGGGTAATTTGGTAAGTTGGTGTATCTAAGAAATAGCTGAAACATCTTATTATAGATTGAGAATACACTATTAGGTTTGACATTGGTTATCTGAGAGTAAATAAACCGAGAGCTAATTGGCGGCAGTGTAGCGATGAGGCCATGAATTGGCTATTAGCGCGGGCAAACAGGCGGTAGCTTCTGACCTCTGGCTTCGTTAGTTCGTCACCTCTGCCTTCTGCTGCTTCCGTGGTTTCTGCTGCTTGTGTGTCGTGGTTTGTACAGATCTTGGTTGCTATCCCTCGTGACCCCTTGTTGTTGAATAGACTTCATCAGATGTGATTATGTTTCTAGATTTGCTCTTGGCAATATAAACTGTGTCTTACACATAAGGGATTCTATACTTTACGCTCTGTAAAAGCTTTAGGGTTCTAACCACATCTAAATCAATTTTCTCTTGTACAAGCATTTTTTATTCAGGAAAGCACAAAGCTATTTCCTTGGAAAAGTGACAAGTTTAAAGTTCATCAATTAATTTGCATTTGTGTCTTGCGGATTTGCGGTTTACCAATTTTTCCAATTCTTACTTTGCGGTTTAACGAACGATCCTTGTAAATTACATGAAATATTTGTAAAAGAGATACGTAAGCTTACAAAGTTAGACACTGGTTAAACTCTGGTTAGACTTAGTTAAAGGGTTTACCTCATTCTGTTTAATAACTTACGTGGAATTTGAAAGATGTGTAGAGGAATCTACAATAAAATTTTAGGATTCTCTGTTAGCAAAGCATCTGCGCTATTGGTTTTATGTAAACGGTTTTTGTATTCTATTTAGCTCACTTTTTATCTATAATTTGAGTCAATTTTCACGTTATTGTTTAACTGGATAAATGGCATTAAATGTATAACGTATATTGTAAAGGGTTAATGCGTAGCTACAGAAGACTTGCATTGTGATTGAATGACGTCAGGCAGTAACAAGATGAATTCAGTAGCGTGTGACGTCACGGCTTCGCGGCCGTCGCTGTTTCCGCGAAATCTTCAACAATGAATATGAACAAAGGTCTTTGGCTCAGCTCCACTAATGGGATTAACAATGCTGCGGGCCAGGATGTGTGACAGACGGGGGATATAGCCCAATACTTGTACAATAGAGAAAGGAACTGAAAAGGAGCAAAAATCTTGTCGGGGAAATAATTTTCAGTCTGTTTTTCCCCGAAACGTTAAATTTTCTAGATATAAAATACAATTCTCATCTGCAATATTGAAATTATATCTAGGAGACGGCTGCAGTGGTGCTTAATTCGAGCACAGTAATTGCGTGGGTGCAGCGGTTGCTAGATAAAGATATTGGACTTTCTATTCGTTTAGTTACTCAGACACTATCATTTAATGATACTCGAAGTTTCACAGAGAACAAAGTCACGAGTCTATATTAGTTTATAAATTACTAGAATATTTTGAATATAAACTCGCTAATACAAAATGAAAATTAAAATGACAAATTAATGTTAACTTTTCTTAATTTTTTAAACGGTAAAGTTTTTGTTTTTAAAACTTTCTCGTTCTTCTAACAAAGAATGTTAATAACACTAACTATAAAAACATTTTGCTTGTTGAAATTAGTACGAAACGTATTTATACCAAATCTTGTATGCATTAATCATAACAATCCGTCTCGTTTCTAATCAAATTATCTACATCTTTCAATAGCTTAATGCAATAAAACGAAAATAAATAAATTTTAAAGTTTTATTTTCAAAATTTTTATATTTAACTAACAATGCATTGATTAAACAAATTAAATAAAAGTTTATTGACATTTTAAAATTTATTTAATTGGAAAACGAACTAATAAATGTCAGAACATTTTTAGAGGCAATAAATAGTCATTAACTTTAATCGGTACATTTATTTAACATTTTAATAAACGTCAAACACCTTAATTTTTTTAAATATATTTGATTCCTGAAGTAGTTCGTATTTTAATCTAAACTTTATGTAAGTATAAGTATCACGCTACATAAAAACCTACTAGGCCGTAATTAAAAATTGACGATTCTATAACATTCCTGCTATTTTTCTAGAAAATAAGTATCTTCTGACTGTTTAGCAGTTAGTATAACAGAACTAGTAGGATTGTGAATCTTTATTTATTTACAATACCAATTTTAGTTACAAATCTAAGTTTTTTGCTACATATCTTTATTTTGCTTGCGTGTTTTATTGGTTAGATTTGATTATAAGTCGTATAGTTTGTGACGATGGATTCAATATCTACTACTGTTAACTATAATTCAATAATCATTTTGAACCTCCCGCTTAAATGCTAAGATTTTTTATATAGTGTAAACTAGATATTTACTTCCGTTTTTGTAATTAAAAAATAGAGTTTACTAATCATTAAACACAAATCCTAGAGCACCGTTGCGACAGCGTTGCCAGATCAGAAATCCTCAGTGTCATCAAAAAGAACGATAAAAGTAGCTTAAAGTAGCCGTAGTTAGATACCAACTTATAATACTCAAGCTTAAATGAGAGGTTTTGAAAAAGTAAAACGTCTACATATAAAATTTTGAACGTAATATTTATATTTAAAAAAAAAACAAAACACATCAAACAAAAAGTGCACATCTAACTATTAATAACAAAACTAAATTACAGAAAAAAAGAAGACAAGCCCGCCTATGCGTTTATGATGTTTTTCAGCTTTTCGCGTTCGTTTACTTCAGTATTCATAATGAATATTTTAATGGTATATTCAAAGCAATTGAAAGAACGATATTTTATTTAAATACACAATTTATTATAATTAAAAGTTATACTAAAAGTAATACTATAATTAAATTAGTAAAATAAATATGTTATTATATATAAAAAGAAGATTCACTCCTTATATAGATATTAATAAAATAACTGTCTGAAATGTTTCATCTTCACTGTCACTCAAATCACTAAACTGATAATAGCTATCACTATCTTCATCCATATTTATAGATAACTGGGCACTTTCCAAAATTTGTTCACTTTCAAGATATTAATCTTCTTTATTAATTAGTTTATTACATCAGCTTTTCCAACCTTCTGTTGTTCTTCTTCTTCCATCTTTATTGTAGGCAACTGCCTGTTTATTCTTCATAACCTGCCTAGTTTTGATTAGCGGTGATATTATCGCTCCATCTCTTTCGTGGTCTTTCTGTACTTTTTCTCCCTATATTAGGTGATTCGTCACGTGCTATTTTTACTATTCTTTGTTGGTCCATTCGATTTATATGCTCATTCCACTCTTTTCTACTTAATACCCAATCGTTAATATCGTCCAGACGTTTTTTACAGCGATTATTTTGCCGGGTTTTTGCTATGTATGTCATAGTGTGTAGGTTTTTTTTCCATATTGTGTTATTGAAACAACAACCAGCCACCCTCAGCGCTTTGTTGTCTTATCGACTCGACATCACCATATCTGAAGAGCTCTATGCCTAAGTATTTATATTTCATTTCTTGCTTTGATCATCAACAACCGGTTTGCATCTGAAAGGTATTTTAGATGTTGTTAAGCTTTTTGTTTTGGAGGTAGAAATAACCATGTTCAGATACTGGGCTACACAGTTAAAGCGATACAGCAATCTCTGGAGGTTGTCTTCATTTTCAGTAACAAGCACAGCATCATCGGCGTACTTGCCTTATAATCTTGTCCATAATTATATTAAAAAGTAGTGGACTCAGAGCGTCACCCTGTCGTATCCCCTTTTTTACGGGGATTGACTCAGTGAGTTCTTCATCGATTCTGACTTGTATTTCGTTGGCACTATATACTATATATGTTTTCTATGACTTTAATTAAATGTACAATATATTGTAGTTTAACCTAATCAAATGCTTTTTACAGGTTTATGAAGTTCATATAAGCAGGTCTATTATATTCAAAAAATCTTTTGACAACTTGCCTTATAACCAAGACTGCATCTGTGCAAGATCTGTCCGTTTTAAAACTCTGTTGTTCATCTGAAAGAAAGATTATACTATTTATTTTTTTTATTTATTTGTTTGTAATTATTTTAGTTATTAACGTCAGTGTTGAGTTCAGTAGGTTAATGCCTCTGTAATTTTCCGGTAATTTTTTATCTCTCCTTTAAACAAGAGAATAGTAATGCTTTTCCGCCATTGATCGGGTATCCTGTGATAATTAAAGATAGTTTTAGCCCGTTTAGTTAGTTGTTGAACAAGACGTTTTATACTATATTTAACCAGTTTGTTGGTAATAGCGTTCATACCAGGGCTTTTTCTGTTTTTCAACCGTTCAAGTGCCAATTCTATGCTGTACTTTCTATTTGCATATTATCGTTAGTAATTATTTCTGGTGTATCATTCTGCTCAATGACTTTTTTCTCCTTTCTATATAGGTTTTTAAGGTATTCAATACAGCATTGCTTCGATATGTGTCTGGGCTCTATTGACTTGTTTATTTCCTTTCGTTGGGTTCTGATCAGTCACAGTCAGCCACATTTGTTTTTGAAGACCATAGAAGTCAGTTTCCATATTTTTGGAGAAAATATTCCAGGGCCTGGTTTTAGGTAATCTTACGAGTGATTTTGTATCGTTGCGGATTATTTTGTATTGTTCGTATGCCTTTTTTCCTTTGCATTTTTTCTTTATTTTGTTGGTATACTATAGTATTTTATTGCATTTTCTGTACGGTCTGTTTTTGATACGGGTGCCAAGTGCTTCGTTTACAGCCTCTTTAATGTTATTCTTTAGTATTGACATCATCTCCCTCTATTATTGGGTTTCTTTCTAAGGTTTTGCGCAGTCTGTTTTCATACAGAATTCTCGTTTAGTGGTCCCATAGAGACTCTATATTAATTTTTTCTTCTTTCTTTTGTGGCTCGTTGCTTGTTTTTTGAGTCAGTTTCAATTTAATTTTTCCCAATAGTAGTTTATGGTCGCTACCGACATTGACTAAACTCAGCGTTTTGATTTCCTGTATCTGGGCTTGGTGTATATGTCTATTACTCAATAATCGATAACTGACCTGTTCTCTAGTATTTTCAAATTTACATTGAGTTTTATGATGAAGGAAAGTATTGTTTATTCTTAATTCGTTTAGTGTGCATATGTTGATTATGAGTTCTCCATTATCATTTATTACGTCTTCATTAAATTACTCCTTTACTCCTGGTATAATATCATTGTCAATTCTTGCATCGAAGTCCCCGAGAGTGATCATTATGTCGTCCGGTGCAAGAGATTCAATGGTATCTTGAAGATCGTCGTAAAAATGTTTTTGCTCATGTTGGGGCTTTTATCTTTTGATGCGTATACTGAGATTAAGTTTATTTTTTGGTATTCCGTGTAAACTGTAACAATAACTATGCGCGATGATATGTAAGAACATTTTTATAGATTTGATTTATATTTGTTGTGTATCAAAAATGTTACTCTTTCTTTAGCCAATTCTTGTTTTTTGACCCCACTGTATATCAGCGTGAGTCTTGGTACTGTTTTTGTCCTGTTTCTTTCTTTTTTGTTTCTTGTGCGGCATAAATATCCATATTGTGTTTTTTCAATTTTTGCAATATTTCTTGTTCTCTTCCATTACTTGATTTAATATTCCAGGTTGCAATTTGTATCACATTTTTCTTTTTCCATCTCGTTTTCATTTTTCGTGCATATGCCGTCATCATTCGGTCAGTCCTATTTTGAGGCAATTGTATGGTTCCATGAGCAATGTGAAGTTTCACTTTAGGTAGGTTGTTACCCTTCTTTTTGAACCCTCCTCCGGAATTAAGACCGGCAACATAGTCACTAACTTACTCTATTCACGCAGCGACATTGCAAGTGGAGTTTCTTCTGTTGTTGTCGTTTCTAATGGGTACTTAATTTATTTCATTTTTATGAATGCCTATTAAAAATACATTCAAAATTACTTATTAGACAAATGGAAGAGGCTTGCATACTTTCGGGGATAGATGCCTATTATGCAAACATGAAATACCAATTGTTAAAAAAAGAAACGCATCACCAATGGAAGTATTGGAATTATTCATTTTATTACGCATTCTTCCAATAAACACAAAATTAAACATACAAATATGATACGCCACCGCTTGATATTTTTATTATAATTGGTACCCGTCGCAGTTCTTCTCAATGCGCCGACTTTTCGTCTTCTCACACGCCGCGTGCTGTACACTTGCGAGCTTGGAAAAATTTAACTTGAGTGTAAATTGCACAGAAGATTGAAAACATTTATTTTTCATACATTAGAAGAAGATAAATCAAAAATGTTAACAATTATCAAAGAGAAAAAGTTTACTTTAAACACTGGTTCGCATTTTGCTGATTGCTTTTGTATGTGAAAATTACGTAAAAATTATGGTTAAGAAAGTTACTTTATAAATACATATTTTGCAGTGAAATGAAAATTTAATTGGAAAAGATCTACAGAAAAAAGATACTTTAAACAAAAAGCATTGGCGAAAGCAAACGTTGAAAATCAAACAGAAGAAAACTTTTTACTCAAAGTAAAAGTAAACAAAAAAACTGGAGTAGTCTCTAATGAAGTTGTTGTTTTAACACGCTTTGATGTTTTTTTTTTTTTTGAGAAACACTTTTCAATGTTAACTGACTGATTTGCAAAATATTTTAGGGAAGACCATGTCAAAATATTCGCGTAGATCTAACATTCTTTTCGTGATAAGGTTTTACCAAAATTCACTTCGTAAAAAAATTAATCAAAAACTTTTTAGCGACAACAGCCTGCGACATCCTATACGTGCTAAAAAGAATTTTTATTTTTAATTATAGCAGCAATAAAGAGAAACTATTGCTCAAAAATCTATGTGGGGCTAGAAATAAGAGTGGCAGTGTCAAGCTGTATTTGGATTTTAACAAAATTTGTAGCAATCAGCAACCTTGTCCGTCCGTCACTTTAACTTCGCTATAAAGATTTTCATCATTTAATTTTTTTTGTATTTTTACATTTCTTATTAATTTTAGTTTAATATTTTTTCTGATTATGCTTTAATGTGTAAGCTTTACATTTGACGTTTATTTTTAGAGTTATTGTTTCTGTTTCTGATCTATGTCATTGTACACATATTTTGACAAGGGCGCAAAAGCAAAGCACTGAACCTATATTTCTAAGTTCAAGCTATTTTAAGTTTTTTTTTAGATCTAAATTCTTACTTTCGATAGTGACTAGTTTAATTATTTATTTATATACTAAGCGAAGAATCTTTGTGTACAGCGTCTAGAATTTCTTTAGTCGACCAGCGTTTGCGGCCGCATTAGCATTTTCATTACAGAAATCCTACATCAGGTTCATATCGGCATATTCATTGAATGTAAAAGCCATTATGAGTGAACAAAACAATAACAATGAATGCAAAAAACAGAGAAATACAAAAACTAATCAAAAGTACACAAAAATCACGAAAGAAAACAAAAATGACACAGAAAGTAGAAAACAAAGTGCAGTATTATGAGATACCTTGAAATTAGAGATTTAGATTTAGACCAGACCGGTTTTCCTTTTGAGGCCATGATTTTTCCTCACTATTAATGTTGTGCTTAAATGCTTTACAATATTGAACTTTTATAGCCGTTGGATGTTAGTTCAAAATATACTAGCAAAACTTCTTAATTAAAAACATTATTTTGTGATTCTTTACATCAATTATCAAATTGCCAGTATGCATTTTCATACTTGCCCATTGATTTTATTTGTAATCCGAGTCATTTTAATATCGTTTTTTTTTAAATTTTTTTGACCAAACAGCATAACGACATTTATATTTTTTTTACAAAAGTGCCATCAAGATTTGGGTTTTAGGTAAAAAATCAAAGATGTAATTGTCTTAAACAACCTTCTAAGTCAGCAGTAGCGGAGAACAAGTCATCAAATTTTGTTTGAAAACATTAAAGTTTTAGCTAATGTTTCAAATCACTATCAGTAAAAACAAAGTAATCTATTGAAATATTTAAAACTCATTTTAATATTAATCGAGGTTCTTTGTTTTCCTTTACCGGATATTTGGAAACCAGTTTTTATCAATCGGAGATCAGTCTATAAAAGCGGTATGTCAAGCGCAATTAATCAGATTATTTTAGACTCTAAAGAAATCCATGCAACGAGCGACGAAAGCTCATCTTATTAAAAATCCATCACAGAGAAATTATCCAAAATCGAAAATCTTAATACAATTATTTTTAATTAAAATATACCTTAAAACGCGTAAAAATTAATATTTGTTTACTAATAAGACATATCTTAAACATAAGGATTTTTCTTTAATTATTTCTTGTAGTAAAAAAAATTAAGCAATGATTTTCTTCCGGGACCTTGTAATGAAAATGAAATTTTGAAAAGAAAATAAATTTAATGTTTACTTGTTTATGCTTATCCCAAAACGTTTGTCTCAAATTTTAAAGTATCAACAATTCTAATGCATAATTAATAGAAAAGTTTAAAAAGATATATGTTTATCATGTAAAATTTTCGTGTATAAATTTAGGTTTGCCACACATTTACATGCATTATTCAACGTTATTCACATTACAGTTACTTAACTTGAAAGTAGAAATACAAGAATAATATTTTACAAGTAGATACAAATTGCTAACTTTCTCAAAGAGCGTTATGTTGTTCAAAGGCGGCGGTGCTGTGGTTAACAAAAGGAAATGCTTTTCTTTTTATAGGCTTTTTATGCCCACATAAAATGACTGCGTTAAACATTCATACGGCGCGCGTCTAAAACTATATTATGTCACAACACAGAAAACATTTACGTGGAATTAGTAAGTTTATTACTTAAACCATAAAGGTGTTTTTTAATCCTAATATATTATTTGAATTTTTTTCTTGTAGAAATAGGTGATCTTTTTTGTTCTACAGTTAATCAAATGATTTACTAACATTTAAAAAGTTGATAAAAGCATATGTCTGTAAATAATAAAGTTATTATTTTATCAGTGAAAATCATCCTGATTTATGCAAAAAAAACTCGGAAAGTTGACGATATTCCAAACGGGACAGCTGTAAATCTGAAATTTTTTTATTAAAAAAAAAAGAGCTGGCAGTAAATTACAAACACAAAAGACATTATTAAGATGCAAATATACGAATTTGAAACAAGTATATAAAAGTTAAGAAACAATAAGCAAACTATAAGTAAAATATATATAACTGAACATACACAACACTAAAAACCAAACAATATTGAATAATATAGAAATGTTTACAATGTTAAGAAACAAGAAAACGACTTCAGATCATCAAAGTGTATAATATAAAAAATCTTTTTAATTCAGTAAATAACGTTTAACCTTTTGTATGTTTCCAAACATTTAGTAAATAACAATTCTTGGGAAAATTTTCTTTTCTTCTTCTTCAATTCTTTTACAAATCTCACATGAGCTAAAAGTAAAGCTTCGTTTCCTGGTAATGTTGACTCGTCAAACTGTATAGAAAATTTAGATGTTTTTAAGTAGTCACATAAAAAGTTTTCTACGCACTGAGCAATTTTGTCGATCCTTCTTCGTACAGTATTATTACTCAGTGGAATTCTTTTTATAATATCAAAAGCAGGTTTTTGCAACACGATGCGTATTACCTTACTTACAGCTGGTAGAATAAGTTCTTCGCCAATAGTGTGCGATTTTTTGGACTTCTCAATCATTAAAAACATATAAAAAGCACGCAATCCATCGTTTTCTCTCTTAGATGTTGTCCCGATTTCTTGTAATATCGGTGTTTTCAAATATTTTGCCTTGATTGTTTGAAAAAACGTAAAACATTATTTTTTTTGTCACTGTGAATTTTTATTAAATGTTCTTTAAGCTTAAAAGGTTTCATTGAATCGTTTGACATTATTACATTACATAGAAGACACATAGGTAAATTAGTATTTCCCGATGACAGAATAAAGCCATATTTCATATATTCGACACTGTATTGTTTGCATTTATTCTTCGGCTCACTCATACTGTTATCTAATTAAAAGAAGCCCAAAAAGATATAGGAAAAAATATATATAGTGCACGCCGCTTAATAGAATCACGTTGGGACTTAAGGTTTTTGATAACAATAACCGAATGATAACAATATCTTTAGAAAAAAAATTATTTGTTAGAAAGCAGTAAATACATACAGCGTGTATGTGATTGACAAGTCGTTAATTTAGAAAGTGAATTAATAGCATCAATACAAGCAAAAAATGTCTAAATGAAAATTATTATAAAAATTTTGAGCCAACGGACCTGTAGCATTAAATAGTTTGTTGACACCATTAATAAAAAGGATATAAAAATATCGTTATGATATTTAATTCACTGTTCTAAGAACTACACAAGTCTTCTCAGAAATTTGCTGACACTAAAAATAAATAAACGTTATCAAATAAGACGTAGTTAATTTAATTTGTTATTCTAAGAACACACATGCTTTCTAAGGTAAACCTCGAAAATAACGTAGTTACAGATGTTTAAATGATGTAACGTTACGTAAATCAGTAAAAATACTTGAATAAATAAATAACACTACAAAAATAAAGCTAAATATGCAAAACAACTATTTTTTAATTACAATGATAAAATTTTTCACTCCAAACAAACGTATTGTGTAAATTGTTTATGTATAGAAACAAACTTGAGAAGAAAATTGATAACATAAATCGAAGTTATGATCACTATAAACGGTGCTTTTTCTATCTAGTAAAATATAATAATATAGTAACATACAATAATTCTAAGTAGAAGTAAACAAAATAAAAAAAATGTAAAATAGTAAACTATAACTTTTAGGGTGCATTATATTAAATTATAAAACCCAATGTGTCTTACTTCTTTTGTAAAATAATTAATAATATATTCTTTAGATACACATCTGTGTTAGAAATACTTACAATCCCTTCTTAAGTTTTTAATAAAAAAGAAATCCTTAGAATGTTAAGCGATTACTGCACTGATAACTGTAATATATATTTTTTCTAATCAACTTTAACGAGGGTATAACTTTGCTTAAATAAATTTAAAAAGAAATAACAATCTTATTCAAATATAGTTACGTAACGAAAGTAGGCTATCTGCGTAACAATACAAAAAATTATTATTCTTTTTGTCCAAGACTAGAAAAATTTGTTGTATGCACTTCATATTATGCATAACACTGAACTAAATTGTTGATTAGATGCGGGACTCTTTTATAGGTTATATCATAGACTAGCTGGTGCAGGTATCGGTTTTATTAGGTTCATGTATAGATAGGCCTGACTTGTATTTTGTGCACCTGTCTATATTTATATTTTACTTAGGACGTAAAAATCGCTAATAATTTATTCATTTTATTTTATTTAACTTCCATATTCATAAAAAGTGTCACATTTGTTTTATTTTATATTAAACCTTGCGCAGGCCCCCTGGCGTTGTCAGGGATCCCTAAATTAATTTTAATTTTTCACGGACCGTGGAAACTACTTATCTAACAACTTTAACCGTGAGGATGGATACAGATTAAGCAACACATGGAGGTCTACGCTGCGTGAAAAACATGCAAGAAGTCGCCAGACGTCTATGAACGTAAATCAACAGACCAGAACGGCGCCGTAAGACGGTATATAACGAGGAGCGTAAGACGATAACATCAGTCTTTAGAAATCTTCTGAAGAAGCTGACAGCATGATCAGCGAAACGTTAAGAAAAAATTTTTGTGACGCGGCAACACCCGAAAATCAGTGCTACATTAAACAACGGCCGTGAAAGTTTGCATTCTACTAATGCTGTAAATGATAGATATTTTATAATTATAATCTAATGTTTTTGTGACGGAAATCTTAACCAACTAAGAACTGAGTTTTAAAATGTGCATTAAGGGGTAGTTAGTGGTGAAACTATTACAAATAGGTTACATCATGTTGATCTCCATGTTCGACGTTCTTTCCAAATCGAAATTTGGTTTGACACCAGAATCTAAGAGGCCAAGAGTGTAAAGGAAACCTAAAAAACCGTTTGGCTACCGTTCCGGATGTTGATCGGTTAAAAGGAGGATAGTTATAGTTTGGGCTGGAATTGAAATCTACTGTAGAACTGAGCTTGATTTTGTTGAAGGCCTTTTGACGGCAAACGCATATCGGGACACAAATTTACAACTTGTAATCGTACCACAAGCGGAACAAATCCGGGACAATTTTTACTGATGCAGAAAAACGTTACATGTTACATAAACAGTGGCCGGTGCAATCCCCCGACTTGAATCGCATAGAACATGTGTGGGGTATGCTGGAAAAACGTGTATTGAATCAAGGCGTGGTGTTTCAAACAAGGAAAAAGTTCTCAAATTGTTTCCAAGATTCATGGCAAAAATTGATCAAAATGAAATAGACAATTTGATTAAAAGTTTACTCAATAGATGCCGACCTGTGATTAACAGTCGAGGTGGCCATACATTAAATGTAGAAATTTTTTCATTTATATTCTATGTTCTATTTTTATACACCCTGCATAAGTAAACAGTAAATTCTGTTTGTTTTTTTTATAAAAAAATATACAAAACAATATTAAAACTGTAATTGTAAATTATTCAATGCCTTTCCCATATATTCCTTTTTTATTTATTAATTATTTGCGGCTACAAGTTTCAACCTAACGGTCATCATCAGGCCTTTAAAATTATCAACTTAATAGTAAAATATAAACCTTAAAATTCTTAATATACTCTTACAATAAATCAATAAATAAATTTAAATTATACAGTTTATGTCAAAATCGAAATATAAATTAAACAAAATTTGTACAAAAAAGGTATATAAAATAATAATTAACAAGAAAATTAAATAAAAATAGAAATAATTTAAATAGAAACAAAAATGTTATTCAAGAAAAAGAAAATAATAATGGTTCTAAATTATTATGCTTAACAATTTCTTTTATCTCCAAAAAATTTAATTTTAGACTTTTATCGCAAATATGAAGAATTTTGTAGTTACTTTTATAATCAAAAGAATGGTTATATTCTAATATATGATTAGCGAAAAAAGATTTATTATATGAATTAACACCAACATTGTTGTTTTTAATGTAAGAAAAATGTTCTGCTATTCTTGTTTGAAATTGACGGCCGGTTTGTCCAATATAAAAAGAATTACAGCTACCACAATTAAGTTTGTAAACACCAGATTTATTCAGAATATCAACTTTATCTTTACTATTAACAAGTAAAGGTAATTAAATTTAGATGAAAAAGAAATATTAATATAATGCTTTTTAGATAAATTTTGAAATTGAAAAGAAGAGCGATCAATTTAAGGAAGAGAAAAATATGCCTTTTTAATGTTATCTGAAAGTGGAGTAAGAGTTGAAATGTTTTTAATATTAAAGAAATTAAAAATTTAATTTTAAGGTTTTTTGATTTCCTTATAGGAAAGTAAAAGGAAATATATGGGAAAAGCATTGAATTATTTACAATTATAATTGAACATCCCATTTTGTGTTAAAAACTATATAATGGATACAATCTTTAATATTAAAACTGCTAGTCAGTTGAGTGCATTTTAAAATACACTTTTCTTTTTAATTTTGCCATTTATTTGATATTTCCATATACAAAAAACAACGATTATTTAGGGTATTTTGTAAAAACGGAAAGACATCTATAGAAGTTATAGCTACTTAAATTTCTTTTTGAACACCCTATATAAGATGTAAATGTTATTATAGTTAGATATAAAAATATTATCTATTGTTATACTTTGTCCACATAACTTAGATATTTCTTAAGTAGTTCAAACATGAAAATTAAGTTATATTATAACAAAATTCAAGTTATTTAAAAAACCTTAAGGTTTAGGCACCATAAAAGTTATTAAAACACACACTTATTGTATAAGAAAATCTAAAAATGAAATAATGTACAGAGGGTTTCATTTAAAAAAAACAAAACTTTAATACTTTTAGAGCTTTTATAATATGAAAATAATTTAAAAAATAACCACAATAGACTCCTATATATCCCAAACGTGAAACTTTTTGAAAGACACGTATTTAAGCCACAATATTCCGTGCCGTATAGCCTGAATAATCCTGTTTATAAGATTTTATATGTACTCTTTAATAACAAGGTACAATACAATTATAAAATTTGAAAAAATAGTTTGTTAGGAAACTTTAGAAAAAATAACCAGAAGTAAGGAAGAAGTCTGTTCATTTTAGCAGAAAAGTTTTTACATTGTAGACACACATGTAATAGAATTGATTTCTGAAACCAACCTTAAAAACGTTTGCAGTCAAAGAATTACTTTGTAGACAAGTTTCTTCATTTAATTACCTTAAAACTTGAATTGCGCAAGTAAATTTCAATTTTCTTTTGTTTTTGATAAACAAAAATGAGCGTGAAAAGTCACCGTTTGTCATATATGCCAGCTTAGATTTTCAAGGATGTTTGAACAGCGCAGTAATTGTAAAATTGTAATTCGTCTAAATTTCATGTTACGTACTAGAAAAGCTTTTGTTGGAAGGTAGTTAACAATAATCGCCACATTAATATTCAGCAGACAATCCTAACCATTTGAATATACATACGAACGGACTAAAACATCAGAGGATGAGTGAGGAGCTTGCAGAAAGCGGAACAAGTAGGTATCAGAACACAAATAACCGCAGGCCTCCGTTGTTTCACTCAATAATACGTTATCGCGCTCATTCGACCTGAAGTAATGCAGTTGTAAGCATCTGTTGAGGTAAAGTAGCCGAAGGCCAGCTTTGAAAACATAATAATGCAAGTAAAAGTAGTAAAGGAATGGAAACCATCCACTACAAACTCTCCAATCTAAATCTAGCTGCTTAATACTTTGATGTGTTTACTATGCATAGAGCTTTCAGCTTGATTATTACTGTTATAAGCAAACATATAAAAATAAGGATAACACTTCGATTATAATGACGCCAACCGAAAGACTTTATTATCGCACACTGTCTTATTAGCTTTTACTAAGATTAAACTAACTTAATCATAATTCAAAAGGGAAATTGCTTATAATATAATACCTTAGCACTTGAATGAAAATTAGATTTAAAAAAAAAACTTGATTAATGCTTTTACACCAACAAATCAATTATGGAACAATTACTGCGTGAAAAACGTGTATAAGAAACGTCTGTTTACGTAGAGAAACCCTTTTTATTGTTGCATAAAACATTAATTTGTCTTGTTTTCGTAGTAATACATTGTTGAGGACGTGCGAAGAACGTTGTAACGCAATGGAGACATTTTCGCCCCACGTTTGGGGTGCCTTCGTAGATTTATAGCATTGTAATGGGGCCAACTGCTTCACAAGTCGCCGGGCCATCACCATTTTGTCGCCTGAAACGGACTTCTTGTTGCCACATCAAATAAATTGGGTTTAGTACAAAATCCCAAACGTTGCTTTCTATTTGCTTTCTTTATTTAAAAGAAACATGTTAAAGGTACTAAATGAAATGCTAGTTTACGATACTATTACCTGTGATTGTTATGATCTCTGAAGAGGGTCGCATTTCGTTTTATAACTCCTGTTTTATTACTTCTAGAAGGTTCTTGTTTAAATGAGAAAAATCTTGACGTAATCTAGTGTAAGTGTAACGTGTAATTATTAAAAATTGGCTACTTCGTTCTATTAAATATTGTTTTCTTTTAAGAAATAGTTTATAGAAAAAGAAAAACTAAAATTCACGAAACCTTAAATAATACAAAAAAATTTTTTACGTAGTTTTATAAACTATTAATTTTTAGTTTAAGTCAAAATCAAATAATAAAAAAATGTCGCATTAGCAGATTTTTATTGCAATGTAATATAAATATTTTAAGAATGCACATTATTAAAAATAATTGTAAAACGAAAAAAAATATATAATAAAAAACACAGCTAAATATTAGCGTGAAATAAAAAAATGTTTATTCAAATTCTATTTAATACGACGATTAAGTTAAATTTTGTTACTAAACTCGGATCATTTCTCTGGTTTTGTTTGAACATAAATAAAACTGATTAATTTACATTATCGTATTTTTTCCTTCTGTACTACTGAATTTTTTGCTACTATAGTCGTAATTTCATTGTTTCTTCTGAAGAGATTTTATTATTACTTCTGAGAGATAGAATGTCTTAAGTCGTAATTTTTGGCACTAGTATTTTATTTGTCAAAATACTAGTAAAATAGAAAATAAACCAGTATACAATGTTCATAAAAATTTGACTGATTTTGTAAGTTTCTTTTAGAAATGTTTCTACATTTTAATGTTAATTTGAGTTAAGGAAAGTGTAATATTTTTTAACAAGTGCAAAATAGTAATTTATGAAACAAGTTTTAAAAGTGAACCATAGTATAACAAACATTATGAGAGTGAGTTATGCTATGAGACTTTAGACGAGAGTAGCATACATTATTTCTTGTCCTGATTTTTTAAAAATTTTAAAAAAATTTAAAAAATTACATTGAAAACGTCACATATATAATGTCAGTAGGACATTATTTATAACTAACTGAATCTGTAAAGTTTGAAATTCAAATGGTTTACACAGTACCAACTCCTAAATATATAATACACTAATATTGCAATTTATGAAATGTTTAAAACGGTTTTCTTCCAATTTTAACTAAATTTAATAATAACTTTTAGAATTCTTCATCATATTTTGTACCAGACACGCACTTTTACTTAAATAATAATTGACTTTTAACGCATAGTTCTACGTATATTTCGATTTTTTACTTTGCCATTCTAGAGGGTTTTTTTCGCCATTACGTAACTGCACTAACAAATAAATATTGGTGTTTTTAATGACAGCAGCAACAAAATTATAATTCAACTCTAAAAGTTATGATTTAATTTATTGAAATTGAACTAAAACAAATGCTAATAGAATTAGAATGTGCGTCTAACAGCATTTAGACTTAAATACGAGACAAAGATAATATGTACACCAAGAACCATAATAAAAAAACTATACAGAGATAAAGAACGTAAAATAATTGGTATTCTTGGCAAAAACAATAGAAATAAGAAAAGAAATCAAAAGCATAGAAATAGAAAGAATAAACAGAAAAGCAACAAACTAAAAGTTGCACAGAAATCTATGAAGAAAGCGATCATTGATATAATGCTGAGAATTGAAGAATGGATCACGTAATACGTCAAAGAAATGACAGACAAAACAGAATCACAGAGCTAAAGCGGAATTTTGCGAGTCACGTAGCAACGAAAAATATGTAATGCAAAATTATACGATGGAGATCATGGGGAGGCAAAAGAACAAAAGAACAAAACACTTGATGACATAAAGAAAGTTGCAGCTTTAAGATGGACAGGATAACTAAAAAGCTAAGGTGGCTTATGCTCAAAATTTACCTTTGCAATAGAAAAAGGAGGATTTTTAGATGTTTAGACTTATCAGGAATGTTAGTACCAGTATGATAATTACTAAATGGTATACTAAACTTATATCCTTGAATAGAACGATTAATCACTTATCTAAACATCCATACCACCAAAAAATCAATATAACTAAGACTATGAAAAATAAGATTGTAGGTTTGAGCAGTTACCAATTTCGTGAAAAAAACTAAATGGATGCAATGTATGTTACATTGGACAAACTAAACAGAAAGTTAAAAATTGGATTAACAATCATAAACATGTACACACGGACACAACTTTTATATTAATAATCCTACGATTTTAGATGTAGAAAATAATTCTATTATTATTATTATAATTATGTTGCGGTAGGAACCTAAACCTGCAACAGATTGCGATCACTTACCAGTAATTTAATCATCCCAAAAGAAGCAACGACAACTCAAAACTTTGAAGAGTGGATCGTAAATGTGTAGTTAATAAGATTCAGCCTGATCTTTGATGTGTCGATTATAATGTAATTAAAAGAGCGACAAAACGGGAGAAATATGCATTACAGATGCTCGTTTACACCTGACAACTTTTAAAGTAGATAAATGGAGTAACACAAGTCTAACAACGAGTATATTTATTTCAAGAATAGCATAAAAGAATAAAAATGAATAGAATAAAAAAAACTGGTGTGGCCACCACACGACTTTCCTATAAGGAATGATGAAGAAATGAATTTTTATAAGGTTATGTTGTCATAAAACCACTTTGAAGTGATATGTTTGTATTAAAAACGATTAGTAAATCACCAATTAACCAGACTTTTGTGCATCCGGCTATTTATGTTTACTAAAAAAAATCGTCGCAGGCAGGATTCGAACTTAGATTATATAATGGAAATCACTTTAAATTTTAAATTAAATACCTAATAAACTGTTAATGTTAGAAAAAAAATTATTTGAAGAAATTGTTAGGAAGAATTATGTTTATAAGAAACTGTAAAAATAATTTGAATAATTTACATTCGTACAAAATTATATAAGAAAAACTGTTCAAAATGGCGGATACACATACTTCCGGTATTTTTATCAGATCTATCCTTTGATAAAGCCGAGAGAATATGAAAATCCAGCTCTATACCAAATTTCAAGTTACTAGGACTTTTGGCTCGAGAGTTATCGTGGGTACATCGTTACACACAGACAGACACAAACACAGACACCCAAAATTTTTTTGTCAAAAATATTTTTTTTTTACTTAGGAGACGTAAACTTATGCAAAAAAAATAATTTTTTTTAAATCGTCGCAGGCAGGATTCGAACCTAGATTATATAATGAAATTGACTTTAAATTGTAAATTAAATATCTAATAAACTGTTAATGATAGAAAAAAATTTCCTTTGAATAAATTGTTAGGAAGTATTGTCTCGATAAGAAACTATAAAAATAATTCGAATAATTTAGATTCGTAGAAAATTATATAAGAAAAACTGTTAAAAATGCGGATACATCCACTTCCGGTTTTTTTATCAGACCCATCTTTTGATAAAGGTGAGAGAATATGAAAATCCAGCTCTATACCAAATTTCAAGTTACTAGGACTTTTGGCCAAACAGTTATCGTGGGTACATCGTTACACACAAACAGACACCCAAAATTATTTTGTCAAAAATATTTTTTTCTGATTCAAGAGACCTTGAAACGTAAAATTCTTCAAAAAAAAAATTTTTTTTAAATTTCGATCGCTATACTTTTCTTATAGGAAAGTAATATATAATAACTAAGAGTTTGCCAACAAATATCGCAGTTCAACTAATAATACAGGAACCTTAGATTAGGCAACACTTACACAAAAGCAACAAATGTCTTAAATTCACATAATTAACTAACGTTGGTGAATACAACAAAAAAACTGTCATTTATTATGAACTTACGGTGATTGCACAATATTGAAACAAATCGCAATGTATAAAGTTTGTTACATAAATTGAAAAAGGTTGCGTACGTTAGTCGTGATAACAAAGCGTAATTAGTAAATATGTCGAATCGGGCGTGCATACGACCGACCACAAATAATAATTAAATATAAGAAATAGGGTACCTACTCAGTGTTCCATATATGCGATTAGCACAACATAATCCATTTACAATTTCTAAAAGTTAAGTTGATACATATACACACAACTTACCACAAATAAAATCCTAACAGTTTCATACGATGATTAAAACCAAAGTGCGCTGAGCTTCTCTATGTCATTTAAAATACATGAACAGGTGTGCCCCAATTCGTCGCAATTCTTGCTACAGTAGCGAAGATTTAAACGGTGCTTTCTCATTCAACATAATACGCATCTGGTGTAGTTCTTGTATTCAGTGTATGCCTTATTAGTTCCTCATAGGAATTCTCCAGGATAATCTACACATGCGGGTGACCAAATTTTGCTAGAATAATAAAAGAAAAATTAAATCACGCTATAAAATGATAATGTATCTTTACCCCAGCGAATCTCTCACAACGAACACATCTAAAATCACAATTTATTTAACCACTACCAGCGTGGTTGATCTAAGATACTTAAAATGTAGAAACTCTTGGGCATGGTGTTAACACATGTGTTGTTTGTTTAACGTTGGAAACGAAAAAATGATCAGTAACCTTCAGCGCGTTAATGACATTTATGTTTGAGCGAAATTCATACAGCACAAAAACTATAACAAGATGTTTTTTACATAACTATAAAGGTTGTAATAATTCACTGGTCTGCAAAAAAATATTTTTTATCGAGCCCTGACACTATTCCGGGTGATTCTTATGTAAAATGACGTCCTGAATCCAAATATGTCTTTCGTTTTCTTCCATCACCCACCATTTTCGAGGGAGCCCCAAATCTCTAATTTTACCACTTTTCGATAAATTAATTATAATTTATTTATCGAACGATAATAATAATTATAATAATTATTATAATAATAAATATATGGACATGAATTTTATTTAAATAGGAAAAAGAACTATTTTAGCTATAAACAGTAATAAATAAAAATATATTCATCGTTTCTTGGTGCTTGCTTTCCTTTTATACCCTGAGGTACAGGGTCTCGTTCCAAAAACCAGCAGTACTCCGCCAACATGCTTGCATTTCATTTCCCTGAAAATCTTTTCTCCAGCTTAGCGATGTCTTGATGGAACCGTTCCCCGTGTTCATCCGAGACTGCTCCTAAATTTTCAGGGAAAAAGTCCAGATGCGAGTGAAGGAAGTGAATTTTAAGAGACATGTTACATTCTATGTCCTTGTACGCTAAAAGCAGTTTCTCGACATGAGCGACATAATCTTCACTTTTGTGGTTACCCAGGAAGTTCTTACAAACGTTTTGAAATGCAACCCAAGCTCGTTTTTTTTCGATTTAGGTGTTCAATAAACGTCGAATCTTGGAAGAGTGGTCTAATCTGAGGACCAATAAAAACGCCTTCTTTGATTTTAGCTTCGCTAAGACGAGGAAATTTAGTTTTAAAAAATTGAAATGCGTCACCTGTCTTGTCCACTGCTTTCACAAACTGCTTGATCAATCCAAGTTTGATGTGTAAAGGTGGTAAGTAAATATTTTCCTTTGGAACCAAAGGATTGTGGGCGACATTTTTCTAACCAGGAATAAGATTTTCTCGCAGAGGCCAGTCCCGTACGATGTAATGTTTATCTCGGGCTCGGTTATCCCATTCACAAGGGAAGCAGCAATATTTTGTGAATCCTGATTGCAGGCCCGTGAGTAGAACAACAATTTTTAAGTCAGCGCAAAGTTTCCACTTATAATCATGATAACTGATTTTATCAAGGATTCTGAAAATGTTTTTGTACGTTTCCTTCATATCAACAGAGTATGCAACTGGAACTGATGGGAAGTCATTCCCATTTGCCAACAGGACAACTTTTAAGCTTGTTTTTGATGAGTCTATAAACAGTCTCCATTTGTCTGGGTCACATGGCATCTGTAGCTCTATCATCAATAAATTTGCATTAAGGTAGAACACTAAACCTTTATCTTCTGAGAAAAGACATTTTAGGGTTGGTTGTCTGGTTCTGTAAGAAGATATTTTTACTCCTTTTTCTAAGAGATTCCACTGTTGAAGTCGCGATCCTAGGAGCTGAAATTTACTCTTGGGTAACTGCAAATCCCTGACAAGATCATTTAATTCCGATTGAGTGAGGAGGTGAGGTTGCCGAGAAACTAAATCTGCGGAATACTCTTCATCATCATTGAAGGTATCATTCGAAGCCCCAGGTTGTGGCTCAGAGTCTATTAAATCAGTTTCCGGCTCTAGAGTATAAGTCTTTGGGGACTCTGGGATTGGCAAAGTATCGTTATAAAGAACAGGTCTTAGAACTGACGGAATATTGGGATACTCAATTGTATGCTTACTTTTGGTCGAAAACCCGACGGTGGAAGTCATACAAAAGTAACAATCTGTAAGATGACAGCGAGATTCACGCCAAACCATGGGCACAGCAAATAGCATTGATTTACGGGTACCTTTGAGCCATTTGGTCAAACTACTGTAACAAGTCGTACAGCAAACTGATGGAGCCCAAGTACAATTTATAAGCTGTTTTAACAAGCGGAGAAAGCGGTTTTCGTTGCGTTTTTAAAGTTAATTTCCCGCAGACATAGCAGAAGCTATCGGGATGATTTTTACATTCGCGTGGCATAATTAAACAGTAATTCAACGCTCGACATTAACCACAAATCACACTTAGTCACTTGAAGAAATCCGGAGTAAAAGTAGTTTTACTGTTTTACACAAATGAACAAAAATGAACACAAAATCCAACACGTTTAAAACGCCGACAAGTTAACTCTGCAACAGCTATAGATGTACTGATCGAAGCAGTTAAGCAAACAATGTAATATACTATAATGAGAAGAGTAATGCAAGTACAACCCTGTCGAAAATTCCTGTTCAAACCTGCATGTATTGAGATCGCCAGCGTCGTGCAGTGAATCTTCCTAACTGTTTATTGATATTTTTTTACTGTTCTTATATATTTGTATTTTATTGTTGTTTCTATATACACGTTATAGCAACATTTTTGCCATGTACTTTGGTATAAATTTTATTACCTGCTTTGGGATGTTTACTGGCTATAAGTTAAAATTCTAAAAAAAAATGCAAAAAATAAAATAAAAATGTGGTCCCCCCAAAAACGGTGGGTGATAGGTAGAAACGGAGCTCATTTTTGGATTCAGGAGGTCATTTTACATAAGAATCGTCAAGAATGGTATCAGGGCCGATTTTCATGCAGACCAGTGTAATTAAAGATTTAATTTTTTTAGTTTATCTTTTACTTCTTATTTTTACCTTGACAATCAAGTGTTTGTAGAACGTTTATGTTACTTGTTATATTTCAAAATTTTAATTATTGATATTTTTATTTATTTTTGTTTTATAATTAAGAAACTCTAGTCACATAAAGTTCTCCATGTTCTTGGTCCAGTGAATTGTTCTGCTTTAAACTTTTCTTGTAAGTTCTATGTTTAAAAGTTATCTGTAATTAATTTAGTTGTTGAACAAATTTCACTGGCTCGATGAAGTTTTCTCTCTAAGCACGAAACGTTGTCACAAAAAAACACAGAAGTGGTTTTGTATGCTCCTCTTAAGTGAAGTGGTTAAATTAGTTATCGCAATACAATAAAGGAGGAAAACGAATTTTACCAAATATTTAGAACTTTATGCCGAGATAACAAATAAAATGTGACTCGACAGAAAATAATCTACATATTCGTTAAGGTAAACAAAGTCGGTACAGATCATTATATATTTAGTTACCCGAAAATTAATATTATTAAAAACTTGTTTTGCGCTTGAACACAAAAACAAATGAGTCGAGTCTTACAAAAATGTTATCAAAAAAATTATCAACAACGTACTTTTTTAAAAACGTCAAAAGTAGTCTTAAAGTTTTTTTTACCAATTTGTTCGAGATATGAACACCTGCAAGAAGAACAAGAAATTTAGTAGACACTAAATATTTTTAGAGCAAAAATAAAATTTTTAAAATTACCAATAATACATTTTAAATTATAACGACTAGAAAACTTGTAAACATTAAACTTATTTATACTTGCGATTGAAGTAAAACTTCTTTGTCGTTTGTGACAGATATTCCTGAAAAGATATAAATTAAATTAAAATAAAATAAATATCATTTCATCTTTCTTTTATCTTTATTTATTGATGAGATAGTAAAATGTTTATGAGACTCTGCCATTTTAAATTAGAAAATGTAACGCAACCCAAATGACTAATACCCGAATGTATAATTGGTTGCATCAACTGTAGTTAAAAAAATGTTTTTGTATAAGGTATTAACAATCTTGATTACTGTACGAATATCTCGTTTTAATTTAATCATTAATCATAGTTGTGATAACCATAAATACGACTTTTTAAAAAAACTTTTATTGAAAAATTTATAAAGCAGAAACGTGAAAACATACTTATATCGGTACAAAATATAACACAGTATACCTACTTATCACTTATTTATTAAATGACATACAATCTGAACGAGATTAATAATTAATTAATCATCTTTACCTAAAGATACACTTTTTTTAGTTTCTAACTCAATCTCTCTAAATCACTATTATTCAATGTAAACTTCAAACTTTATTAACTAAACTATATGTTTTCTACATTTTTTTAACAAAGATGTAACCAAAAACGTACTTTTTTAAAAACGCCAAAAGTAGTTTTAAAGTGAGGATTTTTTTGCCAGTTTGTTCGAGATATGAACACTTGCAAAAAGAACAAGAAATTTAGTAGACACTAAATATTTTTAGAGCAAGAATAATTTTTTTCTATGTTTTCTACATTTCTTCACAAAGATTTAACACGTGATTGCAATGTTTTTCTCAATCTTCATTTGTTAAATCAGAAAATGCATTTCGAACTAACGTTTTAATATCAATACCTTGTTGTGCGATATTATTTAATGCAACTCCATATACATTCAATTGGATTAAGTTTACGTGTATTATACTATTTCTGGTAATTGAATCCAAGTTTTAAAAAAACTCAAGGATTTTTCTGTTGCAGCAGCAGAGATTTTAGAATTGCTTTTAAATGGACTTAGTTACTTGTTATGTATCAAATAAATTAATGATATTATAAATAATGCCTCGTGCTTCGGAATAAACATTTTTTTGGGTTTTGATTTTAATGGATTAGAACTACAAAATACAAAAAGTTTTATTAATTAATAATCATTGTTATTTTTGTGCTAATTAATTTATTTTGTGTTGTAAATTAAATACAAACAATTCTAACCTAAAAATACTTACCAATTGTTGTGAATGTAAATTGAAATAGAAAAAAATGTTTGAAAAGTAAATCAAACAAAGAACCGATATTTAAAACGTAATCAATATTCAAAGAATCATTAGAGAAAAGCAAATTTAATATAATAAAGCAATTGGGTTATAATATAATCATTTATTTTTAAATTTATCTTGTAATAAATTAAATCAATTCATTATATATCGTTTTATGTCTCATGTTAATCCTTGTTGTCTCTTTCTTAAAACAATGGTTTAAAAAATATTTCCGTTTGTATTAATCATAATATAAAATGTGAATGTTAATAATAAAGACTTGATTTCCGTTTTGAAAAAATACGATTTCCACAAAATTTCTTGTTTTTCCTAAATTCGATGTAGGACAAACTGATAGAAAGTTTTCAACTGGAGTGAGAAAAATATCTATAAAAGTATTTGTTTAACATGTGATAACTAACCCATGATTTGAAAAAAAACTAAAAAAAGTACTTAGTAACTTAGAAAAAAGTTGCAAGAATTAAAAAACAAAAATGAAATAATTACAAAATTTCTAGAGCAGCAAAAACGTTTTCTAAGTGTTAATGTTTTTTTTGTAACTATTTTAGTTAGTATTGTAAGATGGCGTTAAAAATGTCTTACTAATCTTGCTAAATTTAAATTTTTCTGTCTATAATCAGTTTATTATAGTATATTAATGTTCAAAATTTTTAATTATTTAAGCGCAGTTAAATGTTATATTATAAAAAAACTGTTTTTAGTGGGAAATTTAACTTTTTTTGTAACAGTAATATCTGAATTATACATAATTTTTTATTTAGTATAAATTCCTCTTACAAATAACGTTACATAGTTTGCGTTAAGTTATTTTTTATTTTATATATATGAGAAGCATCGATAGAAACATATTAGGAGCTTTTGGAAAAGTTTTTGTAATAAATTGGGAGGAATGACGCCAAGCAGTATACCTTCGGCTATCGATTATAGAAAAAGTCTGAGCGATTATTTCAGTTGGTAAAAGTTTTTTCGTGACTGTGAACGTCACCATGTTAAATGGATTTGAAATAATTTAGCCAATGTGATCAAGTAAGACACGCTATACGCGCCATTGTCGTAACGTCGAAATATTCGACTCAATTTCACTTCTTTCCTTAGCGCCGTTTAAAGTTAAATAGGTGTAAAATTTCTTTAGTAATAGGCAACAAATCCACGCATCGGATCGTTGGCTTACAAAGCTCGCTCGCTCTTTTATTCTTTGTTTTATTATTCTTTTTTTACTGTGATAGATATGTACCTGTCCTGGGACAAAGGCCCGTCTGCGCTTCCGGACTTAATTTTATGTGTTATTCAAAACGAAGCAAATCCTTATTACGAGTTTCTAAGTCTGAAGTTTGTATGCAATCACATTTAAAACTGAAAGAGTGCACCGAGCTTCCGCTTTTTCTTTTCAATCGACCAGTTCAATTATCGTAATTAACTCGGAAGTTGTTTGTGCTTGTAATTTCTTTTTTTTTATTAAAACGTGCGTCCGCAATCGCGACAACTTTTTCATAGTTTTTGAAAAATTTTATTCATTCCATTTTGTGACGCATAATTAATTACATCAAAAACCGAGTCGTTAGTCACGTAAAACCTAAAAAGCAGTTTTTAAACAAGTACGTCATTGGTAATTTATAAAGGTTAACTTTAACAAACGTGTTTGCAGTTAACTTTAAATCATGCATTAATACGTTTTTTAACAAGTAGCTTAAATAAATCCTTTTTTAATACGTATATTTCTAAGCCGATTCTATAGTATGTTGTGTCCACAACCTGACATCTTTCAAATAGCAATTTGCAACTGCATTAAAAACAGATAAAATTATTTGTTTACGACAGCTCGTTTAATAATAATAAAACGATAAACTAATCATCTTAAAAAATGTTATTTCTTGTTTATTTTAATTTAATAGGAAGTTACTATTAGAAAATATGTATGTTATTTTTCCACATAAAACGCAAATTTAAATTATTAATTTTTATTTAACATTTGCTAACAATTTCAAAATTATGAATAAACTAAGATTTAGAGATGTTTTTTGTTTGGTGTATTTTTTTTATATGTATGTGTAGAGTAAAATAAATTGTCATTAGTGTTTATTTTTCTTCTTTTTTGTGTGTAAAACAATAACAAGTATTAAAGTATTTTCAATTTGATACATTTCATTATTTTTATTTTTTTTGCAATGTTTGCAAATTAGTTTTACAATCCTAACTTTATATTTAGAAAAACTTAGCACGTTGTGATTTCAGTAATTTGACTTTTATTTCTAATAATTTTTAGTATTAACTACATTAGCCTTATATAGCCATCAATCCTAAAATCTGAGCACGCATTATGATTAAAATCTAATTACAATTAAATCAACTATAGTTGTCTGCACAAACATGTTAAAGTTACACTGAGTTATCAAAAACAATAGTTACAAAAATTCATCAAAGTCGGTTTTCTGGCCGGGATTCAAAAAACCATAAAATTATATTTTGATATTTATTTAACCAAAAATAATGTTTTTGTCTATTTTAATTAACTTCACTGTTGCAATGTGGTACTATTAAAAAAAATCGGTCGTAAATGCATTCATTCTCCACCAGGAATGTCATGGTGGAAAAACAAAACTGCGATCCTTTATGGTTCCTTTTGGCTGCCGGATTTCAAACAAGTAATGTAACCAGAACAAAATGCATTGGTAGGCCACCAAAAAAAATTAAAAACAATGTGTAATGTTCGGGATCATTTGCCTACTGAAGGGCTCTGAAGAAGAAGAAACTTAAGATGAAAAAACAACTACACTTTTCTTGGCGTGCAAAGTACTATTATACAAACTATGTTTTAGTTTATATCATAGTACGTAATTTTTATGTTTTTATTCAAAAATATTTTTCTGATTTTTTTGAATATTTAATATATCTTATTATTTTACATAACAGTACAGTGTTTTTATTTTAGAAATAACTGGGACAAATATGTTCCCAAAAAATGTATCACTGGGATAACAGATTTTACAGATTCAGGTACTAAAAATATTACTGGGACATGTATGTCCCAGGCCTACAGCAAATTTGGAGGCCCTTCGCCATTCATAGAGGCTATTTTTAATCTCCTCTATATGGGCCAATTAAACTACTATGAAAAAAATGGTAGTCAAAAAGTTAAGTTAATTAGAAAATTTTGACTATAGCAGTACGTGTATTTATACATCTAAGTTTCTTCTTGGTGATATTGAATTACTTCAAAAGTTTAATCTACTCCGCGATTAATTCACCCGACACAATTTTTATAACTGTTGTAACAATTTTAGTATTTTGCATAAAAACTTTATTCTAACATAGGGTATCACGTCAAATTTTCAAAATAATGTTTTTATCTGTTTTTACTAAGATTAACGTAAAATTTAAAATTAAAAAAATAGTGTAACAAGCTTTAGAATGTTTGCGACTATTTCGTTAAAGGCGGCGGCAACTACAAGAGGTACGACAAAACGCATTCTAGAGAAAAGTAAAAAATTCTAATAAATTTGTCATCGTGGAATATACTAAAATCAAAACTTCTGGAATCGGTACGTGCAGACATAAAGGTTGCAGCTGGCGGAGTGATTCATTTATTGTTTAGTTTTTGACACAGTATGGCAAGAGACAAATAAAATATCACTTAACTGTCGCTTACTTAAGAAAGTTTAAATCAGTGTTCTACAAGTTGTATTATGTGTGGTTTTTAAAACTGGAAAACTCTGCAAGAGGTTGTAAAAATTCTCCGGGCAGTTTTTGTTAAGTTTGTGGATTACATGTTACAAAATCGCAAAAGAAGCCTTTAAGTGAATTAATTCAAAAATATGAAAAATATTTTGTTTCAAATTTAAAAATCAATACAAAACATGGTACCACATATATGCTGTATTTTGTGCTACGTCAAATTAACTGATTGGAATAAAAACAAGAATTAGTCTTGTCAAAAGGTCAATGATTTGACGTGAATCAAAAATCACGCTATGAACTCTTACTTCTATCTTGTAAACATTTTCAAAAAAGAATAAACACAAAATAACGTCTCCAGGCATTCCATCTGTAAGCAAAGCGTTGAAAACTGATTGTGAGCTTTCGTCATTCAAATTCTTTTGAAAATTCTACACACGAGGAAAATATAAACGATGTTTTGAATGTGTCATTTTCAAGCGATTTGACGTATATCCTTTCTAACAAACCACATCTTATTACTGGATCAGATCTCAATAACTTGATAGGGGATTTTGGTTTAACCAAAAAAAAATCAGACATTTTGAGAACTCGATAAAAAGAAAGAAATTTTTTACATGTTACTACAAGAACCTTTGTATTGAAGAAACGTCAAGAAAGATTTAGTTTTTTTTACAAAGTTGAAAGAAATTTTTGTTAATACACTGATGTAAATAAACTTTTGTATAAAATGAGTACTGAATAAAATGGCGATTGCTTCTCGACTCTTCGAAAACAAGTCTCAAATCCATTTTACTTTATAATAGCAACTCGAAATCGGCGGTTGGTCCATAAGAGATCTAGGGCGCAAGCCTCCTAGACGTTCATTAAAACAAAAAACTGGTAAAACTTATTATGAGTTAAAATAATTAAACAAATTTATAGGAGATAAGTATTATCTACTTTTTGTTACTCTAAAACATTAATTTAATGTGATCGTCCATCCAAAACAAAGTAAATTTTATAAGTATTTTTGTATGCTCGGTCTACAAATATTTCAGCTCATGCGTTATGTGTAACGGAGCATTGTAACGTGACTGTGTGACGACCCTTACGAGATTTTCATATGCAGATTTAACGACCGAAAGGGCTCGCGCTATTATAGCTCGCGGTTCTTCTAAATTCAGTACTGATTAGTTCGGTGAAACATTTGCGACGTGTTCTAAGTGAAATGTTTTATTTGTCGTACGTAATTTTGGAAAGATACAAAAAATAATGTACAAGTTATTTTTAAAAATGAATTTGTAAGATTGTCGCTACAAGAAAAGGTTGAAATAAAATTTCCCGAAAATCTACTCTAAATTTGGAACTAAATCAAACAGATAAAACTGCGGCATTTCTCTAGTGCAGTTTAAAAAAAAAATTTAACAACAATAAAAAACCGATTTCAAAAAATGTATTAAAAAGTTTAATTTAGTTACAATTAAACGACGAAATTTTTGTTTACACGAAATTACTTTTTGAAGTCGATGCCATGTATGGTATTGACGTAGGATTAAGCTTAATTCTTAACATTATCTTTGACAGTTATAATAGATTTAACTTGAATGTATTTGGCATCGACTTGAAAAAGTAATTTCATGTAAATAAAAATTTTATCGTTAAATTGTAAATAAATTAAATCAATATTTTTTAGTTTTTATTATTGTTAACAATAGTGGTTATAGTCACTAAAAACTTTGAAAACGCACATGGTTCAAGAAAATTTCATGTCGATGTAAGTTTAAGAGTTTGATTATTTTCTCATGGATCTCTTTATCAGAATTTGACCAAATTGAAACGAGACCACTAATAAGTTATCATCTTTCTGTTCAAAAAAGAATAATCAAAATTAGTCAACGTCGTAAAATATGATCGCTGAACATACCATTCATTAAAAAAAGATATTTTAACGAATTGAGAACCGTCACCTTTAGTGGGTATGTGGATGTGATATAATAAATGCCTTGTTTTGTTTTCCATGTAATTATATAATAAATCTTATCATTTTTAGCAAATCTGTGGTGAGTTTAAGGTTATTTTCTGATTAATGGGACTGCAAGAAGGGTTTGTCAAATATTGTTGTTTTTTGTGGGATACCCAAACAGTTCAGTAACACTTCCAAATAAAAGAATGGCATCCACGGACCAACATTGTTTCTAGAAAATTTAATATAAAATTTAAGCCGTTAGTATATTCTAATTTGGCGATTCTAACCTCTTTACACATTAAATTGGAATTGATTAAACAACTTGTAAAAACACTATAAAAAGAGGGCACTTGTTTTAAATACTTGAAGAATATGTTTCCAAAGCTGTGTAATGCAAAAGTTTGCGAAGAAATATTTGTTCGTTCACAAATTGGGCAGTTTTTCAAAAATGAAACTTTTGACGTACCATGAATGGTTTAGAGCTGGAAACATGGACTTCTTGTAAAAATGTTTAAAAAAATTTTCTGGAAAATCAAAAGAGTGAGGCTAATTTGCTAGAAAACTATAAACATTTAGGATGCCGAATGCTACTCAAAGCTTATTTTTGCAGTTGCATTTGGATTTCTTTTTTGCTAATTTTAGAAAGATAAATAATGAACAAGAGGAAACATTTTCTTTTCTGTACAGTTAAGTGTTTTTGTATTTTTGAGACTAATTAAACAATGTAGTATTTGTTATGTCAAAACTTTTGTACTTATTTTTTTTTCTAACTTTTGTTGTTTGTAAATAGTACAATTATTCTTTACTTACTAGTGGAGTATGATAACAACTCGAAAACTAGACGTGGTAGAACAATTTTGGTTTTGTTTATGTTTTTAGTTAAAGAGAGTCAGAACTATACACTCATTTTTACAATTATTCAAAAATGTTTAAAATTTTCGGTTAGTGTTACCTTATGTAACCTTGACAGTATTGCAAACAAATTTCAACAAGTATTGTTTTGTCAAAACTTTTTCTTAATCGACAAAAATCAAACTTTTTGATACTATATGTCGACATGATGTCGACTGACAATATTATATTTAAAACAGTTCCCCAAAATCTACAAAAAAAATTTTACAATCTTACAAACTAACCTAATTTTTAGTAACTTGACTGTTTTATTAAGCATATCAGCAGATAAGGTTCAAATTCTAAGTTTTTTTACAGTTTTGACTCTACTTTATATTACAGTTGAAAGATGGAATTGGTTATTGTCATTAAACAAATTGTACATTACACAGCAAAGAATATAGTTCGGTAACTTTTATTTGATAAATGTTTATTATTATACTTTCATTCAGTTTAATAAGATCTACTTACAAGTTTTTAGACCCCCATTACATTTTCTTCTATTTTTTGTTGTGGTTAACATCTTTATAGAATATTTTGAACTGATTGAATAAGAAAATTTAAAATACATGGTTTAACTTCAAAAACATTTTAATATCAGCAATTTAAAAAAAAATTTTTTTGCATAATTGCTTAATGGATGTTTACTAACGCGAGATAATTTTTGTTTAATTTGGTCTTTCTATACGCTGTCATATGCCACGGTAGGTGCTAATAATTTTTATGTAAATAATCCGCCATAGCCACCTAAGGTATGTAGCTTTTCCCCAAATTTGTGTTTGCTTAATAGAAATTACAGGGTCTATGGCATTATACAGGGTTGTTCACTTGTCCGCCTTTCTTCGATAGTAACGTAGCGACGATATTTGAAATTTTCATAAACGAAAAAACGTATTAACGTATGTTAATTTTAAAGCAAATTTGTTATAAAAGGGTCGTGGTTTTATTTGACGACAATAGGAAAATTATCAAAAGTCAATTTTTCTAAATGGAATACCCTGTATATTTTTTATTAATAAACTCCCTATTAAGTTTACTTTGATTTTTCCTAAACACGTTCTATATCTGAAGGCAATCGTTTTGGGAATAATTACCTTAGTTTGAATTATTTTGTTTTTTTTTATTTAATCCCAGCACCAAATATAAAATAAATCACAAACGTTATTTGCATCAAATATTTAATTACTATTTATTAAGTATAACATCAATTAATAAATCAACTCACATAAAAAACAGTAAAAAACACAAAACATTAATTTTAAGTGGTTCAAATAATCCGCGATCACGTATCCTGTTTCTCATATCGTCGGGTTTAGTTATACCAAGTGATTGGGGTGGTCAGTTTATGGACACCCTTCTTACAATTCATCGTTGAGGATATTCTTGATTTAATTTTTTTTTTACTTCAATTCTATAGTGGACAGGAGCTCCGTCATGCTGGAATCACATGTGTTGACGCACTATCAAAAGGATGTCTTTAAGTAAAATCGGCAAATCGTGGATTAAAAGTCAGAATAAATTTGTGAATTTAAATGCCTTTCGAAAAAAAAGGCCCCACTACGTTCTATCTAACCTGTTTAGTGACCATCTATGCTGACGGTCAACTTGTCAGATGTGGGTTTATATCGAAATAATGGTGACTGTTTATGAACTCCTCATTACGAAAAATTGATTCGTCCGTGAATAACACAATAACACAAAATTTAAAAAAAAAAATATTACCCATCTATTCATTAACTCAACGACAAAAACGTAAACGACTTAAACCATCATCGTCAAAAAGTTTCTGGAGCTTTTGATGCCGGTATGGGTAAAATTTTACGTTTTTAATCGTACGCCACTGATGTCCTGTATGTTCTTCTTCTGAAATTTCCCCAATTTGCTTATTACTTTTGAACAAAGCGAAGACGATACTTTGTCAATTAAAAACAATTAAATTAGAATTAAACTAACGTATGTCGTCAGCGTATTGCAATTGTTATTTGCATGGCAATTCTCTTAAAGATTAAAGAACAGCAGACTTGGAATAACATTTTGATACCTAATCTGTATTTTCTTGGTTTATTGAGTAACAACACACTTTAAAGAATAATAATTCAATATTTGAAGCAAATTGCGTTATTTTTTGTGGTTTACTTTAATTTTAGTTGAGATTGAGCGAAAAACAAGACAATTCAAACTAAAGTAATTATCTTCGATTACCTACCTACGATTCTTTTATTGAATTTTAATTACGGCGAGAATTTTTAAAACATATCTTTTTCCTTTTAAACGAATGGACTTAAGTCAGTAAAAATCTTAACAAACTTGACCTAAACTTTCAAAAATACAAAAATATAAAGGGTGTTTCATTTGAAAAAAAAACTAAGTACGGTCCTGTATAGAAGAAATTGAGACCCCCTAAAACTTAAAATATTCCAAAGTTGTAAACGAGGAGCATCTGAACAAAAAATATAACGTTTCTCGTAGGAGAATAAGTAAGCAATAACTCTGTATACAAATATTTTTAAATTAAACAAAGCTACAGGTCGAGTGTTCTCAAGCAATTTTTTTTTTCATTTTATAATTTGGAATTATAGTTTTCGTTTGTTTATATTTTAGCGATAAAGTTTAGTTTGAAACATGTTGAAAAAGAGGTCAAAAGTCTATAAAAAACTTTAATGTTTTTAGTATAGAAATACTTGTATATAGTTTTTTATATTTCTTTTTTATTTAAGTTAGCACAGGTAACACTAACAATGCATTGATTAATATTTTTTTATTACAATTTTGTATTTTAATTTATCTAATAAACTCTAAACGTTTCAAGTAATAACTGTGTATCCGGACTTTTAGCTCTTGATTTAATAAATGATCTAAACGTTTTTTTATAGTGTTAGATCATAAGAAACCGATTTCAAAACTGGTACTAAAAACCAAAGTACATTTTAATTTAAAAGTTTTTTTTTGGTTTTTAATTTTATGCTCAAATGAAGTTTAGCAGCTTAAAACAGTAGAAAACGTTAAAAAGTGGCATCGTAATACTAAATCTTTGTCATTTGATTCTTTTTGCTAAAAAATTCTGAAAATTGATTTTTTAAATTTTTTGTCTTAGTGGACAAAAATAAAAAAAAATCCTGAATATTTTTTGTACTATATAAATATTAAATACACCTCATACATAAATAACTTTGATATATAACAATAAAAGTTACTATTTTATCAACAGATTTCTGGTGCATTCTGTGCATAGAGTTTATCGATTGTACTGGAAGTTACAAAAAAAAAATTGAAAAATAAGACATAAAAATTATCAACTTAACAAAAACAATTTCTTTAATTGAGTTATAATCTGCGTGTATTCGGACGATGTTTAATTCTAATTATACATACATTTCTTAAACTGACTTACCAATCAAGAATTGTGAAGAGAAACACTACAAAATACTTTTTTACAATTCGTTATGCTTTATGAGTCTCAAAAAATATATTTTTATTACATAATTTAACTAAATGTACTAGTTTACAATGTTAGTTGTTTATTTAGTAGATTAGGGACAAGATCTGAAAATTAATGGACATGTCGGAATAACATAATTTCTTTTCTAAAAAAAACACGTGTTCTTGCACAACGCGTTCATAATTTATCTAAATGTTGCGGTTTTTGAGTGATACTAAATGTAGGTAAAACGTGATAATGTTACGACAAAACGGAGACTACACTAATGTAGCACCACTCTAAACAACCAATAAAGCGGCTTGCTTAGCTTACGCAGTGTTAAAATGCAGTAAAAACCTGAGCCCTCGGGGTTTAGGCAGTTACTTTATGTATCGTAGTCCTCATCTTGCTCTTTAGCTTCGATATGGGCGTTTTTGTAGCCGCTCGCTGTATATGGATTCACTATCTTTATTATTTTATGATTATAATGCAGTCGGCTAAAACAATTCACTTGGAGGCTTTGTTATTTTTATTCTGTATTGCGGTAGTTTACATCATCGGGACTCTAAATTTCTTTATACGCGTATGTATTAAACCGCAGTCTCTTATATAAGCTGCTGAAGGTATGGCGATGTGATGAGGATGAAGGGTACCTGAGGCGTCCCCAGAGTGTCCGGCACGTCCGTTCATTGCACCATCTCTCAACACTAACGAGCTGCCTTTGTAACGCCTAATGGCGATTTGAGAACCCTTAGCTTATGCTCTCTAAGAGCTTAGAGAACTCGTCTATCTGCATACGTTTACATATCGAATTTAAAACAGTCCGGCTTATAGCCAAGAAAAGTACGGACAACTATGGTAGATATGAGAATAGGAAGTCCAAATTTACATACTGAACAACTGGCGTCAGGTCGGCCGACATAAAAAGAAGCGTCCAGTGCAAAAGAAGCGTACATCCGGCCTCGGTCACAACTGTCACCGCCTAAAGAAGCGACATACATATGCAAACGCGATCCGACGTGCTGAGACTTCTATGCTACGTAAAAGCATCTATTTGTCTTCCTTCGTCGCGTTCGCTTGCTTATCAACATATTTGCTTCCCTTATGGAAATGTGACGGGGTTGGTCAGATATCATTCTATAACTTATAAGTATTGGAATCTCCGACATGGCTCTATTAGAGGGTCCGTCTGAATTATTTACAAGGCACTTCCGCCGATATCCCCATGTAAATGTGCACAAATAGGTGGTTTGAGCTTTTTTATCGTTGGCTTGCACATTCTAAAGTGGACGAACGGATATAAAAGTCACAATAAGAAACGGTCAGCGATATTTCAATAAAATCTTCTCTAGCAACAACAAATACGTCGTGACTTTTCGAATGCGATCATAACTTTGATTAACTAATCCTCAGCTACTTAAGCCAGCCAGATTAAAGGGCTTTTCGTAGAGTCAGACGCAAAATAATGTAGCTGGGTACGAGAGATATCCCAATACTAACTCAAGCTGACATCCAAATTCGTAGACATGTGTTCGCCGTCACTACAAAATCATAATGGTACTTTATAAGATACATAGCCGGCCTGGACCTTTACAGTATTATTACCTAACGCTTCCTGTCGCATTCTCCATCTTTATTTCGTTTATTTTCATTACGAGTAAGACAATGACGGAAACTATTTTAGGTGTGTAAATGATTAGTGGGTTTTCAAGACAATATCTGTGATGATGGAATGGACGAGGTCGTAACACGCTGTTCATCCTTGCTCAATTTCTCAACCCTTTTGGCTATGTCACCTAAATCAGACTCTCTAGTTAGAGATTTATCTAATGCTTCATATTCATTATTGAAATGTACTACAAATAGCCAAATTTATAGGTGTAATATTAGAATTACGGCACTTAATTTTAATGTTTGTTCTACAATGATTGATTAACGTAAAGGGGACCAACTTTATTTCATATAAATTTACTTTCTATTGTAATTTATAAAATCAAATTCCTTTATGTTTTTTTATTTTACTTATTATTAAAAATACATATTTTTTTTTACGTAGTTTTTTTTATTTATATATTTCATGTAATATAATTAGCGATTTGAAAAATGAATAAGAAGGAAACTTACAAATTTTAAGTTATCAAACCATTTATTTGTATCTAATTTAATTTTTAAAAAGATTGTAATACGTTTTTGGTATTTTTGTAAAAACGTTATCAAAGGAAAAAAAACAATGACATTTAAAAAAAATAATTTTTTTGTTTTGTTTTTATCATTGGTTTACCTTACAGTATCACATTGTTTTTCATTTTTATAGTCTAACTTCCATATATCGAAATTTCAAAGGATTGCAAATAAATTTGTTAATATAGAAAATTCGGTATATAAAAATGTACACGTACAGTAAAGACTGACTAAAATGTGTTTATTTATATACAATATACATAGTACATTTATGTGTTACGTACGTAATAACGTAAGAGATGCATATAATAGACAGTAGATTACATTAAGTTTAACTTTCAAGTTCTAAGAAAAGCACAAGTTACTTGCATTAAAAATTTACAGTACCACTGTATTTTCTTTAAAGAAAAATTGCGACTTATTTAATTTTTAAGCTAGAAAACGTTTGTTAAATAGAAATTCAAAGTTTGATATAAGGCGTCAAAATAACGTTATGTGTTTATAGTGCCAGTATCCTTGAAAAAGTTTAAATAGAAAAACACAAGATCAATACAAGAACAATTTGAAAAGTTTCAATATCTTATATCTTACTTTTTAGAAATAATCAAAAAATAAATATTAATTTATGTAGCAAGCGTTGAAAGTACAGCATAGCATAACGAACGGTAATGATACGCGAGGTCGCAAAGCCGATTTATGCTATGAAACTTTTGACGAGAGTAACGTACATTAATTTTTGTGTTGCCTTTTGTAAAATAACATTATTTTTTAAGAAAATTACACCAGAAATGGTTTTTTTTTGGAAAAAGTAAAAAAAATTGAGATCACTATTAGTATAATGTTGGTACTACGTTTATTAGTAAACCTGTCAAATTTTACATTAACTTCAACATCGTTTTTTCTAAATTTAAATGAATCAAAAGGTGTTTTAAAAAACATTTCCATCTGTCGCGTACTAGTTCTAATATAATAATTGTTTTTGACTTTGAACACTTAGTTTTATATGGATTTCTAGTTTTCATTTTGCCACACTAAGCCTTTTTTCCTCTCATTACGTAACTACACTAACGGACGTATATTGATGTTTGCGATGTTGGCAGCACATAAATATATATTAAGATTTTTTGTTTTTGTTTGTTGTTATGATTTTGGTGTGTAATGACTGTGCGTATCGGTAAATTAAAGTATCATTCTTAAAACTAAAATATATCGAAAGTTTAAAAAATGTCCAATTTAGTAAGTTTTGCTCAATCATCCTAAATTGTTTTGTAAAGTTAATATTCAATAATAAGTTACCTGTTACAAATTAAGTGCGCAATATATGAAATATTTCACATTTATAATTTAGATTTTAAGTCTGTTAGTAAATTGAATTGTTTTAATTGTGAAAAGTGACAGTAAAATGTAAAAAAATTGTTTGTTGTAAATATTAATTTTCCCCTGTTATGTACAATACTTAATACTCATTAATCAATAAATTTGACAGGTAAATTAAGTTAGGTGAATTTGGACATCGGATGGGGCATATATTAATGAACTAATTTAGTTATATGACAAGATAAATACAAGAAGATCCGTACGAGTTGATCCTGTTGTGCCACCGGCAAATCCCGCGGGACTTTGTGCCCAAGAACAGCCAAGTCATTTATCCCTGGATCGACCACCGCGCAGCCGATACACAATGTAAGAGCTCCATCAAAAACAAATTAATTACTGAACCGGTAAGACCTTGTCGAAACCGAGCCGCCTTGTCGGACCCACCGGGGAGTATGATTTGTGTGCCTTGTTATTGCACAGTTAAAGTGCGTCATGGCGCCATGCAACCAACCAACGATGGAAACAAATAAATACAATCTTTCTGGACCAAAATTAATATCAAAAGGTAATCATATCGCGAAACTCTAGAGTTACTACGTTCTATACGTCTTCGCTTGCACTAACGAGTATTTGCTTAATGTAATTTAGATTGCGATAACTTCGTGTTGATTGAATGCTTAATTAAATTACATAAAACGTTTAAATTCGCCGATTAATTTTGTTCTTTCTAAATAAAACTTGCATCCATTAACAAATTATTGAGTGCGCAGAAATTTTGATTATCTGCAGTAGTTTAGAATTTGTTTAAGTTAAAGTATTTACAATTCCAATTCTCGAAGTTCTAAATTTTTGTGTGACTTTAGATTTTTGCGTTATCAAAAGCTTTGCATAGACGAATAAGTGGCGCCGAAACTATAATGCGTGTTTTGAACTATAATTTACAGTTATTCTCCAATATCTGTAAGGGTTTATTAGGGAAACCATACCTAATAAGGTCAATATTTCAATACCCATTCTACATGTTTTATATAAATCTATAGGGTAGAGTTGTAAACCCCGCATTGTATTGCTGCAGCCGCGATATATGGCCTAGGGACACTGGCCGTATTCTACGAATAAATCGTACAAATATCCCGGCTTTGTGCCCAATCGATACTTACAGTCACCAGGATCGACTATTATTAAAAATTGCGGGCATCCTCTGGACAATACGAGCTTTTTATTTATTTTTCCATAGACTTCGCCACTGTGGTTATATTGAAAAACGGTAATAATTCTACCGCAAGCTACGTACTCGCAACGGCAAAAAACATACCTAATTTAAGAACGTCGAAAAACTAATAAATAAACCACGCTAATATACGAAAAAGACTGTCCCTTAAGTGACATATCTAAACAACGTGCAATTTACCAAAAAGTTTCTTAGAAGTTGTCTTAAATGTTATATGAAGAACACAACATTTGGTCAAAGCAGATATTTAGAAACAAGATCGAAAATTGTATCTTGAAGGGTGTCCAACTGAAGTCGACAGAAGCGTGAAGGCGGTCGGCATAGGTCACCGATCTAGCCCACGTCACCGTAGTCGACAGGACTTCCCGGGGGACTTCGGACACGACACCGGCTATCCCAAGGGTTTAAAGCCTCTCGACACTCCACCACAATAGCACAATTTTTTTTCTTAAAAGTAAATCATATCATTTATTGATCGACATTTACTGCTTACTTTACTTTAATTTTCAAAAGTAAAACTTTCTTACGCAATTAACATAAGAAAATGCGAGTATTAAAACTAAACTAATATGTAATATCTCAAGCTCGGTCGAAACTAATTCGATCAAATTCAGGAAAATCTACTTGTATTTGCACCCCACAGCTAAAGGAAATGGTATTTGTTCAAGACGTTGGTTTCCACGGCGCGCTTCATATTTTAGTAAGCATTTTAACTTAAAAATCACATTTCCTGTACTTTGATCTGAGAGAGGATTACAGTACTTGAGTCATTATTAAACCACAAAGTTCTAACCCTTTGATTTTTAAAGAGACAACGCGTATTATTTACTTGACATAATTTTCACAATTAAGAATTTGTGTAAAAAATAAATCGTAACAAATACGTTGCAAGATTGTGTATTATTATTATTATTATTATGGAAATTTATTAACCTAATTTTGCGAAGATAATTAGCTTAACGGCTGATAATAAAAGACGAAGCAGAAGATTTGAAAGCTACGACATTTCGAATGAATTTTCAGTCAGTTGCTGGTTCCCAGCTGTTGTTCCTCCCTATTGCTGGACTAGATATTTGATAATTGATATTTCGCTCGTTAATTCACAGCTGCGATGATGAGTTCACTTAAAACATGTCGTTGTATTATTAAAATCTTTTGATTGCTCCCTGAAAAATTAAATTTTGAGATGACAGCTCAAACACGAAGCATTCGCTTTTTGAATACCAAGTTGAAGGGGAGTAATGGTATAGGAACGGACGGAATGGACAATGGCCAGGCAGCCTATCTTATTTGTCAGAAAACTTTTGGCAGTTTGACGCACAATGTTTTGATGTTTTGCTGCTTGTTTGTATTGAGAACGAGGCTTGAAAATTGAAAAATGTGCTTTAGCACATGCGGCCACTAAGGAATTCTGAAAAACTCGCGCGAACTAATACGATAGCATAGATCGTTAATTTTTAAATACGCAAGAAGGATCCCTGAACATATATGAATATCCAAGTTAGCTTGTTTTTATTACACAATTTTATTGTTGAATAATTCTATTGAACTATTTAAGCTTTTAATTTTATCATTCTTAAAAATTTTAGCTATTTGTCATGTTTCTCCTTCTAAGAGCAGAACTAAACAAAATCCTTCTGATTTGAACAATACTCTTAATATTTAATTTATAAAAATGCAAAATATAATTTTCTAAAACAAAATCTATTAACGAATTAGCAAAAAAGTTAAGAAAAATGGATTCTTATCAATCTAAACAGGACTACATTATTAAGTTTGAGAAATTTGAGATATTTTTTTTAAATGTCTAAATGTCAAAAATTAGCTAGAGATGTTATTGACGATGTGGTTTACTAACATTAGCAAACACAAATTTATAATAATTTTTATAAAATAAGTTGCTAATTGTCCTATAAATTTTGGTCAGTTAATATAAGTTGAATTTAGTCGAACGTAAAAGATTTTTGGAACAGAAATTGATAATAGTTAATGATATCGATTAATAATCGAGACATTTTAACGCTATGAGCGAAGTTAGCGAGTGAACGCGTTTATATTGTCGAGATTATTTGTTGCCGATTTACAAACGAGAGATAAATACATATCAAGGTTTCTATAATTATACCTATTTTCCCTTAAACAAAATTTTCTCGGTTAAGTTTACTTTTAAATTACTTTTTCTTTATTTAAAATATTTCAATAATTTTTTTGATTTACTTTTTTTTAGTTGTGTTAAAGCGGCAATTTTGAAGATAAATTTTATGGTTAATCAGATGAAAATGTATGTTCAGTTTCAAAAAAATGCATATTAACTAGGTGCCTAAGTAGTGTAATTGTACCATGTCGTCATGCTTTTTGGGCAAAGCTCCAACAAATATAAAAAAGACTGTCCAAGATTTTTCAAAAAAATTGACGACGTTATATGTTTATATGTTTACCTTACCTTTCTTTTAATAGTGCACTTACGCGAGTATATAAAAGTACCAGGATTTGTTTGCTACACTTTTAGTCAAAACCTGTTTGCGTCTCAAGAAATTGCGGTTGAAAAAAGTAGACAAGAACCAGAAGTAGGTAAAACATTACAACTGTAGAAAAAATTGTTTTTTAGTTGTGACATTCTTATTAAAAACCAACTTTCTTTGCACGTTGCAAAGCAATAACAGATTTGAAAACTTTATGAAATACATTTTCTATTGGTAATAATGATAATAAGTCCTGTAATATTGCACCAATGTATACAAGTATAAAAATTTGTAGTCTAACAAAGTGTAATTTAATGTAATTCTAAATACTTCATTTGCTTTACTTTTTAAAGTTTTGTTTTGCGTTGATTAATAAAAGGTTATAATTTTTTGACTATACTTTATTATAACAACCGTCTCGTGTCATTTTATGAAAATTATGTCATTGTTTTTCTGTTATTTAGTGTTCTTAATCTTTTTCGATTTGAAAAAATGTTTTTTTTTGTGTACTTGATAGAAAAGTGATATTGAAGATTGCTCTTTAATTAAAATATTCATATTTTTTTAGTTTTTACTTTATTTTTGACATAGGCTTCTGCAACAACACTACTACGCCAGCCGCTGTATCTCTTTAAAACTTGGATGTCAGTTCCACTGTCTGCCCAAAATAGGTTGCTGAGATTCTTTGAAAACAATAGCCTGTGAAGCTGTTTGGTTTTGGTAGTTTGGTTTAGTTGTTGAAAGTGTTTATATCAAATGGTTATTTTCTGCACTTGCTCTGTCTACAAAATATAAATAGTCTGCAATGGTCCACATCTTTCGGTCTTAAATTCAAATATTAAATTCCGATGTAGCTATAAAGACTTTTTTTAGTTTGTTTTTGTGTCATGTAATGTTATGAGCAAAATCTGCATGCAATCTTTTACATCATCTACTTTTAGTAAATGTAATTCTTCCGCTCGACACGCTCTATGCAACGTAACTACCAAAACTAGCTTCATAAGCCGAAAACTCTTTCCATTATCCATTGATAGAACTCGATATTTTTTTGCCACAAAATCGTCATTTTGGCGTTTTAGGTAAACCAATTAAAAATACATAAATTGCACAACATTGTTCTTTTCACATTCTTGGCCCCAATGCCATTGTTTTATTTTTACACCGCTGGCAAACATATTTTAAGTAACACAAAACAACGTTGCCAGGTCAAAATAATTACATAAATACAATTTTACTTTATGCGCTACAACTCGGCTGACCTGACCTTTGATCGCCTCGATCATCGATAACAATATCTAGAGACGTGGGTGGATTATTGGCTGACCATGACTTTAGATTTGAGGAATCGAATATACCCTCAAACGGAACTTGGGTCAACTGAAAGCCATCGACGTTGTTAACACAATAACGATCGTTTCCTAAAACCTTACTAACTATATACGGACCCTTATATTTAGGAAGTAATTTTTATTTACTCCTGAAACAGCTACATTGTTAGTAACTACCACATAGTTTCCTACACTATAAACTTAAGCTTTCTTGTGAGATTTATTATAATACTGAGCATTGTACCCCTGAGACTTTCTTACAACGACCGAGGCACTAAACTTTGTTTTATAAGTGATATTGCACTTCCAGTGTCTATTAAAGCATCTAACGTTATAACTAATTAATTTACCTGTATGGGAATACTATAAGGTTTCACCGCATCTGACACTTCCACCAGGTGGGTATCTTGACCTTCGCTGGTTGTAGAATCAGGCATAACTCTTCTACGGTCAATCTTCGGACAATCTCTGCTGATGTGCGATGTATCACCACAACCATAGCAGGAGCCCTTAACTCCAACTGGCTTTGAGTATGATGAAACGTAATGTCCTAGCTCACTATAATTTAAACATTTTACAGCAGTAATAACATGGTCCTTTGTCTTATTAATTGAAGTGAAAGGGGCCACCGTAACCACTGGCACCGAACGACAACCACTACCTGGAACTCCAGCACTTTCACAATTTGAAACTGAGTTCATAACTCGTAGTACATCATTTATGAACTAAACTCCTTCATCTTGGCCTATGTTTGAAGCTGCACATTATGAAAGCCATCAATGAGGTATGAAATTGTATCATCCTCAAACAAAGACAATTTATTAGCAAGAATGACTTTATCTTGAAAGTAAAGAGCAAACTTCTCACCTCGTCTGCAACGTCTTGCCTCAAACTTACGCATCAACGTTAACCTATCTTCCTTGCACAAAAACAGAGCCATCATTTCGTTTTTTTCTAACTCGATATATGATAAACATGCATAGCTTGGTTTACTGTGGAACCATAACAATGCATTTCCTTTCAATTTTCCAATAAGTATCAATTTCAATGTCTTAAGATCGACATCATAAGCATCTCGCACACTACTTATACGCTCATACCAATGACAAACGTTTTCACCCAATCCTCCACTAAACCATGTAATAAGTGCCGATAGATGCTCAACCCAGACAGCAGACACCTCTGAAGTCCTAGCCACATGCACCAAAGACTCAATTAAGTCTTTCGGCGTAAAAGGCGATAGGACAGCCCCCGCTGTACCTTCCACCATGTTCTCCATAACCACCGGGTCTTGCACGGCCCCCGCCGTAGCTCCGAAGGTTTCTTCAGTCGACATAACTTTTGCACGTGTCTAATTCCAAACAATACAACTTATGTATACCCCCGTATACATTCAACTTTTATATCTGCTTGTACCTGAACTTGAACTTCAACCCCACACCTGAAGTTCTAAGCTAGCCGAGAACACACTTTATTTTATTAAAAATACATAAATTGCACAACATCGCTCTTTTCACATTCTTGGCGCCAAGTTTTTTTACACCGTTGTCAAACATATTTTAAGTAACACAAAACAACGTTGCCAGGTCAAAATAATTGCATGAATACAATTTTTTATATGCAGAACTATCCACATTTTTATTTATTTGTAAAATACTTGTAAGCTTCGAGTACATTGACCATAGTGTTAAAGCTTTAAGAGTTTTCACCTAAGAATGTTTGAAAATCGGTGTTAATAAATAAAACAAATCTTTTCAACAAAGTGCGCAATTAGAATATCTTCATTTCTCCCCTTCCACATTTTTTTTAGTTCTCCAGCCACATATAAATTTTTTGTACTTTGTTTCTGATACTAATTGTAAAATTGTAATTTTTCTTCATATACAGTCGACACCTATATTTTTTCTGTGTATTTAATTTTTTTTTATTCTAACACAAAATTAATATTTACTGATTATGATTATAAGCGACTTTCGGCTTAGACCGCGTCGTAGTAAAAAAAAAATAAGATCAAAGTTATCTGATTGATAATATTTTGATACAACTTATACTATAATTTTTTTAATTAGTAGTTTTATTTGTGGTTAATATTAGTTATAAGTAATCCTAAAGACTTCGTGATTTTATTATAATTTCAAATGCATTACAGTTACATTATTTGGGTGGTTTAATTTAAACATATTTGAAGAAAAATTCATTAGAACTGCTAATTGAGCACATTTACATACAGAAATACAAATTATAAAAGTAAAGTATTGTGAGTTTGTGAGCTTTAAAAGTTTTGTGAAATTTGTAAAATGTGAAAACATGAAACGCGGTTCAAATCTCAAAAATCCTTTTTTTAATTTGTGTTGTGTTACTACGATTTTCTCGTAACTTAATTCCTAGCGACTAACTCAATTTGATTCGGGGATCGGATCGGTTTTGATGTGCTAATTATAAAGCAATTTTAAAAAGGCGCCAAAACGGTTAGAAACTGAAATGGTAGAAACCCTTTAAATCTAACACTGAAATAGAATAAATGACAAAACACTGGTTATATCGACAAATATATTTATTTCTAACAATGAAAGAAGAGGTTAAAAAAATATGTAAGCAACAATTACATTTATAGTAGTAAAGAATATATCCATAAATATCAGTTATAGCTTTGGGTACAAGTACGGGAAGATAGGGAACACTCCACATATACAGTTATCGTAGTACAATATAACAAAATCAAGTAATATGTAATTTCAGAGTTAAACGTCGATTTAATGCAAATCTAGTAAATTCGCAACCCGTAGCAAATCGCATTTACCGTAAATTGAAACCGTACAAACAAAAATGTATGTGCGTTAATTATGATAATATCTATATCCAAGTCGCAGGTATTTTACGTTCGACAAATACACAAATTAATAGGAAGAAAAAAAGTTACTTACGATTGTCCAAGACATGTGAATAGTTATCTGCATGCTTCAATCACCCCCTAAAATCGCTAAGAAAAATAAAGTAAAAATTAGATATAGGATCGTATTACAAGTAAGTTACTTGTCGACAAACAATGAATCGTCGTAATCAAATGCGTCAAGCATCCGAGTGGTTTTTACTATTCTTATCGTAGGTGTGCCTCCAAGATTATTCGAACATCAAATGGTTGTATAACTACGACTTATCTCTAGGTTATGTTTTGGAAGTGGCTTAATTAACCAATAGCTCGCTTAAGTACGTGCTTCTAGTTATAGTTTCCAGCGGAAAGTAGTAGATTGACAGGAATCACTCCAAATTGACCTACACGTGGCGGTATTGCAAGTTGCTATCACAGTTACGGAAAAATCACAAAAATATTAATCATTGCTTACTCAGGAAGCAACAAAAATATTACATCCATTTATAACACAGATGAGTGTAAAAATTTAAAAGTCAAAACTTTACTGGGCGCTTACGTTAAACCATATATGCGAAGCAGACTACAGTCAGCGGAAAAATAGTTTTTATCAGTTGGAAAAATTCTAGCTGCCAAAAAATAAACGCTTCACAGCGCATGACTGCTAATCTAGCTAAAAGTGGGCGAAACGGGACGAAAATTACACCATAACACTTTTAACATAGTTGAATAAAATTATTAGTTTCAATTAGCGGTTCTTATGAGTTTAAATTAACAAACAATGCATCAATAGTTTATATATAATTTTATGACCAAAAATAAGAATGAACGTTATGATCAGAGTAGGGGTGGGTATTGTGACAGAAGTAAAGCAAACTGTTGTCACTAAGGTAGACGTTGTGACCAGAAGTGAACAAGGGCGCCGCGAAGCATTCCTGCGAGCATGAACAGCCATTGCGGTCTGGAATATTTCTAGAACATTTTGAAGCGGCAAATAAAATACCCTAAAAAATATGGAACTTTCGTCAAGTTTATAGAACTAGTATACATACACATCACCATTTTCACGCGCCAATTTAATTCGATTTGTGTTTTCATACAGTTGTAGCAAAATACAAAGCTTTTATTAAATAAGAAAAGCTTTTAAGTGAAAGGAGCATCGACAAATAGTGGGGCTGGAAAGAAACGAAAATATGGTAAATACGATGATAATTATTTTAATTTGGCTTTACTTCAGTAGATCTACATAATGCAGTATGTGCTCTGTTTCAAAACTCTAGTCACAAGAATATACTCTCAATTAAGATAAATCAACAACAAAGGACGAATGACTAACGTGGTTGAAAAATGTTGTGAATTTTTTAGTAGTACAAGAACAAGAAAAGTAGTTTTTTTATGTTGCTAACATCGCAAACGTCAATAATAAAAGTAAAGGTCTACATAAAACTAAGCATCCAACGTGAATTATTATATTAGAACGAGTATGCGACAGGTGGAAAAGTTATTTCAAAAAATCTTGAAATTCAGTTAAAATTGAAAAAAAACGATGTAAAAGGTAATGTCAAATTTGATAGATTTAGTAATAAATGTAGTACCAACCTTATATTCCTAGTGATTTCAATTTTTTTTACTTTTTCAAAAAGAATGTAATTTTACAAGACAACACAAAAAATTATGTAAGTTGCTCTGGCCGAAAGTTTCATAGCATAATTTACTCACATGTAACACTCGGCTCCGATTCACGTCGTATTAACGTTTGTTATGCTATGCTTTACTTTCGACACTTGTTGCGTAAATTACTATTATACGACTAATAGTAACAACATTTTTTTTATAAAAATGAAACAAATATAAAAAAAATTATCGAAATAAACAACTGCAACTTTATAATGATAAAAATACTGATACTTAGTAGCTGATATTTAAAAACACATTGAGCCGAAACGGTGTAAGAACATTATTAAATTTTTTTGAATACATAATTCTAATAATCAGATATAAAATTTTGAGTAAGATCTATCTACTAAACTCAAATTTCTTTTCGTTAATCAAGACTAAGTATTAAAATTGGTATTAATAGACTGACCACTTTATTGGATGACGCAATTCATCTATATACACTACCTTACCCGTTTCTTAATAGAAGTTCTGCAGTCACAAGCGTATTCTTTGTGATTCTTTGTTTCAGCAGCATTATTTTATTTGTAGTGTGTTTTGTTCTAATTTTGTTGAAAGGATAGTTTCATTATAAGGATTGGTTGGGTGGAGTCTAAAGCTGTCTGATAGTAATAATCAAAAATTTCCATTTTGATCTCTATTTTTTTGTACGTAGTGTATTATTCTAGATTGGCTTTTTAGACTGAAAAATATAGTGGGGTTAAGAATCCTAAGTATTATACTTATATATATGCAGCTCTTTGTGAGTCGATAATTTGTTTATTTTGTTTCATTCTCGGATTGTTTGTTATTGTTGTTTCAGTTGTATAAGAACAATGGTAATAAAGATATAGAGATGTAAAACAGGTGTGAATTTAAAGTTTATCAGCTTAATTGATTGAGTGATTTTTTTAATCAAGTTGTTCTTCTACTTTAATTTTTGTTAAGTGGTTCCAAGATATTTTTTATTTTAACAAATCTATTCGAAGTTACGCCAGGAAAAGAATATTTATTGGTTGCGCAGTTGCTTAAGTGAAAACAACATATCGTATTTATTTGGGTGTATACATAGTCCATATTTTTATTAGTATCAATTTTTTAAAAATTTCGTTGCTAGAGATTTTTAATCTGAGTAGTTACTATCATATCATCGCCTGGTATACAAATTAAAAAAGAAGTACAAGTTAGGACTGATCTTAAGTGTAGTCTGTTTTTAATGAAAGTTTTGCTAGTAAAATTTTTCTAGGAAACCAGTTACTTTGAGACATGAAGGTGTGTTCTTTAAGTAGATTCTTGTCACGATATCTAGTAAATTTTATTGTGTAAACAAAAAATTATTTTTATAATAATAATTATTATTAATGCAGGTTATTCTTACTGGTAACAGGCCTCGTTTTAAACCTGTAACACAACGGATTACTTTTCTAGATGCACTTCGGCAACGGTAAAATGGCGTTTGACAAAAATTGAATTTTAACGCTAGTTGTATTAATTTGTTGATTGGTGAATGATAAGTCATGGATATTTATAATTGTTTATTTTTTTACCTACACCTTACAACGATTCTTACATTATTCTCGCATACAACTTTTACCACTTAACAACTACCCTCGCTAGTTTCCTACCTTTACGTACATTGGTGGGGGGTAAAAGATATTAATTAGTTGTACTTAACACTAGTGATTAAACAAATTCTCGGTTATTCTGGGTTGAGCAATTTTATATTCCGCTAACTCGCTTACGCTCCGTTGGTGTGATTCAGAAGCTAGTGGTCAACACGACAGGACGATTTTGACTTTACGAGAAACTTTAACATGCTAGACTATCCGGTGATGTTCGGGTTCAAAATAACAGTTAAAAAGAGTTAACCAAATACGTAGCGGTTGACAAATGTTACTTGCGGTTCCAAGTGAGAAAAAAGTGCTATCGGGAACGAATCTCGGAAAAGGATTTTACTAAGAATAGGTTTTGCAAGAAAGGTTTTACTAGAAATAGGTTTTCTTTTTGGGCTGGCCCTTTGCTTTTATACGTGTTTTGGTTCTACTTGGATGTCCGTTGAGCAGAAGAAAGTCACACGTTTTAAAGTGGTACAAGTGAGAAAATTAATATTAAAGACTAGTTACGGCCATTTCTGCCGTTTTGTTACATAATTAACAATCCTAAACTGCAGTCAAACACAACCATTTACTGGTTTTGATTATTTTCTTAAACCGGCTAATACAATAACAATATTTTTTTTACAAAATTTCGTTTGCATGGAAACAATTTTAACATCAATAACTTCATATAAGTTTTTTATCTAAATTTTTATAATTTTTTTTAGCACGTTTTCCCAGAACAAAGAAATTTATAATTAATTAATTAAGTACAACAAAAACATTCAAAGAATATTTAAATAATTCGAATTTAGAAAAAACAAAAGATTCGTTTTTTTTAACATTTGGGAATTTGTTATTGTTGTTTTAAATTAATGTTTATACACAAATCAGTTATTTTATTCCTTAAATAACATTTGTTGTTAATGTTATCAATGTGTCATTATCGATCCCTGCTTACAATTCAAATCAAGACTAAGTTAAATCGTATAATGTTCGTATCAAAGACGGAATTAAGCTAGGGTTTTAGAAAACCACAAAAAATCTTATTTTGTGTTTTTTTCTCGATTGACGTAAAACAGATATGCGTTTCATTAATAATATCGACGGTCGCAGCTGCACCAATCTTTCCCCCCCGAAATCCAGTGTCTATAAATTGCGATCCAGCTCCTCTCTTTTAGACTTTGAATTGTAATTAACATTTGGTTCTCCCATTAGTGTAATTAAAGTGCCATTCCATAACCTAACGGTACCTTATCTTATCGTCTCTTCAGGCAAGCTGAGCGCTGCTGCTCGTCGAGACTGCCTTAGGCTCTTCTAACTTACATTGCCTTCCCCTTAAACGGGGTAGTGCGTTCGTTGCTTTTCCACTCTACTAAACCTATTGAAGTGGTTACAATATTTTGCATTGCACCCACATATCGTACAATTATAATTTTCAACCGAATATGAGATAGTAACTTCGAACTTTTCCTCAAATTTATAATAATCTAAGAGTTCTCAACTCAAATACAGAATACAGAATAAAACAGTAATTCGAATTTGTAAAATTCGTTCCATTTAATTTTGTACATTCTATGCTTTACACATTTTCGTAGACAATTTCAAAAACACAATACTACTCTTTTTAATTTATTGCGTTTCATGGTCGTTCTTTTAATTATCACTTACATAATACTTTATTTTATAATAACGTATTTTGAAAATAGATACATACAGTATATTGCTGTAATATCGTTTGGTTGTAGTTTTCTATGCACCTGTTGCTATACACATAAATTTTTATTCAATGTGTCTGAACGATTCTTTTAAATAAAGCTTATTCCAAACTAAATGTTTAATGTTTGATAAAATATGTGATCAAGTTAAACAAAAATTAATATAAGTAAAAAATAAGTTTTTAGTCTTACTTATTTTATATAAATAATACAGTTTTTCTAAATATGTTTTTAAAGTACTATTAGTTTACAATTACTTATCTTACCTATTACAAAAACTTTCCAGTTTTGGCATATTAAAAAATGTCAGTTTTACATAATTCTAGAGATAATGTATCGTAAATTCTGCCAAGTAAAATTGAGAGGTAATGCAATTGACTGTTAAAACAGTTTTTATTGTGATTGCCTTACCTACACTTCTTATTTCATTTTGGTGATAAAAGCTCAAAATCAGATAAATTGATTTTGCAGAAACAAACATTTTAAGAGTGTCACTTATAATTCCAATATATCACAGTTGTCTAAAAATAAAACATGTATTGGGGTGAGTCAAAAAGAAACAGATCAAGTTGAATCTCGCCATTTAAAAATGTTTAATTGATAAAATATCTTAATCATAATTTAAAAGTCATTAATATGAAACTAAATATTTCTCAACATAACCTTAAAAAATAGTGAGTTGCTTTTTAGCACTCTGCTATTTTATTTGCTACTTTTGGTAAGAGCAGGTAGCTACTGCTACCGTTCTGAAAAATAGCTGCTGTTGTTGTAGCAGATTGAGCTACTTACCAATAAATAACAACACAAACTTGTAACCGTAGAAGCTGCTAAAGCAGTAAATTACATTTTTTCTTCCTTAACGTAGCGAATAACGAAGTATTTAAAAAAAATATTTTCGGCAATCTTAAAATTATTTATTTTTATATAAAATTAACAAACATTTTTATTAGCATTAACCAACATAATGTTTTTCTTGGTTCCTCCTAATATTAGTTACTGATTTGGCTGTATTGAACCTTCAGGCAGGAGAGGTAAAAACTCACAACTTGGTTTACTTTTTAAGCGGCAACGTTTTGGAACGTTATTGTGCGCACTTCGTCATGGCCAATAAAAAACGGTTCCAAGATAAGCTGTCTCATTGAACTAACACATTTACAGTTAGTGTAGAAGTACAATAAATTACAAACAGGAGATATCTACGTAAACATGATAATTCCCGTTTTCTAGAATAGTGCTAAACTTTGACTGAACAACAGAACTTTGGTTTGCTCACCATTTAGGTAGATCCTTATGCGTTTTTAGTATTTTTTCTTTGACATACCGGTTAACTTTCACAATCGCACGAGTTTGTAGACTTTGATTTTTTGTTGACTAAGACGTAACAACATTATCCAATTGTTTCCATATATCCAATGTCTGTTGTTGGTTCAACTTTAGTATTTCTGCGTATTCTGAAATTTCTGTACTATCGGTTCTAATTTCATTTGTTTTGACTTGTATTTTTGCGCCACTGTTTAACTTTATCAAATGTTTCAAGTTTACTAAAATTTACACCTAGGATCCAAAAAGGTAGATTAATATATTAAGGTTCTAAGGCGTCCCATCTTGACACAATACCTTATCTAATGTTTTCAATAAACTGCTGAAATGACCGAATCGCTGTCATTTTGCATTACATTGCAGACGTTTTTATACGTCTGTTACAACAATAGTAAGATATAAAGTGATAAATTTTTTTCCTGACTATAGTTTCGTCATGTCATACAAAAGTTTCAAAATAATCTTTTCCATAAAAGTCATCAATTACTGCTAGTATTTATTTAACAGCTTTTTCTAATTCTACAATTTTTTTAAGCATTCAGTAGCTAGACTTTCATCTAGTGGCTACGTTTTTTTATGAATTAGGTTCATTATTTTGTTGGCGTTGAACGGTGTCCAATTTACTTTATATTTAAACTCTTTCTGAAATGTGTCACAATTTGACTGACTTATTCTAGTGTTGTTTTTATTGTTTATAGTTAATTTCTTACAATTAAATTTAGGGTATGTACGTAACATCCCAAGTGTGATCATTTTAAGTCCGTTAAAATTTGTTTTTTTTTATGTTTGTCTGTTATATTTTAGCCTGCAATCATTTTCTTGTACCTTTTATGCCAAATTCTCATTATCATGTTCACCCTCATAACCAACGCACTCCAAAAGAACAGATTTAATTGCAAAATTTTTGTCGACAATACTTGTGACTTTTTTCATAAGATTTAAAACTTTCGAACGAATTTCTTCAAATGGTGCAGAACTATTACTGGTAGACAGTTTGTATCCAGGGTGTAATGCAGTAACAAATTCTCTAAATCCACTGTCTTCTACTATACAATATAACTGGAAATCTTTAGTTATACGTTTTTTATTCTGTGATATTGTAACTGTTTTTTAGACGTACGTTGATATGACTTCTTGGCGATATTTGGTAGTTTCTGAATGAGTTGTTAGGCTGAAAACAAATAGATGTTTTGAAGTAGATAGTTTACTGCTGTTGCGGAGGAGCTTGAGGTTTGTTTGTTTTATAACACCTAGCTTCTGTAAGACTTTGAAGATATTTAGAACCGCTTTCAAAGTTAGTTTCTTGTCTACATTCGATACACTCTATTTGATCATATTTAATAGATGGATGTTTTTTTTTGTAATGTGTGATTTTAAATTAGTGATCGATGATTTATATGAAAATACCGATTTGCATATATTGCATCTTGTTTTACTGCTTTCCTCAACTACAGAGAAGTTTCAAATTTTAGGTTTTTTTGATGGTTGCTTTAATAATAGTAAAGGTCAAATTTCACAACTTTATCTTACCTCAAAAACAAACAAAAAGCGCAGACAGACCCTAAATAATTTAAAACAATACTTTATTTGTAATCTTAAGGAAGAACCATTGAAAATGATTCAGAGATGTTTCTCCAAAATATAAAAATTAGTTTAAGGAAACCATAACATGACATCATCCTGGCCCGCATCGTGTAGGGATATATAGAGTACAAAATTAAAATTATTTGTTAAGAAAAAGTAGTAGGGTCTAGAATAAACATACATACAAATCTTGTGGTAAAGTTGTTAGCCTAATTTTTCCAATAACAGTATCAACGATGTATTAATTGTATATACAGGGTGACAATAATCTACCTGTGTTGTATAAGTAACTTTGTTTTTATAGAGGTTAGAGAATCGGTTAAATTAGCAAAGTTGGCAGAATTTCAAAACAAGTTTGACATTGAGACACTTTCAACTTTCAAAAAAACTAAAAATATGCAATTTTCTTATGTTTTATAATTCCATAACTTAGTCATAGCACTCTGAGTTTTTGATATAAGATATAAACCAAACTTTTTTTTTAATGACAATTATTAAAATTATTAAAAAGCTTATTTTTTGTTGATTTTAAAAATGCATAGGTTGACATATCTGTTTTCGTAATTTTTTTCAGAATTATCTCCAGAAAACTGAATTGAACGATGATAAGTAATAACCATGAACTAAAAATGCCTTGAAATTTTGTCATAGTTTCTTGTTTAGTAACTCTCAATGGCGTAAATAGGATTGGAATTTGGGGTATGACGAATTGGACGTTACTGGGGGTATGGAATCCCACCTCTGCAAAACCTGGAAGGGGAGGGATCTGGGATAATCTTACTCTTAAAGACGTGATTTTAGCGCCTTTATTGAACGTTATACTTAATATTCATGAACAATAGAACCCGTATGAACACATGCTGCTTTTAAAAATAATTCTTTTTGATGCAGTAATACTCAATATTTATTCAATACGTACACTGATTCTCTTGCTTAAAACTTATACGACAGAATCTATTTTTTTAGGTTTTTTTTCAAAGTCATCTATAACTTTCTCAACAGTGATATCAATTTTTTGATGGATTAACATCATGGCAGTGCATGTCGTTACAGGAAGTGTGGACAGGATTTTCAACAGCTGGTAGATGGAAGGGTATAATGTTTGGTCACATGAATCAAGGCTTGTAACAGCCGACTTTAAAGTTTTTTCGGTACGTATATCTAATGCAACAGTTTTGACTTGTTTAAACATGGAACTCTTCCTCAGCATTATTTTATTTTGATGACAAAAGCTCAAAATCAGATAAATTGGTTATGTACAAACAAACATTTCAAGAATGTCACTAAAAATTGCAATATATCACAGATGTTTAAAAATATAACATCATATATTGGGATGAACCAAAAAGAAACGGATCAAGTTGAATCGTAATAGCCGACTTTAAAATTTTGTGATTTTTTGTTCTGTCAATGTCTTTCCTCTACAATTTTAGTAACACATAAATATCATTCTTATTTGAGGACACGTCGTTTGCAGAAAACTGAACTGAAGCATCTAGCTTTGTTTTTGTTTGGCTGTTTAGTTCAAGACTCGACAAGCATTGATAGCCTTTAAAAATAGCTTTGTTTTTTTTGAATCTTTCTTCTAGAGTGATTAAAAAAAATCAATAAAAGCAAGAAATACGTTTATTCTATAATGTTGTTCAACTTGATCATCTCCGCTGGTCACATCAGCGCACTTATTAAATGTACTGTGGCATTACTCCTGTTCCTTTGTTTTGAACAAAGTCTAGGAAGTTTCATATCGGTACGTATGTCCAATGCAACAGCTTTGACTTGGTTAAACATGGAACTCTTCCTCAGCAATCTTTTTGTAGTTCTTTGCACAACGGCATACTAAAAGCAAAAACATTTGCAATAATGGGTACAACAACACAAAACTCTGTGTTTAATTGTTGGGTTTCGAACCATCCTTCCAAGAGGAAATGATGTCAAATGATTCGAGAACAAAATCAATTACATGCATGAAATCCTAAACTGTATCAAACTTTGCCACTCAACTAGTAGCACACAACCTTTGTCAGGTTTTGATTTATGGATCTATTTCTGATTTCTCAATTACATTGTTGAGAATAGCCTGCCTTTTGGGCGTACTGAAAAATGTGTAGCATTTTTTGATAGTACTAATATAATTACGTATTTGTTGGACTTTACATGCTCTTGTTACAGTTAATTTTAAGGAGTGACTTGTGCAGTGCACATATAAAGCTAAAGGACGCTTGTCTTCCACAATTTTTTTGACACCGTTGTAGTGACCAGACATAGCTGATGTCCCGTTATAGCCCTGCCCGTTAAACCATTCCAATTCAACCCATAAATTTCCAAACTGTCTAGTGTTTTAACTGCCAGCGCTTTGCCTGTGAGCTCAATTGTTGGCACAAACTGTAGAAATTGCGCTTTTACAGTATGGTTTCCATTTTTCACAGCAACATGGCGAACACACAAAGAAATTTATTTGATGTTTAAAATTTCACATCTGCCAGTATTGAAAAATAAGTTGTATTATTAACTTCCTCGACTAGTTTATTTTTTTATAACATTATTGTCAGGTGAAATGATTTAATTTTGTAACAGAGGTGCGAGGTATTAAATTTTTTCAGTTCCATCCAACATGTTTTTTGAGTCTTAATATCCTTGGCTTTTGTATCTCAAAAGAGCTGTAAAATTCCCTGCATTTTGCTCAGTACATACCAATACTTCCAGAATCCTTGTGACTTCTCAAGGCAAGCTCTTGTCGCCCACATAATATGACGGTTTCAATCACAGGATTGTGTTTATTTCTAAGGATCGCTTTATTGCGTGCACTATCAAGCTGATTGATAACCTCCAAAAACCTATTTTCCAGTCTTTTTTAGATTTTTGAAATCAGTAATGCGAGTATTATGATAAGTTGGTTTCAGCGTGGCACTTAAAAACCTCTTGGATTTTCCAGGTTTGTGAATTTATGTTTCCCCAATCAACCGAGCTCCTGGTTGTTTACTCTTGTCGCATGTTTGGCAAATAAAAAACAAAATCTACCTCTTCTTTTTCTGAGTAAACTAGATACAGATATTTACTGAACCATAAAAACTAAAATTCAGCTTTTGTTTATGAAACTTTTCTAAGACAGGAAACTTGTAGGTGGAAGAAGGTTGCCTAAATGTATTCATAAACTTCACTTTTTCCTCATGTTGTAGTATTTTGTTTAAATAAAGCCCAATGTCATTAGGACTGAATAGTTCACGCTTAGGGCCTGAGATAGATGAATTATCTAAAGACAATTGAATAGAAGAACCAGGTTTATTTTTAGCTTCAAGTAAAAAACCGTCTTCTAATGCCTTGTTTTAAACATGTCCGATAGTAAACACTGTTCCTTTCTTTTCTCTTACATATTCTTCAGCAAGAAAAAAACTGCAAAGTCTAATTAAACTAAATTGGGGTAAAACTAACAATAAAGTAAATCACTAAATTTACATTTACTTAAAACTTGTAACAGAACCCGCAGTAATAGACAATCCACAATCGCTAAGAAACTACAAGACAATACTAAAAACAACGATTACTCTCAATAACAGCTACACTCACACTGAACAAGTTGACTTACTGTGGTTTGTGCTATTTTTAGAAACATGCGCTTCTCCATTTATCACCGCTCCCCCATCTAACAACATTGTCTTTCTTTTAACCGGTGGTCTGTGTATTGTAGCAAATACTGTTAATTGTTAATACGTACAGCTTTCGATAGTTTTCATGCATTCCCAGGTAAAAAGCTTTAGATTTTATTTTGGTATAATTAGTTTTTTTTTTCAAATTATTATTAGTCTCAGGGGGGTTGATTGATCACCCTGAGCACTGGCAACTCATCATCAAAAACAAATGGAATTATAAAACTTTTTTAACTAAACAAATAAAATAGGTACATAGTAAACATCATCATAGATAACAGAACTAAATAGTAAACGTGATCATCAATTTCTTAAACACATAACTGAGATCGTTTTAATATGTCACGTTGCAGTTTAATTAATGTATTATGTTTAATTTTGGCTACAGCTCTTCTTATTTTTATTTTTAGATCATAAATGTTATGAGGCTTTATTGTACACTTTGTCTTTAACAGTTCCTCAAAAAAAAATCTAGAGGAGTTAAGTCCGGAGACCTAGAAGTCTACTCAATAGGACTTCTGGTAAATATTTAATTAGAAAATCTTTCCAATAAATAGTCTGACATAATCTGAGCATAGTGATTAGGGGCATCATCGTGTTGGAAATAATTTAAATTTTGCATTATATGTAATGGAAGATCGTCCGACCAAGAAGTTTTGCTTCAAAAATGACGCACTGAACGTTAATAGAAAAAACGTATTGATCTCATGTTACAACCGTTAAGTGTGGATTTTTCCTTGCTCACTAAATATGATTTTTTCTATTAAATAAACCATTGTTTGTAAATTTGGCTTCGTAAATAGAATTGATTGAGAAAAGACTTTGTTTTTTTCTTGTTTTTTTAACAAATCACAGCATAATTAAATCTTCTTTCTAAATCTGTTAGATACAATGTGTTTCCAACATGATGATAAGGTTTTAAATTATTTTGTTTCAAAATTGTTTTTGCTTGTTTTCTTGATACAATACACTCAAGTTATTTCACAGATGTAGTTGGTTTAAAAACATTGTATATTTTTGCAGCTTCTTTTGGTTTACAAAATGATCTGTACCATAAAATCTTAAGCTTTTGCGGTTGTTATGTTTATGGTTATAAACGACTTTCGGCTTAGACCGCGTCGTAGCAAAACACCCAGACTTAGGCTTGATCATAGTCTCTTCTTGAAAGCTGCTCTCAAGAAGAGACTATGACCAAGCCTAAGTCTGGGTGTTTTACTACAACGCGGTCTAAGCCGAAAATCGTTTATAACCATGATACCATTTTAAACTGAAGTTTTGCAAAAATTATTTTATCTGGATGCTTTCTTTCCATGTAAGTTTGCAGATACAATTCAGAAGTTGCATTCGCATTACGATTACAATTGTAATAGTAAAATAACATATCATTTCTTTCTTTCCAGGAGTAAGCTATTTTTTTGGCAACTAACACAACTACTTAACACATTCACTGCAACTGCAGTTATCAGCAAAACAACAGGACCAGTTTTGAAAATTGTTTTGTTGCTTTTCAGTTCCAATGCACTCTTTCTTCTAGTATTGCATTGTTTTCAATTTTTGTAAGTATTGCTAGTTCATCGGTGTACACTAGTCTTGAATTTTTTTCATATTGATAACCTTGGACGAAACCTTCTAGTATCTCGTTTTTAAGCTTCTATTTGTTTTACTCGTTCTGAAAGCATTCTGCCCGGTTCTGGCATTCTGTTAGTTTTTGTTCTTGTACTTTTTTCTTTTATTTCTTTTACTGTTATTTTCGATATCTTATGCTTTCTGTTTTCGTTTCTTTTCATGTTGGTTCTACTATAGTTCCTGAAAATTTTTTTAGTTATTTCTTTTTTTGTTATTTTTTGTCAAGGTCGACACTGTTGCATAGCGTTTTCTACGACTTTTTTGTTTGCTTTAATTGTTTTTGTTAAATCCATTTTATCGTTTTCATATTATTTATCAGTTGTTTGTATATTCCGGTCTATTATATTATTTTTTTGAATATTTTGTATCTTCTTTCAGCTGTGTTAGTGTTAGTTTCTCTGTTTGTTTATTTTCTAGTTTTACTAGTGTTTTTTAGTGTAATTTTGCATGTTTGTTGCATTACTTTAGTTAATCGTTTTTACCATTTGTTTTTTAAAATTCATTTTGCTTTTCTTATGTTTGCTTTCGATTATTATTTGGTTTTTCGGTTTTAAGAATTTACTGTTGTTTCAGCTACTCAATTACTTTAAGCACCATTGTTTAGATGCCCAAACCTGTTGTGCTTGTAACAAAGATTGGTCTTTTTTCAGATGGTGCAATACTGGTAGCCAATTTTATTCAGTTTTAGACCTTGTTTCCGGTTCATGTTAGACGGTTATTTTTGATTTTTACAGCTTTGCAGATTAACGCGGGAAAGTAGAAAAGTCCTTGCAAGGACCTGGTCAGCACTTTTGTTTCATAAAAGTTTAGTGCATGTTTTTAGTTTTACATGTACTCGCCGTTGGTTGAAGTCAGCTATATGTTTTTTCACTCTAACTTTAATTGAAAGTTTTGTCTGACTTATATACTAAACACTGTCACAAACAATTTTTCTATCGGTCGCATTTAGTTCTCTGAAGATGTTTGTTTAGATTCAGAATTGATAAACGGCAAAGTACAAGGTAAACTTCTTAGGTGTTCCATTACGTCTAAACCAAAAATATCGCTTATGTAACAATTTTATTTAAGTTAATAATTTTACACACCGATTTTATTTGTTTTGAGTTGAATAAATATTATAAAATTTAAAATCGTAACAATAGTGATCCGATAAACAATTTAAAAGAGAACAATAATATTGTTAACAGGAATCTCATACCAATAAAAATTAATTTGTTTAAGAAAACATTAAACTACAGTAAAGAAAAACTTTTAAATACTGGAACATTAATCAAAAAGAACAAACTCTGAAAACTTAATAAAAACTTGAATACCAACCAAAAAAACTTTTTTACTTGTGTCAGCCGCAAATTACGTTAAGATTACATATTAATCAAGGTCGTCAATGAACACGTGTTTTATAGTATAGTTAACACAAATTGCAATTATTTTTGTTATTGTTTGAAGTTTAGATAAGTTTATATAATTTCAAATTTTAAGCAATTAGATGCAATAGTCACCTTTAAAATGAAATGTATTCTGAGAGGTGCTATAAGGAAGAAAGTTTCAGCTATGTTTTCCTCTAAACTAAAGAGAGAACACAAAAATGATTTTAAATAAGGAATCAAAATACTAAAAAGAATATATTAAGCAATTAATATGTTTTTGTGTAAGAAAATACCTACTAAGTACATTTTTCATTACTCTATGTACTTGCTAAAGTCTGTGCTTAAACCTGAGTTCAGTTGGCACTTATTTTAAACATTATCTATACATGTCCATTTCATATAAGTAACTTATTTTAAATTTACATACATATTTATAAATATTCTTGGTTTTTAATTATTGTTGTAATTATTCAACAAGGTTTAAAATAATATTCTATATTTGCCACCACACACTGCACTTCAATTTATTAAAGTTTCTTCAAAAACAGAGCCATTAAAGAGCAAGAAAAGTCTAAACTTTTATTTAAGAACAAACTGTTCTTTCCACTAAATTTATGTGATCCTCGTGATATATTTAGGGAGTTGAAAGTAAGTGAAAAGCCAAAGGTAGCTCTTATTGTTCTTACTGACTCCCGACACGTGACTTGGATAGTTAATAAGAATCATTTCTTTCGATTTCTACGCACGTGGGTTAGATTCGGTTACCTGTTTCTATATTGGAGGGTGCAGAAAAACCATTTACAGATGGACCCTTTAATCTTAAAATGCTGTCTCTAACTACTATTTGACATATCGATTTAAAATTTTAACGGCTTTTTCTTGTTTTAGAACTACTTCCGATCGAAGACGAATATCTATGATCCTCCGTTAGAAGCACCACCTGCAACCAGAATAGAAGGTAAGATACTTCTTAAGTTTTAAATATTCATCTTATTTTATGATGTATAATGATATTATTTTCTTATTTCATTTCCACGTTTTACTACTTTATTTTCACTTTTCTTAAGAAAGAATTGCTAAGAATCGAGAAAGAATGTACCTTTGCTGTAAAATTTCATCAAGGAACTTTAAAAAGTTAAGGAAACAATCTTAATACGAAGAATGCTGGCTCCTTATTTAAAAGGCTGGCTGATATACTCGCTCATTGTTTTACACCGCCTCCATACCTATTTGATGTTTTCTTATGAAAAGCTAACTTATATAAGAATTTCGTCATTATAGCTTTTCTTCCAAGTAATTTTAAAACTTTATACTGCTGCAAAATTTATTGAACGTTTTTATTTTATAATTTTCTATGTAAATTTTAAACTATTTCTTTATAGAAAAAAGACTGCGCGCGAAAAAACCATTATTAAAAGCATGTTTTGTGCTTACGTAATGCATTTTAAAGTTGCATCTTGTATAATGTCGTGGTTATTTTATTATTATTCGTGTTCGAGTACACCGTTCTCGTATATTTGCAATAAAATTATATGAAGTAATTCTGGTTTAATTTATGGCTGGGTCGGAACTGCCACACATCGCAATATGCTGGCGTGATTTAGATAGAAAACGCGACTTTCGGCGCTATTTATATCATCATCTGGCTTGTAGATATGAATAAATACATAGAGAGTAGGTTGCTGCTTTCACGATGAGGGTTCTTCCAAGTATTCTATGTAACGATGGTAGACATTATGAGTATTTTCACTTGACATGTTGTCGTATTGTTTGTCGTTTCGTTTTTACAAAAAATTATATGCTTCAAACTTTATTTATTAATTAAACAAGCAGTAATTTCTTCAAAATTTAAGGTATACCTAACCAAAATTGAACGCGAAAAACGACAGAACAAAATTTTCTTGATACCTAAAAGAACAATAAACTTGTTAACTAACAATAAAGTTGTAAAACAAAAATTGATGTAATAATAAATGTGTAAAGTGGTAATTTGTTAATATTCCACGAAATAGAGGTGAAGAGAAATAGAAAGAATCAAACTCAACAGTATTGAAAGGAAAATCAAAGAATGACAATTATTTTTGCAAAGTACCGTATTTAATTTTTGCTTTAATTAATCTTTTTAATTTCGAGTGATTTACGTTATTCCAGAAACTTTTTTGTGTGTATTGGTTTTTAACAATGTATCGTGGATTGCGCCAATGTTTGAATACTGCTAAATGTAATAAAAAATATGAATTAAAAAAATAATTTTCGTTTTTGTTTGTCTAGTCAAATTTTTCAAAATTGTTGAACACATTTTTTGCTTGGTTTGTGTTTTCTACTTTATAGCATGATTATGCAAAAGTGAATTGATTTCATTTTTTGAGAAAAAAATTATTTGAAACTATAGTCGCTTAGAACAATTTAGATCACTAATATCATTTATCACCGACAGGATACTAACATAACCAGTATCTTTATACTAAACATTATATTCAATATAAGTAATTACCCCTACCAAAAAAATTAGCAAAAATTACTATGATTTTCGTTTATTAGGTAAAAAAATACAGATTTATTGTTGTATTTTATAAGCGAGATTTAATTTAACAGCTGTTTTAATAAATGTACACAACTTTTACAAGTATCTCGTGTCCGGACACTCCAACTCCAATTTTAAGAAAAGAGATCCTTCCGGTTTGACTTTCTTAGGATACAAATCACTTATATTTTTTGCTTTTTATTTTTTTATTTAAAAAGTGCAGTTTTTTTTAACTAACTACATTACATTACCGATGTAATTATTAACGGTTAATTAAATTTTAACCTATTCTTTAATTGGAATTATTTATCTGCATACCGTTTATACTTTATTCCGAACGTAATGTCTATTCTTTTCTGGTAGAATGCGTTTTCAATCTGCGCACTTAAACTCCGCCCAGACACGAGATACTTGTCGTTATGTACCTACTATACTCGTATACTATTATTATTTATGATTTATAAAATTATTGTGGGAAAATCTATCTTTCTTTATCGCAGATTCAAGAAGAACACTAGTTATTGTTACATACCGTACGTAATAAAAATGTACGATACTTAGATGCTACACTGCAAATAAGAATTACCAGCGATTTTATTAAAAAAAATAATAAAAAAAACAAACAATTAGAAAAGAAATCAGTCAATGTTATCCTAGAAGAAGTTGACATTGACCACAAAAAAACATTTTCAATTAACTAAACTGACAAAACAAAGACGACCTATTTCTCAGCTGTCTAAGATTTGCTAACGATATAGTTCTAATAAATACATACATTGAGCAACTGAATAACATGATTATAGAACTGAATAAAAATGAGACTAAAATAATATACAGAAAACAAAATATACCCGTAGATAAGTACATTTAAAAAAGGTACTTAGCATAAGCAGCCTTTGGTAGACCTAAACACATCTTTATAGATAAAAATATAACCTTAAATCTGAAACGTAAGCAGTACGACACGTGCAGACTTTTGGTAGCTCTGTTACATTGAAAGTACAACACTAAGAAGGAGTGGGAATTTTGGAAGGAAGGTTTAGCTACTCAGAAGTTGTAAATGATTAAAATTTCAAAGAAAAGAAATTAACGCAATTTTTATTTAATAATGTGTTGGTTTCCCTCTATTAGCTTCAGACTCCCTCACTTTTCGTGGCATCGATTTTAGCAAGTGGTCGATTATTGCATCCCAAGCAACTTGAAATTTATGCGGGAGAGCTTTCTGTGTCTGTAGAGGAAGTACCTCAGTCTAGTACTACCCATAATGTTCGACACGTGTTCAATAAGCGAAAGGTTGTGAGATCTGAGTGGCCATAGTAAGAGATTACCATTGGCTTTTTTGAATCGATCTATATAGTGTCTTGCTATGCGAGGACGGGCATTATTTTACTGGAAAAGTGCTGAAGAAACGGAAGAATATGGAGTTCTACCACTACGTTAACATATCGCCGGGCGTTCATATTGCCTCGGATAAATACCAAAAGAAATTTACTTACAACAATCTCCACGGTGTGGCGCACATGCCACTTAACAAAAAATTGAACATTCCCCCGTTTCCCAAGTTTTTGTCTGACTGTCATACGGTGCTTATGCATCCCCAAACAATGGAATCACAATCTACACCACTCCAAACGTTGATGTCCGTGTTGAGCCGTCAATGGTAGCACAAGATGTCGCCGATAGGATTGCGATTCGAAACTTCTGATTTGACGATAAATTATTTGAAGGGTTACAGGACGACCTTCATTACCTAACCATTGATAGGCAATTAATCTGGTACTGGAAAATCGCTCATTTGTTTGCCTCCGTCCTGCAGTTCTTTGTCTACGACGACTTTGACCTTTTTTAGTTCTTGCTTGATAACAGCGCATGATAGTAGATTGGTTCCGGTTAACACGATTTGCAATTTCCCTGTACGAAAAACCACCTTTACATAAGACAACAATTCGAGGTCTGTCGAATTTGCTTATTTGCCGGTATTTTTCACACTATAATAAAAGCTTGAAACAAAAAATTTGATTTGATTAAAATTTTAATCATTTACTTCATTTGAATAGCTAAACCTTCCTGACAAGTTTAGTCACAAAATTCCCACCTCTTCTTGGTGTTGCAATTTCAATGTCACAGAATATATATATGGCCTAAAGATAATGGAAATAACTAAAACTAGACAGCAAAGCTAAGGATCAATAAAAAACTATGGAACAAGTCTACGACATAAAATACAACATCAAAAGCTAAAAAAAGCAAAAGTTAAAAACATCTTAGAAAAAGTTGCAAGTCTCAGATAGAAATAGACAGGGCATGTTTTAAGAATGGAGAACAGAAATTAGACATGTAGGGTAGCGGTATGGAAGTCAAGAGAAACAACACGAAATGTGGGCAAACCACACAAAAAATGGTCTGATGACGTCAGAAATGTTGCTAGAAAAAACTGAACAAGTAGCGCTAGAAGCAGAGGAGCATAGAAGAACTTAGAAGAGGCCTTTATTCAACGAGAGATAAACACTGGCTGAAGAAAACAAAAAGAAGAAAAATTTGTTTTGTTAATAAAAAAACATAGTTTAAGCTGTTTTTAAAATAGTAAAAAAGAGGGAGGTTATATGAAACCACATTTACATATTATTTTTAATTTACAATGCGCCTTAATTCTTCTGGTTAATCATTAAAAAATGGTCTTCCGCAGACCTGCTTCATCTTTGAAAAGAATTTTTTACCTTTCAGCTGTTAGAGGTGTTAGAATACATGTTGATTATATTTTTTTATAGGTTAATTTACTTCTTTAGTTTAGACTATTTTCTGCCGTTTCAGCTAGAAGTTTTATTCGTTACAGTAGGTATGGGAATTTAATTTTCACTAAGACAAAATTTTAATATTGTAGCCTTACTTTTGTATGCAAGTTTTCCTAGTTAACTTTTATACGATGAGATCGTTACGTTTGTGGTAAAAACCTTTTTTTAGTTGTTATGAGATGCTTTTCTTTTTCGTTAAGGTGTACTAAATCTTGGTACCAGAGTTAAGTTACGACGACTACTCGGTTTATTGGTTTTATTGAAGGAAGCAACAAAAAATTCAACCAATTTTTACTGAGTGAAACTGCTACTGCTAGAATCTGTGTAGTCGTTATTATTAGTATTCAAACTTGAAGTTGCTATAAATGTAGAAATTTGTTTAAAAGACCAAAGCTATGATTTTGCCACCCCCCGCAGTGAGCATGCTAACTCTTTAACTTAAAAGTTTGCTTGCTCTTATTAATCATATGTTTGTCTCTGATAAAACTGATTTCCGAACATCCGGTATTAAAAAATTATAATCATTATTCAGAGTGAATTGATTCTTAAAATTTGAACCTATTTTCTAATTTCGTTAATATTAATAAAAAAAACCATTAGTGGAAGCTAGAGTATTTTCAAATAAAGTTACATTATTACTTCTTCTCACCATTCCTGTTACTGCTGACTTTGAGGGTTGTTGAAGATGACTACTAAAACGTTCATGCTTTTACGAGTTTTTAAGTTTCTTCCCGTTTCTCCAATATATGAATGTGATTATAAACTGGTTCCAATTGAAAATCTTTTACAAGATTGAAAAGTTTTGTTCCAATTTGGAAAAAATGGAAAACCAAGTAACAATGTTGTGTTTTGACAAAATCTTGCCAATATGATCTGTATCAATCAATCTCGCTAACAAAAGATATGATGATGTTAATAAATCATCTATAGGTACATTGATAAACAAAAATTTGACGTTAAAACTAAACAAAATACTGCAATTTTGAGCATAATTGAATATAAAAGACGCCAACTTTTTTGGTATACATCAATCAAATAAATGTATATCTCTAAAAATTGGTCCAAAAGAAGTATTAGTTTTTATAATTTCCAAATAAGTAATATTTAAAAAATTTGGAAAAATTCAAAATGTTCATAAAATCGGATATGTTGATAGACTTAATAAATATTTGTTTTCCAATTTTTACGTAAACCTTAAATTCTAAGAGTTTTCGATTGTTTAGATTCGGTTTAATTAATTAATTTTTACCAAATTTAGATAATAGTTCTTCTATAGACATACAACGCTTCTTTGCGGAATACGGGCTGCAGTATTACTGCAAGTTTTTAAAACCTAGACAGAAAAAGTAAATAAGGAAATAAAAACAACCAAAACGAAAAGCTGGTAATTGTCAGAACACCACTAAAATGCAAACTTAAAATAAACAAACACCATAGCGCTATATATATACACTATATCAGCTTACAACGATCTGAGCAGTTGTGTAAGAAAGCAAATATACAAGCCATCTAGAGTGGCCGGTGCGTTAAGATCATCATATGCAAAAACACATGTATGTCAAAGGGTACCAAGGTAAAAACATACAAATCATGCGTAAAGCGTTAATGACATACACCGCAGAAACACGAGCCGAAACATCTGAAACAAAGAATAGCGTGCGAAGTTAGAACATTAAGAGTTATCACCAGCAACACACTAAGGGATAAAAAAAGAAGTAATGATATCTATGAGAAAAATGTAAAACATAAGATGTGATACGATGCTTTCCTGCGCGTATAAAAAAGCAGAAACAAAAAATCAGCATCTTTTAGACCACTAGGGTTGCCGCCCAAAAGATGGAAAAATAATTGGCAGACTTCCCAAGAAGTAATTGTATAGCAACAAACCTTTGGATTTCAAAAAAAAGAAGGTTCTTCTAAAGAAAAAAATTTTTTTGAATTTTTTTGTACCGTCTGAAACAAAATTGTGGATTTTTAAACTACAAAAAATTTATGTAGTCTTAAAACAAATTTCTTTTGCCAGAAGATTTAGAGCTGCCTGGATAAAAGTTTCTACAATTTCCTTAACTTAAAGTTTCTGTAGAGAAATTCCAAGACTAAACTGGTGTTTCAAAAAAAAATAATGTGTGTGAAAATAAATTTATAACGCTGTATTTTACTTTTATATTGACGATGTTTAACAGGTAGGAATTTTTAAAAATGATTACGTACCACCAATTTACTAACCTGATCAATAACATTTCAATCAAATGATGAAATAATTGTAGTAGATTCAACATGAAGGTAAACTCGAGGTTTCTTAACAAAATCAATTTTTCTTTTACTCTCTACAAGCAATTCGGATTTATATTATCTTCTACACGTCTACAAACTTGTGATCGTACATTTATTAGAGAAACTGAGAGAAACGTATAAACTTGTATAGATAAACACCAAATATGAAGTCGTTTTTAAGAATCTTCTAAATCTTCATTTTCAGAATAGATGCTAAAAAGAAATCATCAAATTTTATTTAAAAATGTTCACATTTTGGGTAGTGTTCCTCGGTATTATCATCAAAAAATCTAACAAAATGTTTATTTTCAATTAAGGTTCTAATGTTTCATTTCAAGATGCAATTGATAAATTTGTTTTAAAATCTAAAGACGCTTACTGCGACAAAACTTATAGGCAATTTTATACACAGGAGAAAAAAGAATCATAGTATAGTTGTAATTAGAAGAGGTGTTTTACGACTTATACTTGACCAAATAGAAGATTAAAATAATATAGCGTAGTTGTTTCACTTATTTTTTGCAGTTAAAGAAATATAACTAATCTTTAGAAAATCTGTAATGCTAATTTCTATAATGTAAGTTATTTAAAACGCCAGCATACGCCGATTTAAATAAATTAACTGTTAATCAAACATATACTGTTTTTAAGTCAAGGAATCGTAATATTATTTTTTATAATTGTTCGTAACCATAAGCACATTTTAAATATTAAATTATATTTTTAGTTTTATTCTGTAATACAAATAGTAGTATAATTATCTACATTTCAATCCTAGCACATGATAGGATAGGATCGCAGTACATTAATCTTAGATCATTTATTTAATAGCTATGGTCTTTCATTAAGTCAAGTCACATACTTGTAAACTACAAAATACATAATAGTTTTGATAGATAGATGTTTTGATTAAAACAATTATTGTTTTAAAATACTTTTTCAATAATACTAAATTTAACTCGTAATCTGTCATTCCTATGCTAGAAATTTAAATTAATTTCTCCTTTCCGGTCATTGGCTTTGTTAAGTTTTAACTTCACATGTGCAATTACCTTAAAGAAAAATGCAAAGTATTATGACTATTAACTACGTACACCATCTTTTCTTGAAACATTTTTTATATCCTAAAACTTTGATTTTAGTCCACTGAACTATTCTTGCTACATAAATTGACAGCTGTTTTCAAAATCTCAATTTTTTATTTTATTGGTATTACAGATACCACATATTATACGTGTGCCAGTCAATAAGGACATACGTTTCAAAAATCTTAAATCTTACGTTGCCTATCGATGATTCATAAGACACCTCTCGCGATTTCAACTATAATAGTGCAACCCGTGGAAATTTAAATTCTACAATAAATTAGTGCAATATTAATTTGTGTAGTAGTTGTACGTTACAATATAGTTTTTTTTTGTCAGTTTAGGTTTTGCAGATACATAAATGTTTTTATTTGTTAAAACAACATTAATTGGTGTTTTTAAAACAGAAAAAAACGTTGTTAAGCGATTTTAAACACTATAAATGTCTTATTGTTCTAAACAATCTAACAAAAACATTACTTGTAAAAAAACATACGGATAGATACATACATGCTACGTCATATTACTATCCTAAACAGAAGAGAGCTTTGAGTAAAACTTAAATTCATAGAGCAGAAACTATAAGCTCTAAAGATAAATAGCTATAGCGACACAGAGCCCTTAGAAAACCTGGAACCGAAATGACACCGACGTAAAAGAAACCATTTAGAGGATTCGTCCGCTTGCTTTTTGTTTTCGGAACAACAGAAAATTAGTAAAAGTTTAACCAAAAAGAACATAAAGGTGAGCTTTAACAGTACTGCATGTATCTAAAACAACTTTACTAGCAATAAGCATAAATTATCACGGACTAAAGGGGTAGGACTCTACAAACTAATCTGTGAATGCATAAAGAGCTACGTTGGACAAACAGGAGGTTTGGCGAAGAAAGAGTCAAAGAACATTAGAACGACACGCGAAGAAAGAGATTTGGACAATCAGCAATTGTGGAACATGTACACAAGCACGCACATAAAGCCAACTTTGAAGAACCAATAGTATTAGCTGCCACAAAAAACTATCGGCTACAAACTTAGTAACACCTGGAAAAACTTGTTACGAAATTCGGTCAGTTGATGGAGCTCAATAACAACGCACATGGGAATCAACAACGCATATAAAGAGAAACAAGTACAGAGAGAATTAGTCTAATAGCAGATTATAAAGAAACTGGCAGCATGGTCAGTGAAACGTCAAAGCAAACTACGATTAAATTCATTGTATTAAGAGACACAACGCTACGTGATAAAAATCTTATATGGAATTATTTTCATATCAAAGGGAAACAACAGAAGCAAGTGAACGGTTTGTAAAAAGTGAAAATTAGTAAAGCATGCTATACCGAAGATTGTGATTAAACATGTTTCAAAACATAACAATGAACAAGATCTTATAACCTCTCAAGAACTAATTAAAAATTTTGCGAAAAAATCCTATATGTTCGCTAATACATAATTTGGTGATTTTTGGTTTTAGATGCATCTTTGGAATGTTTTTTTTAAGTTTTTTTTTTAAAATTGTATATACTAAACAGAAACAGATCTTAGAACACTTATTTAAAAGTATAGTCATTAATTTATTTAGCTAATTATTGTGTTTATTGTATTCACTTAATCGCTTCCTTTCCAATTACCTGTTATTTCATAGGTTTTATAAATTTCTAATATTTTTATTATTGAATGACAATGAGCTTCCTTATCAAATCATTAACGTTAAGTTAACAAAGAAATAAATTTCTTTTAAAACAGTTACATAAACTCTAGATTTTTTCGGGTGAACATCAAATTCGAAAATTCCGAAAAAAACATCTAGACAACATAACTCGAAAAAGGAACGCTATCAAAATCTAAACCTAAGCATTCAACGTTTAACGAGAATTTGTGAGCAGTTTTTATTTTTGCTAATATACCATTGACCAAATTGAAAAATGAGGTTTTGAAAAATTGTTTGAGAAAATATACTAGACAAAATATATCAGATGGAATGGTTACATTCCACAATTATATATTATTATATAGATAGGAACAACAGACACAGAACAGCGAAGTATTGCAATTGCAAGATGGAATTTGCTGCAAAAAAGTGTTGGTGGTTTGCACCAATGCTGCATCATGAAAAATTTACAATGTTTATGTTCAAAAATGATTCATATTATTTATATGGCATATGCTTTTGCATACAGTGGTTCAATTGGTTGCTGCTTTATATTACGCTTAGAATTTTAAAGTTATTAAGCGCGTTATCAATGAATTTGATTCCAAAAAAGCTCAAAGTATAAAAAAGGCTATTACTAAACTTTTGTTCTAATGAGTCCTGTTGACAACAACCACGTCACCACGGCTAGTTGAGATGTTGGTCAGTGAACGTGGTTGAAAATACTATTATACAATAAAAAAAGGCAAAGATGGACGCCACTACGCTGTAACGATAAAATCCTTTGCTCGGAGACCTGCTGTCCAAGAATTAGAAGTAGCTGAAGACTTAATACAAGTAATAGAGCATAACAAAATTTAAATTGTTTAAGGTTTAGTAGATAATAGAAATGTAGATTAATTACGTACTTAACACAGTTACAAAAAAATAACATAGATTAATTACATTAAAGCGTAAGGCAAGTAAGTCACGTCAAATAACACTAGACGGATACAAAACCTGCATTCTATTGTAGTGACGCGCTTCTGCCAGTGCAACAGCAGAATTTTTTTGAAATACGAAAAATGTCACACGTTATTATTAACGACACGTAACAAAGCTCTGAATATGTTAAATAACAAAAAAAAATATTAGGAAAGACTTGGTTTTTACTGAATCTAAGTTTACTTGTATATCAAAAGTTATACTAAAATTGGGACTAATGGAGTCTCGTTAAAAGACAGTGTTCAATTAATTGGAAGTGTTAGCAAGTTAAGCGAATTAGAAAACACTTTTCCTTAAATAACAATGCTAAAGGTTCACATAGTGTTATTTGTAATCCTAATCTAAGTACAACCAACATAATATAATTAGAATTTGCGCCAATAGTGTCCTGTGATGTTTAAAAATGTATTAGCTGATAACAAGCAAAAATTTGTTGCATCTTGTTATAACTAAGTGTAACAGCAATATCTTAAAAGCTTTGTAAATTATAAAATAATTAAGTAATAAGTAATTATAAACAATTATGTAAGAATTATATATTTAGCATATAAATAAACATATTTATGTGTAAAAATGTATTTCCGTATCTTTAGCTTAGATAAAATAGTTTTTGAAAGTGCATATTTAACTGCATATTTTTAATGTTTTTAACGCATATTTGCATGCATATATTGAAGTTTTTTATTTCATAATTACCTAAAGCCTATCCGTAAATAAAAAAAAACGATTCCTGGTCAGACCCGATGCAACTAACTGAACAAGAAATGCTAAAATAGAGTTTGAATGAAACGAAATTTATTCTTTACAACTAAGGTCTTGACTGTAGCAGTTCTGACCTGACGATGACTGTCAATTAAAGTACATATCACATATAAAGTTGAAAGTTAAATTTATAGTTGTCAAAACCAACCTCTAAGAATAGTCATATTTTAAGCTGCAACAAGTAATCGCTAAAACTAATGGATACAACGCACGCCGCTTAATAGAATCACATTGGAACTTTTTTAAAACAATAACCAAATGATAACAATATCCGATGTTAAAAAAAATAAATGTTCATTTGTTAGAAAGCAGTAAATACATACAGTGTTTATCTGATTAACGGGTTTTTAATTTTAAAGATGAAATTATAGCAAGAATACAAGCAAAAAAAATCAAAATACTTAAAATCTCTAGTCAAAAATTTAAAAAAAATTTTGAGCCAAATAAATAGAACAGTTGCATTAAATAGTTGCTTTCACTGTTCTACGAACTACACATTTCTTCTCAGTAATTTGCTGACACGAAAAATAAAACTAAATACAAAATGATGTTATCACATAAGACGTACTTAAACGGTTCTTTCAAAGTACACAGAAAATACAAAGCAACTCGAAGATGACGTATTTGTAGATGTTTAATGAGATAACATTACATAGGATATTCAAAATACTTGAATAAATAAATAACAATCCAAAAATAAAGCTAAATTAAGTTGAATATTCAAAACAAGTATTTTTAGGGGGGCCGAAAAATAAGTCACCGGAAAAAAATTCACAGAAAAAAATCCCCGAAAAAAAACGAAAAAAACTCCTAGGAAAAACACCCCAGGGAAAAATCCCGGAAAAAATATCTAGGAAAAAAATCCTTGGAAGGAAAACCACAAGAAAAAAAACCAGAAAAAATCCTCCAAACAATTGTAGTAAAAAAACTGTTAAAGCAACCGCAATAAAATAATATGCATTTTACCTTTGCTCAAACTTAAATTTTGTATCTTGCTATTAGTTTAAGAAATACTGGGTTTAAACGATATTATTATGTGTGTTAACAAAATTAATTTTTGTAAATATTACATCTTTCTTGAAAATTATTTTTAACTAAAAAAAAATTTTAGCTAAGACTTTGAATATATTCATGTATCAAAGGTATTTCTTAATTAAGGTCTAATCCATACAAAAAAAATTGTTTAAAATTGAAATGAAATTTACAAAAAAAAAATTTTTATGTGTTTTCTTTCCTGTTAGTCTTTTTTTTAGGGTTTTTTTTTGTGATTTTTATACAGGCGCTTTTTTTCTTAGATTCATTTTTAGGGTACAATGATTTTACTCACTTTACAAGCGTATTGTGTAGATTCAGCTAAAAAATTTATGCAAAATAGGTTACTTTTCATGAATAGAAACAAACTTGAGAAAAAAAGTGATAGGATAAACCGGAATTATGATTACTATAAACGATGTTGTTTTTATACGTCCAGCCCATGCTCTAATACAGTGATAACATTACTCGACTGATAATGTTATCCGTGATTATAATAAACGGTGTGCACTGTATTAATAAATTATATTTGTATAAAAGAATAAATAAATAAAAAAGTTTGGAGATGGAAACGACTTTTACAAATTTGTAAAAACTGAGCAAAAACGTGTTTTATAATATTTTTTATTCAAAAGCACGTTACACGATTATTACTAATCAGCCAAAGCACAACTGTATGAAAAAATGCGCTGTAATTCTACGTACGCAGTTAGTCTTTACGTTTTTATCATTTCGCTGATAATATAAATTACACCACTAAAAGTTCATTAACGCCGTAATTATTGTTTTTATTTTGACGAATAAATCTAATGCTTTATCGCTTCATTTTTATTGTTACCCTTGTAATTTTTAATTAAAATTAAATTTCATTTAAATATAAAATTAAAATTCTCTTCTTTTAAAATTTTTTTAATGTCCTTTAAAATCGGCACGACTGAGTAATTTGAAAAAAATGTATTTAAAAAGTATTTCGTGTTAGTTAGATTAAGCGGAAGTCTACTTTTAAATGCAATCTTTTTTATGTAATGGTTGTTTAATTAAGTGTGAACACGCAATCTCATAACGTTCAATCTTAGTCGTTGCGATTTAACAAAAGGGGCATTAAGATGAGATTTTTTAATTGTTTGGGATAAAATCATTGGCGAGTGTTTAAATTTCTTTTGGCGGTAAGTGGTCGTTGAAGATGACGTTTCTATTGAATGACTAAATTGGTACCGGAGAATTGGTGATTTTTGTTTAACAATTGTACTTAGTCTGTTCTTACAATAATTTGAAGTTTTCCTGTAGTTTCGAAAGTTTGCATTGAAGATCTTACCTTAAGAAGTGGTTTTGTTAAACTTGTCACGTGGCATGCACATTATTCTCCAAATAAGCATACGTGAAAAGCTGGTAGGAACGGGATAAGCATAAGCCAGTGTTCAATATAATAGCGGGAGATTCCTCAGCGACCGCAGCCCGCGTGCGCTGCTCTTCTCCTAGGCTAGCGTCTCGAAACCGCACATTTCAACCCCCCTCAACCCCATCTACCCTCGGTACACTCTTAACAGCAACGGGGGAGCGTTTTACTGTTTTATTGATTAATTGAGTTCAGCCGAATTTCTCTCGCTTTTGGATTTCGGTTTTATTACGTTTTATAGTTATCTTTATGGCGCGTTTTTTGTGCTCGATGAACTTGATGGTTTTAATGTTTTATGGTCGTTATATCCCCAGTATTGTTTGTAATTTTCATGCTTTGTGATGATTGCAATCTAATTCTCTCGTTTTGTCGTATTAATTTTTATAGGTCTGCTAAAGTTTTTGTCAACACACTATATAATAATTTTATAGTGATATAAACGCTTCCTCAACAGCTCTTTTTTTGAAAATACCCTAGTTTAGACGGAACTCTATTAAAATTTTATGATTAATTGAAGAACAATATAATCGCAAAAACTTATATTTACATTTCCTAAAATAAATGTCAACTCTAAATATTTTTTATACAAGAAATAATTTATACAGAGACACGCGTTAAAAATGATTTTCATATACTTTCTAAAAAGCCATTGTTTCGTATTTTAAAGGTATTTTATTAATTTCGTACGTTCGTTCGGATAGAAGCTTCATTACCCCACAACTTTATACTCGTGATGGGATGAGAAATACTTGTGGTTTTCATATTAATATTAAATACATGTATGTTACCGTATCTTGGTAAAAGAAAACAAAAAAAAATGTCTTTTTCGTTAATAAAATACGTGTAATTAGAAATAGTCGTAATTTAATAAAGCTTTGGATTTAATACTTAATTTCGTAGTACAGTGGTCGTTAAGCCACGAAGCGTAACGCGCTGTAGTTTGTATATGTCCCTTCGGACGAAGGAAGCCGTTGGTCGGCAAAAGCATGAAATATCTCACGCATAAATTAACCAAAGTTTCAGCAAGAAATTACTGTGAGCCAGAGGCATTAATACAGTCATTACGGAGTAATACTAAGGTCGTTACTGCGTCCCAAATCGCCCTTCCTTGTATCTGACTGACGGATACTCGCACCTGATTACCTACAGATATGATTGATTGTATATAGGAATTAGTAAATAAATTAGTTCAATTTCCTTATATGTAGTTCTGACAGTTATTATTAGATACTTGACAAAAGTTTTGCTTTCGTAAGCTGCGAACATTATTCAATTAAATCGCGACGTGTACATTTAATTAAAATTTATTACCAGAAAAATCGGTTTAAAATACCACGGTTTTACGGTTTGCTCTACATTTGAATAAATAAAAAAGAATACAGCTACCCTTCACTGAATGTGAAGTGGCTGAGGGTGTCGCTGAAAGAAGCCGCTGAAAAATGCTATCTATGTAGGACCACCTGTAGCTTTCAGTGTGTTAAGAGGCGGTGCTATAGAAAATTCAATGTGTGTGTCGAGGGCGCGAGTGGAATCATTTGTAAAAATGCTTGTCAACCGGGAAAGCTCATGATTTCAATAGACGGAAAATGTTCTAACGATTTCCTTAATTTTTTCGCTTTAACGAGATTTTTTCTTATTCAAGTTTTAATCATTTACAAAAATTAGATGTACATAGAATTGCTTTTTATTATATTTTTAGCATTGTTTTTAAGATTAAAAATTTGATAAAACAAAGTTGTCTTTAAATGTATAATTAAATCCAGTTTAGTAGCTACAGATTGTTGTTAAACAAACAAGGACTCGACGGAATAGAGTTTACATTGTTGGAAGTGGGTCGTCGCATTCCGAAATTAGGTCTGCAGATTTCACACATATGACGAAACCGGGACAGGTAAACAAGAAGAGGTTTGTGATGCGGTAAACCTGAGAATATTCGCTGATTGAAGCTCTTGGTTTAACTTGCTCTGTATGTCAAAGCAACCGTGCAATACATCAAATTGCGTAGAAAATAACATGTGTAAACTAGAACATTATTTATTTAACATTTCACGTCACGCTCCAGCAATTTTATATTGAACTAATCAAAATCACGCTCTTGATTAGTATAATGAACAATAGACTCGTGTCAAATACCAAGAAAAAAGAAAAGTGAGTGTTATACGTAGTAAAGAATTGGCCAAATCACGTATCGTTTCCGGCAGAGCCCGGAACTGACCCGTTGTGTTCCCTGTTACAAGGTTACGATGCGATAAAAGACCCTTCACATAGCGAATAAAAAAGAACAGCTTTTACACACTTCCTTATAGGACCGGTGTGTCTTCTTTATCAGCTTTAATCTTCCTTAAAAGGGGCTTTATTTAACAAGACGTTATATAGTAAGGTGATATATTTTCCGGGTTTCAAGCTGCAGAAAGCAGTTGCTTTTTATTACTTGTGACGCTAAAATACTCAAATGAAAAAAAAATAAAAAGAGTGTTAAACTTGTCACGTATATTTTCGCTAAAGCATCCACGTTGAAGTAATCAAAACGTAATTACTAGTGTTTTATTTTGTACCCCGCATTGGGGAAATTGATTTTGCAAACAAGAGATTCTGTAAGAACGAAATTTAGAATATTTGAGTAAGGACTGAAATTAAATGTAACAAGGGATAATTTGTTATACGTAAAGGTATTCACTTTAAAACAGTATTTCTATAAATCTACTGTTTCGTGCTCACCTGTACATAAATACAAACTAAATTATCCCCGCATAAATCCGTTTTTAAACAGCAACCACGCGGTACACGATAAATTTGTGGCCTCAATATTTCAAAAAAATTCATAGTAGCGTGAGTTATGTTGTAACTTTATATTTACGATATTAATTTCCTTGCGTTTCCTTCTGTAGTAAAGTCAACATCTAATGGTTGAAATCCTCGGTATGTATCTGCGTCTCACGTTTATAAGTTTATATGCAGAGTACGTTTCGTCTGGTATACGTAGAGGTTGTCATAAAAGAGACATAACAGTAGCGGAGTTGTAAAAGATGCGTCTGGATGCGATGGGGGTGATAGTATTGTACCGGAGAACGCCGTACCTGGTTGCGGTTCCGGTCGCTCAGATATTTTGCGTTATTATCTTTCCTCTCGCCACTTTACTCATCCAAGTCCGGAAGAAGGAAAACGACGCGTTATCGCACTTAGTTCTTGGTTTGTACTCGACTTGCTTAGATTCATAATTCAGATGTCTAGCTCGCTTAACTACATTGCCCTTTCACTACACACATTTGTAATAAATTACTTTTCCAAAATTGTGCAAACCTCACAAAGGTTTTTATTTATACACGGAAAATCGGGAATTCGTGCACGCGAACGTTTTCTAAAGTTAGAAATAAATAGAATCGTTAGAAAATACGTAGTGATAAAAGAAAACACTAAATTAGACTAAAATGCGTTAGTCAATTAAATAAATATTTTTGTTTATATGATTTTAAAGATATTGGAGACATGTTTATGCAAATTAACACGCGATCGCCGATTGTCTTTAAAAAGCTGATCGCGATCACCATCAATCGCTCATACACAAAATTGTCATTTTATAGATCATCGATCGTCTATAAAATGACAATTGCGGTTGTGAAAAAGAAATCAATACTCTTAATTATCGCTCAGTTTCAATAAAATTGACCAAAAGAAGATATAAGACGTATATATTTTAACAACTTATTACCTTTCTATTATGGGCGTTTTTGTGTAAGTAGGTTATTAACACGTTTGATCTTTGTTTGTAAGAATTTTTGAACCACCTATAGATTTTTAATATTCAATTTTTAAGAGAAAGTAACATCTTCGTTTTCAATTTTCTTTAAGTCATCGACTCATCTTGTAATCGGTCTTTCACTTCTCATCCTAAGGTCTCCACTATATGATTTTTATGTTTCATCTGCCGTCATTTAGTCTTACTACATGTCTTGCGAATGCACATTTTAGTTGAGTGACTCTATCGGTTATATCTGTTATTCGCGTTCTTTGTCTGATCCGCTCGTTCCTCTTTTTATGCTTTAGTGTGATAATTCTTTCCATTTTTCTCTGTGTAGTTTCCAGTTTGTATATCTTTTGTTTCGTAAGTGTTCATGTCTGGGCTTCGTACATCAAGAACGGTAATACACATTTGTCAAATATTTTAGATTTAATATGCTGGGGAATTGTTTTCTTTTTAAGCAGTTTCCATAATTTTCCGAAAGCTGCTCATTCCAATATCCTTCTCTCTATTTTTATATTTTTATTTTCTTTCCCAATTCATATCATTTGGCTTAGATATAGATATATATTCAGTAACGTTTTCTATTTGTTCTTTTATTTTCACTTAGCTGTTTTAGGGACTTATAGTTATTGTTTTATTAAAATTGATTTTCAAACCAATCTTCTGCGATTTTCTTTCCAGTTCAGTTATTATTTTCTTTGATGTTCTTCGTCGTCGACAATTAGCACCATATTGTCAGCGTATCTGAGATGTTTTAATCTTTCTCCATTTATATTAATTCCAAAATTGCTTCATTCTAGTTTTTTGAAGATGTTTTCCAAGGCTAGATTGAACGGTTTTGGTGTCACTTTGTTTGATTCTGCTTTTTATTAGTATTTTGTTGGTGTTTTATGCATTTTAATTACTGACTACCTTTATTTGTATATAAATTTACTTATGTTTTTGTACCTAGAGTCAATGCGTGCGTTATCTAATTCTATCATAATTACCCTGTGTTCAATTGAGTCAAATCCTTTTTTGTAATGTAATCTATAAAAGCTAGATGAAACGGTAAGTTCTATTCTATTGTTTTTTCGATTAATATCTTCAATTTCAGTAAATGCCCAAATAACAAAATTCTCGTAAAAAGATATCAAAATGATACCATCTGTAAGAAAGCTGAATGTCACTGTGATGCCAAAATCATATCACATAACACGATTATTCCATCATTATGTTATCAAATTTGTATTAATTAAATTATATGCTCCCATGTTGATTCATACAAATATACACAGTATAAATAATGATTATATTTTTTAACTTGACTATGTTTAGTGAAGATCTAAATTTATAAAAAAAACACTGTAATTACAAATTACATATTGAAATACAATATTTTAAACTTTTATATGGCAGTAGACAGCGTTTTAACATGCATTTAAAGTAATAAAAAAACTGACGTTATACCACGTTATACTTCATCGGATAAAAACGAACATTCTTCGTAAGGCTTCGGTGCGTACGAGGATGCGGCAAATTGTGCTGATTAGTTTATAATACCGCCAAAATAAAATAAAATTATATCTTAATAATTTTTTCTATGTACACTATTTACCGTAAAAAATTATTAATATGTTCTTATGGTAAAACTTTTATATATAAAATCATATCTATTTACTTTTAATAATCAGTGGCGGCTGATGGTCAATCATACAAGAAGGTCATTTAAAAAAAACGCAATTATCGCAAAAAGTCTAAAAAAAACCTTCTTATAATAACGCGATTTATATTTAAGATCAATTATATTTGAGATATTCGTCTATCTTTACAATTACCATAATGATCAATAAGAAGCTCATTAAAATTTAGAATGTTTTTAATGCAAGATTTTTTAATGCTTAGCATAAAAACGCGCACAATCTTTTTTGTTCCATAGTATTGCCGATTGCGTAGAAATGTTTTAATTCTTTACTTAAAGATGTATCTATTTTGACAAACATTTTCATTGTGGTCTGCTACTAAGAGTAGCATAATTCATACAATTTTTCATGTGATTTGCCGATAAACGAGTGCTTTTTACTTTTTTTTTAAATGCTTTAAATCCGTAACGTTATTTTTACACCATAATGATTAATGAATCAAGTCAAAAGAGTAAACATACAAAACAGTAAAATCTATCCCTTATTTGAAATCCACAAATGCAATCTGACGAATGATTCGTAGATCCTTTAAAATCACTATTCTTTATTTTTAAATTTGACAGATCAATGGAACTTGAAGTAAAGGCTGAAGACGAGCATTAAATTTATATTCCAAACGTGTAAACTATTAGCTATTAATTTTTTAATGTCTTGTACTACCGTCATTATGAAACAAAAACGATGAAACAAACTAATATTATGGATCAACTAAGAAAATTGACTGTAATGTTTGTCAATGTGATAATAAATGTACATTAATGCGACGTAAGTTACGTAAGCATTGCACTGCACATTGCACCGAGTAGGTGGCCTGTGGCCCGGCTAGAGACCGCACGAAACCATTTAAACATGTACTTATCTTCTTTTTTAGCTCGCATAAAATTGCAATATGTGTGTCTCACTTTTGACTGCAATAACTATCATTTACGATTCGCCTTGAAGATAGTATACATACGGGCACCTCTCTGGGGCATCCGTAAGCGGCAGCCTCGGGTAAATTCGCAAGCTTTCGTATCGGTTGCGTTTAAATTGACAATTATTTAAACGCATGAAATTCAAATGTTGATAATTTGATTTCAACGCAAATTTGATGTCATTTTAAAGTTAATAAAATAACTTTTTCTGGAGGGTCATTGACCAAATGACCTAATAGAGAAGCCGCCACTGTTAATAACCATTATTATTTCACGACGTTGAATTATTATTTATTATGTCTAAAATAATTTATTTTTTTTTATAAATTGTGTTTTGCACACATATTCGATTCCTGTCCTAGTAGTAAAGAAATTGCCATCTTCAGATTAATAATTGCCGAGAAAAATGTTATGCAACGTTTGCAAAATCACCAAAATAAAAAAGTATGTATAACGCTTTCATGAATTTTGTATGAACTAAATTGATGCTTTGAGCGTTTAAATTTTTGCGTTGAATTTATAACATAATGACGCATTGACAACGACAGCAGCGTATACAAACCACCTAGCTATCTACTAGCTATGAAAATCGTACCAATAATTTTGTATCGAAATATTTTCATTAAAGTGACACTTGGATGTCAATAAATTGATACCAATGCTGATTGGCTGATCATTTATGCTATACCCTTTTTAAAAGGCAGCTTGCTCTACAGATTGGTAGTTGTCTAATTTTATGGTTATTCTGTTGGCAATAATTCTTGTTAGAAGTATGTATATTAGCAATAACAAACTTATTGGTCAATAGTTCTGTCGCAATTTTCGGTCTCTTTTTTTGAATAACAGAATTATTTCTGCTATGTTGCATTGATCGGGTATCCTTTCTTTTGTTATACATTTATTAAACATTTTCTTTTACCATGGTATGATTATTTCTTGAGCTTCTTTGACCCTATTAATGTATTGTCATTTCCTGGTGTTTTATTATTTTTCATGTGTTGTAGAGCAAACGTTATTTCTCTTCATCTATTTCGGGTAAATCTTCAAAACCAACATTTGTTACTTATATCTACTAGATTTTTAGGTTTTGTTGTTTTAGAGGAATATAGTTCTTTGTAATATTTTTCAGTTAATTTCACTAGTTCTATACTGTTTGTTATTTCTCTATCGTTTTTGTTCTTCTTTGCTATTTTTTCACATTTTTATATGTTTCTTCTTAAACATTTCATATTACCTACGCTTTTTTTCTATTACTTCTTCTGCCATTCTTTTATATGCATCCATATAATTTTTCGTTGTTATTATTGTTAGTTGGGTTATTTCATTTGAAGCGTATTCGATCTGATTTAGAGAATTGCTAACTTTTTTTCTGTTTGTTTTACAGTTTTGTTTGAGTAGTTTTGTGTTAATGGATCTTTTGTATTGTGCTGTATTTTTATTAGGTTTTAGTTTTGTTTTTAATCTGACCTTGACTCTTACGATGCGGTGGTAGCTTCCAGTATTAAATGTGTTTAAGTTCTTACGCCTTGGATTAGAGTTTTATCGAATGTCAGTATATAGTCGATTGCGTTTTTTGTTTGACCGATGGGGCTGATCCATGTCTATTTTCTTTGTGTTTTTTTGTCAAAGAAGATGTTCATTGCAAAAAATCTTTTAATTTCCAAAAATTGTGTTAACATGTTTTTCCTGTCATTTTTTTCACCCATTTTCCGATATATGTTTCAAAGTCACCTAAATGTCGCTCTAGGATAACATTATAATTTCCTATTACAATACTTTGGTGGCATTTATCTTCTTTAATAGCGGTATTTATTTTTTCATATAGATCTTCTACATCTTCGTCAGGATGGGTTGATCTAAGAGCGTATATTTGAATTACTTTTGCCTTATATGTATTCGTAATTTTAATAGTTATGTAGACAACTCTGTTCGATATATCTTTTAATATATCTAATTTTACAACTAGACGTTTTTTAATTAAAAAACCAACTTATTTTAGACTTTCATTATCATTTTCTATGTAAAATAATGTATTTCCCTTTTTTAGAATAACCATAACAGCTCCTTTTTTCTTACTTCTGATAGACCTATTATGTCATATTTGATTCTTTTGGATTGATTTTCTAGATCTACTAACTCTTCTTCGCTTAATAGGAATCTACAGTTGTACGTTGGTATATTTAAGGTTGTCTCACTTCCCTTTTTAGTCAATTTCTTGCTTCTCCCAAAATCCTTGAGGCAGATTATTCTTATGTCAGTGTGGGATTCCGAGTTACTACTTCTACCTATCTGGAGTACATTTTTTATTTTAGAGTTTATCATTTCATAGGATATTTTAGACGTATAAATTGACGTTTAGCGCCACGTTTGTCAGGCGGGTTGGCGCGTTTTCAGCAGTCGCCCAATATAGGTCAGACGCTGTTTGTAGCCGCTCACTCTGAGGCATACGCTACGGTCCGAGTTTTGGTCCACCCCGGGTATTTGATTTTCCTAGTACCTTTTTTATCTTCCGTATTAAAAAAATATTGTGAGTAAATCATTTGACATTCTTCTTCGGGAATTTTTGTGGTTTTTTCACATTTTTCTTGGCTATGTTACATTTATAAATTTTACCTTTATTTATAGTATATTTTTCTTCTTCAGCTCTTTTTAATCTTTTGATGTTTTTTGTCCATTCATTATGATTTCTTTTTCTTTTTCATTGTTTGTTTTTTGAGTTGTTTTTATTTTCTATAATATTTTCTTCTGATAAGTTTAGACCTTCGTTATTATTATTGCCAACGCCTTTATTTTAAATCTTGTATTGAGATACATAAATATTGTATTAATGTTTATGTATGATTGAGGTAATATCACACCACAACTGGTATTGTAGAGTCAAACAATGTTTGTTTTTTGTACAAAAGAAGTTATCACCAAAGAATTAACAAAAACCTTAACAAAATCTGTTCTACTCACGGTTTGAAGAAGTGTAAGAAAAGAAATTCTAAAAGCCACTGAACGTTGAAAAGATGATATAACGCCATAACTTGAATAAATATGACTGAAAATAGCTTACTTCGGCTCAGTTCTTCAATCAAAGTTTAAACTTCGGTTTAGTTGCCCATTGATTTTAAAATGTTGTCATATAATGCGCTGTTTGTTTTGTGTTATCCGATCATATGACGTAATTTCAAACATAAACGTACAGTAAGTTATCAACCATTTGGAAAAAGAGAAGATATCAACCGGTTAATGATGTAGACAAAATAATAGAGAGCATGTACGTTTCTAATATAAAAATTGCAAAAACTCATTTCAAATTACGTTTTGACGACATTTTGGCTTAGCTGTTTCCCATTAGAGACAACATTCTATATGATAACCGTTACAAAGATAGAAAAGGTAACGTTTAACAAAATCCGTTGAGATTAGTAAAGACTGGATTTGAGATAGTTTTAAAAAATAATTTTTCACAGTTCTGATAAAACTGAGTATCTTTTGTCTGATAATTTTTTACTTAATCTTAATTCTGTTATTCCAGAGTCTTTACGATTTTTTGTTGAACCCATCGTTTTAAAACACAAACGGAAGTCTATAATCTTTTTGATCTTTTCACTTAAAACAAAAGTTGGTATCTATTTATATATAAAAATTGATTCAAAACGTTTTGTTATGTTTTGCTCAACTATGTGATTTTCATGCAGTTACAATCAAGCACTATAAACTGTTAACAACACGAAAAATTCTTACAGTTTATCGAAAAAAAACTGTGCAATTTGTATTCAATAACGTTGTTGTGAATATTAGCATCTCGAGTAGAAAAAATGCATTCTATAATATGAGTGAAACATAACTCTATACGTTGCTCGATTACCAAACAAAAACAAGCCAAACTGTTTTGGGGTGCAAATCATGCAATGCAGATCAAGAAAAATGTAGGCGTTAGAATTTTTTACCAAACTTGGCAGTAATGTTTAACTAGTAAAAGGTTGTATTTGATTAAAATTTCAAAGAAATTAAAGAAAATATAAAATGATTTATTATTAATATTGTGTTGGACCACCCCTATTAATTTCAAACTCGCGCACTTTTTTTAGCATGGATTCCACCAGGTGGTCGATTTCTTCCTGTGGTATTGCATCCCAAGCAATTTGTAATCAATACTGGACAGCTTCTAGTGTCTGTGGAGAAATGGCTAATTGCTTGAGTTTTTTACCCGTCATGTCCCACACATGTTCGATAGGCGAAAAGTTGGGAGATCTGAGTGGTCACGGCAAGATGTTGACGTTGCCCATTTTAAAGCGCTCTATAGAATGCGTTGCAATGTGGGGACGAGGATTATACTCTGTGACATAAAAAAATTCAACAACACCAAGAAGGCGTTAGAGTTTTTGACCAAACTTGGCAGTAATGTTTAACTAATGAAAGGTGTGGTGAACATGCCGTTCAACAAAAAACTGCACATTGCGACGTTCTCTACGTCTACGTCTGGCCATCATGCAACTATCGTGAATTCTCAATCGGGATTTGAAGACCATCCTATGTTATTCCACGTCCCAATCCAGTAGCAAGGTACATCACTCCAAACGTTGTTATCGATGACGAGCCGTCAGATGGTCAATAAGACTGCAAATCAAAAGCTTTAACTTGGTAGTAAATTGTACAAAGGGTTACAGGATGTTCTTTGTTTCGAAATTATTGATTGGTTATTGATTTTGTACACCAGAATTGGTTTCTTAATGCCATTAATCAAAGATGGCGGTCCTCATTTGTCTGTATAGGCCGTTCACTTTCTCGTCTATAAAGTTCTTGATCTTCTCTAGACGTGCTTGATAGAGGAGGGATTGGTTACGGTTAAGACGATTAGCAATTTCTCTGAATGAAAAACCACCTCCACGTAAGCCAATAATATGACCTCTATCGAATTCACTCAGTTGTCGATAATTTTCACATTTCTGCCAAGTTTGGTCAAAAAATTCTAACGCCTTCTTGGTGTTGCAGTTTTTATGTCACAAGAGTATAGTATGTACATCAATTTTTCTTATAATTAATTTATTTTTGGTTTTATACCACTTTCGAAACAATTATCGAACTTATAAAAATCTTTTCAAGCTTAAATTAAAAATTTATTACCAACAACATTTTTGTCGGATAAGATTTGTTTCTGATATTTGGCAAGACATATAAAACAGGCATTTGTTAAAATGTCAACTGGTTGCTGGCAGCGGTACGTTTGTGTAATCAATAATCGCTAGAAAATAACTAGTGACGCTAATAGCATCACCAGGTGCTCTCAATGTTTTACTTATAAATAATCATCGGTATGTTAATGTAATGTTTTGTAAATTTTAGTTATGTATTTGGAAACATTATATTCTTTGGATTGGAAGTAAATTTACGGGTGGTATCAATTGTCATTTATCTTGGAAAAAAGACATACTAGTTGTGATAATTATTTTAGAGAAATCATCATGATTTAGTAGTAGATTCTTGATTAACCTACTTAGTTTAACAGAGTCAAATCTGAAGAGAACCATTTAATGCACCAAACACCAAGAAAGCGTTAAAATTTTTGGTTCAAACAAAGACATTTTTAACTAATAAAAGGTAGTAATTGATTAAAATTTCATTCAAAATAATTCAGTAGCCATGGAAAATTTGACGTTTTACTTCTTACAATGGAAATTATCGGGTCTGTTTCTTGAGAGATTAAGTCGATTATGGTATTATTTTTGGCTGCAACTCTTTTGTTTTTGTGTTTTTTTTTGCGTTTTGAGGCTGCGATTAAGCCTAGAGTGCGGCAACGTGAAAATTATCGTCAACTGAGTGAATTCCACAAAGGTCGCATTATTGGCTTAGGTGAAGGTGGTTTTTCATTCGGAGAAATTGCTAATCGTCTTCACCGTAACCAATCCTCTGTAGTACGGTGTTATCATGCATGGTCTAGAAGAGTTCAAAAACGTCGTAGACGAAGAAGTAGACGGTCAAGGCAGACTTATGTGGTCTAGGACGACTATCTTTGATTAATGGCATTAAGAGACCGATTCTCGAGTACAAGATCAATAGCCGATCAATAGTTTTGAAACGAAGAACGTCCTGTAACCCTTCGTACAGTTTACCGTCGTATTAGAGCTTTTGGCTTGCAGTCCTATCGCCCACATATTGTCCTTCCGCTGACGGCTCGTCATCGACAGCAACGTTTGGAGTAATGTACCGTGCGACTAGATTAAGGCGTGGAATGGCATAAGGTAGTTTTCAATGACGAATCCCAATTTTGCTTAGAAATGCACGATGATCGCATGGTCATACGTAGACATGGAGAACATTGCAATGTGCAGTTTTCTAGTAAGCGGCATGTTTACCGCACTGTGGAGGTTATGGTATGGGGTGCTATTGTTTATGAAAGCAGGTCGCAGTTGGTATTTACCCGAAGCAATATGAATGCCCACCTATATGTTAATGAAGTGGTAGAACTCGATATTCCATTCCTCTAGGAGCTGAAAGATCCGATTTTCCAACAGGATAATGCCCGTCCCCACATTACAAAGCATTCTATAGAACGCTTCGAAGTGGCTAAGGTCAATACCTTGCCGTGGCCTCCCAACCTTTCGCCTATCGAACATGTGTGGGACGTGATGGGTAGAAGACTAATCAATTAGCCAATCCTCCACAGACACTAGAAGCTCTTCGGCATGAATTACAAATTACCTGGTAGAATCTATGCCAAGAACGGTGTGTGAAACTTATTATTATCTATATATATAAAAATGTTATCTTGGTTTGTGTACGCTTCAAAAACTCAAAAAGTTCTGCATCTATTGAGTTGAAATTTTAATATGATATAAAATCCGCATCAAGGATTGTTTTTATCTATTTTTTTGCATCAGTCACATATCTGCGACCGCGAGAAAAGAGTTTTTTTAACGATCAGCTGTGTATCAGTGACCGCGCCATTTGCCATAAGCGAGGAAAACACTCGCTGACAACCTCAATAGTAACGACGCAGTCACATGAGAAACAATTTCGTTCCTAATTACATTGTTTATTTACAAAAAAATTTGCATCTGATTCTGATTATTATACTATCTGAATTAAATATTCACTTAAATCAAGAATTTTTGGTGTGATAGTGTTGTGATCGAACTGCGCCTTTCACCAAATCGTAAGTAGAGGTTATATTTTATATCAAAGATGGACAGTAAAAATATTATTAACTGACAGGCAAAATAAAAGGACTTATTATAATTCAAGTGGATTTCTAACAGAAGTGAGTGGTTATATCTTTTTTATTACATCTAACACGTGGACGTAATTATATTATTTAGTAATTATATTATTTATTTTGGATTAACCTCACTTTTAATGTATATAAATATAATTACATTAAATGTCAACCATTCAATCACAATGTGCCACTGCGAAGCGTGGCAGGGTACAGCTAGTTATTAATAAAAATGCCTATCGTTTGTTTAATTTCTCTGAAATTTTAGTCAGATACTACCTTTGACTAGTTTCTGCCAAGTTTGGTTTGGTCTAAAACTTCGAACGCTTTCTTGGTGTTGCATTTTTTATGTCACTGAATATATATTATATATTAAAACGTTTAGAGCGAGATTGACGCGGTGTAATTGTAAATTTTTGAGTTTGAGTCTGTCTTCGAGACAATGATGTCTATAGAACATAAGTGAAGAATTTTACGAATGACATTTTGATACGTTCTAATTATTCTGATGTAGATCGTGCGTCTTGGGAAGGTGAAAAAGAAATTACAAAGTTTGAGAAGCGTACTACTAGTTATGGTTTCCTTAAGATGAATACACCGAGCTTATCAAGCCCGGAAACATAGTTGGTTGCTTATAATTTTTTCTAAGGTTAAATAATTTTTTTTAACATTTTTTTATTATAATTTTTTTGTTTCTATTCTACAATTAAATAAATTAAGTTTGTGAGACACGCAAGCAAATTTTTTGTATTTAAATTTCAGGTTGTTAGTGGCCAACGTGCGATTTTAGGCAATTTGAAATAGTAGACAAATCTGCATAATACCATCGGAAAAGTGTGTACACATTGTACGAATTGATAATAAAAGATTCGAAAAAACGTCGTTGCACTGGTCAAAAGTCAAAAATCATGCTAAATGGGTACTCCGCAGAAGCGTATATATTACTACAACAGAACTGTTTTGACTATGCTTCAATGATGTCTATTAAATGATGAAAAATTCACATAGAATTTGTTTTTGTGTTAAAATGGATAGTTTTCACTATTGCTTTCGTTAGCTTTGTGTGTTTATATAAATTATCAGTAACTTTTAGGTATGTTTAAAAACCTGTTTTGATAATTATTATTTATTATAAAAGAAACATTTGAATTTAATAAAATTATCAACAAAAACATTTAGTTAATCTTATGTACTTTACTGTATTTGAAAATTTTATTATTACCCAATATTTATATAAATTCAAATAAAATTATTTGTTTTATTTAATAACCAAATAAGAAAACAATTTGTAATTTGATGTACAAATTTAGTACTTAGTATTAAACATTTCTTTCTTTAATACTGCATGGGTCCGTTTAAGATTTTATTTCTAGTAAAAATCGATTTAACTACAATACGAAAATTTAGATTTTTTACTAAAAATTATAAGAAAAAAAATCAGTTTTCCAAAAGTACTGTATTGCAGAGTTAAATAATTCCCTTTTATATTAGAGCAACATGATAAAGACAATTATCTATTGAATATACCAGAACATTTACCTCAATTGAGGTATCTATTTGGTTATCTCGACTCGATTAAAACTTGCGGCTATATGTAAACCGTATTGATTAATTGCACAAAGAAAACGGTGTTTGATCGTTAACGGTACGAAAACGTTTTTTTTTCCATTGCGTTTTTTGTTAGGTTCTGTGAGATGTGAATTTTGCGTTTTAAAGTTAAGACGTAAGTGTTTTATTGGGTGTATATAATTCGCGTGTTAAAACGTAAAACTTATGTACAAGGTTTCCACGATGAAGATATTTTAGTAATCGGTGTGTTTAAAAGTTTTTCTCCCTAGTGAAATTTACGAAAATTCAACAACGGCTCAAGCAAGAGACTTGCAGATGAGTGCTCTGAGGCTAGCAGAGATTACATGTGAATTATGGCACAAAGATATCTAATTGTAGCTTGGGGCCACGAGGGGCTCGACTTGACCCCGACTTACCCAGTCTTACCGCGTCTTACCCTACACAGGCCATTTACCGACTCCACTACATTTACTAGCTTTAGCGCGGCTCATTATTAACGCTGCCGAAGCTAAGTCAACGTTTGCTGAGGTGCGCTGCTTACTAATTTCAATAGATTACCCGCGCACATTTAACCCATTCGCCTAAATCGAGTTATTTGTAATTAACTGGGTACCTAACCAACATCAGAGATTAATGGCTACACCGTTCGATTATTTCGTCAGTAATTGCTACTGCACTCCATATTATTTAACCCCTTTGCCTTTAAACATTTACCATAAATTTTAACAAAACATAATTATTGTTAATATAACTCGTATTAATTGCGAACTTGAGTAGTATCTTTCCTTTAGTTTAAATTCTGAACGAATTTTTGCGTTTTTGACAGTAAGTAATTTAAACTGTTATTTGCATA